>OU898279.1:136984363-138184363 GCA_918026665.1 Diabrotica balteata
TTAAGGCCGTAACATTTTTCATCATTTTAAAAGGCTTGAGAACTCTACTTCTCTTTATCTCCAGCAATACATTTTCCTTTCATATACCACATCTTCTGCCTCGCCTCTTGTGTTCTTCATGTAGCAACTTTCTAAATTACGCTTATATCTTTGATTCATTTCAACATCTAATCTTAATACTCATCCACATTTTTAATATGTCGCATCTAATTTAAGTTGACTGTTTCGAACTTGACTGTTTCATATAGCTTTTTAGATGATCATTCCTTAGCAGTAGCTACAGCATACTTTGCCTCAAACTTTGCTACCTTGTGGTACTATAATACAGACCTCTTTAACAAGTTTCAATGAAATTATATATGTACCTTTTTGAGCTGTAGTTCTCAGTATGATATATATTATATAGCACTCTAGAATACTCTATACGGCTACGATATACGTAAATAATAGTACATTGTTTACCGGGTAGGAAAAACATTCCTGGACGACTGTGAAGATTGCTAAGTCGAGGCGCAAGCCGAGACTTAGCAACACAGAGTCCAGGAATGTGGCTTTTCCTACGAGGTAAACATACTATTTTTCCGCAAATCGTTTAAGATTCGACAGATATTGATTGATTTAAAAAAACGCGATAATTTTATTCCCAAATAAATGGTGCTTTGAAATTCCTAATAAAATTACTTGGGTTACTATGGAAACGTATTGAGGTTGAATTGTCAAACTTGACGCTTATAAATTTAATTGCTGGTGTTCTCGAAAGTAAAATGATAAAATGTTCTCTGGTGCCGACATAACTAGTTTAAAGAGGCATGGCGGATGGAAGTCATCACACGTTGCTGAAAGATATATCGAAGAATCGCTTAACACTAAGGTTGAGGTGGCAAATAAAATTTTCACAGTACAAAATATTCAACAAAATGACACTTCCACCCTGCATGTTGTCCAAAATGTTTCTCATAGTTCTAAGAGTGTTCCTCCAATGTTCAATAATTGTACTAACTGTCAAATTACTGTAAATATAACAAATTGATCTTAAAAATGTATTCAGCAATGACTTGATGTTTTCAAAATATAAATTAATTCCTTATAAGCAATATGTTTTCTATCATTTATGTAGAACACTAACAACTGTACGGAAATATCATTTCCTTACAGTAAGGAAATGACATTTCCTTACAGTAAGGAAGTCCTGACTTTTTCTTCAAGAAATTTTGACAGGAATGTCAAAATTTCCTGGCGATTTGCGGAATAATTATTATTTGTATCCAATTTTGTATGACTTATATAGAGATCATTTTGTAACACCTTTCTATAACTGTCAAAATTTCTGTTTTTTGTAACTGAACACATAGTTTTAGCTATTGATTAAAATAAATAAAAGTTTAAAGGTTATGTGTAAGGTGAGTAAATAGCATCAGAACATTTCTATTTGAACAGGACGAAGTTTAAAGGTTCTGCATGAAGGATTCAAAAATATTTGCAAACTTGTTAATAAAAAGGGAGAAAATCAATCAAATAAGAATGATTTATTAAAAATTACACAAGATTTTTACTCAGAATTGTATAAATGAAAAGAACTTAAATGTACCAAATGTAGGTTCTAAGGACATCCCAAATATCACAACAGATAAAGTAAAAGAGCTGTCTTGGAGATAAAAAACAAAAAATCACCTGGAGAAAATTGGATAGTCATAAAACAATTTAAAGAAGGAGGAGAAACAATAATAAAAGTGTTAAAAAATATGTTCAATATCTGTTTGACAAGAGGTGTCCTCCTAATAATGACATGTTGCTCTATAACCATATAACAATAAAGTAAAAAAAGATAACATTTCAGATGTAAAGAACTATAGACCACTCAGTCTGCTTTCCTATATATTCAAAATATTTATGAAGACAATATCCAAATGGCTTGTGAAGAAACTAGATAGTTTGCAATCTTGCAAACAGGTCCAGTTTTGCTCCAGATATGGAACAAATTATTGATAACCAAACTGGACAAAACATAACCAACCTGTCAATTCTAGAAGAGCTTTATATAAAAAGTAGGTAATTGCTATTGAAATGGGAGTAAGCCACAATTAAAGGTTAACGTACGTTTATTGACGTTTTAATTTCCACTTCGGAAATCGTTTTCAAAACACAAACCTTAGTACGTTATTATTGATCCAATAAAGAAAAATTTCTCAGACCCATTAAGTTGTTTAGTTGGATAAATTTTGGAAATATATTCATTTTCAAATATAAGTCCCCAAAGCGGAGAGGGTTATCATAAATATTTAAGTCTTAAATAAAAAGAGATAGATACGGTATGATATTTTATGTCAAACAGTATTTGTTTATTTTTACAACAACACCGTTTGTTATAATTTTAAATGGTCAGTTTCTAAAAAATGTAAAATTGTTATTAAATGTACATCCTTATTAACATTAACTTTATTTTATTTATTATATATGTGTCTTTGTCTGTTTTTGGTTTTAACTGTAATCTAATTAGTCATTCGTTTTATTAGATATTTGAATTGCCCCCACCAACCTCTATACAGTAAGAGAGACGTTGATCAAAGTGTTCTCTAACATTTCGGGAGTAATACTATTACAAGATGATTGATTGATACATATTGCGTTGCCGCAAGTCTTGTAGTAATGTTACATACATTTTTGTCTTTAACAGACCACGCACAAAAGATCAATTAACACGTTTAATGTCACAATGCACAGTAAAAAAAATGTTAAGAGGGCCAAAATATTAAAAATGTTTGCGCATTATACATTTTAAATAGTTATTTTTAAGTCTAAGAACAAAATCTTACATTTTTATTATTTTGGAAATATTTTAATTGAGAAGAACGTATGCATTTCCTGGACACAAATAACTTTTGGATTTATGGAGTCATGTGATGCACACTTGATTCCCGTATAAGTCAAGAATGACCTGTCGCAACTCGTTTATTTTATACATTACATTCGCTAGAAGAACGCACTACGTGTTATAACCGCCTTTCTGACTTCTGCATTGTCTTGTAATTGCCTTGTATCCTTTTCTGTTGATGTTAATTTTCTTAGAGAATGCTCTGAATTCCTTCTCTCTATTTTTTTCTATATATTTAATTTTTTTATTTAGGTGGTTTCTTTTTTTTATGTATCCTCTTTTTTTCTCTTCTCCTTGTCTGGTAATTTTTTACAGTTGTTCTAATTTCTCAAACCTAATATCAGTTTTAAATAAAAAGCTTATTACAAAAAATTGCAAATAAATCTACAAATCATTATTTTTGCATTCACCCTACACTTCCAAAAAACATTCCCTATATCACCTATAATACTAGATAAATGTCAATATTGACTTGTTTCAATTTAAACCATGGTCACTTTTCATTCCACTTATATAAAAATAAAATTGGAATACTTAACTCTCATGTCTGTATTTTTGACAATGTATCTATTGGTGATCTAAAGCACTTATTCCTCGAATGTTCTCTAAATTCTCGGTTTTCTTTAATTCTGTATTATGAACTAATTCACAATGAGTTTCCATTACCGCTTAATATTACAGCTCTCCTGTATCGTTCAGATAAATCGGTACTTGATTCCACTATAAATTTTACCAGTAATACAAAAATAGTGTTATAGTTTAAAGAAATGAACAACATGAAATCGGTACTTGATTCCATTATAAATTTAATCAGAAATGCAAAAATAGTTTTATAGTTTAAAGAAATAGACTGCATGAAACAGCCATGTTGCTATTACAACCCAAATTTAACAAAATTTATAATTTATATAGTACTTTAAAAGCATGAATAACACTTGTAAACAAAGCATAATTTGGAATTACAACTTATGTTATGTATTTGAAATAAATTACTGATTTATATTCTTCGTTAAAATAAAAAAATTAGTATTGATTGTTTTCTCAGTTTATTCTTATTGTTTTTAAAAATAAAAGAAAATCTAATTGAAGTTTTCAGTATTAGAGTAGAGACAAAATCCAGGTCATTCGAAAGACTCGAAAGGCTCATGACAATAACTATCCTGGTGTAGTGTGTTGTCAGGCCTCCGGCCCAAGCCCAATCTATTCTGAATGCCCAAGGGTGGCGCACAGCTCGGATTTTTTCTATCCTAAGGGACAATTCGTCTTGCCTGAAGGAGAGCTGAATAAATAAGCATTCTATTTTCTCTTTTATTTCTTTCTTAAATGTCATGAAAATAGAAAAGTTTTCTTAAAGTTGAAGGTGTTATTGAATTTACGATTGTCTGAAGTTGTGGTGTGCGAGCGGGCTAAAACAGACGGGATAACTTTATCCATTTTATTATGTCCTGGAGAAATATAATTTATGTACAATTTTCAAAAAATGCGATTTAGCTAAACTAAAAAGAGGTAACGAATAGTATTGTTTCTTGAGGGTGAACTTATGAAAATTATAAGTAATTTCCAACACTTTTTTAATTTGTAAATTATTAATTATATCCCAATATCAAAATAATGTATGCTGATTGATAAACTGGTAGCATGATAAAGTCTATATTAAAATCAAAATACTATTTGCCCTTCAAATAGTATGTTCCTTCGAGAGTTGTACACAAATAACATTGGATAAACTTTATTAACAGCTTTTTGACATAGCTCAGTTGTGACCTTGAAGGATCAGTGACTTATGTGCTTAAATAGAATATTTTGTAACCACATATCGGCAGTATTTAAGTTCAATAGGATTGTTAGCATTTTAAACTCGATCGCTACATATTATTGCAATATTTGACAGTATATTTACATTTCGAAGGCATCCAATTTATTAGATGTGGCCTCAGTAAAAGTCCAATTTTTTGCACCAGGAAAAGTGTCAGAACAATTCAATTAAAAAGTCTTAGGAGCAATTTTAATTATTATCAATTGATATCTATATTACACAGCACATCTATTTAGGTTCTCATTACATGCGTGCTGTCCCAGTTCAAATTATAATAATAGAATAACTGGCTTATAGTTTATGACAAAGGTTTCTTATTAAAATCACATTAGTAGGAATATCCACAGACATCAATCTAAAACTCAATCTTAAGTCAAAGATTCGGACCCTTATCATATGAAAGGTTTTCTTCCTTATATCAAAAGTGTCACTGAGGAAATCGACAAAATTTTTAAATTAGGAAGAATAAAGACAATATTTATCCTAAACAAAAACTTTTTTTCTTGTCAGATCAATCAAAGACAAAATTCCAAGTGAACAAACCCGGAATTTCTAAAATTCCTTGTGCAGACTGCCACCGATTTTATATAGGCCAAACAAATCGTAGAATTCAAAATAGGATTTATGAGCATTGCATTTCAGTTCAAAACTCCAATTAAATATCAGCTCTAGGTCAACTCTATCTTCATACAGGTCAGAAAATTGATTTTGAAAACTCCAGAACCGTAGCTCCCATCCACTTCTATAAACCAAGAATTATCCGAGAAGCCATAGAAATAAAAAAAAATGTTCTAATAACCCTTAACTCGGGCCCCTTGGAAAAACCCCTGTTCTTTAATTTACTATTCATATTTACTCATATATTTTCTTTTTTGATTGTTTTATTAAAGTTAAATTTAGGTTGTCTAGATTAAAAAAAATGGTGCTACCTCGTATGCGGTCTACCTCGAGGGTGCGATCTACCCGAAGGATTTAAACAAAATAATTAAATGCAAGAAAATTGTTGTAGGAAACATGTTTATTCAGAAGTAATAAACATTTGAAGCCAAATAAAGACTTATTTTTTTAATAAATAAATAAAAACTTTTGTAAATCTATCAAGCCATTTTATTTGAAAAGAAGGGTTGTTTACGCAGACCTGGAAAAAGTTTACGTTGTTGTCGCCTTTTATTATCATTGTGTGAAAACCCTTCTGAGAAAAGAGTATCATAATTAGCAGCTCATATATAAAGTACCGACAAAAATAATATTTACAAAATGAATAAAACGCATAAATCAGAAGAATATTATTATTTGTTTACAAATTAATATTTTGTCATATTAATTTACTCTTTTAGTTGGGACTAAGCCACAAGATTAGCTTATTCCGAACTAGAATAGCAAATTAATATGACAAATTAAATTATCAGTAAATATTAGGTAAAAAAAAATAATAAAAATAAAAAAACCTTAGATTAGTCATGCATTTTTCATTATTGCAATACTTACAAACTTTTTTAATTATTCAGTGATCGTTACACACATTTCTACTGCATATTTCACAAATTTGTTTTTGTTTACTGTCCTTTTTTGTTGGGCACATGTGACACCTTTTTTTTTGTTAAAACGAAAGGTTTTTCTAGTTTTTGCTTTTTATTGTGTGATTGAACTATTTGTAAGCATTTTTCAATACACTGTTTTGTTTCCCATTGTACTCCCCTTAATTTTCTTCTCAAAATTTGAGGCCACACTAGCTGTTCTGCTGTCGTTGTTAAAATAATCTTCGCTTTTTATTTTTGTTTTCGTTTCATTTTGGATGTAAATTTGTCCAAGTAATAAATGAGGCTACCCCAGCTTCGTCTAAAATATTCATAAAAAGTGCACAAGGCCAACGGTTAGTTCGTCTTTTGCACATATATTTATGAACCATTTGGTCTAGCGTATCGACACCAAATTTTGTACTATTATAATAGAGTATCATATCTGGCTTTTTGTCAACATCATCTGCACAGTAAGTATTATAATGCATGATAGACATGACTTAGACACTTCTTTGTTTTTTTCGGAACGTAAGAAACAAGAGATTCTTTTGGAGTGAATCTGAAAATTAAAGATTTTTTTAGACGGTTCTTGTTTGGTAGAAATTCTCGATAAACAAATTTCTTATTGTTTTTCACTATGTCCACAAGACTTAGTGAACTTCCCAGGAATTCATATGCAAAAGCAAGATCATTAAAATAGTTGTCGCAAGTCACATTCCTCTTGGAATTATAATAAGAGTCTTGAGTTGCAAGACATTTGGCTACTGTAATTCCGTTTTTTTCTCTATCTGGTATTCCACCTAAAGGGTAATATGTTTAAAAGTCACAGGCTCACAATAGTCTTACACCATACTTATCTGTCTTTGAAAGTATATACTGCTTAAAAGGGCACCTACCTCGATACGAAACAAGTTACTCATCTACCGTTATGTTTTTTCCTGGTAAATAGTATTTCTGAAAGTTTTGGTTGACTTGATTCCACACCTCGCGTGTTGCTGCTAATTTGTCGTTCCTTTTTCGTTCAGACCTCGTGTGCTTATCGATAAATTGAACAAATCTTAGAAAATTTTTGAGTTTTAATTCCATGGTAGCGTTAAATGTAGTAAGACCATAAAAATTACTCCAAAGTGAAGTAAGTTTTACTACATTATGGATGTGGGCACTTAAGTTCTGTGCAGTTAGTAGTAGCCCAATAAAAGCATATAGCTCTGTAGACTCATAGTATTTCCAGTTCTCTATCCTCAGGACTTTTTCGGCTTCTTTATTTGTACACTTAACTATTTCATTCACTTGGGGAAATCTGGAAACTTGTAGTTACATATTTTTCTTCATTATCACTTAATACTACTTACTGATCTTCTTGATGAAAATGAAAATCATCTTCTGAAAGATGATTTTCAATTTCACAGTCACTGTCAATGCAACCTACTTCAAGAGAGTATTCATTATCGTAATCCCATGAATTATTAGCAATATCTTGCTGTTCTGCAGCTGAGAATGGTTTTAGGAACATTTTCTTTACAGTATCTACTCTTACCGTAACTAAACATAATTATAAGAGCTTAGTGGGTGACACTTTTTTTCGTCTTTATAGAGGGTAGGTCTGGAATCTTCAAAAGACATCTCAGTCCAGGATGCCGCCTGACTAACCTTAGTGCAGGATTCGTTCTTCGTACTCCCATATAGTGGGTGACACTAACATCGATATAAAACGACTGATATCAGATGCATTATTTATCTCAAAATATATAGGTATAGGTACCTACTTAACAATATTGTTGCATTCCAATAATGATTATCAGTTTTTAAAATTATTTAGAATAGATATAACACGTATTGTTTACATTGTTTGTTAGACGTTTAGACTTTATTAAGGGATTTACGGAATCATAAAAGTCGTTTAGATAATCCACTAAAACGTTACCTGACTGTCAGCTTAACTTCTGTAATAAAGATTTAGACTTTAGGTATAAATACAAATAGGGCCCGACGGGCCTGTGTTGCCGCTTGACGTGACAAAATTCTTTCGACGCAATAATTTCAAAAATGATAATGAATATTCTGGATAGCACATGACTATGTTAAAGGAATCATACTTCTAAACAATTAACGTCGGGCCCGTTAGACCCACCTTGCTCGAATAAGGGATAAAACGAGATGACGACAACTTCGACATGGAAACCTCTCATAAAGAAAATATCGTCCGCTCGATCCTTTATTCAAAATACCGCTGTCAAAAATATTCGCTCGAACCTCTTCGTCAGCCCTCGCGTCAGACCCTGCAGTAACGCTCACGGCACACGGTAACCCCCACATCAACCCGTACGCAACCACCACGAAAAACCTCCACCCAAACCACGCCACCACTGATGAAATAGATGAACCGTCCTCTGTTCTCAGTGGCAGTATTGCATTAATTACTAGTCAGTGTAGTAGTGTCTGGGGGTTCAAGTGAATGAGACCTTAGAAGCTCTGAATTAAACTTCTAAAAAGAGAATGTCGAATGCTCGGCGCAGTGATAATTGAAACGGTTTAACCAGGAAGCATGCTGAGTTTAATATTAGTTTGTTTTATCTCTTATTGACAGATAATCCTTTTATTTGTTACTTGTTATTCAATGTCTGTATTTTGTTTATTCTCATGTAGTTTTTAATTTAAAGCTGCTTAGAGTAAATATATGATGACTAGAAACGAATTGATTGACAGTAATAAATCGATGTGAACAACCGATTTTTCGTGACACTACCCGTGGTCAACATGGTCAACATTGTAAAGAGACGTAAACTGGAGTACTTGGGACATATAATGAGAAATCAAGGCAGATACGAGCTACTCCAATGCATTTTGCAGGGTAAAATTGAAGAAAAAAGAGCTCCAGGACGAAGAAGAATATCCTGGCTTGCTAACCTGAGAGCATGGTATAGAAAGACCTCAACACAGCTATTTCGTATAGCAACGAATAAAATCATTATAGCCAGAATGATCATGACGCTTTCGCATAGCCCTAGTTCCGTGACGCTTGTCTCAGCATTTTACTATATAAAAAAATAATACAACGCCAGTATATAAGCTTCGTATATATGAATATTTAAGTAAACTTAATAAAAACTTGGTTTATAAAAAAACTATCTTATAGAACTTTTCGGAAACAACAATTTTAAATATTTTATTTACTAAAGAAATAAGTCTCGAAAATCAATCGAATCTGTCATATTTATGTTAATAAATATTACTATCTTAGTTTTCTCGGTGACTTTCATTGTAGCAGTATGATAAATCAACTACGGAATAATAATAGTGCACATTATGCAAAGAAAAAAGTTTAATATTGCAAAAATGTTAAATATTGAGGACTCAGCGTCAGTTTGAACGTGGATAATAATATCTTAAATGTATAATTTCTACCCACCCATTGTTCAATTATTTCGAGAGACTCACATGAACTATCAACAATGAGCATTCTTTTCACTAGTTACTTCAAAGGCGATTAATAAAGAAATAAAAATGTTGGCTTATCTCTTAGCTCGTCCCACAATCTTCTCACGCCTACTCCAGTATACAACAGGAAAGAATTGGCTGAAATTATAGTTCAGGTTTTAATTGATGTAATTAATTCGGCACACGTTGTCCTGTCTCTAGTTAAATCTATAATATTATATTAATATGAATGAACTTTATGATTTATATAAAATAAAATTATATTGTAGCTTTAACTATACATACAGGGTGTTTCAAAAAGGTATGTCATAAATTAAATCACGCATTCCGGGGACAAAAATAAATTGATTGAACCCAACTTACTTTAGTACAAAAGTGTACACAAAAAAAGATACAGCTATTTAAAGTTACAAACTAAAAATTGTTTTTTTGCATTATCTCCTAAACTACTTGATATTTTGTAATAAAAATGAACACGTTACTTTCTTGTACTGAAAGCATTTTTCATAAAAAAAAAACAACAAAATTTAAGAGCACAGAAAAATTTTAAGGGGGTTGTGCAGCCCTAAAGCCCCCAAACGTTTGAGTACGTTTAAATCAAATTAATTTTGTGGCATCATTAGTTTAACACATTTTGCCTCTTATCACTTTTTTCAAAAAAGAGTTTTTATTGAGTTACGGCCCTTTTCATTAACCTTTAAAACATTACGTCCAACTAAATAAATGGCTTAAATTAATTATTAACAAGTACAAACAATGTCTATAACCTCTATAATTATGATATTACAATAAATATTCAAAATGACCCGCATTTTCTTCAAAACACATTCGGTATCGTTTTAATAAGGAAAACCGAATGCGCTGAAAAATCATATTTTTCTGACGAAATTAATTTGCAGCTTCAATTATTCTAAACCTTAATTGTCGTTCGTCCTCTATTGTTACAGAATACAATTTCTCTTTCATAAACCCCCAAAAGCAAAACTCCATGTGGTTAGGACCTGGACTTCTAGGTGGCTAAGAAATAAGTGCGTCACGACCCCTTCCAATCCACCGACCAAAATACTGCCTGCAAAAATATTGCTGGACTTCATTACTGTAATGTGTTGGAGCGCCATCTTGTAAAAACCTCATATTTTGCCTTATTGCAATAGTCACTTCTTCCAAATACTCTTGTAAATCGTTTGCCAAGAACAAGAAATACTGGGCCTATTAGATTGTTAATTACTATTTAACTGGGAATAAGCCACAATTAAAGATAAAAATACGTTTATTGGCGTTTCAATTTCCACTTCGGAAATCGTTCTCAAAATAAAAACAGTAAATTAAACAAATTTTGTTTTTTATTTTCAAAAATTTTAAATTTTTTATCTAGTTTGTTTTTAGTTAGTACGATTTACTTTTTTATTCTTTCTGACTTGAGTATTCCCTAATTAGAGATCTGTAGACCCACGTCCCAACGCCCACCTTTGTGTCCTTCAAAACACCTGAGAGTCGATTACATAGTGAACGTTTTTAGACCTGGAACTCTTCATTTATCTTAAATTCCCAGACTAAACTTTACCTTGGGTTAATTTTTATGTTACCCAACTTCTGAGCATCCTTTCTTTCCACCCAGGTTTAATTTACGTTACAAGATTTTCACCTTCAATGAAACCTAGCATAATAAAGATATCGTGTGATTGTAAAACGACGCTTTTATTGTTCTTGTACTTTTGGAGCGTTTCTGCTAGTCGTTTTTGTTTTTGACTCTATCAGCAACCGCGGCACCAGTTTTGAAGGCAGGTATCTAAATAACAAACATGAAACCATATCAGACCATTGAAAGTAATGTTTACCAACAGATGAAATTTAACACTACAACTTGTAAACTAATTGAACTCAAATTTTGGCATAGTGTTAAAAAATTAGTGTTTTCTAAGTCGTCTCTATTCTGAGAACATCATTGAATAGTAAGATTTAAGTAGATTTGCAAAACACCTCGTAAGCCTCTAGATTCTAAAAATACAATAATTATTTAGATTTACATACAACCGAATTTCTTGCTGAACTGATAAACTACAAGTTCAAGTTTCTTCAAAAACAAAACAAAAATTTGTTTAATTTACTGTTTGTATTTTGAGAACGATTTCCGAAGTGGAAATTGAAACGTCAATAAACGTATTTTATCTTTAATTGTGGATTATTCCCAGTTAAATAGTAATTAATTTAAAATGTCATAAGAAAATAGCTTCAGAACAATATATTAGATTATTATTCACAATTCCTGCCCTAACATTAACTTTGAAAGTCCTTTGGTGATAAGTGGTTTTTTTGGCGTGAGTTTCGGCGAAAATTAACATTTCGATTGTTTTCTATTAACAACCAATCGCAAAATCCAATCCTTTTAGGATAATCTTCAATAAATAACTCTTGAACCGTTGTTAAGTGATAGGGTTTAAGCAGCGGATCCTTCAAACACCCCCAAACCCTTACGTGAGGAACATTTAGTTGATCAGCTGTTACCCTTTGAGCTCATTTTTTTTTGTACTTTTTCCAGGGACTTTATTGATTTCTAAAATATCTTGATTAGTTGCATCCATTATTGGACGATCATTATTGCCAGTAACTTGCGATTGGAATGTACCCGTTTCCCATAAACGACTATTTATGGGTATTTTACTGCATAACGCCTTGCAGCTGCTGCACTATTTCCTTGACATTCACCTACGATATCCCCGATAGTTTATGGAAATCATAATTTAATTTGATCCAAACAGAGGTAAAAATGTTTTAAAAATAATGTGTTAAACTAATGATGCCACAAAATTCAGTTGATTTGAACTTACTCAAAAGTGATGTAGTAGAATCTACGTGATTGATACCAATCACGTATATTCTTTAACCCCATTAAGTTCTGCCTTTGGTCAACAGATCTTCTTTCTTGAATCTTTCCCCGTATTCTAAAACTCAAAATTTTATATTTGGGTCTCCTCATCACTTGGCCTAGATATTCCAGTTTTCTGGTTTGTATAGTGGTGATAAGTTCTGTTTACTTACCAACCCTATCCGAAAGAGTTCTAAAGCCTCGATTCTTTTTAAATTGCATGGTTTTAATGTCCAAGTCTCAGCTCCATATAATATTATTAAAAATATATAACAGTGAATGGTACGTAATCTGATCTCCAAATTTGGATTTTTGCACGTTAGAAGTGGCTTCATTCGTATAAACGCTGATCTGGCAATCTCTATTCGTCTGTTTATTTCTGCAGTATGATCATTGGTTTCATTGATAAAAGTTCCCAAGTACTGATATTTTTCTACTTGTTCTATCACGTTACCATTGACTGTCAAGTGATGTATATATTGTGGTAATAGCTGTAACTTGCATTAGAGTACTTATTCGACTTTTTTTATTAGTATAAAATATAGTTTTGGCCGATCCGGGCTTTTATCTTTTCCGCTTTTAAGATACTTCGTATTTCCCACTAATGCTTTACTATATTTAGCACTGTAGTTTTAAGTAAATTAAGTTCATCTGCTACTTCACAGATTGTATTATTTTTTTAATTAAAGAACAAAATCGCATTTATCCCAAGATGACATTCCTGTGCGACATCCCGAAGCGATATTTCTGTGACATTTGTAACAATTAAATTATATAGATAGCTGTGAGTAATCTACCTGTAATAATAACTTCTGATCTTCTACTTCTAGCACAGAAATATGCCAATTTCGATGTTTCTAGAACTGGAATCCTTCCACTCCCGATTCTACGCACTTAAGTTCTTATTTTTGAAACAAACTTCTAAATTGCTGGAGACACTCCGACACTGGGTTTCTGATGCGTCATTCGTGATAGTGTTATGCGCACTATAAGTATATGTTTATAAGTATATGTTTATAGTATGTTTATTTATTCCTTTCGATAACTATACGAAAATATATCCACTGAAATATCCTTAAAATTTTAATTTACTAGTAGTTCTCGATTGGGAAAAGATTATAACTATTTTATTGACACGATACGAATGTTTTATAATTATTTCTAAGTCATTTATTCATGCTCAAAAGAGCAGTTGGTTGCAGCTACAACTGGTTGTAGCTCATATTTTTATCATTTTCCGTAAGCTTTTGTAAGAACAGAAAAGCTGTAGCCATCCTGTTAATTATAATTTAGTTTGTGCTATACTTTTAGTTTATACTCTAATGCATTAATTATAAATATTTAGTACTTACACAAAATACACAAAATATTTGTTATAGATTTGTAGGTTCACTAATATCATTTACTCCTTTTCCTTTATTTCTTCTAAGAAGTACCAAAACATAAAGTAAAACAGAAAATTACATCCCGATGTGCAACTTTCAGTCAAATTGTATTTCCAATATTGCGTTTTCCGCATTTTCAATTTGAAAAATGGAAAAGCTCGCGGGCGGATTTTCTTTGGAGCGGAAGAGTAAAACGCATCGGGAAACGGACTTGTTTATTTCAACAGAACCGCGAATGAAGCCATGGCGCTGCTGAGGAAATGCCTTTGATATACAAGTTAGGCCTGTCGATTGTTCTTAAGAAAATTTTAAGGTGACGAATAGTTACGCTCTAAAAATATATTTAAGCTTCAATAATGGATTCTTAGTAAACAAAAACTATTGCTTAGGCTGTTCCTAATCCCCAGGGCCTTTCAAATGTCCTGATAGACCACAAAGTCGTAACCTGTCCACAGGTTAATGTAAGTCTACTTTATATGCATACACTGAATTATATACAACACATGTATACACATGTAGAAGAATTGTCTACGATCAAATTTGGGTATGACATATAAAAGAATTTGTTTTGTGTTTAATAATTTTCAGCGTGAATTTAATGGGGCAGAAATACGTCATAAATAAAAGTTTTTTCTACATTAATGACAATCCTACCCTTTCGTAGTAACTCCTCTTTAAAACAAAATAGTCTCTATTGACCGAGTATGGACGATATAACCCGTTGACTAAATGTATAGTAAATAAAACACAAAGATACTAGCATGTCTGGAGGCCAAATCTGGCACCTCCAGCACCGTTATGAAAAGGACAATGAAGTGGAAAAAGAAACGTGATTAGGAACATGAAACATAAAGTTAGTTAATACTAGAGATCAGAAACTTATGAAAGTGGTAATAGATAAGCACATAGGTATCTGCACAATTCAAGGGGCTAAAGAGAAAGGGCACACAAGCTATAGAGAATTGCTGCTGTACTGTAGTGGAGTAAAAAACAGAAGTAGCAGAATTGAGATACCAATCAATAGGAAATATAAAGATCATACAAGGTGGTCCAGAATTATGTACATTAATTTCTAGAGCTCATAGTACGTCCAAAAATAAGGGTACTTCTTTATGTACACTTTTTTATAAAACTAAATAATAAGCGAGATACAACCCTTTAGAGGGGTGAATTAAAAAATTCTTATTTTTTCAAATATCTTTCAAATGGTTTTGAATAAGGAGTTCATATTTTGGGAGTGATTATAAGACATTAGGATAATTAATTTCATGTCACCACCTACCACATACTATATTAATACAGAGTAGTTTTGGAGGGTGAATGGGGGTTATTGCGTCACATGTTTTTTAATTAGCGAACGCATTAATCCATTTAGTGTTACTGGATCGTTTTGTAAATCGGTAAATACTTGTTTAATTTTGTCTCTTAACTCATTTACTGTATTAATTGGAGTATTATACAGTTTTGATTTCAAATAACTCCATACTGTAAAGTCTATTGGATTAAGATCACAACTACGAGCAGGCCAATGAATCGGTGGATCCGCACCCCGGCCTATCCACCTATCAGGGAAATGTTCATGTAACCACCTTCTACAAATTCTTGTGTAATGTGGTGTAGCACCATCATGCATGAAAACATGTTTCTTTGTATTTGTAATGAAATATCTTCCAAAATATTATGAAAAATATTGTCTAGAAAATTCTAATACATGTTACCATTTAAATTTCCGGGAAAGATATGTGGTATCGTATAAAACTATTTCCTAAAGTAACTGCCCAACGTTTATCTTAAACGTGTGTTGAAAGTGAGTTTCCATTGTAGCCCTTGGATTTTCTTCAGCCCAGAAGTGCAAATTTCTAGAATTGAACATACCTTGTCTTGTAAATGTGGCCTCGTCTGTAAACAGAATGTTGCTTAGAACATTTGGTGTAGTTTGAACTTTATTTTGCAATACTTCACAAATCAACTCTAAGTGACATATCGTCAGGTAACAATTCCTGCACCTGTCGATAGTGGTAACGATGTAATTGCTCTTCATGCAGAACTCTTAAAACACTTATGGGATGATGAGAAATATTCGTTCGTGGGGTCATTTATTACAGCATCCAATATTTGCTGTTTAACGCGAACATTTCTTGCTTCTCTACGACGACCAGCATCTGTATTCCTTCTTTGAAGACAACCGGTTTCTCTCAGTCATCGTTCAGTACTTACAAAAGTCCTGGCATTGCGAATATTTCTGTTCGGATACTTTTCTCTGTAGCGTCTTACAGCGGCAGCAGCATTTCCCGAACATTCCCCTAATACTAAAAGTATGTCTGTCATCTCAGAATTTAAATAGCGTGCCATATTGCGAGCAAACAAATTTAAAAATATAGCTAAGGAGACGTGTTAAACAAATTTCACTGTCGAGTACAATAAAATTGTAGATAAAATAATTTAATTGTTATTAAACGTCACTGACAATTCATAGACTACTTGAGATTAAAGTGTTGTTGCTAACATAGGTGTCAATTCCAAAGCATACTTGATGAATATTGAGAAATGTAACCATTACAATAAATTATGTATACCTTCGAGTTTAAATAAATCGAAAACAGTGATATCTATCGAAATATTACAAGAGCACCTTTTTGCGTAGAAAAGTCTAAGGAAACAATTTTAAAAAATTTTTTTTAAAATATGTAAAAATTAAAAAACAAAACTACCCTGTATTAATATAGGATGTGGTAGGTGGTGACATGAAATTAATTATCCTAATGTCTTATAATCACTCCCAAAATATGAACTCCTTATTCAAAACCGTTTGGAAGATATTTGAAAAAATAAGAATTTTAATTCACCCCTTTAAAGGGTTGTATCTCATTTATTATTGAGTTTTATAAAATAGTGTACACAAGAAGTACCCTTATTTCTGGACGTACTATGAGCTCTAGAAATTAATGTACATAATTCTGGACCACCTTGTATATAAGACTGCAATTATCATTATCTCTCTTCAAAAAGGGAGACATGGGAGATTTGAAGAACTATAGGCCAATCTCCTTGCTGTCCCAAATGTACAAACTGTTTATAAAAGTAATAACTAACAGGTTAACATCGAAGCTCGATAGCTGTCAACCGGAAGAGCAGGCACAATTCCGAAAGTACAGTACAGCGGATCATCTTCTTGCGGTCAGAACTCTAAAAGAGAAAGTAAATGAATATCACTTGAACCTATACATTGGCTTAGTTGATTATGAAAAGGCATTCGACTCCATATAACTTTGGGCAATAGAGAGAGCTATAAAAAACTGCAGGATAGACTCCCGATACAGAATTCTTATACATAATATTTAAAAGAAAGCTACAATGAAAATAGAAATAGATACGAAAACCAAAGCTATACCAAACACTTGGACTGGAAGACTTGTTCAAAGACATTAACTGGACAGATAATAGAATAAATGTTAATGGAAGAAAACTGAGTAATTTAAGATACGCTGATGACATTGTAATATTCGCTACAAGTTTCTAAGAACTACAGACTATGACGACGCAACTATGTCAAGCTTCAGAAAAAGTAGATTTTAAGATGAACCTGGAAAAAATAATGACAAATACACCGAACATTAGAGAAATAACGTTGAATGACATAAATTTAGAAATAGTAAGGTAATACATCTACCTGGTAGAGATCATGAAAGTAAACAAAGAAAATCAAACTGCCGAAATTAACAAAAGAATAAGATTAGCGTGGGCTGGATTTGGAAAACTGAGTTGGATCTTAAAAAGCACAAAAATAGAACAATATTTGAAAACCAGAATTTACGATTATTATGTCCTCCCTATACTCACGTATGGCTCACAGACGTGGAGACTTAGCAAGTCTAACATGAATAAAATAGTAAAACTACAAAGAGCGATGGAAAGATCAATGCTCGGGTAAGACTTATAGACAAAAAAAAAACAAACAAATGGATTAGATACAAAACGAAAGTAAAAGACGCAGGAGAACATGCTGCCAAATTGCTGGACTGAAGGATAAGAGATGGAACCACGAAATACAACAATGGAGACCATGGTTAGGAAAAAGAAGCAGAGGAAGACTACAAAAGAGATGGGTGGATAATATTAAGAAGATCGGAGGAAGCACAAAGTGGCGCAAAATAGAAGACACTGGAGGGATTTGGGAGAGGTACTTCAAAGTTTGATTACTTAAGGCTGAAGAAGAAGACGAAGAATTGACATTATAAGACTAAAAACCAACAACCACAGACATCACATTGTATTGTTTTATAGTAGAGAATCAGAAATTTAATGTTAAAACGGAGCATATGAATTTCTACGAGAAACTTCTGGAAATTGTTGAGAGTCTTTTATCAAAAGATCAAATAATTATATTTGGCAATCTTAGTGCACATTTTCGACAGATTATGGGCCACATCAGATTCAATGACTACTACATAAATGATAATTAAAATCATATCCTAAATCTTTGTTCGTTAAATAGTCTGAAATCTAATAATATATTATTTTCGCTATGAGCTGAACAGTTTACAAATACTGGCCTATTTTATCAACTGTCTTTGAAATACAAATATTCCGAGTTTTATTTTATTTGCGACCGATTGCCGGAGGTTTATGGATATTCAAAGATGATTTCGGCTACTCCGATTGGACTAGTTTTTACTCAGAATGATCGATGACGTGGCCACTAGTGTGGTCAGTGCAGATTGTAAATAAATTTTCTTCTTTTGTTGGTAGTTTTGCAGTTCCTTGTGCTGAGTGTTTTGCTCGAGTTAGAGTATTCTGATGCCAAATAAATTTTGTGCAAAATGTAGGAGATAGTGGATATTATATATCAGTATTCCCATTCACAGATTATTAAGAATAAAAGCGTGTTTATGAAGAAAATAAGATTTTTGGTTTAAAAAGTTATACCTTTCTATTATACAGTGTTTCTATTTCATTACAACTTCTATGTACCTATGTACCGATGTACCTATGTAACATATTCACATATGTTACATAGGTACATCGTAATGTTAAATTATATTATTCACTTTCATAATCAGATGCACTGTCGTCGTCACTTCATCACACAGCCAAGTCGTCACTAGAATCATTTAAATCAAGTCTTAAGTCTTCAGTAATTACATCTATGCAACGTTTCCTTTCCAAATACTTATCTTCAACCTGGACAACATGTTCACAGACTTTCTTCCAGTTATCTACAGTTACTCTAGCAAATTCCTGTTCCACCAACACTTTTACGCCTTCTAACTTAAAATAAACGTTTCGTTTTGCAACTTCGTTTTTTATTTATGCCTAAGGGTTCAAGTCTGGATAATATGGCGAAAGTTTTAAAGAAACATGTATACATTTTTGCAGCACTTTATAAAATTTATATTAAATATTAACTTGTTTGTGTCGTTTAACGATTTCATATAATTGTGGTTTTAACATTGACGTTACAAATGGTAAATATTTTTCTGTCAATCAAGATAGCATATCCACTTTTTTGGAGTTACTGGTGGGTGCTTCATTTTTTTTGTACATTATGATATGACGCATTATCAGTAAAAACAACAGATCCAAGAGGCAAATTAGGGATTAACTGTTCTTTCATCCATTTTTTATAATTTTCTGAATTCAGATCATCATGATAATCTCCTGTCTTAGTTCCTGACTTAAAAATCAAAAGGGCATTCTGTATGAAACCCGTCTCCTTACCACTATGTACAATAACCAACCTACTTCCTTTTGAAATATTTAAGAACAATCCTTTGCCACTGTCATCTGTCCATCCATTTGATGTAGTGTGTCCTGCAAATACATAGGTTTCATCAACATATACAATTGACTTACCTTAGCTTTTGTAATATTTAATTTTGTCCAAATATTGAATGCCTAGAGCACGAATATCATTCCAATCAATTAATAAACGTCAATTATCTTTTGTTTTCTTCCATTTAAATCCCAAATCTTTTACAATTCTGTAGAACTCGAGAGCTTGAGAAAACTCACACTTCCAGTCCACACGTACACCTCTTCAAGTATTTTCGTCAAAAGCTTCAATGATACACGACAACGTTCAGTCTTATAAGAACGATGAATGGTATTTTTAATAAACTGTGTCACGGTTGTTTTCCTTTTAACAAGTGTTGTATCTGGAAATTTGAGTGTATTATTTGACGCAGGAAATAGTATTTGCATATACTTAAACATATTGTAATCTATTCCTTTGGATTCTGGTGTCAATCTGATCTATTTACTCGTACTATACTTAACCATCTCCATTCTACAAAATAGTTCTAATACGCGTGGTAGCACCTTTCTTGTTGAGACTCGACAACATAATGAGACTAAATTATGAACTCGTTTGAAATTAAGTGGCTAGAAATTCTCGGAAATAATTCTTGTCAGTTCTTTTTATGTCCTTATCGAGTCATTAAGGAGTCAATAATAATGACTTTATAATTACTGTTTTAAGGTTGCTGATACTAAATTAGAACTGAACGTTTACAAAACTTATAGAGTATCAATTATTAAAAATGGTATAATAACAAACAAAAAGTTTAATACCTATCTATAAAACAATCTGTGGACAATCAAACTCCATTTATTATTTAAGTGAGTAATAATTTTGTAATTAGTGCGATTTCAAATAATTTAATTTGTTTAATATTGCAACGCCACTGCATGGGTCTGATCACAGATATTCTATTGTCTGCGCGATTAACTATTTCGTGGAAAGGCTCGCCACTCGATTTGAAATCAGCTGTAATGTACCTTGCTCCTATCATAGAACCTACATCTTCAAGAACTAGAGCAGTATGGGCATGGGAACTGATCCCAGCCAAACCATAACTGAGTCTTTTCGATAGAGTATTATTTCAGCAATATTTTATTGGGCAGGTTGTTCTCCTTGTCTTCTCCAAATTTTTTCGCGACCGTTTGACCGTGACTTCAGGCAAAACCTTGAATCATCTGTTACCTTTTAAAAGCAACACGAGCTCTGTCTAATAATTTTGACCTTTTGACCTGTAGTTGCCGTTTTGATTGAATCGCTGAATGGCTTTTAAACAGCACAACGTTTAACACCTAGCACCTGGGCGGCATAATATTGGCTACGACCATCTTGCATTAAAGCCACGACTCTTGCAGTATCCGTTGGTGTAAATGTAATTTTATTACTTTTAAAAATTGTTGAACTCAAAACTTTTGAATACTACATTTGTCTGGATGTTAAGATCAGTACGATAACAAATTAATTAATTTTTGTCAAAACTTAAATTTTTGACAAAAACCCAAATTCCTGTTGTTTATAAGAATCTCCATAAAAAAATTTAACAATAAAGTATAGAAAAAAATTAATTGTACATATACAAGGATTTACATATCTTAACAGTCCCAATTTTTAGAACTCGCAATAACTGGGAAATATATTATGGATTGTACTTTTTGCTCCTGAATGTATATACATAAATAAAAATAAATTGTCCGAGGCCTAAGTTTCACTTTTATAATTTTGAAATAAACACTAAATAATTTTAAGTATTTATTTGACTCTCGACCAGTAAACATCGACACGAATTTGGCGAAAGTTTATAGTGGTGATTAAAAATGGGCTCCGGCCTCGTTTTTACTGTCATTATCGTGTATCAAGTAGATATACTATTTGTTAACTATTTAAAAATTAAAATATACAGTTTTAACAATTAAAATGAGTTCTCCACCAGATTTATCGGTGAGTTTTCCTTTTTATACTGCTACTGTTAATGGTCAGCCTATAAATATTCAATATCAGCAAGCGCAAATTCAATCAGATTGCCCAAATGTCATTTTTCCACAAAATGTACAACCAAACTCAGCACAAATTTGTAAACATCTCACCAGCAACAATATAATTATGGTCTTAACCAAGTACTATCACAATTTTCCTCAAACTGTCAACACAATCCTAAAATAAATCCCACATTGTCTACATCTCAAAATGAAGCTTCTGATTCTATTGAGATTACACATACATTATCAGCGACATTGAGTCATCGGACATCCACGAGTTGCAAACTATACAACATAGTAACAAAAAACGTAAAATTAATCCTCCGACACCAACAGATAACGAAGACATGGTAGTAACCAGCAATAAATTTTAGATTCTACAAAATGAAAACGAAAACGACAACAATAATAGTACAGAAAATACCAGCGAACCTCTAGCATCCTCTAAACCCCCACCAATTTTTATATATATGGTGTTACTGAATCCAATAAAATGGTTAATAACCTATGGGAAGTAAAAAAACAGAGACATACTATTGTACAGCAATAAAAAACAACACAATAAAAATAAATTCCCGGGACTCTGAAACATACCGAAAACCGGTAAGACATTTAAACAGCAACAAAAATTGGGCATTATACGTACCAAATGAAAGAGGATAGAGCATACAGAGTTAAAATTCGTAATATACATCATACAGTGCCCATTAATATAATAAAAAGTGAAATAGAAAAACATGGGCATTTAGTACGCAATATTGTAAATATAAAACACAGAGTAAGTAAGGACCCTCTAATGATGTTCTACGTCGATAGAGAACCTAATCGAAGTAATAAAACAATATATGAAATTCAATTTATAAACAACGCGAAAATAGTTATTGAGCCACCGTATAAAAAGAATAGTATTGCCCAGTATACCAGATGCCAATTGTATGGATATTCTAAGACATATTGTAATAGACCTTATCACTGTGTCAAACGTGAAGTCAAATATATGTCAGATTGTAAAAAATCTAGGGACACACCTGCCATATGCGCTCTCTGCAATGGAGTACACACAGCAAATTACAAAGGATGCATGGTATCATCATCATCATCAACTAGCGTCTAACGTCCACTGCTGAACGCAAGGCCGCTTGCATGCTTTTCCACTTAGTCCGATTTTGCGCCATCTGAATCCAATTTGTAGTCACTCTTTTTATGTCATCTGTCCATCTCGTTGGGAGTCGACCTCTATTTCTGTTAGCTTATGTTCGGGGTCCCCATTCCAAAATTCTTTTTGTCCACCGGTCATCAACTGATCTTGCTACATGACCTGCCCAGTTCCACTTTAGTGTTGTTATCTTTTCAATAACGTCTGCTACTCCTGATCTTTTGCGTATAGTAGCATTGGGTATTCTATCACGTAGAGAAATCCCTAACATTATTTTCTCTATTGGCCTTTCCGCAACTTGTAGTTTACTCACTGTTGTTCTTGTGAGTGTTAGGGTTTATGCGCCGTAGGTCATCACTGGCAAAATACACTGATTAAATTCTTTTCTTTTCAGACACATTGGAATCTTAGACCTAAAAATATCCTTTATCTTTTCAAATACATCCCAAGCGAGCTTTATTCTTCTTTTCAGCTCGATTGTTTGGTTGCCTCGACTAATTCTGATGTCATGGCCCAAGTATTTATAGAAGTTAACTGGCTCAATATCTTTTGTCTTCTACTGAGATGTTTTTGTTGTGAACTAAAATGCATGGTATATAAAGAGTTAATTAGCATTAGAAACAGAGCAAGAGGAGTATCATTGCACACTCCAGTGAACAATCAACTAAATTATAACAGAAATACAGTACAGAATAATCCGAACTTAAGCAACCAAAATCATGCCACTTATACACAAGCAACAGGTGGAACAAATGTAAATAATGTCCATAATAATACGATCTCATACAACCAAAATTATGCAACTTACGCTCAAACCAGTGGAACATTCGTTAAGAGTTTCCTTAACGAATTCAAAGCTTTGTTGTTACAACTAATAAATCAAAATAGCGTGATCTTAAACATGCTTTCCACAGTAATAAATAAATTCAGTAATGGAATTAAAGTCACTACGAATTACATAATGGAATGTCAACGGCCTAGGCAACCATAAGAGAAGTCCAGCCCACTCCAACGAGGAAGCAAGACAACTACACCTCTAACCAGAAGTCAGACGAAGATTGGAGAGACAGAAGCCAACAGACTTTATTCATTAATTTCAATTTTAATTTTAATTCTCATTTCAATTTTAGTTTTAAATTATTATCCTACAATAATTAGATTTGTTAGTATTGGTGTTTGTAATGGGAGAGTTATCAGTAGATAATTTCTCCCCTCATGTATTTGCAATACTCACATTTACTTATAGCGTGTAATAGCAGATTGTAAATTTGCAAATTTAGTAAAAAAAAATTTGAAAATTGATAAGAAACGAACAATAAAATAGTAAACCAAAGTTGTAGTTTAAACTAAACAAGCACATAAAAATACACCATATCTGTAAATGTTTGTCTTTGGTTCATGTGGCAAAATTAATTAAGTATACCTACATTCAAAAGATTTTAATTAGTATTCGTAGAACCAAAATTTTTTTTAACTGGTTTCTTGGCATTTTCGTCAATCCATAGTTGCTAAGTAACCTTGTGTAGACTCCATTAGGTCTTAAATATTAATCGAAGAACAAAAATTAATTTCAGCGACGTAGTGGGAAATAATAAATAATTAAATTCAATAATTTTGAACATTAATATTTATCAGGCGAGTCATCTCGAGATAGGAATATTGTAACATGGCCAGTAATTAAAGAAATATGAAAGTCATCTTTCTCACCAACATGTTCTCTATGAGCAACATGGAAATACTTTTTATAAAATATGTTTAAAACCGCAGTAAACTGTCTCGTTACTATAAAGCATTAGACTAGAAATATAAAGCAACAGTCCTTTAGCAAATAAATAGTTGTAATCCTTAGAGATTCAATTTGACGATGTTTGTTATGTTTTTATATGTTAAAAAATTATTTGTATAAAATAAAACCTTAATTATTCCAAAACGTTTTCGGTCCAGTCGGTTCATCATCAGTAAAACATTTTAAAAAGTAGCTGAAACTACGTAGTGAAATAGGTTTAAAAAGCTTTAAATTAAATGACAATTATGTTTATATTATTTATTAAGGTCGACGTATTTATCAAACTATGGTATACAGCTATCTACTAGAATTTTTCCCTTTTACTTTGTCTTTGTTTAAACCCCAAATTATTAATGAGAAAGAAAAATGGATCACAATACTACCTCTGAAAGCATAAAAGAACACGATATGTATTTTTTGTATTTGCAAATTTTTTTTTTTTTTATTGAGTTAATGCCTCGACAACTATGATCATTGGCATGGTACAGTCAGGTACCTAATGTAGTGTGTGTGTATGTGTAGAGTAATTGTCTTGATACTTAGCAAAGTCGACGTCATTGTCTTTGCTAAGAGACGCTAATTGTATCCGAACGTCTGCGGTCCCTCCGGTGAGTACCGATCGCACATGGATAGAAATTATTTTTATTCATTAATTTTTAATAAACAAAAATTTCTCTACCCAGATGGGATTCGAACTCACGACCTTTAGGTTTAAAGGTAGGCGCTCTTACCACTGAGCCACAGAGGGAGTGTATTTGCTAATTGCTTGAATTTTTTTAATAAATAAACCACATTAGGACATGACTTCTTAGCGATTTGGATCATTATCTGATGTTAATAAGTTTAAGATACGTCGCTACGTACAACCATCTTTTACGGTGCGCTCCTCGTGTCCTATTTCCGTGTGGTTTGCATTTCTGGGCTACTTTTACTGACTAATTTTGTGGCATTGTTTTTAAATGACCAAGTCTGCGTGACGTTAAATCCAACAATATCTGCGCTCTTTATTAGTTCGTCTAGCTCGTGGTTTATTTTAATTTTCCATATAATATCGCTACAAGGGGTTAGTTCACATGTATTTCTCAATATTTTTCAAAGCTGTATAAAGATTTGAAGATACCCGAGAAAATATAAAGGTGATACAACATTAAGGCATATACAGCATCAAGAGACAAGTCATCAAAGGACTTGACTTACGTTCATTAAATTAAGAGTGCGGATGGAAAAGTGTTAAGAACAGAAAAATTGAGGAAATATGGTATCAGTACTTTAGAAAAGAACATTAGAGGAGAGGTACAGGAAGCATGATCTTAAATAAGAATATAACGTTGGGTATTACGATAGACAAAGTTGTCGATACTTTAAAGATAATTAAGAATGGTAATGTAATAACACCTGATGGAATACCTGTGGAGATTTGGAACACTCTAGGAGAGAAATTGATTGAAGTGTCGTGACAAATGATGAGTAGGAAATATGATATAAATTATAAAGGTAAAGTGGACGTTCAGAAATGTTAGAATGGATATTGGGTAAGAATAGAAGCGATTATATCAGGAACGACGGGATTAGAAAAAACGGTGACTACAGTTTCAAAACAGGTTTAGCAATAAAGATTAGAATTGCTTGGGGCAGCAAACGTAGAGATGAGAACTATGTGGGACAAAGGATAGAGCTGATAGATGTTAAGAGAAAAAGCGGTAGAGAAACACAGAAAAGATGTAAGGACTGCATACTTACGGCTCTACTACAAAAACTTATAAATAATTGTCACGAATTTTTGTTTTAGATTCAGTTGTTGTTTCAGAGCTAATAAAAAATATAGGTACCGAAAAACCGCCATTTGTATTTTGATAATTTTTTTGCATGAGATTGCATTTGCATTGCTTATGAGATCTTTGAAGAATGATAAAAAAAATTAATTTTTGCATCTACAACTTTTCGATGGGATAGGGTTTTATCGAAAAATAAGTATTTAACAAGAAAGAACGAGGATTCATCAAAAAAGTAATTAATGATGAAGAAACAGTTGTATTATATCACTGGCAAGATAATAAAATAGTTACCAGAGCACTGTCTTCGCGATACAGGGCCAAACTATGCCGATGTACGATCTTCATTTTTGTTATTGACCATTTGATTCGGTAAACATCATTACCTCAAGCTACCACAAATTACGGACCTTCCCATGACTTCTGTAACTTTGGACATGGCCCTTTGTAACGTACTGGATTATAATATGACCACACCAAATGTCTTTTCTTGAAACCGGTGGAGTTAGCTCGTCTGACATATCGAGCTTTAATCATATCGCTCTTCATTTTCAAATCACGCATGATACCAGGACACGATATATCATTTTCTGTCCTCCTAGCTGCAACTTTATGTCGGTATAACGATGGATATGAACTATTGTTCCGGTTGCGGTTATTAAAGTATAACTAGTATTAAGTATAACTCGACATCGACAGATCTCCGAATCAGATATCATGCTTAGATGAACTGTAGTGTAAGTTACGCCAGTATCAATGGCTATTCGACAATTGTTTCTCGTTGTGCTAAAGATGTAAAACTCTCACTACTGGGGCACTGTAGGAGTCAATCAGCTGTCGCCCGTTACTGCTGGTTACTGGCACGTTTCTCAGTAAATTTTCCTGTGGCACCGTATACTGCCTTTGATTTCTACGGTAACCTTATTCTCCACACTGCCACCATCTAAGTGTGGTCGGACAATTGTTGCGGCTTCTATTTTTTTAAACTTTGATAGTATACAAGGCAACTATCGAACACAGTCATTAATTTAATCTTGCCCAAGTACTTTCGATCAATAGATCATCATCAGAAGCATCTGAAATAAGCCAAGAAACGTTTTTTTTTTTATAAGAAGGAAAATTAGTTCACTTGGATAAAAAGTCCACGTTTTATGGTTGAAAAAAGTTTTATGTGATAAACGTTCATAGACTTACTTCGTCAGTTGTGGCCTATCCGATATGAGTAGAATGTCATACATGTAAATTTGGACATAACAATACAATACACAAAGACAAACAAACACTTTAAAATTTTTAAAAAATTTAAAATTTTGTTCTATTTTTTTGTTTGCTTGAGAACACCTTCAAGTTTATTAAATTTTCTATTCTCGTTGGTTGCTTAAACCTGACAAATTCTTAGGTGGCTTTTGAAACAATTTTGGCTGCTTTGTACTCTAATTCATGAGCCAAGAAGTCTTCTAGAGTTTGACTTCTAGCCTTTACCATAACCTGTTGTGTTTCAACGTCGAAACTGGATAGTCAGTTGTTCCAAAAAGTCATCTGAGGCAGTAGGATGGACAAGTATGATAAGACGTTCTAAATTCGTTTTAAATTCCTGTAGAGATTCACCGGATTTCTGTTGTCTGGAACTTACCTTGTAGTTTGTCACTATATTGCTCTTCCAATTGAGACACCAAGCGGGAAAAGTTCTGTTGCTGTTCCTCAAAGGTGATCAGCAAAACACTCAGGGCTTTTTCGCGAAAGAAAACTACACGTAGAGTCTCCTTTTCTTTATCGAACGACGAATTAGCTTGAACAGCTGCCATCAACTACCAACTAGTCGTGCCATCGATGTTTGTGGTTTTATTTTAACTGGGCTGGAATAAGGTGCAAACTAAGGAATATGATTGTATTAATCTCTATATTTCTATAAACAGTTGCGAGATATTTTTATTCGCAGCCTTTTGTATCTTTGCGCAAAGTTGCATTGTGGTCTCAGTAGCCACTTCCTGTATCTCTGTGCGAAGTTGTGTAGTGGTACCATGCACTTTCGCACGAAGTTTTGCATTAGTCTCTTGTATCCTTGTCTCAAGCCTGGCCAATTTGATGAAAATGTTATTTTTAAGATCACCTAACTCTGCCGTGATTGTAGCTTAGTTTTCTTATATAGAATTTAGATATTTTTGCAATTCAGCCTGGTTGTCTTTCAAATTTTCGCAATGCAGTCTACTTTTTGGTCATATTTCATTTAGTTTTCTTGCAATTTAGTGATCAGACAATGCAGCATGAGTAATAAGGAAGGATCTTAGTAGGAAGAATCTTCTGGAACATCTCTAGAATCTGTCGCCAAATCGCTATGACCTCCCGTTTTCGGCATTTTCATCTAATAATGGTCTGAGCTTGGCCACTAAGGCTTCCGACTTCTGACACCAATTTTTACCGTAGTTTCCTTAAAACACTTGGATCACGCACTTAAACTTCATTAAAAAATATATAACATACTGAAAAAAGTAACTGACATTGAAAAATTAATTAATTTGACAAACCGCCTCCACCCCCCAACTGTCGTTACGTTCATTCCATAAAAATGACATCCTATGACATTTCTAGTTTAAGGGTGGTTTCAAATACTGTCACTAGGTTGTGAGTCGTAATATTATATCACAAAATATGTTTATTACTTATTTATTTCATTGTAGTATAAACTAATAAAACTTTAATTTAAGTGATTTTCACTTTAGATATTATTCCCTATAATCTTGTTGGTGATAGAACTCTTGGCATTTCAATTTATATGCAATCCAGCATTGACCTATTTACACAATTTTAAGGAAAATGCACATCTACATACACCAAGTTCTATTTCTGATATCAAATAATTATTAAATTACTTGGTTTCTCCTCTCTAACTTGCCATATGTTCGCTATGCATCTTCAATATGCAGCCGTAGGCAACATATCGGTTCAATGTAAACATGCAAATGGGATCATCGTCGGCTAATATATTCGAGAATGCCTTAAAGCCAAGACCATCTACCAATACCAAATAAACGCTGTTTAAACAATATTCTAAGCATAACATATCCGTAGTGGTTACTTTAGGGTGTTAGTTTTCCTGTGTGCTCCTTATGTTTGTTTACTAATGTGAAAATAGCACAGAAGATAGACAAATTTTATATAATTTTAGATAACGTAATATTTACCGCTAAATGTAAAGATAAACGTAAAGCTGGTGCCTCATAATATTTTTGTTATATTGTCGATGATACTTAAGCATAATACTTAAACATCCGTAATAAATAAAAAAATATATTTATATAGGCAAAATAGAAATAAACAAGACTTACTCACAATCAGTTTAATTTTACTACTTAGACGACCGATTTCGCTGTCTACAATATGCAAAGCATCTTCAGGTCTGTCGATACAAAGTTAATTAAATGACTGTGACTTTGTATCGACTGACCTGAAGATGCTTTGCAAATTGTAGAAAGCGAAACCGGTCTTCTAGGTAGTTAAATTAAACTGATTGTGAGTAATTTCTTTTTTACCTATTTGAAATAGACTTACACAAGCAACACATTCATGATTTGAAATATATTTATATTGATTTGGATTAATAATTAATAAAACAAAAATTTTTTGGGCTAGCACAAATTGGTAAGCAATCTCAGAGTTTTACGTCATTCAATTAGAGAAATGTAAAAACAATACTCAGAGGAACCTCATGAATAAATAAAATTTAAAAATAATATGTAAATTAAAATTTTAATGACAGCATAAATTGCAAAAAACAACCAATCTATGAAAATAGTAAGTAATTAAATATAAAAAGTCATATAAAAAATACCGCAAGTTATTTTAAAAGAGAAAGTTAACCATATAGATACAATAATGAATTATGGTTGCAAGAAAGAATTTAAAAATAATATTTTTCAAAAATATTACTTTGTACTTAAGTATTACTTTTACGGATGCCTACAAGGCTTATTAAATAGCTGATGGCTGAATTGCTGATAAAAAGAGGTGTGCGACAGGGATGCATATTGTCCCCATTATTGTTCAATAAATAATTCAGAGCACATTATGAGTCAAATTATGGGAAGCAATGAATGATCTCGGAATCCGACAAACACTAATAAAAGCAGTTAAAGCACTGTACACAGAAAACAAAGTAGCTATTAAATGTGGAAATAAAGTCTACAATTCATTAAAGATGACAACAGGACTTCTATAAGGCTGTGCTACGTCCCCTACTCTGTTTAAAATATTCTTGGAAAAGACACTCAAACCATGGAGGAGAAAGTGCGAAGGAATGGGCATACCAGTCAGAGACGAATACCTATACACCTTAAGTTTTGCCGATGATCAAGTAGTCATCGCACAAGATGAAGAAGATCTCAGCTTTATGCTCAGGAAACTAGAAGAAGAATATAAAAACAACGGAATAGAAATAAACTTAGAGAAAACCGAATACCTAACAACACAAAACAAGGATATGAGAAACCTAGAGATAGACGAGGGAAGACAAGTAAATGGATCAGATCAATTCAAGTATTTAGGAACCATAATATCGAACCAGGGAACAACAGAAGAAGATATAAACAACAGACTAAGACAAACAAGAAACTGTATAAGACAACTAAATTCAGTGCTATGGGCTAAGAACATTACGATAAAGACAAAAAAGAGAATATATAATACCCTGACCAGAAGTATCCTGACATATGGGTCCGAAAACTTGACAATAAACAAGAGAAATAGAGGTAGAATAAGAGCAGTAGAAATGGAGTTTCTGAGGAGAAGCTGTAGACTTACAAAAAGAGACAGAATTGAAAACGCAGAGATTAAGCGGAGAATGGAAGTGCAATCAGACATAATCGACTATATAGAGGAGAAGAGACTATCCTGGTACGGCCACGTCAGAAGAGCGGATGGAGGACGCTGGATAAACAAAATCACAGAATGGAGCCCAATCGGAAGAAGAAAGAGAGGAAAACCCCGAAGGTCATTCAGAGACGAAATCGACGAGGCTATTGAGAAAAGAACCCTGCGAGATGGAGACTGGAATGACAGGAAAAATTGGAGAAAACGTTGAGTGGAGGAAGACAGTGAAAACTGTGGAAATCCTTAGTAGTAGTATTATGAACCTAGCGCTAACGGATATAGACGAGGAAATACTTATAAACAGAGAACGATTGAACAAGATACGCTGATGATACTGTCATTTTTGCAGAGAGTCTTGAAGGTCTGTAGACACTCGTCTTCAGTGTGGCAGAAGTAAGTAGGAGGTTTGGGCTTGATTTTAACATCAAAAAAACCAAATCGACCCAATCGATGGAAATTAAGATAAGGATCGAGAAGATAAGATCAGCTTTCGTCAAAATGAAAAAAATCTTTAACAGCCACGATATAAAATTGAAAATAAAAGTTCGTTTACTAAAATGCTACGTATTCTTTGTTCTTTTATATGACGTGGAGTCATGGACGTTAACTGAAGCATTACTAAAGAGACTCGAAGCATATGAGATGTGGTGCTATAGACGCATGTTGAGGATTTCCTGGATAAACAGAGTTACCAACGAAGAAGTACTACATAGAATGGGTAAAGAGCGCGAACTAGTCGTAGCCATAAAACGTCGCAAACTGGAATACCTGGGCCACATAATGTGCAATAACCAACGATATGACCTACTTATGGCCATACTTCGAGGCAAAGTGCATGGAAAAAGAGGTCCAGGACTAAGAAGAATATCCTGGCTGCATAACCTGCGAAAATGGTTTAACTTAACCACTACAGGACTTTTCAGGGCAGCAGTCAACAAAGTCAGAATAGCCATGTTAGTGTCCAACATCCGTAACGTATAGGTACCATAAAAAGAAGATAAGGCTTATGGTTAACGCAGACTGACGCTATTTTACTTTTTTTTCTTAAACACAAACTTCTCCTTTCAGCTATCAGGAATATATTCTCTACCCTGCTACCAACATCTATCAACTACCAATGCAAAAATTTTGAGGCCATACTTGGCCGGGTTATTCGGAATATTATATTGACAAAAAGAACATTTTCAAGCTTTTCGTCCATGATCAATATGCACTTGGTAATAAAGCAGCTTTCAAATTTAATACACACTGAACTAATATCTCTCTAATCAAGGCGAGCTTATCGTGTCTTTTTTGCTCGTCACGACTTTCAATGTCATCAAAACGTAGGCGAACTAAGCGGAATTGAAATCTATATATGTAGTACCATGGTCTTTTTAAATATCATATGTTATCAGTTGCCTAAACGTTGCCCAAAGTTTTTGAACCAAAACGATAAAAACGTAATTTTTGATGATTTGTTTCTTTTACTATACATACATTGTTTTCCGAGCATGCTAAGGACTTTTCCTAAATCTTTTTGTTAGTGTAAATGATAATTTCAACATATTATTAGTAATAAAATACTTCCAGCTCTCTATTGGTGACTTGCCATTCGTTTTTTGTGGTCGAACTCATGGCAAATGTGTTAATAATATTTTGTCTTATTGTCTCTTCCAAGGTAATATAAAGAGCAATGCGCATTCTCTTCAATGGATCCATCACCATTAGGTTCATCTGTCTGTGCGCTTCTAATTCATCCGGTTTAGAATCCAGGTCATTTTCTCCGATCATTTTTAAATTCAGAATTATCAACTTTAGATCCTGAGCTTATTATAGCAGGATAATAGTCAAATTCTTTATAGAGAGCCAAAATCATAGCTTGTTCTTTTCTCAATCTTCCATTTTATACCTGTAATATATTTTTTTACATCAGTATTAATTATTAGATAAAAAGTAAAAGAGTAAGGGCCATATTTACCAAGAACAGATAAATCTACAAATAAGTATTCGATAAATAAAAGACGAATAGGACTATCAATTTGTAGTTAGTAAAACGAAATTGATAGAAATTATTCTACGCATAACGTTAATCTTCGAAGAGCAGTTTATTCGTTGTTGGTGAATATATATGGTGGTCTAAGTAATAATAATTTGTTTTACTTATTTATACATATTACTGTAAATACGTTAATAAATTACTTTAAAATCCAAAAACATAACCTTACCAGTCACAAAAAAATATATCCCATGTTTGGTCTGGTGGGGTCTGCGAACCCAATATGTCAGATGTCTCGCCTTAATGCAGGTATATATGTTACGCGATAGCATACTTGGAGTAGATACATATATGACGCTTAGATATTTGAATCAATGAGTCCATTAGACCCCACCAGACTTCTTCTTCTTCTTACGGTGCCTATCCGTTCCGGATGTTGGCGATCAACATGGCTATCCTAACTTTGCTTGCTGCTATTCTGAATAGTCCGGTTGTCGATGTATTAAACCACTTTCTCAGGTTTTAAAGCCAAGATATTCTTCTTCTCCCTGGTCCTCTCTTTTCAAATACCTTGCCCTGAAGAATAAGTTGCAACAAGCCATATCTCTGTTCATTCCTCATAACACGGCCAAGATATTCTAGTTTGCGCTCTTTGATGGTGTTAATAATCTCGCATTCCTTGCCTATTCTACGTAGGACCTCAACATTAGTCACACGATCCACCCACCAGACTAACGCAGGGTTAATATACACAAGTTGGGTCTGAAAAAGTTAAATTTGGGATTTTTTACAGTTTCCTGACTAGAACGGTGATTTAAGAGTTACATCAACAAATCTTATTAAGTTGTATTTATCTGCACTGCACGTTACTGATAAAATACAGAGTGAGTCATGAGGAACTGACTCCTACCTCGTATGGATATCCTTATTTTAGGCCGAAGGTCATTTTATTGGATTTTGAATCCGAATTAGAGTTTTTTTAGTATAAGAAACACCACCAAATCAATAAAACGGCCAACCCCCAAGTAAACACTTTAAGTTAAGGACTGTTAAATTTTCTCGTAGATAAATATATTCATATATATGTACAGTGGGTGATCAAATTATTATGATCAGTCACAAAAATTTAAGTTTTTCATATTTGTTCAGAAATTTTATAATAAAATTATATGCTGATATACGATTAAAGTATGCCAATATATTTTGTCACTGATAACCTTACTTTTTTGACCATTACCGCTCTAGAACTGTCATTTGTGTCAAATTACGTGACAACATACACATTGTGGTGAATTTACGCTTGGAGTTTACAACTGAATTTGTATGTTTTTGTATTGTTTTTGAAAGATTAGTATCGTTTTATCTTTGTAGTATGTTTTATTAATTTATGAGTGGTGATTGTGAGTAAAAAAAAAATATCAGTTTTAATTTTAAAGACATTTTCAAAACAGTTCGATTTTTGAGAAGAAAATCATAATGGGTAAGGCTAAAGACGTCCCTGTGTCTAAAATGGTGGAAATAAAGACACTTTTATTGAATACAAAGCTTGCCCAACGTCAGATAGCTCAACAATGCCAAGTAGCGCAAGCAACAGTGAGCAATATCAAGAAAAAAATTGAAACCAACAAACCCCTGATTCACCAGCGTGCCCAAAAATGTGGTCGAAAGCGTGTCACTACACCCAGAGACGAAAGAAAAATTAGGGATATATTCGTAAACAATAGAAAGAAGCCAAGAAGAATCCTCACGGGACTTATTCGTGAAGCTGGTATGCCAGTTTCTGACATGACAGTCCGAAGAAGGCTTACTGAGCAAGGTTTCAAATCATGTCGCCCTGCCAAAAAACCAAAGTTGACCATCGTAATGATGAAAAAGAGACTGGAATGGGCCAAAGAACACCAAAATTGGACAATTGAGGATTGGAATAAGGTAAATTACGTCACTACTAAAGTTTAAATCACTATAACCACTGTTTTATCCTAAAAAAATATCTTATAGTTTTTTTTATTCACAGGTTTGTTTCTCCGATGAGTCTACAGTGGAGATACTCATGGATAAGTCGGCCTTCGTCCGAAGGCGAGTGGGTGAAAAATATCATAAGGATTGCATAGTGGAGCGAGAAAAGCATCCTCTCAAGATTATGGTATGGTCTGTGATCAGCAGTAAGGGCACAGGGAGGCTGTACATTGTAAATGGAATGATGAATCAACATCAGTATATTGAAGTTCTGGAAAAAAAACTCATGCCACAAATCAAAGACTGGTTTGGCGAATCGGAGGATTTTACCTTTATGCACGATTCAGCACCGTGCCTTAAGGCAAAAAGAGTAACATCGTACCTGGAAAAAAAGAAAATTAAAGTACTGAAGTGGCCAGGTAATTCCCTAGACCTCAATCCGATCGAAAATCTATGGGAGCTTATGAAAAGGGGGGTTGCCCAGGAAATTGTCACAAATAAGCAGCAGTTAATTGAGAGACTTATTGCCACCTGGCACAGAAACGATAAAATAAAAGAAAACTGCCTGAGAAACATTCAAAGCATGCCAAGGAGGATCAAAGCTGTCATCGAAGCTAAAGAAGGTCACACAAAATATTAAAAAAAAATGTTATTTAAGGTCAAAGAAAAACATATTTTAAAATTTTGTAAAAGAACGTGTTTATGATCTATTTTTATATTATATTCACATTATTAGACACTCATATGTAGTTTTATTCTTTATTAAACAGTAAAAAATAAAGTTTTTTGAAGTGATCATAGTAATTTGATCATGTACATACTTAATAAATTAAATAAATGTATAAGGGCGAAATAATATAAAATAAAACACTATTTTTAATGTGTTTTAATTTATTATATCAAAATCGAGTTTGCGGTTTTGTTAGGGATTTAATGAAAATTTTGGTAAAACACCAATAAAACATTTTATCCACTTATTTACCCCAACGGAAATTATGGCTTGTATTTTCTCCCGCCCATATCCTTCATTACCAGCAATAAATAATTCTCCAATTGTCCTTCTCAGCTCATTAACAGGAGAACAATGCGGGGAGATAGAAAATTTGTAACATAGCCAGTCGGGGGTAATTTAAAACTGCAAGGCATGCACTGAGGGTTGAACATTGTCTATTAGGGACGGTGATAACAGCCCTTTGTTACCATTATTTAGAGATAAGGGTAGGGCGCTGACAAAATAAATGAAAGTGGACAACATAAGAAAACCTTTGAGGACCCTTCTGGCATTTCGGCCGATAACGAAGTTTTTGCATTTACTGCGACGCACGATACGATCAGTGTTTGAATTTCAATAGTTTTGTTCATATTCTGAATAAAAGAGACGCTATCTACGGAAGAGTCGGGCAAGTTATTTTGGTTCATTCGCGACATGCTTATGATATTAATTTTTTTGCTAATATGAAATCATTAATACTAATGATTTATCTATCTAATTTATATCTAATCTATATCTAATTTATATTGGAATCAAACTGCCAAGGTAAGAGTTGACAGCCAGTACACCGAAAATATCAAAATACAGAGAGGAGTCCGCCAGGGTTGCGTGCTGTCCCCACTACTTTTCAATGTCTACAGTGAAGCGGTATTTCAAGAAGCGCTCTCAGACTCAATAGAAGGTATATCTATAAATGGAGAAGTTTTGATTAACTTACGTTTTGCAGACGATACAGTCATAATTACGGATAACAACAATGATTTACAGAACCTAATGCAATGCCTTAATGAATGCTGTCATAAGTACGGACTGAAGATAAATTTAAAGAAAACTAAATGCATGATCATGACTAAATCTGCACATGCAAATATCCAATTGACTATTGAAGATACTGCAATTGAGAATGTTAATAACTATAAATATTTAGGAACATGGATAACATCAGATGTAGACCAAACCAAATAAATTAAAACACGTATTGAAATAGCACGTACATTATTTATTAAACTTAAAAAGTTTCTTTGTTGTCGGGATATAAGGTTAGAACTACGCCTGAGAATGCTTCGATGTTACGTGTTCTCTACTCTTCTTTATGGTCTGGAAGCTTGGACACTCAAACAAGTTCATCTGAATAAGCTGGCCGCCTTTGAATTTTGGTGTTACAGAAGAATCCTACGAATATCATGGATTCAAATAATATCAAACATGGAAGTAACTAGAAGGATAGGAAATGAGGCGGAAATAATATTAACTATTAAAAGACGAAAACTTGAGTACTTGGGACATGTGATGAGAGGGCAAAAATACGCATTATTACAACTTATTATGCAGGGCAAAATCCGAGGAAAGCGAAATGTGGGAAGACGAGGAATATCCTGGCTTAAGAACTTAAGGGAATGGTTTGATTGCAGTAGTGCAGAACTTTTTAGTTCGCAGCCGAGTTCGAGTCCGCATAGCCATGATGATTTCCAACCTTCGATAGAAGATGGAACTTAAAGAAGAAGAATACTAATGCAATAAATTAAGCAAACAGTTGATTTCTGCCTAGATGGCATATAAATATTTTAAATTAGTCTTAAAATGTGCGCAATATATAATATTGCAAAATATGCAAAAAATATTTTATAAAAATATTTTGAAAATATTTTTTACAAATTTAGAGAAAAATGCCATTTCCATTCATCATCATCATTAACCTGTATGCGTATACTGCTGAACTTAGGTCTCCCTTAGCTCTTTTCATCTGTCTGTGTCTTGTGCGGCTTGCATCCAGTTACTGCTAACGCGCTTCATGTCGGCAGTTCATCTAGTTAATGGACGTTCTCTGCTCCGTACTGATTCATTCCTTTGGTCTCCACCCTAAAATGCGCTTTGTCCATTGGTTGTCTGACAATCTGACGTGTTCTGCCCAGTTTCATTTTAACGTCGCGATTTTTTCGATAGCGTCTGTTTTACGACGTATTTCTTCGTTTGGGATCAGTCTCTCAGAGAAACACCCAACATCTGGCGCTCCACAGTCATCTGAATCACGTGAATCTTATTAACTACCTTTTTATAAGTGTTCATGTTTTCGCTCCATAAGTGAGGTAACACACATTGGTCAAAGATTTTGTTTTTTGAGGGATATGTGTAGATTTAAATACCTCGTTTAATTTACCAAACGCTACTCAGGCTAATCCTATGCGACGTGGGAGCTCATATGTCTGGTCATCTCTACCCAACCGAATTGCATGTCCTAGGTACTTATACGATATAGTCTGCACAATATCTCTTTTAACACTAACAGCTATAATTCGATTAAGCACCAGATTAGTCATTATTTGCCTTTTGTTCATATTAATCTTTAGTCCGACCTCAAAGAAAGCGTGATATAATTTTTCAAGTATTATTATTGCATCATCCATACGATCGGCTATAAACACGATGTCATCTGCAAATCTCAAATCCTGAGCTTCTCTCCATTTATGTTGATACTATGATCGTTTAGTTGTGCCTTCTTACAAGTATGTTCTAATAGCGTCGTGAATAAACAAACGTTGACATTAACCAATCTTTGGGTTATACGCATGAATTATAAATTTGGTTCAAGAGTGTAACTAAAACAATAATGTGATTATTATCTATAAGTTCTAGTATTTCGGTAGGAAGCAAGGCAAAGGTCAGGTGCAAAGTTTTTTCTACTCTTCATTGTTTTTAATGCATATTATATTTCTTCCTTATAGTAACCAGACCTATTTCTTCTGAAGTAAGTTCCATGTGCTCCCGGTCCAGGTCCCAGAAGTCGATGACTTCCAGCCCAGATTGTATGTGAGCTTGGTTATTCGGCCGCCTAATTTGCAAAATATTTTTTCTCCTTCCTCGTCAACTGAGCGCATGAAGAGTCTGACCATCAAGCCCGGTACGTGACCTCAATGCTCAGGTTCTGCAAGCCTAAACGACCTTTCTGCTTGTGCCGCTGATCAGCATTCACTTTACTTTTTTTTTATTGTATTCGATGAGATGCAATCTGGTATAATTGATTAGTAAAAATAAAAATAAATAAATAAAAAATATCAGGATATGGTATTTTTTTGTTTTGTTTTACAGCTTACATTCGACTACTACATAGCTATTATTTTCTTCACTGTTATTCGGAGTCTTTTCTATATTCACCTGGCTGCTATCTGAGCTGGCTATGTACTGTCCTCTGGTTTTCGTCATAATCTATCAACTCTCTTAATAGTCTATTGAAATGATTAGTGAGATCATTGAAAATAACGTGTGCTTTTTCGTGAACTGTTCTCAGGATTTTCTTTTGTTCTAAGTACCTAAATACGTACCTTAATAATTATATGGTTCGGCTGAGGCATAGGCTATTGTTGACAAAATTATACAGTTTGTCATCCTAATCTTTGTTTTGAATCTCAGTTTTCTCTTCCGACCTATTAATGACGAGACTTGACTTATTATTTTAGCTTTAAAATAGAAAAAGAAATAATAAATAAGACTTACTCACAATCAATTTAATTTAACTATCAGACGACCGGTTTCGCTTTCTACAATATGCAAAGCATCCTCAGGTCTCGATACAAAGTTAAACAAATGATGCCGGTACTCTATTAATTGATGGATGGTAGAACATGGTTGAAACTACTATATATTGTTGAATGGAGAACTCAATTCTATTATTGCAGTTGTTTGACAGTAAACGGGAAGTTCTTGAGGAGATAGATTTGATCCAATGAAGAAGAGATATGTGTGTGATTGTTTGTTAAATGAAAGTGATGTAATATACCATTGTGTTATTAAAAGTTATTTATACTTATTCGAGAGATATATTTATGAAATGTGTGTTATTTATTGAGTAATTGTTTTATGAAGGTGACAGTGTTATGACAATGAATAAGTTTAGATGTAAAAATTGTGTGGGTGTGCAATTATTTTTCAACTTGTAGTTACCAAATTACTTTGATAAAGTTCTATTGGCAATTAGTAAATTATTGAAAAGTCAAGTAAATAAAATATTAAAATACAAACAATTAAGGACAATTTAAACACACTAAAACAGAAAACACTTAGAAGGGACGAAACAAACATTGAATTTAAAAGGGGGAAGGACTTTAATGCAATACATCTCAGTCTTGGGCACAATGATTGAAACAAACTTTGAAACAAATGTTTTATTTAATGTACATTTTATTATACTAGTGCTACTAATAAAAGATAAAAGTTGTTAAGTTACTATTAAAAATAAATAATGTATAGTATTATGTAAAACTATGAGCAAACGATATTTGTAAATTACATACAATTTTACATGAGTACTTGTTGAGAACTTCTGATTTATTCCGTTCATTTTGAATGAAAGACAATAGAGAACGCCATCGCTCACTGCATAAAACTGGTAACGTCTTGGCGAAATTACAATAAGGTTAGCATTGCATATCTTACCCTGTAGAGACTAGTCACTGTGAGACAAAGTATAGCCATACTTAACAGTTTGTACGTGAAACACTGAAAGGTAGGGTCATGTTTATTAAAATAAAGGAACTATGAAGCTGTTAATGAAGAGGAAGAAGATAGTGATGTACATTTCATTGACAGTGCTACCAACCAAGTAACATTAGATTTATCTGCTCGTTAAACAAAATAAAATGTAATTATGCAATTGTAAATGTTAAATTGTAAAATATTGGTGGGTGATATAACACTTTTAATATGATTTTCCGACTCAGCACACTAAAATTTTTTCATCGTTGACCTGTGTTATCTATATCGAAGCACCAAACTTGAATTTATACTTAATTTGGTGATTATTGGCGCGATAATATTAATATATACGTTCCAAAATATTACACAAACATTTTTTATGGTTATATCTATTAAGAAGTCATAATATAGTACCTCATTAACGACTTAATATAGTGCAAATTACTTATTACTAAAGTTATTCATTCCCTACTCGCTATAGTGCAAATTAGATATTACTACTGTTGACCTAATACATTTTCTTCTACATTTTACACCAAGTGCATCATTGCAGTTCTTGCAATCTTACAACTGAAACATATAATTCCGGATGAGATTTCATACTTAAAACTACTTTTGGAACACCGAGCTCGAATAATTGGAAAGTCATTATACTAATAATGTCTTTTATACGGCCCCAATAAAATCGCATAATAGTGTAAGTTTATTCGAACAAATGAGGCTGCCGTTCTCTAGCTGAGAGTTGGATACTTTGTGTAAGTCGTAGCGCTATCAAAAAGTTTTATTGAGTTTAGGAACGTGTGTATGTGTGCGGATAACGAGAAAACGGACCGGGTACGTGTTAATTTAAAACTATTAAATACTGGGCAAACTGCAGCCGTGAAATCTAATCACGGACATTGTTGATAATTTGTTGTATAATATGTTGAAAAGATATTTGTAAATTTTATAGCTATGTTAATTTTGGAATATACTAAATTTAATTAAACTAAGTTTTTGGACCAGTGGATTCTATTACCTATGCACTTATATAAACGATAACGATTTATATCACACGTTGAACATTATAAGATAGGAATTCAAAAGTTTGGAACCAAATGTCAGATTTATAAGTAACTATTATAGGTACACTGCCTGGGAGATTGAGTAGTTCTGCGGTTACCTCAGCCGGTGCCAAGACCGGATAAAATGTGGAGGGTTATTGGCAAGGTTAGCAACTTACCAATCGTAAAAACAAATACTGCTCAAAGAAACAATGTACAGTAGAGTGGAGCTCAAATTTATTTGTTCGAATTTAAAATTTGCAGGGTGCGGAATTGATGCGTCTTCCATTTTCGAATGAAAAACTTAAATGACATTTTTTCGTATTTTCAGTCTGAAAAGTGCCCCAAGGTGATTGAAATTTTGGAATTTCGTAAAAAATTGTTTAATTCGACAGAGTCAACGATAATGTTTTTTATTCATATATTTGAGCTATTAGGATTATCAATAATATGAAGAAAAAAACAAAAAATAGTTAATACAAAATAAAAAAATATGCTTACAAATTTAAGAATAACAAAAAATCATTATGAATAATAGCCTTTCTTACTGTCAAATTTAGGCATCAAAATGCATGATTTCAGCTTATTTTTAATAAATCCATCTCTCCTCTGTGGTCCACAGACGGCAGCACTTGCTTCTGTAACTAATTTGCTAAACCTTTCAGTGGATTGTGGAATTTTTCTAATATTCTTCAGGATTTCATTTTTGACAAGCTGTGGCTCTATGATGGCCTGAGATATTATTTCGGTACTGATACTCTTCGTTAGTGGAGGTTCTGTCTTGGTTTTCCAATCTATTATATCGATATAATTATGAGCATTCATATTTAAAGTAGGTACTTGGAAAATACGCAAGGCTCCGATGTTTGCTGTCTCTCTGATCTTCAATATTCTGCGGAGTGCTTTTTCTCTGACGTACTGTCTGTTGTCGGCTAACATCACTAGTAGTAAATTCTCTGAATGTCCAAAGAATGCATTTCTCTGTATGACTGGGTCAATAATATTCTTCAAATGGTTTGGCAAATAGCGTGACAGTTTTATCGTGTCATATAAATGTTTGGCACCAAAAATACACATTGGCTCAGTCTTGATCCTGAACCACATAGGAGTATAGACCGTTAAAATAAATGTGCTTAGTATAATTAGGTTTTCTGACGGAGTTTCACTTGAGACATATAATCTCAATATCCGGTTCGTCATTGTCAACCATCTAGAGTGAACTAGTTTACCAGGATTTTTTTTTTCGCAAAGTTTTTATCACAATGTCCACTATTGATAAACTGACATATTTGTAGTAGATACAGTTGATCGGTGCTTAACTCTTGTATCGATTTGGTAATATCGGATAACGCACATTTAATTGCATCAAACGGAACAACTGGTAACACTTCACAGTTAGTAACTGCCTTGCCAATGGGACCTGTGAAACCTTTTGGTCCACTTATAGTGCCATCTAAATGTTGAAAAAGGTGACGCAATGACAGTTCATTAGCGTGTAGTTGGCATACGAGCCATTGGATGGGACGTTGAAACTTGATTTCCAATAAACGAATAACGCCACCTTTGATTCACGGCAATCTAATTACAACCAATAGCTATTATTTGATTTGCATCGATGGACTTGGAGAAAAAGAATGTCAGAATAGAGTTGCAAATCGTTTTGGCGTCACCAGTTTTTAAAGAAATATGGCCTAGGTATTCAGAGTCCGGTTCTTTCAATCTGGTAATATGCTCCTCCTAAATCACTCTTCTACAACCATCTTCGTGTATTAACGTTTTATCTTTTCTACCATCGTAAAATAATCCGATAATAGCACCAAAAATTGTAGATTTACCTGTCAATGTAGCCCTAGCTTTAGAAAGAGCTCGTCAAACTCTACTTTTGTCTATAACCCGTGATGAATCGTTTTCAGTAATCAGACCAATGTCTTGGAAAGCTGTCGAAATGATTACAGCTCCAGCACTATCTGAAACCCCATAACGATCTAATGTTCTGGCAACAACTGGAAATGTGACATTAGTCATAGTGAGTGAAGAACTGGAAATAATTGATTGCGATTGAAAGTCCTCAATGTCACCGTTTTTCATTAATGTATCTGACTGTTGAACATTCAGTCGTATCTTTGAAGTTGTAGGTGATTTGGAAGTACTAGGAATGGATTCTTCATCTATTTGAAAGGCTCTTTGTTCTTCACGTTGCTTTTGTTGGTATAATCTATGTAAATTCACCTCATTTTGTTTGTCGCTTCACGATCTAAACTACCAATAATCATTTTACGGTCACTTTGTTAGTCGATTAAGAAATTTCGTTTTGGTATTGGAATTTTCGGTTTCTAGGACAGCTGCAATCTGTGAATTCTAAACATTTGCAAGTAGCAATATCAAACAATTTCTTGCTATCCTCACCCAACTTAAACAGCTTCTCTTTGTAACCAACTTCGGCCTTCCTGCCTTTATATGGTTTCAATAATGTTCTATACTTATCGTGGTAAGCTATAACTCTGGCTAATATTGTTTTGTGTTCTACGATGGGTGTTAAAGCTCTGCACCACATCTCCTCTACTCTTTCTGTCACAATTTCACTGGTTTTTCGCACACAGTCGTTATACTGTTTTTTATAGCTTTGATACGAATAGAAACAGCTTCATCATATCTTTATACTTAGGTAACACATTTTTAGGGAGCTCACTACCAGAACCAAATATTGGACAAGTTACTTCACTCCGGAGTAATGCCATAGTTCTAATCTTATTATAGTAACTGAATTTGCACAAAATTTGTATCAACACCAAACTTTGACTATTGAGCTTGATGCTATAGAACACGATACTAAACCAACCGATTATCGAAACAGTACTGAATAGTGAATACAAAAGATGTACCTACTAACTACTTAGAATTGAAATAGAGTGGGAGAGTAAAGGTCGACTTCTGTGGCAGGTAATAACTGATTGGTATCTTCTTTCGGTAGGAGGCTGGCCCGAAATTCAAAATAGATCGATTTCAGAAGCACCGGGGCAGTTATTCTGATGGAGATAGCAAGAAAGGTTAATGAAGTTTTCGTTTTATATCCTAGGACCGGATTGATACCGCACCCCGCGCATTAAAAAATATTTTTTTTATAAGTTTCAAAATTTTATATCACTTTGGGGCAGATGTCAGAGTGGAAATATAAAAAAATGACAATGAACTTTTCGAATACTGTTTGTGAAAATCGTTATTTTATTTTTCTCCATATAACAGCGCTTCACCCTAATGTACAGCCTCGGAACCGGATTGATAATATGAAGAAGACTACGGCAAGAAATAAGGACAAGCGAAAAACATCCAACACCCAGACGAGAATTACTACTTGAATTATCAGATCGCTCAACTCAAGGGACCAAGAAATAATCCAAGTACTGAAAAAGAAAGAAATAGACATTTGTGCTTTACTATAAACAAAAAGAAAGAAAAAGGACAATCAAAATTAGGTGAATACAATTTACAGTAGAGTAGCAAAAGAAAACAAAGTAAAAGAAGGTGTAGCCTTGCTAATACTCCAAAAGTACCAAAATCACATTAAACAGTGTCAATATATGTAACAGCAAAGATACGAATGAAGAAGGCTCAAATAACAAGTAAAACATTTTATGACCAATTAAAACAAGCTGTAGATCAAGTTAGAGAAAAAATGATAATATTGGGTGCTTTATCGCTCGATCAGGCAATCAAGTAATACCCGGAATTAAGCAAATACATAACAAGGATGTTAAAAATGAAAATTTAGAACTGACGATAAGCGTTTTTACGAATAACAAACTTAGAATAAACAACATATTTTTTGAATACAAAGACCAACACAAATATACATTTAATAACACCCGTGGACAAAGATCCATGATAGATTATGTTATAACCAACAAAGATATATGTATATCTATCGAAAAAAATCGACTTAAGAGGCCCTAACTTAGCAGATGTAGGTAGAGACCATAGCCTAGTATTACGTTAAATAAGAATCATTCTGAAATACTTCCCACCAAAGAGATCGGCGCCAACATAAACAAAAATCAAAGCGATAACATCGAGGGAAGTTGGGAAAAACTCAAAAATAAAATAATTATCACAGCAACAGAATCGCTAGGAGATAGGAAAGTAACAAACACTAACATATCAAAGAAGAAAACACTATAGTTTAGAGAAAAAGTGAAGACAAAGTGTAAAGAAAAGAAGAAAGGCTTTTTACAATGCAAAACACAATAAACACAACAGGCATATAACCACTATAAACGAATCAGAAATGAAATAAATACTTTAGTTACACAAATAAGACGGGAACATTGGCAAAGATCCAAGATCCAAGATCTTTTTTCTATTAAATCTATTCTACTCGTTTCTTTTCTGTTTGTTCTCAGATTTTTTAGCGTTTTCCATGCTTCTCCTGATCTTGTTGACCCTATATATTTGTTGAGTTCTTCGCATTTACTTTTTCAGCAAATATTTTTTGCTTTAGTTACTAAATTTTTTACTTCTCTATTTGATCTTGCATTTGTTCGTCTATCATCTGGATCATTTGTTTGCAGCCACTTTTAATATTCTTGTTTCTTGTTGTGTACTGCATTGGCGATGTCATTTGTCCACCACAATGGAGGATTCTTCTTGTTCTTTTGGATTATGCTGAGCGTTTCGTAAGCTGCTTCATTGATTTTATTGATTATCTCTTTATAGGTATTGTGGGCTGAGGAGTAGATCAGGTTTGCCAATTTTTGGGTAAGTCGCAGCTTATTTAGGAATGATGTCGAGTCGTTTTGCAGTGCAACAAAATTGTATTTAGGTAGATTCGATTCCAGGGGTTTGGATTGAGCTAGTTGGTTGTCATTTTGATGTAGTAGCCGAGGTCAATACTGTAGGTAACATTTGGATCTTACCATATAGTGGTTAGTTCCGCACTCCTTTCCTCTTAATACTCTTATGTCTTCAACTGGTATGTGTGTGTTTCTTGTTTTGTGATGACATAGTCTATAATTGACTTTGCGTTTCTCGTTGGTTGAACCCAGGTGTCCTTGTGTATGTTTTTATGTTGGTAGAATCCGTTTAGTATTCTCAGAAAGTGCTGTTCACAGAATTCGTTTAAGTGTTTCCCATTTTCATTTGTTTTAGCGTCACCATATTTTCCTACGACTTTGTCATTTGTTTTTGTTCCTGTTCAGGCGTTAAAATCTCCCAACAACACAATTTCTTTGCGGCTATTTATATTTTCAATAAGTTCCGATAAAGTTTCGTAGAATATTTGTTTAAATGCTTTTGATGCATTTTCTGACGGAGCATATATTCCAATAATCTCGAGGTAGTGTCCTTTCCACGTAATAGATACTCTAATAATTCTCTCATTGATCTGCTCCCAGCTTTTCAGGTTTCCTTTTAAGTCTTTTTTTTATCAATATGGATACCCCTGCTTGTGCTCTTTTGTCTTTCTCAATTCCACTATAAATATGTGTAAAACCTCCTATGTCTTGACTACCTTGGCCTTTTTTCTTTGTTTCGGTAAGAACCGTAATATCTGATTTTACTTCCTTTACTTCTGCCATGACTTCGTCTGACTTGGTTCTCCACCCTTGGATATTCCATGTATTTATATTCAAAGTCCTTCTTCATTTGCTACGTCATCTTCGTTTTTTCCCGTTCGTATTTCGAGGCTTGATTTTAGAATTTTTGCAATAAGTTTTTTACGGGTGTAGTAGAGCAGGCCCTATGTCTCAACCTCTTACCAGGAGGACCAGGATTTTCTGTTAGGGTTTACTACTGGTCTTCTCACTGGTCACTGTCCTCTGAGATATCATTTCAAGAAGATGGGCAAATCAGATAGTGAGAACTGTCGTTTCTGTCACCATGAAAAAGAAACCGCAGAACATATACTATGCAACTGCGTAGCACTGTTCTGCAAAAGACTAAAATTCCTAGGATAGATCAGTCTGGCGTCCTCTGACATAGGAAACAAGTCATCTAGGAATCTAATCAACTAGATCAGAAGTATTGGCATTCTAGAGTTTAACTAGATTAAGGTATGCACAAAAGATCTGTATAGGTCGAAGTGCAGTGAGGCTGCATGGCCTTAACGACCTCACATAATCTAATCTAATTTAATTTAGGGTTTACTCCCTTAGTCAAGAGAAGAGTAGTAGAGTGTAGTAAACAGAAGTATAGTGACCCGTCCACCCTCGAATTCCCTTAATAGCTCGGGGTCGGAAAAACAAGAGTTTGCCAAGAGAGGCCGATAGGAAAGATTAAAGACATTTCACTCAAGACAGGTTGAAAAAGAGCAAAATGTAAAGGCCCCTATGATCCGCCAGGTGCGTTTTATAAGCGTATAAGGATTGGTACACTTTGTGGATGATACATCTGTATTTTTTGCTGTCAATATTACTCGTTGAATCATGCGATTATGCTTATTAAACTTGATCGATTGCTATTGAAAGCAACTGGGTTTAAAACTTAGCAAATTGTACTGAATGTTAGATCGTTAATCAAAAATAATAGTCACCAACATATTGTTTCTTTACCTAATATAAAGTCATTCTAAAACCGACATGGAGCTAGGGAATTCAATTGCGCAGTATAGCAGCCTATTCAAATATCGAAATTCTTCAAGGATTCCAGTCCAAAGTAGTTAGGATTATCGTAAACGCCAGTGTCTTGCGCCAATGAGGATATGATATATTTCATTTCATGTTCTTCCATCATTTGAAACCCAAATGTTTTTTTACTGTCATTAATTTTGGCGTGTAAAATTTTACAGATTGTAAATTAAATAGAATGTTTATTAAAAAAAATTGTTGATATAACCTAGCTGTATTCAGAATTTTCTTGTGTGAAGAGTGTTTCCCGTTTAAATAAATAAATAATTGTTTTGTTTTATACTTACTCTTTAATAAAAGTTGAAAACCAAAAAGCAGAACCTTGACCACCAAGTTTTTCAACATTCAATGATCGTATATTAATATTTTGCCGTTAATTGTAAAGTATTCTTACAACTAGCCGTATATCAAATCCTTATTGGTATAAATCTGGTAGTCATTATTTCAACCATGATTCATTTAGCTTCCACTGCCGTGTTATAACATTGATTAATATACATGGTAGAATAATTAATCGTCTCTAGTCAACAGATGCAATTCCACTGCCTCGCACTATGTTAGATGTTAGCACATTATGCGCACACATATCTCAAGACTTCTCAAGAGAAATAAACTGTAAAATATAAACGTAGGTTTAAATTAATGCTGAATTTCCTTTCAGTGACGATATTTTAGCCATTTAAGTATTTCAGCTTCATTAAGCTTCAATAATTTCTGGTCAATTAAAATTTTAGAATTAATATGAACAAATTTTATATTTGACATTTCGGCCTCATAATCGAAGGCATTCAAAACCATTAAAGTTAAGACTTAACAAATTGTTGCATAGTAAAACTATTTGATTGAGTCAGTGAAAGAATCACTTTTTATAGAAGAGATGTACCATATATGGAAGACTGTTTTGTATTTGGTTTGTAATTTTGTTGTTTCTTAAATCAATCCGTGGAGCTTTGTTCATAAATATACATTAATGTTGTATTTATCAGATTTTAATAATAAAATTGAGAAAATTTGCATACCGGGGTACTCAAAAATTAATATCTGAAAATGGGAAATTTTGTTTATGCTATGATCCTAATATGGAAAACAAAATCATGCATGTAAATAGAAAAATAATATTAAAAATAAAAAATATACATTTTACGACATTCTTTATTTTTCAATTTTAAATATAAGTATTTACATACTTTCCGCCCCATGGTAAAACACATTAATTTTTTTTGCAAACTCACCAATAAAGATATTAGTCTCTCATCCTTGCACTATTCTTTGCAAATAATTCATCGTATCCACTTCTATCTTTTTTGTCTTCAAAAATTTTGAATCGCAATAAAAACAACATCTTCTTCCTTAAGATTGTTTGCTGCAATATCTATCATGTTATCATCATCATCATCACAAGAATCGTTTGAACCTAACTAATTTGGATTTTGAAGCGAAAATTTTTGAAAGATTGCCTTCTTCTAAATCTTACGTAAATACTAGCTAATACTGAATGATCCTTGGTTATTTAATAATTTTGTTAGCACGTTCCGCTCTATTTTCTTGGCTTGTTTTGGAAGAAAAAAAGTTTCTATATCATATTTGTATCTTCTTTCCTTCTTTTAGTGCCTATTCTATGTGGATGTTGGCAATCAAGTTGGTCCATACAACTTTGTTGACAGCTGCTCTAAATATCATCATTTGTATCAATACTTGTATAGAAAATAGGGCCTCTTGCGTTCCCAATCCACTTCTAAACCTAAACTGAACACTGCTAACGTTTCCTTCAAGATTTCTATATATGCCAGACTGAATAACAGAAATAAGGATTTTAAGTGCATGGCTCATTAAGTTTATAATTCTGTATAGAAATATGAGAGGGATGAAGGTGGAAACTAGCCAATCTGTAGGAAATTCTACAGTTACATAAACTTTGTTCAGTAGACTCGTTAGGAGGTTGAGTTGGTTGTTTTCAAATAATTTCAATATTTCAGCTTGTATGTTATCAGGTCTAGGTGCTTTGTTGGTTTTTAGTTTTTTTCCTTAAATAATTCTTCCATCTATTGCCTTCATCTCTTAAGTATTCTCTCATTTTCGTTGAGCAGATTGTTATGCTTGCCTAGTATTAAGTTATGACTTCGTGATCCTTTTCCTCTCGTTAAGTTTTAATTTTTTATATACGTTAAAAATTCGTGCTTCTGTTCTATGGATTATATTTCAATGCATTGATCTTGTATCCATGATTCTTTTGCTTTTTAATCTTTTTCTTAATGATTTTGTTTATTTCTTTGTACTTTTCCTCATTCTTATTTCTATGTTTTGTTCGTTCTTCCATCAGCTCTAATATTTCTTGTTTCATCCAAGGCTGTTTGTTTATATTGTTTTTTGGTTTAAGTTTATTATCTACCACTGAATTACAGATACTTTTCATTTTATTCCACATATCATCCACACTTATGTTTTCTTGATTAATATCTGAGATTACCATGCTGTTTATTTTGTTGATCACCTCCTCTTTGACTTCGTCCCTTGTGGTTTTATCTTTTAACTTCTGGATATCCCGACGTTTTGTGCAGATACTAATTATTATTTGCTTCTCTTAATTTTTGTGAAAGGTTTGAACGGGTATAACGGTTTCGGGTCCAATAAATTCCATAATATTGTTCTGAAGCTATTTTCTTGTGTCATTTTAAATTAATTACTATTTAACTGGGAATAAACCACAATTAAAGATAAAAATACGTTTATTGACGTTTCAATTTCCACTTCGGAAATCGTTCTCAAAATACAAACAGTTATTGACTGTTTGTATTTTTATATTATAGTTAATACTCTTTTAATACTATTTTAAATTCTGCAAGTTCATTGTATAGTTAAAAAATGGATTTGTATTCATACCGATCCACCCCAATGTATATATGTATCAGAGTATCTTTTAGCTCATCACCCGCTACAAGTTGATATATGATGGCGATCCAGGTGACCCCACTAAAGTTGACAGCGCTTAACCATGGCCTAACTGATTTAATTGTCCCCTTGATTTATGATCGGACTGTGACATTGCATTGTATGTTATTGTGGGGTTGCCATTTACCGCTATTATATGGATCGTGCTTCTGTATCCCGCATCTTTCTCTTATATTTGGAGAATATTACATGCATTGTTATCCTAGTTGATGGATAATATTATTCAAATAGCCTCTGTCTATACTACCCGATGTAACAATATTACGATATAATAGCGCATGGAAGTTAAGGAAATGGAATAATCAAATGTCTTACAGGATGAAGTCAGAATTTATGGTAGGATATTACGTTGTGTATTAAGACATCACACAATCCAACAGACAGTAATCAGAACTTACAATACAATAAAATAATGAACAGCAACAACTTTAGAAACATCAGAAAATGATACACTAGACAAAGATTAGGCAGACCTGGAAATTCCAATATTTACCTATTAAATTTAAATGTGTTTTATAATGACAATACAATACTTCATTTTATGTTCGTTGACGATAACGAAAGTAAGTCCTTATAGTTTTTATGCTCTTAGTTGCATAAACATAAAAATTATACACCCGGAAATATTGTAGCTATGTAGTTAAGTTGATGTTGATAATTGTAATAAGAAACTCATGAAATTTAAAGAATCGTTATATTATTCAGAGTCCTACATGACTATCTTAATTTGATTTTGTTTAACTTACATTTGTTTTTCATCTTCTAATGCCAAATTTGTTTTTAATCTTTCCACTCTTTCCTTCTTTTTTATTTCGCTTCTTTTTCTTAGCTCTATCTTCAAATTGTTTTTTAAAAAAGACTTGGTCTTTTTCGGGGGTGTTCTTTAAAATCTGTGTTTTTTTACATATCTTTCCAGTTTTCTTTCTACGTAGAAGAGCTTTCGGTAAAGGCCCTCAGAAACTACAAATGCATTTGGATTGTTTTGGGAAGTATGAATGAAGCCAAAAGTAAATTAATGTTATGTAGCCCGTAAAGCTTGAGATGGAACTTGCTGATCTGTAATTTCCACACAGGTGAAATCATTATCTGCAAATATAGCTGGATTGTAAGAACATATACCAGTATGTGAAACTAAACCCATGATATTGGCAAGTGTAAGAATATCAGCCCTTGATCAAACTTTAATCGCCAGAAGGAGAGGCCCAGTCCGACGAAGAACATCCTGGCTTCGAAATCTCCGAGAATGGTATCAAGAGACCACCGCTGATTTATTTAGAGCCGCCGTAAACAAAGGTATTATTGCCAATATGATCGCCAACGTTCCATAGTCGGACAGGGTACTGAAAGTAAAAGAAGAAGGATATCAGCTTTGCAGAATTACGATTATTAGCCAACCAGTTATCGGCTGCTTTATTATAAAATCTTTTAAAGGGTTCATAAATTCTGTTATCCAACGGCTGTTACTTATGCACAGTATGAGGTGCAATGGTGAATAGTATTACTCCATTGTTTTTACAGATGATAGCCCTTTTGGCGAAGTATTATTATGATGGTTATCTAATATCAACAGATACTTGTAATTTATGTCGACTCGGGAATATCTGATGAACTGCAAGTATTTTTCGAAATTCTCATGAGTCATCCAACCTGATGAGTTAAAAGCAGCAGCATCAAAAATGAGAAGCACCCTTATCATATAATCTTGATCCTAACCCTCAAATAAATTAAAAATATGTGTTAAGAACAGTGTTAGCAGACGCACTTATAGTGCATAAAACTGTTACCAGAGATCCTCTTGTTCACTGCAGTATAGTGGCACGTCCTACACTCATGACTTCTGGTGTCCTAATTGATAAGTTATTATATCTTGAGATAAAACCTCTTAGCTGATTACGCATCGAGGCTCTATTTTTCTTTCAAGCTGCTAAATTTTTTTTATTATTTTTAGTTGAAAAGATACAAACTTTCTTACTGCAATTGGAGTAAGTCCATAATGTAAGTCAGCACATTTGAGTATGTATTGAACTAGCAAACATTCTTCTTAATTAGTAAAAATTTGCAAAGAAATAAAGTTTGCTATAAGGTTGTTTTTTTCAAACGAAATATATTTGACTTCTAACCCTTTAACTTTTTCGCCTTGGTAGTTAACATTGGAAAACAACGATGATCTCCGTAATGTAATTAGACAGGGCATTTAGATACTGGAATAAGCATATTGCAATTTATAAGCTACCTTTTGCTCCAATTATTTTAGTCCTAGCGTAACAGTATGCATTATTTGGTGAAGCATCTTCATAAATTGTCAGATTGTTACAATTTCCTCCTATAGTACATTGGCGATACGTCATTGCTTGGTATTTGGAGTACACCTTGGACATCAAATGTCATTGTAATGAAATGCCATCCATCCATTTTTTTTGTCAACCTGTTTTGCAGCATTTGTAGCTACTTCACGCTGTTTATGTTCATGGTATGTTGGTTTAAAATTAGACTTGTTTCATTACATGTAACAATATATCGCATACAAAAGAAAATACTGATCCTTTCGTCGTTTAAAGAACGAATAATTGTATTTGTTGCTAAATATTTTTTTGTAGTTAGTCATACTTTTAAGTGAATAATGGTTTTCTTGACACATTTCTCTGTATAGTGAGTACATTATAGGTATATAAAGGCCACATCCAAATATTTTCTCTGAGACTTTTTACTATAGTACTATTAATTATATTGAGAGTTTCTCGTTAACCAACTCACAATGATTTGTTTATCCTCCTCTGAAAGTTTATTGGCTTAGATAATGTTTTCGCTTTTACCTCCAGTATACAGTCCTGATGCAGCATTTCGGTTTTTAAATGCTTTATTTAGAGGTCCGTTGCTTAACAAAGTTAAAAAAAAGTTTGGCATACTGCAACTTCGAAGACAAAGAAGAGGATATCAAAGATCAATTCTATGAGGAAGTAGAGACCATCTACGATAGATTTCCCAGAAACGACATCAAGATCATAATTGGAGATCTTAATGCAAAAATAGGGAAAGAAAATATATATAGTCCATACATCGAAAAATGCAGCGCTCATGACGTCACCAACGACAATGAAAATAGAATAATAGGATTTGCAGCATCCAAGGGCATGGTAGTTGGAAGTACCTACTTCCCCCATAAGAATATCCATAAAGTAACATGGACGTCGCCTGATGGTACAACCAAAAATCAAATAGATCACATCCTAATAGAAACCAGGCACTTCTCTAATCTAATGGATGTACGTACTTATCGTGGAGCTAATATAGATACAGACCACTTCTTAGTAGGCGCAAAAATAAGAGCAAGAATCTCAAATGCAAAAAAAGAAAAGGGTAAGAAAAGTACTCCCTACAATTTAAAACTCTTGAAAGAGCCCCGTGCACTAGAAAGGTATCAAAATTACCTTGAACATGAAAGCACAACAGATGAGAATTTAACAGCTAGCGAGCAATGGGATATATGTAAAAGAACAATTAAGGAAGCGGCAAACAACGTCCTAGGACCAGAAGAATCCACTCCACGCAACAGTTGATTCGACGATGAATGTGAAGATATCACTAAAAGAAAAAATTATGCATATAAACTTATGCAACGAAGAAGAACACGGGATAAGGAGCAAATGTACAAAGATTTTAGGAAGGAGGAAAACGCATACATCGAAGGAAAAAGCGGACCTTCGAAAACCAGATTATGCAAGAGCTTCAATCATTAAAGGAGCAAAATGAAACTAGAAAGTTCTATAATATCCTAAATAAGACAAAAAAAGAATTTAAACCACGGCTGACGATGTGTAGAGACAAAAATGGACATATAGTCAGTACCGCTGACGCAGTACAAAGCAGATGGGTTGAGCACTTCAAAGATCTACTTGGTACCGAAGTGTAAAATGATGCGTCACCCCAAAGACCAAGAAATAACACTCACGTAGAACGTCCTTCAATATTTGAAGTGAAAGACGCAATCACAGGACTTAAAAATAGCAAGTCCCCAGGAGTGGATTGTATCCCCGCAGAGCTCATCAAACATGGAGGTAACAGCATTATGCACCAAATTCACAACATAATAGTCAAAGTCTGGGAAGAAGAACAAATGCCAGAGGAATGGTGCACTGGAATCATATGTCCACTGCACAAAAAGGGAGATTTGTTGGAATGTAACAATTATAGGGGTATAACTCTTCTGAATACAATGTACAAAATATTCTCCAACACTCTGTACAGCCGTTTAAGTACGTACGTGGAAGAAATCCTTGGTGAGTATCAAAGCGGTTTTAGGCCAGGTAGGTCAACAATTGACCAGATTTTTGTGCTACGTCAAATCTTAGAAAAAACCAATGAATTTAATATTGACACGTTCCATCTCTTTGTGGACTTTAAGTCAGCGTATGATAGCGTCCTAAGAGGTAAATTATACGAAGCCATGAATGAACTTAATATTCCCCATAAATTAATAAGGCTCGTAAAAACAACTATGAGTAAAGTGATCTGCAGAGGGCAAATACAAGGCGATATGTCACAAGCGTTTGAAACATATGCAGGGTTACGGCAGGGAGACGCGCTGGCGTGCCTTCTCTTTAATATAGCGTTAGAAAAGACTATAAGAGATGCCGAGTTACACAATAGGATTTAATAAATCAATAATTTAATAAATCAACGCAGATTATGGCTTATGGATTATGACACGAGGACTTAAAGAGATGACTTTCACCTTCTTGACAGCCGCAAAAAATATGGGCCTTAAAATAAACGAGGAAAAAACCAAAATGTTAGCATCTATTCCAAATAACAGAGATAGAGCTAGAAACGCCGAACAAAACTTCAGTATAGACCAATATAATTTTGAGGTAGTAAATAAGTTTACATATTTGGGTTCTCTCATAACAAACGATAATGACACATCTGAAGAAGTTAAACGGAGGGTACTGCTAGCAAACAAATGTTATTTTGGACTACGCAAGCAGCTAAAAAACAGAAATTTAAGCCAGAAAATCAAACTAATAATATATCGAACACTCATCCTACCAGTGCTGATATATGGGTCAGAAACATGGACCATCTTCAAAACAGACGCAAATCTTCTGCTCGTCTTCGAAAGGAAGATACTAAGAAGAATAATGGGCGCATTCTGTGAGAATGGTATTTGGAGAAGGCGATATAATTTCGAATTGTACGAGAAGTATAAAACAATAGTAAATGGTAGAGATGTAATATCCTTCATAAAAATAGGTAGGCTTAGATGGGCTGGACATGTGTCAAGAGCAAATGAAAATTACCCACCCAGACGAACTCTATTATCGGTCCCAGTGGGAAATAGGAGTAGAGGCAAACCACGACTGAGATGGAGGGACGGTGTGGACGAGGACGCAAGGAAAATCGGCGCGGCAAATTGGCAACGGTTGGCGATGAACAGAAACGACTGGCGAAATAGACTGGGGAAGGTCAAGGCTCAACTAGAGCTGTAACACCACTGATGATGATACTGCAACTGAAGTTCGTTTTTACAAAAATGAAATTGTTTTATATTACTGCGTGACTTTGCATTGCTTTTTCGATGCCGATGTCTTTGTGAAATGTTAGCTGGAACATTTTGAAGAATAAAATTCAATTTGCGGAAGTAATGTTCTAATTGCCAATAGCTAGAGCATAACTTAATTCCATCGGTTTCACTAAATAATTGAGAAAATTTAAATCTACAGCGTTCGCAGTCCACGGTCTGAGGAGATTTGGCTGGTTGCCTTTCTTTTTTAGAAGTATAGGGTTGGCCCAGATTTCTGAATTTTTTTGCAATGTTTTGTTTCCATTGCGATTCGTCTGCGTTTTGCCAACGGTTTTTTTCTTATAGTTATCTTTCTTTAAATCTAATTCAAATCTTTCTTTAAATCTAATCAAGAATTAACAGAAAACTAGATGCAAATATCAGTAATACTCAATTCGGATTTCGGAACGGGCTTGGAACAAGAGAAGCACTATTTGCACTTAACGTCATATGCCAAAGATGTCTAGATATAAACCAAGATATATATATATATGTGCTTCATTGATTACAACAAAGCGTTTGATAAAGTTCGTCACGATCACTTAATGAAACTGCTAGTAGAAAAAACTTGGATAAAAGGGACATTAGAATTATCTCTAGGATTTACTATAACCAGAAAGCAAATATCCGAATAGAGCAAGAGACAACGGAGGAAATCGAGATCAAGAAAGGCGTAAGACAGGGTTGTATACTCTCACCGACCTTATTCAATCTATACTCCGAAGACATTATAAACACAGCACTTTCGGATCAAAATATAGGTATTAAGATAAATGGCATCCGAATAAACAACTTGAGATATGCCGATGACACGGTACTATACGCAGAAACTTGGGAAGATCTTCAAATACTAATTAACAAAATAGTAGAATGCAGTGAAGAACACGGATTATCACTTAACATAAGCAAAACAAAAATAATGCTAATATCTAAATCACCACAAAACTTCCCTGACATAACCGTGCATGATCAAAGAATCGAACGTGTAAGAAGATATAATTACCTGGGAACTGTTATCAACGAAAATATTGATTGCTCTGAAGAAATCAGAACCAGAATAGAGAAAGCTAGAGCCACATTTACTAAATTGAAAAAGGTGTTCTGCGGAAGAGATCTAAGTCTAAAACTTAAAATTCGCCTTTTGAGATGTTACGTTATGTCAGTTCTCCTCTACGGGATGGAAACATGGACATTGAAAAAGATCGATACCAAAAAGATAGAAGCATTTGAGTTGTGGATGTATCGTAGAATATTAAGAATACCCTGGACAGAGAAAGTAACAAATGTGGAGGTTTTGCGGAGAGTGCGGAAAGAGAAAGAGCTGATACTTACTGTTAAAAAGCGCAAACTACAATATTTAGGACATGTTATGAGGGGAGATAAATACCAGTTGCTGCAATTGATTATACAGGGAAAGATAATGGGAAAGAGATCTATAGGAAGAAGAAGGCATTCATGGTTGAAAAACTTGAGAGAATGGTACAATTGCACCAATTACCAACTGTTTAGATCTGCAGCATCAAAAATACGCATAGCTTTGATGATAGCCAAACTTCGGAATGAAGACGGCACTTAAAGAAGAAGAAATCTAATTCACAGGCACCTTTCCCGTATTTCTTAGAGGAACTGAAATCGATCTCGTCACCATTGGGATTTTACTCTCTATTTTTTTTTCTTTCTAGTTTCCAATGGTTTTAGATCACATTTTCAGTGGTCTTAAATAAGTGGTCATAAATAAGAACTTTTGTAGAATCAGTTCTTACTTGAGTTCCAAAAGTCTCATTTTATGGTAATTTTTCATAACGTAGATACTCCATCTAACTTCTCTAATTCAAAATAGGCATGTACTGAACTTTGAATGCGAAATCCATAATAAAACTAAAACATTCACAAAAAATAAGACCAGCTTAGTTAACCTTTACAAATTTGCATAAAACATTCCAGGGGATATTATTAGTACCCAGATTTAGTCATATGGCTCACATTCTTTCTACATTCACTCATCCCAGATACCTACGGTATTAAAAGGATTGAGCTCTGGTGGGAGTCTTTCCATATTGTCGAGTCCTAGGTGACTTGGTACGTCGGTGTATCTTCTAAAAATTTTCGCATGCATTTGGACGTCGAAAGTAGCACAGTTTCTGCTTGTCTATCAGTTTCTTCGAAATGACTCCAATGGTAGAAAGAATAATAGGTATCGTTTGTGTACTTTCTATTCTCCATTGTCTCTTTATTTGTTATCTTCTTATTATTATGTTCTTATTAGTACTATTGCTAGTATTACTATTTAGCGGCTCTACTGACTAAACTATAACTTTTGGTTCCTTGTTCAAATCTCTGGCCAATTCCATCAATCGTATACCTCTACCCTCCTGCAATATGATTTGTGTTCAATTGTTATTTATATTAAAGAATATTATAATATTCCAATATTAGAGCTTGCAGGACACATACATAACGTAATGCGCAACGAAATCAAAATGTAACTTCAACCAATACGTCATTAAGTCTAATTGGCGCCACTAATACATATTATTGCCAATTTGAGCAAAAATCACTAAGTGCATTTAGTGATTTTTGTCTGCAGGGCAAAGTGTTGTTTGTGATATATATGTGCAAATAGAACCTGCTTTTTTAAAGATGTTGGTGTATTTACCTAGCAATTATAATCCATTCTAATTTACTTAATGTTATTTTTTATAAAATAAGTCTCCATCTATATTCCCTTTTTTTTCGAGGGTGCATGTATATTTACAAAGATAGAGACAACTCAGAAAAATTCAAATTATTGCATACAGGAAACAGTAAAAATTAACTGTCAATGAGCTTTTATTTCTTCAAAACGACAGTGGACAGCTTATCACTGATGATAAGGAAATCTTAAAAACCTGGAAGGAATACTTCTATCAACTATCGAATGACCAATCTAGCAGAAGTACATCAAACATAGAGGTACATACAGCTGAAATAGAAGACCAATACCCGACATACGAAGAAGTAATACAGGCAATTAAAAAACTCAAAAATAATAAGACACCAGGTAGCGATGGTATACCCGCAGAGTGCTTAAAACATGGAGGAGAAGCGTTGTACAGTTCGATATACAAGCTCATTCAAGACATTTGGCAAGAAGAAACAATGCCAGATGAATGGAAAGAAGGGGTTATTGTACCAATACACAAAAAAGGAAACAAAAAGCAATGTATTAGCTACAGGGGAATAACACTCCTAAACACCACCTACAAAATCCTTTCAAACATCCTGCTAGAAAGAACCAAAACATACACAGAAGAAATCGTTGGAGATTATCAATGCGGATTTAGACCGGGCCGCTCTACAATTGACCAAATATTCACAATAAAACAGATAATGGAAAAATGCTGGGAGTTTGATCGTGAGCTTTATCAGATGTTCATAGATTTTAAACAAGCATTTGATAGAGTATGTATGGACAGACTCTGGACAGCGATGCAGGAACTTGGCTTTCCAAAAAAACTAGTTTGGTTGATACGGATGTGTATGGAACGGTCACGATGTAAGGTGAAAGTTGGACAACAATACTCGGAGACATTTGAAATAAACAATGGACTAAAACAGGGAGATGCACTTTCACCACAACTCTTCAACTTAGCTCTGGAGCACATAATCAGAAGTGCAAGAATCGAAAAACCGAATACAGTATTTCATCGAGAAGGACCAAACTTACTACTGGCATTTGCAGACGATATAGATCTAATAGGAAACACGCGATTAAGGATGAAGGAGACTTTCGTAAGGTTTGAGAAGGAAGCAGAGAAGATGGGGCTCCAAATCAACGAAAACAAGACGAAATATATGTATTTGAGCCGCAATAACCAAAGCAGAGACAGAATCGGTCAGAACATTACCATCGATGACTTTAACTTTGAGCGCGTTAGAGAATTCAAGTATCTTGGAACAACAATAACTGAAGACAATAATGGATCACAAGAAATAAACAACACGATTCAGGCCGGCAACAGATGTATTTTTGCCCTCCAAAAACCTTATAAAATCAAAACAACTAACACGACGTACGAAGATACAGGTCTATAAAACAATCATACGACCGGTTGTGATGTATGGAAGCGAAACGTGGACGATAACAAAGGCAAATGAAGAGAGACTACGTGTTTGGGAAAGAAAAATCCTAAGGAAGATCTTTGGTCCGGTGCTTGATGAAGCATCAGGACAATATAGGATAAGAACTAATAAAGAGCTTGAAGAGCTTTACCCAGACGCCAACATCATAAAAGAAATAAAGTCCAGAAGACTCAAATGGGCAGGACACCTCAGAAGACATTCTGACGAACGAACAGTAAGACTGGTGTGGGAGGAAGTCCCAACTGGAAGGAGACCACGCGGACGTCCTCGTCTTCGGTGGCGAGATAATATAGCTGGAGACCTAAGCACTATGGGCGTTGAGAATTGGATGGAGGTTGCTCAAGACAGAAAACAGTGGAGGCATGTTGTCGAGTCGGCTAAAACCCACGAAGGGTTGTAACGCCACGGAGTAAGTAAGTAAGTAAGTAAGAGCTTTTATTCTTTCATGGCTTAAATTCAGTTTCTTATTGTACTGGCAATATAAATAAGTATTAACGATAACGCTGTCATATTTTGTTTTACTGTGTAGATTATTTTAAACCGAAATTCCACTACTTTTATTCGGTGCTTTATTCGTAATGTTTTAAAATGGATTTTTATTTTTTTTTATTTGGATTGCGACTGGTCTACTAACAAAAAAATCAAATCTGTAAATTTAAAAACGAATTCAATAAAAACCTAACCTTGTTTATTTTTAAACCTACCTACACCTTTGAAGTTTTCACGTCATTAACTTATTTTGAAACACAGGATAAGCCCTACCTTCATAAATAGCCGCGGATAAAAGCAGAAATCAATCGATGGAAAAGTTAAATTTTTTGGAAAATTTCTATTTGTAATTTTGAGGCGAGCGTGTTAGACACACTCCATTTATTTTTTAATAAAATATTGCAAATGGCAAAATCTTTTCGCTAATATTATATTTGTAAGTTACGCTTCATCTTATACTAGGGTTGCTACACAATAAAATGTCTGCTAATGGTAATATAGTACATTAATATTAAAATTAGACTCGATTTCGAACCTTTGAACAGTGAACACGTTATCGTCTTAAATCAATTATATTGTTAATTGATATCTAATATCAGTGTTTAATACAATTGATGAAATGTGAAATGGTATTGTTGTGCTTACATATGAAGTGATTAACAGTCAGTAAGTTTTTTATTCTACATATTGAAAAATTAATTATTAATTTTGGACTATCTATCGTCTGACCAAACATGTGAGATCCAAAGACGAATTACTTTAACATGGGCAGCCTTTGGAAAACTGCGAGACACACTTAGGGCCAACATACCAATCAGCCTCAAAAGAAAAGTGTTTGACCAATGCGTATTACCGGTCATGACCTATGGGGCGGAAATAATTACTTTAACCAAGACCACGGCTTCGAAACTGAGAGTGGCACAGAGACGAATGGAACGGTCTATGCTGGGAGATGGGAGTGACGTTGAGGGACCGAATAAGAAACGAAGATCTGCGAAGAAGGACGAGTATTACTGATGTTGTGGAACGCATAGCGGAACTAAAATGGAACTGGGCAGGCCATGTAGCGAGAATGCACGATTCACGATGGACGAGCAAAATTACAAATTGGAGGCCAAGAGCAGACAAACGCAGTAGAGGAAGACCACCTACACGTTGGGCCGACGACATCAGGCGTATCACTAAAAATTGGCAACAAAGAGCACAAAATCGTGAGGAATGGAGGAGTTTAAGGGAGGCCTATGTCCAGCAGTGGACGTGATAAATAGAGGCTGGATGATGATGATGATGATGATGATGATGATGATCTATCGTCTATATAAAACTTCAACGAGTAGTGTTTTAAAAAAACTATCAACAACTACAAAATAGTTTATTAGTTTTTCGTCTTAAATCCAGTTTCTCCGGTCAGCTGTAAAGCTGGCCACGGATGTATTAAATCCTTTAATAATTTTATTGATACAGTGGGAAGAGAGTTTGGCCTAAACATAAACTGTTCAAAAACAAAACACATGGTGTTTAGCTATTTAGCACATCAAGATGCACGATTATATGTTGATGGTCATATAATTCAAAGAGTGTCCAGTTTTAAATATCTTGGTTGCCATATTACTGAACAACTAGATCCAGATCAAAAGATAAAATGTAGAATCGAGATAGCCCGCACGACATTTTTAAAAATAAGGTCATTCTTCTGTAATGATAACTTGAAACTTCAACTTCGAAAGCGTATGGTTCAATGATACATTTGGTCAGTCCTCTTATACGGTGTCGAAGCATGGACATTAAAAATATCTACCATTATTCGTCTGGAGGCCTTTGAAATGTGGCTGCACAGACGTATACTAAAAATTCCATGGACGGCTATGCTGACAAATGTGGCAGTCCTTGAGAGAGCAAATGCTGCTCGCAAGCTGCTTGATAACATCAAATGTAGGAAGATGGCCTATTTTGGACACGTAGTAAGGGGAGTCCGATATAATATTCTTCAACTTATTATGATGGGTAAAATCGAAGAATGCAGAGGAATTGGTAGAAAGCAGGCCTCTTGGTTGAAGAATATCAGAGAGTGGACAGGAATAAAGAAAGCTAAGCAACTCTTTAGAATAGTTCGAGACAGAGACAGTTTCACCATGTTAATCGCCAACGTCAAGGGGACTTGATAGGGCATGTTAAGAAGAAGAATAATTTCAATACGTAAATACTCATCAGCAGTAGTAAATATGCAGTTCCCATCGAAAGAGCAAGCGATTGTCTTCAGTGCCTTGGATAATACTAAATTGCAGGACTATTTAATTCCATTGGGCAAGATAATTCAACCTAAGAATATAATGTTTTCATCCAGATTATCAAATAACCGTATTTGTATGTATCTAGCAAATAAAAAAGTTTCTTAATATTGTTCTGAAGCTATTTTCTTGTGGCATTGTAAATTAATTACTATTTATAACTGGGAATAAGCCACAATTAAAGATAAAAATACGTTTATTGACGTTTCAATTTCCAATTCGGAAATCGTTCTCAAAATACAAACAGTAAATTAAACAAATTTTGTTTTTTGTTACATAGTGAAAAAATTCTTCTAATAATTTAATTTTATCTGACTCATTTATATTGACAATTCAGACATACATTATGCATTTTAAAGTAGACGACTTTAAAATGCTTACCAACCCACGAAAAGGAAGAATATAGAGTGTTATGTAAACTTGAATTGGAAAAATCTACTAAAATTGAACAAAACATAAGCAAAGAGGAACTAAAGGCTATAAGAACTTTAAAAAATGACGACTCCATAATCATCCTACCAGCAGACAAGGGGAATGCAACTGTAATAATGGATAAAATTCAATATGACAATAAAATTAAAGATCTATTAATAAACGGACCTTATACAAAATTAACAAAAGATCCAACAAAGCCTTTGGAAAACAAAATATATAGAACATTATTCAAGTTTAAAGATGTTTTAACAAGTTATCAGAGAGGATTAATTACACCTCATTACAGTAAGACTCCTCATTTTTATGGAGTACCGAAAATTCATAAAACGAATATACCACTTAGACCCATTTGTAGTACCATAAATTCTCCTTGTAGTGAACTATCAAAATTTTTATTAAATATTTTAAAACCTTATACAAATAAAAATGACACATTCATAAAAAATACACAACATTTTTTAAATAAATTATCAAATATTGAATTTAATTCAAATAATACTTTGGTAAGTTTTGACATAAATAGTTTATTTACGAATGTGCCATTAAATAAGACTTTAAGTATAGTCAAGACAAAATTAGAGAGTGACGATTCATTGGCAACTAGAACAAGACTAAACATATCGGCTATAATGGAGTTATTAACATTATGTACTGATAATACATATTTTCAACTAAATAATGAATTCTATAAACAAAATTTTGGTCTAGCAATGGGCTCTAGTTTATCTCCATTCTTAGCCGATATATTTATGGAAGATTTTGAAACAAATATCATTTCTAAACAAAATTTCAAACCCTATAGTATGGTGCAGGTATGTAGATGATGTATTCTCAATATGGCCTCATGGATCAGAGTTGTTGGACACATTCCTAAACGATATAAACGATAAAGAAGAGACAATAACATTTACCATGGAAAAGGAACATAATAACACGCTACCTTTCCTGGATGTTTTAATCTCTAAGAACGATACTGGATATGAGACTCAGGTGTATAGAAAACCAACACACACCAATAGATATTTAAATTTCAAATCAAGTCACAATATTAATGTAAAAAAGGGAATAATTAAATCCTTATACGATAGAGCCAAAATTACTTGTTCTAACGAAAATTCGTTCTTGGAGGAGAAACATTTGATAACATCTATTTTATTAAAAAATGATTATCCTTTATCGTTTATAAATAAGGAATTTTCAACAATCGATCGAATAGAACAGAACAACTTAGAACGAGATCCTACAGCATACACAAGGAATAATATGAGGAAAATAACAATACCGTACATAAAAGGATTATCAGAAAAACTTAAAACGATAGGAAATAAATTCAACATTTCAACAACATTCAAAACAACAAACACGTTAAGATCTATTTTGTCCAAAACCAAACCTAACAATGAACAAGAAAGGACAAAGAATTGCATTTATAAAATACCTTGTTAATGCGATCAGTTTTATTTAGGTGAATCATCAAGGCCATTAAATGTTAGAATAAGTAAACATCAATCTTATATTAAAAATAGAGAATTTGATAGATCTCAAATATGTAAACACGCATGGGATAATGAACATAGGGTTCAATGGAATAATTCAAATATAGTCCTAAAAGAAACGGATGGTAAAAAAAGAAAAATCAAAGAAGCGGCTCTAATTATGCTAAATGAGGCCAATTGTGTCGCAAATTCCTCGGCGGAATGTAGTAGGATCTGGTTACCAATATTGAAAGAGGAAGTTATTAATAAGAAAATACCAGTATTAGTAAGTCAGTAACATATGGAGGATACATCACGTATGTTTTTAAATAACGTAACATATAAAATCAGAATTTTTGATGTTTGTTGAAGGTAAACTAAATTCACGAACAAATACTTACAATGTCGGGATAGTATTATAAGGTTTTTTTCCTGGTTTTTCCCTCATAATTTACTATGGAATCACTAACAGGAGAATTTTACTGTCATCATGTCATGTGTTTGTCTTTTTAAAGACGAATTAGATGCTATGATTTTTTCTGACGGATATTCTCAAGTTAAAGTTGATTTCATGTAATCGAATGAACTATCTTATAAGTAAAGTCGTCCCAGGAGCGCAACTCAACAATATTGGCAATATCATTTTAAAGTCGTCTACTTTAAAATGCATAATGTATGTCTGAATTGTCAATATAAATGAGTCAGATAAAATTAAATTATTAGAAGAATTTTTTCACTATGTAACAAAAAACAAAATTTGTTTAATTTACTGTTTGTATTTTGAGAACGATTTCCGAATTGGAAATTGAAACGTCAATAAACGTATTTTTATCTTTAATTGTGGCTTATTCCCAGTTATAAATAGTAATTAATAAAAAAGTTGTTGATGACTTCATGGCAAACCACGGTCATATAAAAATTCAAAATGTAACTGTACAGGCATAAATGGTTGACAAATATATTTAAAACTGATGGCATAAAATTGCTGACAAATATATGTAACAATATTTATGATACAGGCATAATTCCCCAAAAATGATTAGTGTCAACTTTTATAAATCTTCCAAAAACACCCAATGCGAGAAAGTGCGAAGGCTATAGAATTATAAGCCTCATGAGCCATTTACTAAACATTTCTAAAGGTCATTCACAAAAGATTTTATATACAAAATGTGAGGTACAACTAACAAGAACACAATTCGGATTTCGTGATGCTCTGGGAACACGGGAGGCTCTTTTGCTGTACAGGTGCGATTTCAGAGATGCAGAGATGTGAATTGTGACATATACGTATGCTTTATAGATTACCAGAAGGCATTTGACAGAGTAAAACATGACAAATTAATGAATGCAAGAAATTGGAATTGACAACAAAGATCTTAGAATTATCAGAAGCATTTACTACACTCAAATGGACAAAATCAAAATAGAAGACCAGTTAACTGATAAAATTGCAATAGAACGTGGAGTACGACAGGGCTGTATTTTGTCTCCATTGTTGTTCAATATTTATTCTGAATGGGTATTTAAGGAAGTTTTAGACGGTTTTGCGAAAGGAATACTAATAAACGGTGAATGGTTGAATAACATTAGATATGCAGATGACACTATTGTTTTTGCCGATAATCTGAATAACTTACAGATATTATTACAGATAACAAATCGCATAACAGAAGTCAGCAACAGATACGGACTAGCTTTTAACATAAAGAAAACCAAATGTATGACAATTAGTAAAAAAGAATAGGAGAAGAAGCACATAGAATACCTGGACCAACAAGCACAAAGAAGGACAAGAAACCAACGTCAGCCTAAGGTCACAGCTCCAACAATAAACTCCAAGTAACAATATAGAAGGAATCAAAAATATATGAGTAGAAATCAACAAAATAGCAAACGTAGAGAAAATGATGGCACTACTTCAGGACATGACGAGAGAACTACTAGCAGCTTAATCATTGAGCAAACACCCGATGAAGTACGAAGACATCTACAATGCTAGTCAAACATCTCAAGACACCGCAACTCAAAATAGCATATCTAAGGCTACGAATTAATGAAATACGGGAAACGGTGATACTGCACAATCCAGATGTCCAATGCCTATCAGAAACACCGTACATGACAACCACACAGCTGCCAAGGATTACTAACTACCATGGATATGGAAAAAGAGACATATCCAACAAAAGAGGAGTTACCATATATGTTAAAAATAGCATAGAATGGAATCAGATGATCCAGATGATGTTCAGACACATTCACAAGCTGATCGACCATCTGAATAGGATCTAGCCGGATGGTTGCCGAAGAACAGCCAACTAGGAAATGCTACAATGCCACAAAAAGTACCTACAGAAGAAGAAGCAAGGAATCCTAGAGCGAGACGTCGTGAAGAAAAAAATGAAATATTTAACAGTTTGCAATATATTATTGTAGAGAAGAAAGAAGAAGAAAGTTAGCTTGGGCAGCATTCGGTAAACTGGACTATATACTCAGAAATCAACAAATTCAATTACACCTTAGATCTAAAGTTTTTGATGCATGCAATATTTCGATATTAACTTATGCGGCACAAACATGGATAATCACAAAAAAGAATATGAATATACTTAGAGTCACTCAACACGCGATGGAAAGAGCAATGCTAGGTATATCACTTAAGGACAAGAAAACAAACACATGGATAAGACAGAAAACCAAAGTCACCGATGTGGTGCAAAAAGCATTAAAGCTGAAATGGGAATACGCTGGACTTGTAGCTAGGAGCGATCTAAACAAATGGCACAGATCACTTTTAACCTGGAGACCATACCAACACAAAAGACCCAGAGGTAGACCTCCTATGAGATGGACAGATAATCTGAAAAGGACTGCCGGGAAAAATTGGCTACAAGTAGCGTACAATAAAAAACAATGGAAAGGAAGACTTGAAGAGGCTTATGTTCAGATGTGGACGTAATGGCTAGACGAAGAAGAAGAAGAAGAATATATTATTGTAATGAAAATAAACGTTTTTATTTTAAATTTTTATTTTATTTTATAACGCGGCGTCAGTTTCAGCTTACAAGTGAAGCAGTAACATCTCCAGAAGATTCCAACCCCTAGTGTTAGCGAAACGTCGAGAACTAATCTCAGAAGACAACGGACTAACAGCCCAAATGAACAGTTTAACAAGTTAGACGATGGCCGTGAAAGCCTAACGCATTTTACTCCATATACAACTAATAAAAGTTGATATCTTATGGTATTTGGTATAGATCAGTATACAAGGTGGTCCAGAATTATGTACATTAATTTCTAGAGCTCATAGTACGTCCAAAAATAAGGGTACTTCTTTATGTACACTTTTTTATAAAACTGAAAAATAAGGGAGATATAATATTTCACAACAACTGTTCAAAAATGTCGTCCATTTTGTTGAATACATAATCTAATTCTTTTATTTAGCGAACGCATTAATCCATTAATTATTACTGGATCGTTTTGTAAATCGGTAAATACTTGTTCAGTTTTGTCTCTTAACTCATATACTGTATTAATTGGAGTGTTATACACTTTTGATTTCAAATAACTCCATACTGTAAAGTCCATTGGATTAAGATCACAACTACGACCAGGCCAATGAATCGGTGCATCCGCACCCCGGCCTATCCACCTATTCGGGAAATGTTCATGTAACCACCTTCTACAAATAAGATATTGTCTAGAAAATTGTAATGCATGTTACCATTTAAATTTCTTGAAAAGATGTGGTATCCTATGAAACTATTTCCTAAAGTAGCTGCCCAAACGTTTATCTTGAACGTGTGTTGGAAGTGAGTTTCCATTGGAGCCCTTGGATTTTCTTCAGCCCAGAAGTGCATACTTCTAGAATTGAACATACCTTGTCTTGTAAATGTGGCCTCGTCTGTAAACAGAATGTTGCTTAAAACATTTGGTGCAGTTTGAACTTTATTTTGCAATACTTCACAAAAATCAACTCTAAGTAGCATATCGTCAGGTAACAATTCCTGCACCTGTCGATAGTGGTAAGGATGTAATTGCTCGATGAGCGACGACGACCAGCATCTGTATTCCTTCTTTGAAGACAACCGGTTTCTCTCAGTCGTCGTTCAGTACTTACAAAAGTCCTGGCATTGGGAATATTTCTGTTCAGATACTTTTCTCTGTAGCGTCTTACAGCGGCAGCAGCATTTCCCGAACATTCCCCTAATACTAAAAGTATGTCTGTCATCTCAGAATTTGAATAGTGTGCCATATTGTGGGCAAACAAATTTAAAAATATAGCAAAAGAGACGTGTTAAACAAATTTCACTGTCGAGTACAATAAAAGTGTAGATAAAATAATTTAATTGTTATTAAACGTCACTGACAATTCATAGACTACTTGAGATTAAAGTGTTGTTGCTAACACAAGTGTCAATTCCAAAGCATACTTGATGAATATTAAGAAATGTAACGATTACAATAAAATACATGTATACCTTCGAGTCTAAATAAATCGAAAACGGTGATATCTATCGAAATATTACAAGAGCACATTTTTTGCGTAGAAAAGTCTAAGGAAACAATTTTTTAAATATTTTTTAAAATTTGTAAAAATTAAAAAACATGTGACGCAATAACCCCCACTTACCCTCCAAAACTACCCTGTATTAATATAGGATGTGGTAGGTAGTGACATGAAATTAATTATCCTAATGTCTTATAATCACTCCCAAAATATGAACTCCGTATTCAAAACCGTTTGAAAGATATTTGAAAAAATAAAAATTTCAATTCACCCCTTTAAAGGGTTGTATCTCCCTTATTATTCAGTTTTATAAAAAAGTGTACATAAAGAAGTACCCTTATTTTTGGACGTACTATGAGCTCTAGAAATTAATGTACATAATTCTGGACCACCTTGTATATAACTTGTTATATGGGAAAATATGACTACTTTTAATATTTCATCATATATTCTTAGATTTAAGCGAAACGAAAAAAGTAAATATACATGAAGTTTGTGCTAAACGTCACTTTATGTTTAAATGAACTAGAGTAGTAAAGGGGTAGGGTCGAAAACAGCATTTTGTGCAAGGATATAATGAAACTGTTTGTTTGTTAAAATAAAACCATTGTTTCTACTATTCGCCTTAAAATTTCATCATATTTTCTCACGTATTAAAACTTCCTAGGACTTTAGTTAAATATTTCAAAACCAAAATAAGCCAAATCGGTTTAATCGGTCTCGATTTATTATAAAAAAAAAAAGTTATAAAAAGATAAAATGACTTTTGTTAACCTTCATTTTACGATATTTTATATCTAGTAAGATGACGTTTAACAAACGAATCAAATGAACTAAAACTGTAGAGATGAAGACGTATAAAACATTTTGAATTGCACCAACAAATACACTTTCACACAATGTTATTGCAATCGGTTCAGTGGTTGTTGTATATTAGTTTGGACAAAAACCGTGCCTTTATGTATAAAGATAAAATAACTTTAGTCTCTTATTTTGTACATATAAGGAACATATTCTGTTAAAAACAAAAATAAAATAATACTTTTATTTCTATTTTTACAAATCCATGTTTTCATGATGTAACACCTAAACCATTATCGCCATCGTAATGGTAACAACATTCGAATTCCGTTATTCTGGGCGAAAATTGGCTCTCAAATATAATAAAAAGTAAAAAGATCAAGACATTTTGCCTCCGGAAATTCAAAAATTGAATTTCGTTCGGTAATAAGATTGATTCATGCCTTCCAAAGCGATATGATGTGGTGATAAGACCCGTAGTGACCCACATCTTCGTGCTTAAATTCATAAAGATGTTATTTCTTATTTTATGGAGTATCTGGCTGGCCGTTACGATGAAATATTCTAGCTTAAGATGCATTAGTTTTCCCTGTTTGCTCGGAAAACGAATAAATTTTGTTAGTTGGTAAGTTCGATCTTGACTATATATTTTCTACTTGTACGAGAATAAGTATAGTATACAAGGTTTCTTATATGTTGTAAACTTACACGTTACAGATTACTTTGTTTTTAGTGTTGTATTGGATATTATTCACCAGTTAATACATAATGTCTTATTTTTTGTGTATTTTTATATTATGTATGAATTATTTTTAATAAACCTAGTTTTGTATATACTTTTTTATATTTTTATTCAGATTATAAATATGCATCATTGGTTTTAAAACATTGTTTGCCAGCATCCGATACCCAATCGCCACAGTCATGTTTGCCTACTTCCTGTATTAACTCTCTCTTGAATTTCGAATTTATTTCTTTCCATTTAGCTTTTCTTTGATTATACCCTTTATATTCTTTCGCGAGTTCTCCATTCTGACAAAATTTTCTAGACTCTGCCTTATAATTGTACCTGTGTATATTTCCTCTCTAAGTTGTCAATCTATTCTGGCCTGCAATTTGTTATCCTTTTTATATACAGATTGAACGAATTTAAAACGGATCATACAATTTAATATACGTCTGTTTGAACTGCATTAGAAATAGTAGACCAATATAAAACTTGGACAAAAATAAATCCATACCCGGTGATAGACATTGTATAAAATATCGTTCAACTAACTGTCTCCTTTTAGGACGCACCATAGTCTATAGTGACACCCAAAGTCAATGTTGCCAATCGCCGTGTGATTATCCGATTTGCGGATCTTTTTGAGAGTTATAACTTCTTTGTATCTTTAAATAAATCGGATATTTGCCTATATTTATCATTGTATATACCAATTTACTACAACAGACTAATAACAAAAATAAACTTAATGGCTTGTAGTTATTTCCTTTCTTTCCTGTAAATATTTTATGGTTAACACCCTATTTGAGAAACATCTAGAGGAATAAGATTGGCAACACCGCTCAAAATATCCATCTGACTGCTTAGATAAACGAAAGAGGGGCTTGCCTAAGGAAGCGATAGGTGGTTTGACAGCATAATAAAATCCTAGATTTATGTGTAGCTTTCAATTTTTATACGTGATGGGTGGGGCAACCTATTTGGGTAGAGTTTTGACTTGTTCTTGAATGAGTTTAGAATCCAGCAGCCCGCTGAAGTATTGGATTTTTATAATATAATTATTTGACAACCTTTTGTTGGCCAACTACCTAGAGCGGAGTTGAGCCGAAATACATATATTTTGTATGTTCCGAATTTATCTCGTTCAATCTGTATGTTCGATTGATGTAACGATTTGCGAAATGGGTTGCACTTGTGTAGATTCTTTTCATTGAAGAACAATATGATATACCATATTTTTCGTTATGTTGCCAGGCGCGAGAATACACAAAGTGGATGGTTTGCCTACACATCAACATACTACGTACAACTGATTACGAAAGAAATAATGATTTTCTATACTCAATCTTCCTCTTAACGTGTCCCATCCCTAGGGACATTAGCGATCTTCATGGCCCATATGGCTCTATCTGCGGCCGTTCTGAAAAGTTCTATTGACGTTTTCCCACTCCATTGTCCCAGATTCTTCAACCAGGACGTGCGTGTTCTCCCCAGTCCTCTTTTGCCTTTTTGCCTTACACCTTTCCTTGTATGACCAGCCATCAATTCGTATAAATTCGTATTATATACTCAATATATATATATATATATATATATATATATATATATATATATATATATATATATATATATACGTATTATGAAAAACAGTTACCAAATGGTATGAATAATATGATAGTATTGAAAGTGAAATTGAGTAAGCAGAATCTCAAAAGTTAGCACTATACAGCATCGGAAATATTAGAAGAGAGTGACGAAGACGAAAAAATTGGGAAGATAACTTATCTAATCGAGGTAATATTTTCTGCCAAAAATCGTTTTAAATGGGTGGCATGAGAAGCTTTACCTAAACAAGGAAGAACTTTGAACGATAATATACAACTTTCTGGTCTAAAGAATTCTGCTCATGCGCTTGGAAATAATGCATCCCCTTTAGATGTTTGAAATTTACTGTTTTCCAGAGAGGATTGAGCAAATTATTGTAGTTAGTAAGAAAAGTACAAAAAAATTGATAGAAGTGAAATTCGTGACACGGATTTGATAGAAATAAAAGTATTTTTGGGCATGCTAATTTATACTGACGTTTTCAACTTAAATTATAAGTCTATTCGTATCATTTTTGCTACGAACTGTACCGGAAGAGACATTTTTTTAGTGTGTTATGAGTAAAGACTGGTTAGCGGTCCTGTTAGCATAATTTCGTTGTGATAATTCCAATGCTCGAAAACAGCATTAACAATCTGATTTAACTGCTTCAATATCAGAAATGTTTAACAAGTTTATATTAAATTGCCAAAACGTATATTCAGTTGGCCAGACTGTAAGTGTCGATGAGATGCTAGTTAGTTTTCGGGAAAGATGTAAATTAAAGAATTTCATTTCGAACAAACCCGACAAATATGGTTTCAAACTGATTTGTCTCACAGATGCCAGGAGCGGGTATTTGTATAATAGCCACATATATTATGGGAAGGACTCTGATGGGCATGAACTATCACAAGATGAAAAAAAAACATTCGAAGCCAACTTAATCTGTATTACGACTTTCTCGTCCATTGTTCTAAACAAACCGAAATGCCACCGCAGATAATTGGTTTTCATCGATTGAGTTAGTGCAAGTTTTAAGGAACACTGGTTTGACTTACATGGACACCGTGAAAAAGAAAATAGAAAGAAAATTCCTTCTTTTTTCTACCAAATAGAATGAGGGAGATACGAAGCACCCTGTATGGTTTTACTGAACAGATGGCATTGCTACCATATGCAGGAAAAAAGGAAAAGCTACAATTCTTATATCCTCAATGCGGCATTGTAAAGACACTGATTCCCAAACGAACAAGTCAGATATTGTAGACTCACTAGATGAAAAATATTCCAAAAGTACTTGCAGATGTCGTATCCAATGATGGCCAATGGGAATATTTTTCAGAATTGTAGATATGTCTTGCAGCAATGCATACATAGTTCATCAGGCATACAAATACAATCCTGAGGGACCGGCCCTGGCAAGGTATGGTTAAGTTGTACTGATATCGTACTCCTAGTTTTTAATAAAAACAAGTGGTTTTATCAAATAGTTTTTAAAAATTAAAGTGTTTATCTACTAGATACTACTGCGTAAGTTATCTATACGTAATTATTATTTTATTAGTGTGAGAAGAAAACGTCAATAATAAATATATACTACCGTACAATCATTTTGTGAGGTTAGCTGTTATAAGTACCTTATAGTAGCATGGTAAGACCTTCGCAGCCACAGCTTAAAATAACTTTACAGAATGTAAATACACCTTCCGATCTAACCAGTCCAGTAAATCAACGTTCGAATATCACAAACAGTTATGCATCAGCCGCTTCACACTCTTTTCCGAGTAAGACCCAAGCAATTGTATTTAGTTGCATCGATAATGCTAAACTGCAGGATTATCTCATTCCTTTGGGCACAATCATCAACATAAAAAATATATTTTTTTTTTTTTTTTTAAGATAAAAATACGTTTATTGACGTTTTATTATTATTATATCATTAAAAATATTATTTTTTTATCTAGATTATCTCATAATAGAATCTGCGTGTATTATTTGGCAAACAAAACCGTAGTAGATAACTTCATGACACAACATGGCTATTTCCCCAATATCATTTCTGAAAATTCTCTCCCCAAGTATAGTCACATATTGAGCTTTCGGAGGCAAGTTTATATAAGCCCTATAACATCACCAATTCCAGATTCTATTCTAATAAATTTCGATCAAACACCTTACCGCATATTTTTGTCGCAAGGTACACTTACCTGCTTTATTTGCAAAAATACAGGACACATATCATCCCAATGCAATAACAGTTCAGTAACGGAATCAACTCATATTGAGTCAAACAATGAAGTACCAAATTAAACAGCTTCAACAAGTATACTACAACAAGGTACCAAACACCAAGCAGTCATTAAGTTATCCATTATCAAATCCAAGCATATCACTTGCATCTACAAATTTCTATGACAAAGAAATTACTAACGCTCCTACTCATAACAAAACTTTTAATCAACCTCATTCAGTAGCAATACCAGCTCCTTTTTCATTAGATTCAACTGCAGAAAATTCTAATCAAACAGATACATCAGGACAATTTTCTGAAACAACTATTTCAACCAATCTTACAAATAAAACTTCAAGCTCAAGTTCTGTCATTACCAATGAGTTTGCTCCAGTACTTCCAAATGTAATAAAGCCACAGCATCTAAGTCACGCCTCCTTCAGACTCAGTAATTTCATCAGAAAATCTGTTTGCAATACCCAAACCCTCTAAACCAAAAAAACCGCGCTCATCTAAAGTTCCATCTACACGAGGAACTCTTGAAAATTTCATTGATAATCATACCCCACCATTCGTTTTAAATTACCACCAATTGTCCTTACTGATTAATAATGTCCAAGGCTCCTCCGACACTATTAGCGTCGTCAAAGAATTTACAACTGATATGGATGGTTTACTTCATCTTTTACAAAGCAGCTATCAATATGCAAATGATAGATCTACAAAAAGCAAGTTTACAAAACTTCAAAAGAAACTACACAACCATTTAGAGAAAGATCTTTCTGACTTAGATAGTGACTCTTCTGTAGACAATTGTTCAGTATCATCTAACTCAGAATCTGTTAACAACAATCAACTCGATACTTCAATGAAACATTGATGGATTTTTTCATCGTCTTTCTATGCTACAGCTTCTTTTATCTAAATATTCTCCAGATATTATTATTTCTTATAAACATGGAAGAAGCGTCCAATTTTTATGGGTTCCCTCACACGTCGGAATAATAGGAAATGAAGAAACTGACAGGACTGCACGAGAGGCAATTTTAAGTGATTTGTCAAAGCCGATAGACAAGTGTGTTTCCAGTGACTTAGAAGCTTATTTTAAAAATAAAGTGTGGTGTTTGTGGCAAAATGAGTGGTCTCAAACTAATTCCAATCTAAATAAAATCAAAAATAATGTGTCTCAGTGGTTTCCATCGTCGCTCAATAGACGAGAACAAATTGCGGTTGCGCGTTTACGCCTAGGACATACCAGATTAACGTACTCCTACCTTTTTACAAAGAAAAATCCACCTATATGTAATCAGTGTAACGTCCGATTAACATTTGAACATTTTTTAACAATTTTTAGTAAATACGATCAAGAAAGACAGCGCTACAAGATCTTAAACGCTCTACTACAGGTTCTAGGTCAAAACTGTTCCTGTAACAATATAGTGAATTATCTTAGATCCATAAACATTTTGTACAATCTGTAGGTGTTTAACTTTGTTTTTTATATTTTGTTCCGTCGCTAATAACCTTTTGGTAGATGCAACATCTTTTTCTAATAAAAAAAAATATACAATCCTACAATATCGTAAAAATCTAATTTTCTAAACAATTAGCAAAACAGTTATTAGAGCCACATATTTCAGGACAAGAATCCTCGAATCATATTCCAAGAGAAATAAAAATTTGTATACGTCGAGTATTAGGTGTTCAAGAAACAACTGCGTCAAATCTTGTAGATGACGACATCTTGGAAAATAGAAAAAGATGCTCGATTTGCCAAGTAAAAAAGACTAATAACTAAATACCTTTGTAATAATTTCAAAAACCGATATGCCTTCAGTGCACAAAACGAGTGTGTATTCGATGCACAGAAGATGAGTAAAGAGTAAAGAAAATTATGTACTTTGACATTTGTTATCTTATGTTTAACACGTTGCCTGCCATAGAGAAATTTGTAATACTTCCATTCACTCCAAGGCCATTTGTGCTATATGGTCCAAAAAGTTACGGCTCACGCCACTGTGGGCAGAGGTACCTTTATATAGCCTGTGATAATTCATGTTTAATTTTTTTCACAATTCCTCTTCTTACAAAAAAAAATTGCGAAAATATTATATGAGCCGTCCAATGTCACGTCTCGGTCACATTGACCGAGACAGCACCACAATCACGTTAAAATTATCGGTCAAATCGACCTCGCTGGCGTGCCGGGTAATTTTTCTTGGTCAAATAGACCGAGACGGCAGGCAACGTGTTAATTTCCTTTTTTAAGTGTGTGTTTACTTCATATGCATTTTGTTATAACCCTTTAAAAAATACTAGATCTGTATTAGTTAATAATAATTTATAAATATTTTTTTATGGTAAACTTTTCAAGTGTTATACTTGGTTTATATTTTTTGGTTTCCACAGTAATATTTTTTTTTCAGTTACTTTTTGTTGGTTTTTGATATTTATTGAAGATGTGTTATGGCACATAAATGTAATTAAAACGTTTAAAATATATTTAACTGAAAAAACGTGCAAAAAACTGTTTATTTAGGGTAGTCTCAGAGGTCAGTAATTGTGTTTCAATATTCATATGTCAGTACTTAAGGGGATACGGTTTAATCATTTGTTTTTATGGACCAGTTTATTTTTATAACACTGGTCATCAAACACGCATGTATTTTTTTAATAATAACATAATAAAAATATTTTTTATTATTATGTGCACAACAAAGTTATATCTTTAACATGTAAATACTCGTATACACAATACTCGTATGTATATATCTAGAATGTCTTTACTGTAGTTAAAACCTACTTCGTGAACATTTTATAAGTAGTCTAAACCAAAAGGCAATCACCCGAAACTAGATGAGAGGCCTCGCTAATAATCCGGCAACAATGCTTGAAATGAAGATCATAAATGCGTGGGTGTGAAACAGGTGTGAATGCTCATTTCCCGTTTTCCATTCGGTTCGTGTCTACCTTTCCCTTCCTCTTTCTTTTCGGGGTTCGTTTGCGACCCTTCACAAAATGATTTAATTCCTATTCTTGGGGTGCAGAGGAATATAAGACGGTTTATTTCGCTCACTGACTGGATGTATTCTGAACCTTGGAGATTTTAGGGATAAAGGAAATGAGGGTCTCGTTGTAAGTAGCACCGTCTACGAGACTTTTATGGATAAATTCTTAGACGCATTTACAAGGTTTAGTGACCAAAACTCTCTTTGAGCTGCCTCTTTGAAGACTTGTTTTGCTTTGTGAATTTTATGCTCCGATTATTCGTCCAGATATTGTTACATTTCTTTGTTTGTTTCCAGATTTTCGTATAAGAAAAGAACGACTTAGACAAGAAGGTATTTTCAGTATAAACCTTTAACTTTATTGATGTTTGAAAAGTTAAAAATTGTTTCTGTGTTTGTATCTGCCTTTGTGTCAGATAAAAAACCAAATGATCTAAATATAATATATGTTTTTTTATTGTCAAACATTTTTTATTAAAAAATGCCATTTGATGAAGAATATTATTGTATTTCATTATACAATAACATTGGTTATTAATATTAGAGACCGGACTTTATGACAATTGCATATTTGTTGCATATTTTGCAGATCGTTCTTTTTTTTACTGTTTCTCTATTATTTTGCAAGCCGACTATTGGATACAACAGGTAAGTAAATATGTAAGTGGTGTACCAATATATCACAATATTTTGGTAGGAAAAATAACACTTAGAGACTGAAAAAGTTACAAGAACGAATAAGTAAACAGCTACTATTGATAGAAAAATCATAGCAAATGACACCAAAAAATGTGTAGCAGTTTTAAATTATTCGGTATATATTGAAATCCCCTCGTATATGTTAAAACACCTAAGAATTTTTCCGGTGTTTGTATTTTATTTCCTATCGTACGTATTAAAACACTGAAATGAGATTTTAATTCTATTTGCGTCGCCGAGGTCGATAATAAACCATTTTAAATATTGTTTATATATCACAAATGCGTATTTCCTCGGTATTCTTTAATCGAAGCTACTTTAAGATATGTTTTGTCGTCAGGTGAATAAAATATTCCCGTTTACATCTTTTGTTTCTACCAAGTTCGGCGAATGAATAAAAAAAAATTTCGCTGGAGCCTCTGTCGGGGCCAACTGGTCTCGGGGTTAGTCCAAATTTTTCATCAAATTTGTAATGTTTCTGTTTGTTTGTTGTCTTATGTTATGGAAATAGTGAAGTTTGGTGTATTATAGCGTTTAAATGTGAAATTCAAAACTGTGGTTTAAAAGATTTCCCATTAAAAGCAGACGTGTTTAGTTTAGTCGGAAAAAACCGGCAAATTTGTCAGAAAAGGTGATTATTACTCAATGTAATGTGTCAATTTTGAACGAGTAATCACTGTTTTTATTTTGTTGTATACCTCTCATCACAGATATTTGTAAAACGGCGTTTACAACAACTTTGAAAAATACCGACATGTTCCATAGTTGTGTTTTTAAGGAGACGAGTTTTCAGGGTTTGTGTCCAGTTCCAACTTTAATCCTAAATTTGTATGTCGCAAGAAGCCGTTCCAGAATATAATTTGCAGTGTGAGATGCAGTTTTTTGTTCGTGTAGCAAAAATTCCAAGTACAATTCTTACCCCCAGAAATTTTATGTGTTTGATTTTTAAAGATAAACATTTTCTGATAATAATTGCTTTCATACCAATTTAAGAAAGTGTAATTATTAAAATTGTAGATCTTAGTGTGTAGTTTAGCTGTCATTTTAACTGTTCTCAGTTTTAAAATTTAGTATTGACATAAATATGACAGTTAGCACTACTTTTGACATCTGGTAAAGCTAATCATATTTGAGATTTTCTTTTGTTTTTAGAAAAAGGTTAACCTCTATGCATAGTTTCACTTAAAAAGATATTTTTTTATTTGTAATAATTTATTTCTGCTACAAATTGTCGCCCATTAAAATTGTACGTTTTATAGGATCTCCAATTTCTAGAGTTTGTAAACCAATAGGACCTAGTAAGTCTGTTTTTGATATTTTGTATTTTATTGTTATTGTCTATATTTGTAACTGTTTATGGCGAGACAACAATAAATGTGTAATTGTTTTGCCCTAAACCATTTTTTTATTTTAAAAAGTTCCTGGCCTCTCTTTTGTGTTTTTTAGGAAGAAAGAACATTTTCTTTCATCCAGCAGGAAGTTTCCTCAAAGCGGCGACCTTATTTTAAATAGCTAAAGAACCTTCTTGTGTTTTGTTTGTTCCAGGAGATTTATGTAAGTACCCCTTTTTTTTATTTTTGTAATTGCCCCAATCCAATCCCATTGTTTCATTTAGTTACCCACGACCCAGTTCTCCAACTAAACCCTGATAACCGTTCGCAACAGTTTCGTTTATTTTGCTTGCTCTATCTCTGACCCAATAATTTCTGTCCCCAATTTTCAACCCCCCATAGTAATACCCTATGTGGTAGGCAAAATATTTTTTGCAAAAAAAAGACAAAACCAGTGTAACAGAATGAAAAATTAAGTTGACATGTAGCAAAGAGGAAAGTATTGAGGCAAACTAAACGAGAATAAAATATTTAATACAGATCGTTTGAAAATACAAAACTAATTGCAGTAAAAACAAGAAAAAAACAAGTGTGGATGACAAAAAGAAATACTGAAACTAATGGACCAAAGAAGAGAAGTCGAGATATTGCTAAAAACAAACGGCAAAAGCTATCTTAAATTTCAGACGACAAAAACGGACACTTAATATTAGGTATCAATAAACAGTTAGAGGGTGTTTTAAATCCAATGGCGAGCACTTCCACGAAATAGTTTATCGTGCAGACAATAGATAATATTGATGATAAGAGCCATGCAGTGGCGTTGCAATATTAAACAATTTAAGAACATTATTTTACGTTTGAAATCCTACCAATCACAAAATTATTACTCTCTTAAATAATAAATGGAGTTTGATTTTACACAGATTGTTTTATCGCTACCAAACGTTTTCGTCAAATCAGCATATATTAGTAAAATTGTTCAGTACTGACAGTGTAAAAATATAAGTATTTTTAACATAAGTATTAGTATAAGAAACAACTAAAAAGTATTCAAATATTAATAATCGCAAATAACAATGGATGACTGATGAAATATTGGCACTAATGGAAAGCAGGTGAAAACAGAAAAATAAAAACACTAAAGAATACAATAAAATTCATAAAGAAATCAGAAGGAAAATTCGGGTTGCAAAGGAAACATCAGCAAACAAGAACAACAAAGGAAAGTACAGCAACAAATATCTTGAAATAGAAGAACTGCAGATAAAGAATGACAAGTTTAATATGTACAAAAAGGTAAAAGAAATAAATGGAACATATAGATCAACTGCAAGTACATTACTTGATAAACAAGGAAATATTATAGTTAATGAACAAGACAGATTAGAGAGGTGAAAAGAATATATTAAGGAGCTGTTTCATGACGATATAACAGAAATTCAAACAAAAATATATCGACTAGTCCAAACATAACAATCGATAAAATGGAAAGAGCTATAAAGCTATCAAAGAATAGAAAAGCAACCGGTCCAGATGAAATTCCAAGTGAAATAATCAAACTGCTTGACGATAAGGGCAAACATTCTCTTCTAAGCCTCTTTAATAAAATATACGAAACTGTAAATATACCAATGGACTGGCTACTGTCAACATTTGTAATAATACCGAACGAAAAAAATAAATGTCAAACAATGTAGCGATCACCGCATTATCAGTCTGATCAGTCATTAATTACTATTAAACTGAGAATAAGCCACAATTAAAGATAAAAATACGTTTATTGACGTTTCAATTTCCACTTCGGAAATCGTTCTCAAAATACAAACAGTAAATTAAACAAATTTTGTTTTTTTTTGTTACATAGTGAAAAATTCTTCTAATAATTTAATTTTATCTGACTCATTTATATTGACAATTCAGACATACATTATGGATTTTAAAGTAGATGACTTTAAAATGATATTGCCAATATTGTTGAGTTGCGCTCCTGGGACGACTTTACTTATAAGATAGTTCATTCGATTACATGAAATCAACTTTAGCTTGAGAATATCCGTCAGAAAAAAATCATAGCATGTAATTCGTCTTTAAAAAGACAAACACATGACATGATGACAGTAAAATTCCCCTGTTAGTGATTCCATAGTAAATTATGAGGGAAAACCAGGAAAAAACCTCATAATACTATCCCGACATTGTAAGTATTTGTTCGTGAATTTAGTTTACCTTTAACAAACATCAAAATTCTGATTTTATATGTTACGTTATTTAAAAAACATAAATGATGTATCCTTTATATGTTACTGACTTACTAATACTGGTATTTTCTTATTAATAACTTCCCCTTTTAATATTGGTAACCAGATCCTACTACATTCTGCCGAGGAATTTGCGACACAATTGGCCTCATTTAGCATAATTAGAGCCGCTTCTTTGATTTTTCTTTTTTTACCATCCGTTTCTTTTAGGACTACATTTGAATTATTCCATTGGGCCCTATGTTCATTATCCCATGCGTGTTTACAGATTTGAGATCTATCAAATTCTTTATTTTTAATATAAGATTGATGTTCACTTATTCTAACATTTAATGGCCTTGATGATTCACCTAAATAAAACTGACCGTATTCACAAGGTATTTTATAAATGCAATTCTTTGTCCTTTCATGTTCATTGTTAGGTTTGGTTTTGGACAAAATAGATCTCAACGTGTTTGTTGTTTTGAATGTTGTTGAAATGTTGAATTTATTTCCTATCCTTTTAAGTTTTTCTGATAGTCCTTTTAGGTACGGTATTGTTATTTTCCTCATATTATTCCTTGTGTATGCTGTAGGATCTCGTTCTAAGTTGTTTTGTTCAATTCGATCGATTGTTATTCTAATCGAACAAAATTTCAAACCCACAGTATGGTGGAGGTATGTAGATGATGTATTCTCAATATGGCCTCATGGATCAGAGTTGTTGGACACATTCCTAAATGATATAAACGATAAAGAAGAGACAATAACATTTACCATGGAAAAGGAATATAATAACACGCTACCTTTCCTGGATGTTTTAATTTCTAAAAACGATACTGGATATGAGACTCAGGTGTATAGAAAACCAACACACACCAATAGATATTTAAATTTCAAATCAAATCACAATATTAATTTAAAAAAGGGAATAATTAAATCCTTATACGATAGAGCCAAAATTACTTGTTCTAATGAAAATGCGTTCTTGGAGAAAAAACATTTGTTAACATCTGTTTTAGTAAAAAATGATCATCCTTTATCGTTTATAAATAAGGAATTTTCAACAATCGATCGAATAGAACAAAACAACTTAGAACGAGATCCTACAGCATACACAAGGAATAATATGAGGAAAATAACAATACCGTACATAAAAGGACTATCAGAAAAACTTAAAAGGATAGGAAATAAATTCAACATTTCAACAACATTCAAAACAACAAACACGTTGAGATCTATTTTGTCCAAAACCAAACCTAACAATGAACAAGAAAGGACAAAGAATTGCATTTATAAAATACCTTGTGAATGCGATCAGTTTTATTTAGGTGAATCATCAAGGCCATTAAATGTTAGAATAAGTGAACATCAATCTTATATTAAAAATAAAGAATTTGATAGATCTCAAATCTGTAAACACGCATGGGATAATGAACATAGGGTTCAATGGAATAATTCAAATGTAGTCCTAAAAGAAACGGATGGTAAAAAAAGAAAAATCAAAGAAGCGGCTCTAATTATGCTAAATGAGGCCAATTGTGTCGCAAATTCCTCGGCAGAATGTAGTAGGATCTGGTTACCAATATTAAAAGAGGAAGCTATTAATAAGAAAATACCAGTATTAGTAAGTCAGTAACATATAGAGGATACATCATTTATGTTTTTTAAATAACGTAACATATAAAATCAGAATTTTGATGTTTGTTGAAGGTAAACTAAATTCACGAACAAATACTTACAATGTCGGGATAGTAGTATGAGGTTTTTTCCTGGTTTTCCCTCATAATTTACTATGGAATCACTAACAAGGGAATTTTACTGTCATCATGTCATGTGTTTGTCTTTTTAAAGACGAATTACATGCTATGATTTTTTTCTGACGGATATTCTCAAGTTAAAGTTGATTTCATGTAATCGAATGAACTATCTTATAAGTATAGTCGTCCCAGGAGCGCAACTCAACAATATTGGCAATATGATTTTAAAGTCATCTACTTTAAAATGCATAATGTATGTCTGAATTGTCAATATAAATGAGTCAGATAAAATTAAATTATTAGAAGAATTTTTCACTATGTAACAAAAAAACAAAATTTGTTTAATTTACTGTTTGTATTTTGAGAACGATTTCCGAAGTGGAAATTGAAACGTCAATAAACGTATTTTTATTTTTAATTGTGGCTTATTCCCAGTTTAATAGTAATTAATTTACAATGCCACAAGAAAATAGCTTCAGAACAATACTGATCAGTCATGTACTAAAAATTTTCCTAAGTATACTGCACTCGAGAATTTACAACAAAATAGAAGTACAACTAAGTGAAACACAATTTGGTTTCAAAAACAACCTTGGAACCAGAGAAGCATTCTTCAGTTTGCAGGTCATGGTTTAAAGATGTAGAGATATAGAACAACCAGTATATATGTGTTTTTATGACTTCAAAAAGGCCGTTGACCGAGTTAACCATGACAAACTTATAGGTGCCTTGCAACAGGTGTGAACTGATGACCGAGACCTTCGCATTATCAAAAATTTGTATTGGCATCAATGTGCAAACATACGATCTGGAGACAACACGTCGGAAGCAGTGGAAATATGACGCCGAGGGAGGCAAGGATGTATTCTATCGCCTCTACTTTTTAATATCTACTCTGAATTTATTTTTAAAGAAGCCTTAGTTGAAGAGACAGGCATTAAAATCAACGGAATTAATGTCAACAATCTCAGATATGCAGACGAGACGGTACTTATTGCCTCCAATGAAGAAGACGTGCAACGACTTATAAACAGGGTAACCGAAGCATGTGATGAATATGGACTAAAACTTAATATTTCTAAGACAAAATGTATGGTTGTCAGCAAAACGGAGTTACAACCAACGAACACCAGAGCGTATGGAATAGAGTTAGAAAGAGTTATATTACTTACTTGGGTGCAACCGTTAACGATAACTGGGATATAAATAAAGAAATAAGAATACGCATTGAAAAAGCCAGAGCCGCCTTCTGTAAATTAAAGATTAAACCTTAAAATAAGCTTAAAGGCCCGTTTTCACGCTACGTCTTATTGTACGTTCTGTTGGTCATATAAAACGTACGACAAAACGTACGTTTTGTCCAGTGTATACACACTATGTGTTTCCTTCCGACAAGACGTACGTTTTGCTGTTTACATGCCACGTTTTATTGTATAGGATTTGTCCTATCCAACAAAACGTACAATAAGACGTAGCGTGAAAACGGGCCTTAATACGCTGCAACGGTCATGTAATGAGACATCCAGAGAGGTATAACCTTTTACACCCCTTAATACAGGGTAAGATCGCCGCAAGGAGAGGCACAGGTAGACGAAGAACATCCTGGCTCCGAAATCTCCGAGAATGCTATTAAGAGACTACCGCTAATTTATTTAGAGCCGCCGTAAATAAAGTTATTATTGCCAATATGATCGCCAACGTTCAATAATCGGACAGGGTACTGAAAGAAGAAGAAGAATATTATTTTTTGGTATTTTGTTGTTTTTATTTAATTTTAATTAATTATTAAAATTAATGTATATAAACGACAGTCCATCTTTAAATTAATAACAATTATAACACCAAATAACTAATCTGTAAAGTTGTACAATAAACCATAATAGGATGCTGAATTTATATTAAAAAAATAATAATAAATATAATATATAAATATTTTTATATAAGTGTGTAATAATTGCAAAATATTACCATTTAACATGACATTACAATCTTCTGTATACAAATTTTTGCTTTGGTAAAAAAATACTTAACTATACTTAAGTTTATTCAGAAAAACACATAAAATAGACCCAAACTTATAAAGAAATATCAGATAATATGCAAAATATTGTATGCGGCGACTGCTGCATATTTTTTCCTTATAAATATTTTCGCATTATGTAGATCTGATGATTTTTCAATCTAACCTCTCGTCCAGCGTATTCAATATATGATAACAAAGTGTCAAAATCGATGTTATGGGATGAATGGGCCACCCGTACAGGCCCGCCACTTACCGGAACAGCGGGATGTCACACTTACCCCAGCAGAGGACCAGCAGCTGTCCCTGGCGTGTCATTATCCGAACGGTGGCGGCGAGTCGCCCTCAATTGTGCGTGTATTTCCATAGAAGGGGAAGTAAGGAGCATGTTAGGGCTTGAAGGATATTTTTTATATCACAAAATATATCAATCGATCAATCAATCAAACAAAAACCAAAATAAGAGAGGGGGCCCTAAGCTTGAGAAAAATGTAACAAACATAATCAATAAAATAGCAAAATTTCTTAAAGATCTTATTACTAATGTAACGCTGTGTACTGTGTGTATATAAGTATACCAATTTTTTCTAAACGTAGTCCTAAGTGTTAATCAAACGCTGCTTTCTATCGGTTTCTCGGCCCAATTAATGAAAATATTCGCTTTTAGGCTCTGGGCTCAATTAAAAATGTTTCATATATTTGAATCTTGAAACAACTTTTAACATAAAAACCGAAACATCAAATATATACCTTATTTCAGTATTTGTCGTAAATTAGAAGGAAACAATCTGACATGCTATAGTGGATTTGAAAACATATGACAGCATAGTTTTGATTGCAGAGGATTACAAAACTTTTTATATTGAATAGGAAATATCAATACCTGTTTGTGTCAGTTTTGGACAAATATGTGTGAGAATAGTATGATAATTATAAGTAAACATAAACTAAATTTGTTTATATTCATAGAAAAATGTTAATAAGCATATTCTTCTTTGTTTGCCGTGCTTGTATTCAAGCGTTGTCTATCGTCATATTGACAAGCTGATGAAATGATTCTCGGTCGGCAGCTAGCTGAAACAGTTCCTCGATCGTTCGACCTGTCCATTGTCTAATGTTACGCAGCCAGGACAGTTGTTTTCTTCCGATCCAACGTTTTCCTTCGATTTTGCCCTGAATGATTAACCCGATTAAGCGATATTTAGGTCCTCTCATTATATAACGGAAGTATCGGACCTTTCTCATTTTGATGATATTGATCAATGCTCGCTCTTTGTGCACGGTTTCTAGCACACGTTCGATAGATATGTGTACTGTCCACGGGATTCTGAGCATGCGACGGTAACACCATAACTCAAACGCTTCTAATTTGTTAAGATTTTTTATTTTTGTTGTCCAGGTTTCACATCCATAAAACAAAGTGGACCAGACGTAGCACTTCAATACTCTTAGACCTGTGGTCAACGACAGACTTCTACTGCATAATACCAAACGCCAGTTAATAATGTTTTTCTCCGTGCGAGTTCTATCCTGGTCGAAATTTCCTCGTCACTTTCAACCCTGCAGTCAATCCAGCTACCCAGATATCTAAAGTGTTCCATCCTTTTCAGGATTTTGTTATCTTATCTTAGTACTGAGTCTTCGATATTAATTTTTCCGACCACCATCCATTTTGTTTTTTTTTGCGTGGATTGTTAAGCCCTTTTCAGTGCATTCGTTGTTTAAAGCATTCAACAGGGTTTGAAGATCTTCTAGACTCTCTGCCATTATTGCGGTGTCATCGGCGTATCTGATGTTATTAATAATTTCACCACCGATCTTAACACCTTCGCGGCGATTATTTAACGTTATTTCAAAAACTGGTTCAGTGTAGGCATTAAACAACATCGGTGACATAACACATCCCTGTCTGACGCCACGCTTAATAGAAACTTTAGCTGAAACCTCTTGGTCCACCTTAACACAAGCGGTCTGATTGTAGTAAAGATTTTCGAGCAATCTAATGTCATACGTGTCCAGACCAGCTGAGTCTAAGCATTGAAATAATAATATATGTGGTACTCTATCAAAGGCTTTTTCGAAATCTATAAAACATACGTATATATTTTTCCTAAACTTAATGCTCTTTTGTAAGAGTATTCGCATACTTCGCAAAAAAGAACTTTTCGGAAACCAAACTGCTCATCACGGGGGTTATCCCCTCACAAAGTTTATATATGCAACACATACAATGCAATATTTTCATAAAATTTTGAGCGAGTGACTCATTTAACTGATAAGTCGATAGCCGCTACACTGTCTGACATTCTTTTTTTTGGGAATAGTTATAAATGTAGATTCTAACCAGTTGTCTGGTAATTTGCCGCTGCTGTATATCTTATTAAAGAAGGATGTGATAATCGCAACACTCTCATTATGTAATAGTTTTAACAATTCTGCAGGTATTTCGTCAAGACCAGAAGCCTTCCTTCGTTTCGCTTGGTCGATAGCCTTCTGAACTTCTGAGATTAGAATCGGTGGGCTTGTATCTCGGTTAGATGTTATTTCTTGGTAGATTCTTTGGTCATCGTTAAATAAGTCTATTATGTAATTTTCCCATTCGGTACAGCGCTCTTTAATATCACTTAAAATTTCACCACCAGAGTCTTGTAATATATTTTGCCCATAAGTTCTGCTGTTACCTGTTAATTCTTTTAGTTTTTTATGCAAATGGAAGATGTCGTGTTGTTGCTCCAGTTTCTCAATTTCTAAACAGGATTCTTGTAGCTAACGGTATTTTGCTACTTTAATTCTTTTTCGGATTTCTTTATGGATTTCATTGTATTTTTCTCTGTTTATCGATTTATACTGCTTCCGAACGTCCGTTAGATCTAAGATGTCTTGTAGCATCCAGTCATTTTTAACTGTTGGTCGTCTTAGAAGATTTTCTCGAGATGCAGTGATTATTGTTGTTTTCATTTGTTCCTAGCAATCATCTATGTTGTTGGTATCTTCTAGTCTAATTTCGTGGAACTTGTCGTTAATTTCTTAAAAAACCTTATTTAGAGTGCATGGGTGTTGGAATGCATCTAGTGATATTTTGGAGGTTTTCTGATTTTTACAGACTCTCTTTAGCTTAACTGTGTTGTTAATAAGTATAAGCATTTAATAAATACCTAAATACCTAATATCCTAATACCTAAATTATCTTTACATTCGTCATTGGATCGAAACAATGTACGTCTGTCCCTCCATATGTCCAGTTTTAGATTTAAAAAAATATGCCCGTAATAGAGAAAAACTTATTTGTTTTTAAGCTCATTTATTTACAATCTGTAGGGGAGAAGTGGGAGACTTGATCCCACCGTTACATTTTTTCAGATAACTTTTTTTATAACCGATCTAGAACCTTGATAATTTAGTGAAACATTAAGAATTTATCAGAGTTTTGGGTGTTATATGTATACCCGAAAAATATACTGCTAATAAATAACGAGTTTTTGTAGAATCTAGTAATAGAAAAAATCTAATCATGTCTTCCCGTACTTTAAGAGAATTGATCCTTGTGTATGGGTGACTTGACTATACCTTCCTAGATTTACAATATTAAAATAAAACCAAAAATTGGATGCTGAAAACTAATTCAGTCTTGACATAAAAAATAATATTATTATAATATTATTAAAAATAGAAACACTTTCTGGCGGAAAATTATATTCAAAAAGTTATAAAAGTGAAAAAAAAATTATTGTTGAATATATTTCAGTGATTTAGCAAAGACAAAACATTATATGGGCTTACTGTAGTTCCTAAAAGTCGCGATTAATACCATTTTTAAAATCTGATCACGTGAGACTTCACCCATGTCTTCTTTTTCTGGCCACTTAAAGATTTTGTCATCTTTTTTTTTGAGCAAATTTGATTTTAAAATCCTCGTTGTTCCTTTTCGTTATCTGTCCTACATAACCACGGACTAACTATCTTTCGGAGATAAAGCTTAGAATTACCCAATCTTGCACACTCAATTCAAACTCGTCACCTTCTGCTTCTGATTCACATTCAGTATCTATCTCTACTTGCATTTCTGCTTACCACCAAACTTCCCTCCCTCTTCGAAGATTTCCTCAAATCCTTAAGTTTTTGTTTAGTCATTTTTTTAAGTGCTCTTACTTTGGCCTTTTGCTTTTTTTTCAGCTTCAAGCGCAAGTTTTTCTGGTGTAGCTGTGAGAATTTTCGTAGTTAGTCGCTTTCTACCCTTTTTTAAAGTCCTAATTCCGGCTTTAGGATAAGGTCTGATCATTTCTGGGCTACTAAAAGTGGCAGAAGTGAAAGGCTGGTTATTGTGCTCCACTGATGTTTGTTGTAGCTGATCATTTTGTGAAGTATCTCCATTTACAGTGTGTGATTTAATTATTTGAGGTGTGGGTGAAGTACCAGTAGAAGTAGAAGGCTGGTTTTTGTCCTCTATTAGTGTTTGTCGTAGTTGTTGATTACGTGAAATCGATCCAGTTAAGGAAGATGGTCTAATTATTTCAGTGGTGGTGAAAGTGCCAGTAGAAGTGGAGGGTTCGTTATTGTTATCTATTGCTGGTGTTGCAACATGAAACTGAGATAAAGTGGAATTATTTTCCGGCTCTTCGCGATCAGTAACATTCTTCTTCTTCTTAAGGTGCCGTGCATTTCTGCGTAGGCGTCCACCGTACATCGTCTTGTCAGGTAACATACGTCGACATAAAATCTTCATCGGTAAAAATATTGGAATTGAAAGGCCATATACGTGTAACTATGAATCCGCTTATAAAATTACGTGGGGTGAATGCTAACAGGAAAGCGTAAGCTAAACATCCTCTGACTTCGTATATTGTATTTGTCCTTCCTGGGCAGGTCAGCATCCAATCATCACAGGCTGGCATCACAGGCCTGTTTAACGCCTGGAGCTTATGCGACCTGTGTGGTCGTATGGTAAGAAGAATTATTCCGTGTTCTTTGTCATACGTTATGGCTTCAATGAAATACACTTTGAGTATCGCTGTGTTAAAAGGATAAAAGCACCCGGTATTTTTTTTTTATTTTACAAAATAGACGCATTAAGCTCTGAGGTTATTAGCGACATATATACATATACATAAGATAATTTATTTACAAATGTTAGATTTTGTAAAATACATTGATATCTTTAAGGAATTACTAAAACACCCGGTAATATTTTACAATACTAGTTTTAATTCTGTTTTAAATTAGTATTTGCAAATAGACAGACCATAGTTGTTATTTATTGTTTTAATTTTCCATATTTTATGAATGTATAGAGAACTACAAGTTGGCACGCCACTGGATCTCTTTGCGTGTAAGTACGTATGTTAGTGGGTATACATCACATTTCACGACTATACTCTAAAGATGAATTGCCGCAAATGGGGTTGTTCAAATGGTTCACGTAAGGGTGCCAAATTATTTGGAAGAGTAATGTGGGTTGGTTGCAATAATTATTAAAGAAAAGAGTAGAAAACGAACGTAATATTTGGGGCTACCGACTCATTCTTACAATTAGCATTGATATCGTAAAAAATAAACGAAAAAAACGGCCTGAAGGCCTAAGGCCTAAAAATTTTAAATAATTAATATGTTTTAAGGTCAATTATAAAATTTAGTTTTTTAAAGGTAAAACTCTTTCCTTGTATTAGTTTGTCTTCTATTACTTCTTATTCAATTTAACATTTCTCCAGTTTTTAGCTACTAGTGTTAAATAGCCATTTTTCGCGTATGTAGTACTTTGTGTTCAATCACATCTTCGGTTGAGTTTACAAAAAGTACAAGCTGAATATAGCCGCAGATGTCAACTATGAAATAAAATATTTCGGTTTGGCAATGTTGGGATGTTTTTATAATGCATATGTTGTATGCTTCAAATGTAATGAGAGAAAACTTTCAAAAAGTATATTTTGATTATACTATTTTATAAATTCTACAATTTTTAATTTATATGAAACAATAACGAGTAAATATTTGTCTCTTTCGAGATTAATTGCAAACATCTCTTGCAGTCTGGCAACTGCTGATTTGACAATTGCCAAATCTATCCCCTTATATATTAAAGGGCAATTACCAAAAAAATCAAAAATCAAAAAGTTGAAAAATAGAAAATCTCCTGGTGCAGACCAGATCGCCGCAAAAGTTTTAAAAGAGACTAGAGATGTTGGAGTAAGTGTTATGCATATGATCTGCAAAATGATTTGGAAAACCAGAGAGTGGCCCAACGAATGGACAATATACACTTTCATCCATATTTTCGAAAAAGGCTCTCCACTAGATTGCAGCAACTACAGAACGGTACCCCTAATACCCCATGCAAACAAGGTTTTACTTCATGTAATACATAAAAGACTAAAAGCTTTTTTATTGCCTCAGATATCAGAAGAACAAGCGGGATTTGTCCCAGAAAAAGGCACAAGACAACGCATCCTTAGTGTCAGACGGCTAATAAAAAAAACTCGTGAATTCAATACTCCTATGTTTATATACTTTGTGGATTACACAAAGGCCTTCGATAAAGTCAAATGGCAGCAGCTATGGTCCAAACTAGCGGAAATGGGAACACTCCACCACTTAATTCAACTAATTAGAAGTCTATATGAAAATAATAAGTGCACAGTAAAAATAAACTACACCCATTCCGATCATTTCAGAACAGAGGCAGTTGTTAGGCAGGGATGCATAATTTCGCCAAGTCTGTTTAATATCTACAGCGAACACATTATGCGAAAGGTACTAGATGGATCTTCTTCTTCTAGTTCCATGACCGTTATCGATCGTTGGATATCATGTTGGCTACCATATTCGCTCTCGTGACTTTATTGACACCAGCTCTAAATAACGATGTAGTTGATTTTCCATAACATTGCCTTAGATTTTTCAGCCATGATGTTCTTCTTCTACCAGGACCACAATTACCTTGGATCTTTCCCTGAATGATCAGATGTAAAAGATCATATATTTTCAGGGTGTCTCATAATATGACCGAAGTATTCCAGCTTGCGTTTCTTTATTATATTGACCAGTTGTGTTGTTTGGTTCAGCCGTCTAAGGACCTCCTCATTTCTAACTCTGTCGACCCAGCTTATTAGATGGACAGAAGGGCGATATATCAGTAGGAGGTTAAAAAAATCAATACCTTGAGATATGCTGATGACACTATAATAATCGCGGTAAATCAAGAAGAAATAGACAAAACGTATGGACTAAAGCTAAATAGAAATAAGACAACAGTCATGATAGTAGACAGAGCTCGAAATAATCTTTAACACATTAAAGAAATTGGACACTTAGTAGTAGAAGAAGTAAATAGTTTCATATACCTGGGGTAGACGTAGAAGGTTGACTATTGCTAGAACAGCTATGATGAAACTGGTAGCAATTTGGAAAAATTCTAGCATATCAATACACACACAACTAAGGCTGGTAAGGGCGCTCATTTTTCCCATAGCCACATATGCATCCGAAACGTGGACCTTAAAGAAAGCGGATAAACACAAACTGGACGCTTTTGAAATGTGGGTATACCGCCGCATGTTGAGAATATTCTGGATTGATCATCGCACTAACGTCTCAATATTAGAAAAACTGAAAGTAAAGGACGGTTGCTTAAACAAATACAACAGAGATATTTGCAGTATTTTAGACACATTGCTAGAAGTACAGGTACGATAGAAAAACTGATAGTCGAAGGTAGAGTTGAAGGAAAGAGACCTTGGGAAAGATCTCCAAGCCGTTGGGTAAATCAAAACAAAAATATTGATTTACCAAGGGTTACATGAAGCCAAACAACTTGCCCAGGACAAAGAAGGATGGAGGGAAATTGTGAAAAAACTGTAAAGGCCTGATGGTGTCACCACATCCCAAAAAGGATTAGGACTAAGGAAGGGGACAAAAAAATTTCTAATAATTAACTGCAATTAACACTAGAAGCACCAGCATTTGTGCATACCTAGAAGCACCACCGGCGGTCAAAATGACGGATATTAGAATTTTCTATTGCCAGCCGTTTTTGTATTCTTTTTTATTTGATAAAAACCTATATTGAGTTAATAACAAATAATAAAAGACATATTTAATATATTTAAATAAATTATTTAATTAATTAAGTACAATTTATGCAGTAGCAAAATTTATTAATTTTGCTTGTACATGACCCACACACAAATTTTTAAAATATATGACAAATTTCAAATGTTTTATTTTTGTTGCAGTTCCCTGTTTGGCACTGATTACGTTTATTATTTGGTGGTTTTTTTGTACCTCTTGGATTTGCCTCCGTTGATGTTGTCCTGCCCTTAGTCATGTGATCTTCTCGCAATTCTTCTGCTAACTGAAGCAGGAAATCCTGTCTAGATATTTGACTGCCCGTAATTTTCTTATACAAAACCCAAGCATTTATTCCTGCCATATCTAAAATATTAAAAATAACTTTCAACGGCCACCTTATTGAAGCAGATTTTGTTAAATACAGTCTAGCCATCTGATCTACAACGTCTACTCCGTATTTTGTCTGGTTGTAGAAGATGATAGTTTTCGGATTTTTCTTTTTATCTGTGCCCATTTTAATATCATTTGAGTGTAAAGAACTCAGCACTAGAACATTTTTGTTGACTTTTTTCTGGTACGCCGTTAGCTTCAAGTCTTTGTGTTTGAAAATTTTTGTTTTGTACAATACCATCTTTTCATTTTTTACTGACGGTAGAATATCCTTTCTTGTTCGGTTGACTGTTCCAACAATGCTGGTAGCCTTCTTTCGTAATTCTTTTGCCAACTTTATGGACGTAAAGAAATTATCCGTCGTGACATTCCTTCCCTTATTTATAAATTTCCATTTTGTTAGACGGTTCCATTAGACGGCTAACAACATGTTCCCCCAGAAGTTGATTGGCTGGTCATTGTTCATCTTTCCCTAGGTAAGGAAATCCGTTTAACAAATATTTGGACTCGACATCAGCTGCAAGCCAGAACTTAATTCCAAACTTATCGGGTTTATTCGCCATGTCCTGGGTAAAGCGGCATCTTGCCTTCGTGGAAAAAAGCTGTTCATCGATAGTTATATTTTCGCCAGGTGTATAACATAATATACAATTCTCTATAAATGGGTTCCATATTCCCGACGCAAGTGCAAATTTATCTGTTGATAATCGCTCAGACTTGGTATTTTTCATATCAAAACGGATAAAACGCATTATCGTCAACTTCATTATCGGATACATCTTCATCAGATAACTCTGCTACAGATTCATCTTCTGACAAATTCTGTAGACACTCTAATAGCTTCTGCTGAGTCAAATATGGGCGAGACATGATAACAGTAGAAATAATAAAAATCACAATGTAAAATTAATCAAAATACAGATTGAACATGCAATTGCAATGAGTATACTCAAACTACATAATAACAAATATTTTCGATGTAAAATAAGTAAAAACTTCCCAGAAATGTAGAACAAAAATTAGACTACCTCGTCATTGGGACCGCATTTTTCCAGGTAGACATCAACATAAATATATTCAAAATGTAATTATACAAAGTACTTGTAAAAGAGAAATTATAATCCTCAAGTAAATATTAAAGTCCCAAATTATACATTTTGTAAAATAAATATGAATGGGTAATACTCTAGACTAATGAGGGCCGAATATAGAGGGCAGTCAAAATGACTGCTATATGGTAGTTCTAGGTATACGTTACCATATATTAAAAAGTAATTACGCTAAGTACCTGTAAAAGAGAAATTATAGTCTTCAAATAGATCTAGGAAAAGTCATAAATTATGAAGTTTCTAAAACATTTATGAATAAGTAATACAGAGTGTCAAAAATGAAAAGCAGTCAAAATGACCGCTCTGGTGCTTCTAGTGTTAAACTCCAAAGAAACAAATATTTACTCATTCTTTTATATAAATTAAAAATCAGAATTATTTGCATAATCTAATCAAAATGTACTTTTCTACAGCTGTATCTCTTTATACTTGAAGAATACAGCATATACATTTTAAAAAACATGCTAAAACTGCTAAATCTAAATTTTTTGTTGCATCTTTAACATTTGCGGCTATAATCAGTTTGTACTTTCGGTAAACTCAATCGTATCTTCATAATCGCTGATAAAAAAATATGATGTTATTTTTTGGATGCCTTGTATGTCGGCTGCGTTGCCAATTTCAGTTCAGTCGCGAATATCCTACCGTATGTTAAGTTTTAAATTAGATATACACACAATAAATGCAACATTGCGCGCCGCCGAGTTTACACGAATCTCCGTTAGTTCATCGCGAATAATTTGTCGTTATACAGTGGTTGATTAAAGCAATAACAGTGTATATGCTTAACTTATTTTTGTAAACAACATGTCTGTTTATTCGCCAGCAAAAAAGGTTCAAATAATAAAACAGTTTTATGGTAGTAAACACAACAGTGTGTATATTTTTTTTCTGTTTTTTGAGGGGAGACCAATTTTATGCGAACAGTCAACTCATAATTATGTTAAAAAATTTGAGAGTACTTTTTGCCTCAAAAGTTGCAAAAAATATCACGATTAACCCGCCGTTCCACGCGTTATGAGGGAATACCTCACCATATTTATTTATAACCAATGAAATTGTATTGGCTAATACGATAACCTTGAGCACCGAGGAATGCCTTTATCATCGTTTATGAGAGGGTATGACAATGTTTTAGAATATTTCATGTGGTCAGTGTGCTGTGATACTAGAAAGAAGTGACATCCCTCTTTAGGTGAGGGTATTCCTCACTGCACGTGCAATCACGGTGAAATCACGTTTCTGTTAGCACAAAGAAACTTTTAGGTTTTTGTTTAATATTTGGGTAGGTTTAATTAAAATATTATTGTTTAGGTTAATTGTTAATTTTAATTTGAATTTTTAGTAAAATGATTTCGCGTAAAGAACGTCAATTACTTCAGTGGCTTGCTGAAATTGAAAATGAAGAAAACAGCGAAAGTTTGGAAAACCTCGATGATAGTGGAGGAAGTGAAATTGATGAGGTAGAGATACAAAATTATAACACGGATAGTGAAATGTCGGCGAGTTCTGAAGATGAGGGGGACTATATTCCTTACCTCCCCGTTAGTGTATTACGTAGTCCTGCGTATTTAGGTATGAAGGTTATTCAAATACTTGATTATAGACTTGTTACGATAACATTGTTTAAAGTTTAGAGTTTATATTTTTCAGATGCCATTGTTAAAAAAATTGTTATATATACAAACAAATATATTTTCAAAATTCGATAAAATATATCCCGTCCAAGAGATGCAACGGAGACAAATTTAGATAAAATTAAAGCACTTCTTTGACTACTTTACTTCGCTGGGACCTGGAAAAGTGCTCCTGTAAGTGTGGATGACTTATGGGCTTCGAAGGGCACTCCGATTTGATGATATTAGCAACAGAGAAGAGAGTAGGAAAACGGACAAACTAGCACCGATACGAGAAGTATTTGACTGTTTTGTGGAAAAATGTAAGGCTAATTATGAAATAGGACGGTGTGCTACAGTTGATGAAATGCTGGAAGCCTCTCATGGGAAATGGGCATTTAGGCAATAAATTCCTAGTAAGCCAGCGATGTACGGCATTAAAATTTATTCACTGGCTGATGCGGAAAACTGGCACACTAGTAACTTGGAGGTGTATGTAGAGCAGCCAAATGGCCCATTTTAGCAAGTTAATAGTTTGGTAGCACTTGTGAAACGTTTGATAAAACCTATTGCTAATACAGGTCCTAATATTACATGCGACAATTTCTTCACTTCAGTCCCATTGGCAATAGACCTACTAAATAATATGCGGACTACATTAGTAGGAACTCTGAGAAAAAACAAGCGTGAGATACCAACAATTTTTCTCGCTACGAAAGAAAGCAACGAAAATACGTCTATGTTTGCCTTTGGCAAAGAATGCTTACTTACCTCCTACGTACCAAAGAAAAATAAAAATGTTTTAGTTTTATCGACTTTGCACGATCAAGATATTATCGACCATAAACAGGTAATGCTAAAAAGCCTGAAGTGTTAACATTTTACAACCAAACCAAATCTGGTGTAGATGTGGTCGACAAATTAAAATCTTTATATTCAGTTTCAAGAATTGGTTGTAGATGGCCGCTTACAATTTTCTTCAGCATTTTAAATATTGGTGACATAAACTGTCATATTATTTGCTATGAATATACTAGCGTTGAATTACCACGACGTAAATTTTTTAAAAATCATGCTTTAGAACTGATTAGACCACATCAAATGTTATGGATGAACTTAAAAACTCTCCCTGTATTGTTACGAATGCAAATAAGGGACCTAAAAAGGGTCCTAAAAAGAAGAACCGAAAAACTCAGACAAAATGCTGCAAGCCAAATTGTAGAAGACCGATTTGTAAAATTTAACACAAAAGGTAACACAAAAACTTTGTGTAATTCCTGTTGGGAAATGGAAGAGGAAGAATCTGAGTAGATGCATTAATTATTTTTGTGTGCAATATTTTTAAAACTTTTCATTGTTTATTTGTGTTTTTATTATCTCTTTTGACTATTAACATATTATTTTTGCTTTAAGTATTTGGCATCTTTATACTTTTGATCTATATTATTTTGTCACATTTGTTTTGTAAAATTAATAAAAAAAATTGATTTATCATACTTTCTATAATATGTGAGTATAAACCATTTTATTTTTATATATGTTGAAATTTATTCTTCCTCGAAATAAGTCGAATTTATGTAGGTGAGGGCGACGCTCATACGCGTGCAACCATGTCACAATCGAAGACGCGTGTAACGGCGGGTTAAGAAGTGTCACCTGAAAGATATGAGGAAAGAGAATACCAGAATACATGAATTGGTGCAACAATCGAGGTAGATTCAACACGTTCAATTAGAAGAAATGGCTAGAGAGTTAGATATTAGCAATGTTATTTTAACGAAATTATGGAAAAAGCACGGTTAAGAGAATTTTATATATTCGAAAACGCAGCAGCTTTATCCAGACGACTACTTTCAAAGAATGGAGTTTTGTGAAACTCTTATAACGAAGGCTAATTTCCCGAATCCAGTTATCAGTGAAGCAGGTGATAATAAGTGTCCTGCGCGATCTCCAGATCTAACACCGATGAACTTCTCTTTTTGGCAACATTTAAAGAGCATTATCTATGATCATTCTGAGGCTAGAGCCCAAAATTTGGATGAATTAAGGAACCTAATAAGAGAAGTCTCCAATTCTATTACAGCAGAAAGTCTTACATTTGTCCGCAGAAGTTGTTATGACAGAATTGGGATACTAATCAGCCATATTTAAAAATAAAAAAATTATTTTTTATTTTTAATAAAATTATTTTTTTTTTGTTTTATCTTTTTAAAGAAATGTGCTTTTATTTTCAATTTAACCACAAAAAATTGTTCACATTTTTAAAAACCGATATAAATGCACCGCCTTATAATAGTCAGTATATTTTTATCTAGTTTATGTTATAAGAAATGAATCGGATGTACGTAAGCAAAACAAAAATCGACGGACTAAGTTGCATATCCCTTGGCTTGTTATGCGATACTAAATGGTTTTCTCGTTTTCTTTCTAAACGAACATCGAAGTCATTATTGGGAAAAATATAATAAAGACCTGAATCCAAATAAATCTGCTTTCTAGAAAGTATTAAAAATACTAAGAAAAGATAAAAAACCTCTACCACCCCTACATGAAGAAAACGGAATAGTGTACACAGAATAAGATAAAGCAGAAGTAATGAGAGAAAAACTGGAAACAAACAGTAAAAAAAACTTTCACCCGGCAGGAGACTTGGACTTCACGGATGAAGTAGAAAGAAATACCACACGCCTAAGAAGAAGAAAAGGCATAATATGCCTAGATAACACTAGCCCAGAGAAAATTAAAAAACTAATTAAAAGATTAAATCCAAAGAAAGCACCTGGGCCAGATAATATGACGAACAGGGCAATCAAAAACTTACCAAGCAAAGTAATAATGTAGATCACAAATATAATTAACAACATACTGAGACTAAGATACAGACGGAAAGAAGCACAGGTAATAATGATTGGAAAACCGGGAAAAAACGGAAACTTTCCACAAAACTATAGGCCAATAAGTCTCCTCATCATTGAACAAAATTGCTGAAAGAATAATACTAAAGAGACTACAATCCGAGTCAGAAATAATAGCAATGATCCCAGAATCGCAGTTCGAATTTAGATCAAGACACTTCTGTGAACTACAAGTGCTGAAGCTAACAGAATACATCACGAAGGTATATAATGAAAAAATGTACACAGCAGCAGCCTTCCTAGACATCAGCCAGGCCTTTGACAGAGTCTGGCATGAAGGACTGACCCATAAAATGAATGCAAATCGATATAGCCAGGCAATGACATGTCTCCTTGCAATATACCTGACAAACCGAAGATTCAGAGTTTTCAAGTATTTATATTCGCTTACTTTTTTGAGTTGAGTACCGTTTATTGCGATACTAGTGTCATGTATTGGATTCTTACTAAAGGTCATATTACATATCTCATTCATACTTTCAACTAGATGTTGTAGATCTTACGCTGTTTTTGCCATTATCACAGTATCGTCAGCATATCGAATATTATTGATAACTTCTCCATTAACTATTATCCCTTCGTTTGCATGTGAGAGAGCTTCTTGGCATATTTGTTTGCTGTAGATATTAAACAAAAGCGGTGACAATATTCTGTCAATTCTGCCTATAATACTATTACTAATGGAAGAACGACGAAGACACAAGAATAACCAAGATGGCAGCAATATGTATGAAAACATTAACAGGCAAATAAAAGCAAAAATAAGAATAGCAAAAAATGAATGGCTTAAACAACAATGTATCGATCTAGAACATTTACAAAGACAACACGACGACCGTAATTTACATAAAAAGCTTAAGGAGACTGCTGGAATATACAGAAAACGAAGACCAACTACCATAGTTAATCAGGATAACCAGATAGTGCTGGGTGAAAAGGAGAAAATTGATATATGGGAAAATTATATCCAGGAGCTCTTCCATGACGAAAGACCCATGAGTGAAGTTTATACAGACGACCAGCTGACTGGCCCTTCAATCACCAAAGAGGAGATAGAAAAAGCAATATTAAATTCAAAAAACAATAAGGCACCTGGACCAGATGAGATCCCGTCAGAAATACTCAAATTACTAGATAAAAGGGGAATTTCAGCACTACACAAAATATTTAATTTAATTTATGAAACTGGCTGCTATCCTCAACAGTGGTTACGCTCTACCTTTATTCCCCTGCCCAAGAAAGTCAATGCAAAAAGATGTGAGGATCACAGACTCATTAGCCTGATGAGTCACACTTTAAAGATATTCTTAAAAATACTACATCAAAGATTATACAAAAAATGTGAATGGGACATCAGTGATTCCCAGTTCGGGTTTAGGCAAGGTTTAGGAACACGAGAACCAATAGTAGCAACACAGGTACTGGTCCAAAATTGTTACGATCAGAGGAAGGATGTGTTCCTATGCTTTTTAGATTACAAAAAAGCGTTTGATCGTGTCCAACACCACAAGTTGATGCAGATTCTCAAGAAAGTTGATATAGATCAAAAAGACATAAGATGCATTGAAAACTTCTACTGGCATCAAACGGCACAGCTAAAAATAGACAATTCTATATCTAAGCCCATACATATAAGAAGAGGCGTTCGACAGGGATGTGTGCTTTCCCCTCTTTTATTTAACATTTATTCAGAAGCCATATTTCAAGAGTCTTTGGAAGATGCAGAGATGGGAATCAAGGTGAATGGAGTATTGATCAACAACATACGATATGCTGATGATGGTGTCTTAATTTGTGACAACATAGTCGATCTTCAACAACTTGTCACTATAATCGGAGAATACAGTGAGCGAATGGGACTAGAGATTAATACCAAAAAGACCAAATTCATGATCATCTCCAGAAACTTGGATGCATTTGAAAACTCCACCATAACACTGAATAGTAAATCCATAGAGAGAGTGAGTAAATTTAAATACCTGGGATCGTGGCTTTTTGAAGACTGGGCATCGGACAGGGAAGTAAAATGTCGCATTGAGCAAGCTCGACAAGCTTTCGTAAAATTCAAGAAGGTACTGACTTGTTCTAAGTTCGATCTTCAACTGAGACTAAGGTTTACTAAATGCTACGTATGGTCAGTGCTGCTATATGGCGTAGAGGGCTGGACACTCAAAACGAGGGATATAAACAGATTGGAAGCTTTCGAAATGTGGCTTTATCGCCGTATCCTAAAAATACCATGGACAGCGAAAATCACAAATATAGATGTCCTTAAAAGAATAAACCAAGAACGCCAACTTTTCGAAACCATCAAGAAAAGGAAAACAGCGTATCTAGGTCACATCATGCGAAATGAAAAATACCAGTTCCTCCAACTTATAATCGAGGGTAAAATTGAAGGCAAAAGAGGAATGGGACGCAAGAAAATGTCCTGGCTCCGAAACATAAGGCAATGGACAGGGATTAACGACATACAATCTCTGATACATATTGCAAGAAATAGAGAGTTAATGGAAAATGTGATCGCTAACATCCATTAGTGGATTTGCATCTGAAGAAGAAGAAGAAGGTGACAATATACAACCCTGTCGTACTCCTCTACGTATTTCTATTTCGTCTGATGTTTGGTCTTCTACCTTTATATTAGCTCGCTGATTCCAGTACAGATTTAATATTATTTGTATGTCTTTGGTGTCGATGTTCTTGCCTTCCAGGATTTCTTTGAATTGATTGTCGCGTACTTTGTCAAAGGCTTTTTTAAAGTCTATAAAGCAGGCGTGTATGCAATGAAAAAGCAAATGGACCTGATGAAATTCCTACAGAACTGTTGAAGCTTTTAAACGATAAATCCGTAATCATATCTGCCTACTTTTTACTAAATTGGAGAAGCCATTAAGCATTCAAATATTGGAATCTTACAAATCCAACATTCCTACGCCGTGAAACGACTTTACCGGTCAGTGAAAATAGTTTGGCTGCAAAATCTAAGATAGAAAGTTTCATTGTTCACCATATAAGTTTTATGAGGTACAAATTGCGATGGTTAATTAATCTTTTAACGATCGTCACAATCAAATTTGGGTTATAATGATTTAGTGTGAAAATAGGCATCAATAAAACTCATATTACTACATACCTTTCTAGCAGCCAATTAATGATGAACGTCACTGTGTTCATCACGTTAACAAGCCAATCATGTAATCTATAGCTAATCGTAATCAATTATAGTACAATGAATGCCTACTTCAAATATATATGGTTAGATAATGTAAATTATATCACACATATTTAACAAACTATTTAAAAATTGTTAAAAAAATAACACTAAAACTTATACTTAACAAACATACCAGTAAGTGCAACGAAAAATAAAACCAAAAAAAAACTTATGTCAAAAAACACTGTAAAATCTGGAATAATTGATTTCTTAAAATTGAACAGATGATCCATGATTGGAAATAAACAAGAGACAATATGGTTTTTATAAGATAATTATGAATAAGAACGACATAAATTGAAGAAGCATGGAAATTATTCAACATTTTCATAAACATTTGTTTGTACATTTTGGCTCTTTTCGTAAATTCCGTCTATTTGTGCCTTTTTTTCAATTCCGTGCGACTACCATGACACCATTCATAATACGGAACAATTCTCAAATTAAATTTGGGCTCAATAATAAAATATGAGTTTAAACTTGTTTTAACTGCAGATAAAATAAATAAAATTTGACCTTTCACTCGACACTGAGGAGTAGGCAGATGGAGACCTCAGTGCCAAGCAAGGAATTTAATTAAATCCAGCCTGTGAGATTATGTAGCCCCTAAGAATTACGTTCGGATGTAACAATTCATTGGAGCGAGGTGTGTTAAGTCGAGTAAAAACAGAAGTCACCCCACCGCGCTCCAATGCCCTAGACCATCCCTTTCCCCCCTATAGCACTTTGATGCGCTATAGAGGCACAACTATCAGCCCAATTCTCTTTTTGTGGAGGTCCTGGGTTATAGAACCCCAACATGGTTTCCTAACCGAATGCAAAATTTAGGACAGCGCATTGTCGCTATATTCTTGTTATCTTAATATGGCTTATCCGCGAACTAAAATTGCTTACTTGGGCCTCAAATCTCCGCTCTGAGTCCCGGCTCAGTTCAGCGACTTGGTGCTCAAGGGGTTGGCATTACGCGCCTGGGTTTTGGGGATATTGTTTTTTTTTTTTTTTTTTGGTGACTTGCGGCGGTTTTTGTTAGTATTTTTTAATTTTTTGGTGGCGGAGGCCGGTGTTTTGTGTGTTCTTTTGGTTTTATTTTGTAGGTAACCTGATAACATAAAACAATATAATAATATGGAGCTTGTCCTCTTTAAGCAATAGGGACCACTTTGTAATTGGCGATTATCCTTGGATGTTTTTGAGATTTTATGAAAATTATATGAATTTTTTTCATAACAATAAGATCCGACAAATGACATTGACACATAACGCATCAATATTACCATCTAAAATAACTTATGATTGCCTACCCTACATTCCATTTCTGACACCTAAGCTAATGAACATCTTTAAAAATGTTAGTGGCTTAAAAATTACAACCAAAAATGTGAAAACTGTATCGAAGCTTTACACAAAAACAAAAGATCCTTTCACAGTACAGGAGTCATTGAATGTTGTTTATTCTATACCGTGTACTAATTGTAATAAAATTTACATAGGAGAATCATCTCGTAATTTTCACGGCAGGGTGATATCACATCGTAGTGATATAAAAACCAAAAAAATCAATGCATGTGCATTGACAGAACATGCACTAACTCTGAAACATGAATTCAATTTCGATGATTCCTGTATTTTGGCAAAAGAAAAGAACCTTTCAAAACGTGTTTTTTTTGGAAATGTGTTTCATGAAATCTAGCACATCTTGCATCAACAAAAGGTCCGACATAGACAAATTAAGCAACATTTATTGTTATTTACTAGAAAAACACCAAAAATAAAATAAATATTTACCTGTACATAAATTACACCTCTATGTATAATATGTTGCATACCATTAAGACAGGTTTAAAAAGTATAGTCACCTAAAAAGGACCTCTAGTATTTCTTGAAAAGAAAGATAACATCAATTACACCTAATTACATATTAATTTTAGTGTTTTTACTTTCCATTCTCTTTATGAGTTAATATACACCAGTAAAACATGCCATCAACCAAGTTTTACGATTTTTACAATAAATTTAAAAAATTTTATAATATATTCTGTCCATAATTGTATATTTTAATGTTTATTATAAATGTTGAGTGTCAATGCTCATATAAATATTAATATCAACGACTAGTAAGTTACACTGAAGAATTGTGATATTTTTTAAATATTTACATATTTGTCTTATTACAGTGTCTTGAAAAAGGAATAAAACCATTCCGAAAGCTCGACAAAAAAGGCAAAAGAGTGTTTTTTTTTAACATCCCGGCCAACATTCCGACTGCAACCCTAATAAACTGTGTTATTTGTTTATATCGGCAGTCACTAATATCCAGTATTTTATATATATATATATATATATATATTGTATTGTCACTCGAAAAAAAAAAATCAGAAATTATAGAACATCATTTGAAAAAGACATTTCAAATTGTGAAAAAAGTGTGCTCCATATTAAACGGACTGATCTGAAATTAATTCTCTAACAATTTGTCAAAAAGTAAAATCAATAAATTTCGGATTATTTGCATTATTACAAACTTCATCAAGTACCTCTCGAGTACATCAGCTTTGAAAAACTGTTTGTAAATATTTTGTTTGTATGCCTTGTTAATTAAAAAAGTAACAACAAAATTGGTCCAGTTAGTAGTGAACTAATTTTCACATTGAAATTTTACCAAAACCTGATTAATATTTCACTATATTCCGTTTTGCTCTATTTTTAAATTGCTAGTTAAAAGCACCATTTTTGCACAAATTGGAATCATGCTCGTATTTGATGGATCAAAAATATTTTGCTTAAAATGTGGCACGTTTTTCTCCAAATAGCTGAATTTGTGTTGTGTACAAAAATTGAAAATCGAAATATTGAAATTAAAGGGGTCAGTCAAAATTATTGTATACTCTATTAACATTTTAATTTTCAAAAGATTCGTTAGTAGTTTTGAAATAAACCGATAGTAAAAAAACCTCAAACAATTTTCTCTCATGTTAATCAATAATTAAGCCTTTGAGTTTTACTTACAACAAAAAAAAAAAGAATCTTAGAAGTATACTTGGTCTTTTACATTTACAACTGTTTTATAATTTTAAATGAACAGATTAAATGCTGAACACGCATTTGAGTGTTGAAGCCAGTTCATAAAAGGTTCTTACTTAGATGGATGGATATGATGTGGAATGCAATTTGAAAATATTTTGGTAGGAATCTTCAAGTAAGTAGAAAATGTCCTTAGTGATATCATGGCTGGATTACAAATATCCTATGCTGGATCTTGCATTAGAAAAAAACAAAAACAAGATAACGTATTTACGGGCATTTCGCAAAAATGTAACAAAATATTTAAAATTATTTAACCAGTAACCGGTGACGTGGAGTCTGAGTGACTCTTGCGAAATTAAAAACCGGTTTAAAATATTGAAGCGGACGACTCTGGATGGCCTGCAGCTAAGTACCTTTCTAAAAATAGTTCGTAAACCAAGTGTTTTTGTTTGATTAGTGATTAATTTACGTTTAGCCCTTTGCGAGAACAGAGGTTATTGGAGTCAGCGAGACTCAAAGTCACTGTTAGTTACTTTTTATTAAGCGTTTTATATTTCTTCGTATAAACTATAATGGATCATCGACCAAGTACGTCACGATCGGTTAGTGTTACAGATCCGAAATTTGAAGAGAAAGTGTTACATTGGTTCAATGATTTGGACTCTGAATATAGTGATATTGATTATATTGACAGTGATGCGGTAATAGAAAGCAGCCATGAGTCGGCATCTGGGCAGTCTGATAGTGAATCTAATCCAAAAGACAATCCAAGGACAATATATTTCCGCCAAGATCTTCAAACTAATTTTATGGTAAAAACATATTTAAGTGGTCAGCAAAAAATATTCATACTCAAAAGCATTGACCCTACTTAGGGTCACTTAATTCTCTATCGAAAACAGTTTCAGAGTAAAGATTAAAAAGGAGGGGTGACGGAACACAAACCTGTCGTACACCTTTTTGATTGAGAAATATGGTGTAGATTCCAGTCCTACTCTCACAGATGGCACTTGATTCATATAAAAGTTCTTTATGATTTTAAGGTCATTCTTATCTATCGAACGTTCCTAAAGCAATCTTAATAATTCAGAATGATTAACACAATCGAACGCTTTCTGGTAATCAATAAACAATAGAAAGCATCTTTTGCTGATCTATGCATTTGTGAAGTAGGACAGTTAAGCTATAAAGTGCTTCTTTTGTGCCAAATCCTTGTCTGAAACCAAACTGTGTGGGGCTAATGTCTCTTTCACATCTGTTGTATATTCTTATGTGAATTATCTTTAAGAAGACTTTTAGGACCTCGCTCAATAAGCTGATTATTCGGAAATGGTCGCAACTATTAGCGTTTGGCTTTTTTGGGATTGGTATGAAGGTTGATTGAAACCAATCCTTTGTTATTTGACCGGACCCATAAATGTAATTAAAAAGATCTACCAAGGCGTCTATATTGTCTTCACTAAACATTGTTAAAACCTCTATGTATATGTAGTCTGGGCCTGGTGCTTTTTTCCATTTGCTCTGTTTGATTCCCCTTATAAGGTCTGACTTCAATATTTTGGGGAGAGGGTTCACTTTTATATTCACTTTCAGAGTTACTTCTAGTATTTTCTGAGTAAAGTTGCTGTGTGTAATTTTTCCAATGTTCAAGTAAATCCTTGGGATCAGTAATTAATTTATTGTCCTTTACAATACTGTTAAAACTGCAAGGTTTTGTATGACCTGTCACTTTTTAACGAGTTTATGTACACTTGTCTAGTAGTAAGTGTTTTTTAGCTTTGCGACACTCTTTTCGTATTTGTCGGTTAATCTGCTGTTGTTTGGTTTGGTCTTTGTTTTTAAATGATCTGTAGTCGTCCATCATTGATAAGATTTCGTTAGTCATCTAATTATTCTTCTTGTACTTTTGGGGGGGTGTAGGGTTGTGTTATAGAGGTAGTACCTTTTATTGGAACGACCACATTGAGCGTCATAGGCGGGAGATGGTTCTAGATAACTGGTCCTCATAAGACACCTAACTCTCACTTATGGCTCCACGTGCCACACCCCGGGCAACTGCATTGGTCTGCAGGCTAAACTAAGTGAGGGTAGCCAGATATGGCGAAAATTTCACCGAGTGATTACCGAGTGATACCCTGATGAAGGGCAGCAGCGATCATCAGTACCAGCTCAAGGCGCAAAGGAAATGATCCTGGATCGGCTTGAAACTGGACTACCACAAGCATGACTGGAGCAGTTTGAATGGTTGTGGTACTGTGATGGGGAAGGCAACGGAAAACCACCTCATAAGAATTTCCTAGAATAGTTATCATGGCAATACACTACGATAACAAAAACATTACTGATCATGGTGATCGGATCCCAAGATCCGGCAGGGGAGGATGCACACAAACAAATACTAGGGCCTCCCTGGTCGTCAGCCAGCGAAATCCCTACGGCCTAAAAAAGGAAGCAAGTTCTCAACACCTAAGGATTGGAACTTGGAATGTACGAAGTATGTACGAGAGCGGCAAAACTCATAATATTGTAAAAGAAATGAAAAGATTAAAAATTGATATATTGGGAATTAGTGAAACACACTGGCAAAACTCTGGACAATGCGATATACTTGGATATAAAGTTTACTATGCTGGAAACAACACAAAACATCACAGAAACGGCACTGCAATAGTAGTTGCCCCACATATTAATTCGGCAGTAAAATCTTTCACTCCCCATTCAGATAGAATGATGCTTTTACAAATTCGAGCAACACCGGTGGATATTAATATATTACAGGTATACGCGCCAGCGGCATATAAAGATGAGGCAACCAGCGAAGAATTCTACGATCAACTGGGAAGCCTGATGAAAATGACAAAAAAACATGAAGTAACAATAGTGATGGGAGATTTCAATGCAAAGGTTGGCAGAGGCAAGGTGAATGAGATCGTGGGAAACTTCGGCCTAGGGGAGAGAAACGATAGAGGTGATAGACTTATATGCTTCTGCCAGGAATATAACCTGCTGTTAAGTAATACACTCTTCAAGCTCCCCAAACGTCGACTTTACACATGGAAATCCCCCGCTGACTCACCTGACAACATCATTAGAAATCAGATAGATTATATAGCAGTACCAACAAGATATAAAAACATGATAAAATCATCAAAAACGTACCCAGGTGCCGATGTTCCTACGGACCACAATGTGTTGGTATGCAGAATGGTCATGAGAGTAAAACGGCTCGAGAAAAGATCTAATTTAAACACAATCGATATTAAAAAACTCACTAACCCAGAAACCGAAATAAAAGTACGAGAACAACTAGAAAAGAAAATAAAGGACATTAACGAGAATACGTCGGACATAATAGAGAGATGGGATAAATCGAGGGAAGCAATCCAAACAACATGCGCGACTCTATTAAAGCGAGACCGACGAAAAAAGAAAGAATGGATGTCTGATGAGATAATGGATATGATGGATGAAAGACGTAAATTCAAGAATAAAAATGCAGAAAAATACCAGCAGATCCACAAAACCATAAGAACGAAAATTCGAGAAGCCAAAGAAAAATGGTTTTCCAACGAATGCAGGGAAATAGAACAATACGAACGAAAATACGACAGTTACAATATGCACAAAAAAATAAAATCGATGACAAACAAGAGGAAATTCAATAAGTCACCCAACAGCATAAAAGATAGCGATGGAAATCTTATCTCGGAGCCATCAACGATTTTAAAAACATGGAAATCATACATAGAAAAATTATTTGCATCTAACAGGACTGACGATCACCTATATGGAGAAGGAGAAACAGGACCTTCAATTCTTAAATCGGAGATAGAAGATGCCATTGCAGCACTAAAAAACAATAAGTCAGCAGGTCCGGACAATATACCCTGCGAAATATTAAAGATCCTATGTAAATCAGACAAACAGTTCCTTGACAATCTAGTTGTACTTTTTAACAACATATATAATAGCGGTAAAATCCCGGAGAACTGGCTACAGTCAACATTTATTACAATCCCGAAGAAACCAAATGCCCAGATTTGTGATGACTACCGGCTCATAAGCTTGATCAATCATGTCACTAAAGCGTTCACTAAGATCATTCACAGAAGAATATATGATAAATGTGAGTCAAATATTGATAGATCGCAGTTTGGTTTTCGGAAAGCACTTGGAACAAGAGAAGCAATTTTCGCTCTCCAGGTGCTTATACAACGGTGTAGAGACGTTGATAAAGACGTGTATCTGTGCTTTGTAGATTTTAGAAAAGCATTTGACAATGTCAATCATGAACAATTGATAGGTATTCTGCGAAAGACAGGTATTGACGACAAGGACATTCGAATTGTGGCAAACCTATACTGGGGTCAAACAGCAAGAGCAAAAATTGGCAACGAACTCACTGAAAGCGTGCAGATCAAAAGGGGTGTCCGTCAGAGATGTATATTATCCCCACTCCTATTCAATATGTATTCCGAGGAAATATTTAACAAATGTATGGAAAATGCAAATGAGGGCATTAAAATAAACGGCGAGTTAACGAACAATATAAGATACGCCGACGACACGGTGATCCTTGCCAGTACCATAGACGAATTACAACAAGTAATGGAAAGACTTTATTCAGTTAGTGAAGAATACGGCCTGAGCCTTAACTTCAAGAAGACAAAGTGGATGCTGATGAGCAAAAAACAACAACCTGCTCGACAATTACGGATAAGTAACATATTAATTGACCATGTAGAATCTTATGTGTACCTTTACACCAACGTAAATGCAAAATGGGAACAGACCATAGAAATTAAGGCGAGAATAGAACGAGCTAGAGCAGCATTTAGCAATATGAGAAAGCTCCTCATAAGCAAGGATTTGTCTCTTCCCCTAAAACTACGTATAGTTAAATGCTACATTTTTCCGATCTTGCTGTATGGCGTGAAGGCCTGGACGCTGACGGAGACGCTAACGAGAAAACTAGAAGCATTCGAAATGTGGGTGTACCGACGCATTCTTCGTATATCCTGGACCGAACATGTCACCAACATAGAGGTACTCCAAAGAATCGGAAAGGAGAAAGAAATCGTGAATACAATTAAACAAAGAAAGCTTGAATATCTAGGCTATATATTGAGACACGATAAGTACCGTCTGCTACAATTGATTGTCCAGGGAAAAATAGACAGTAAGCTAGGGCCAGGCAGGAGAAGACACTCGTGGCTCCAAAATCTGCGGTTGTGGTTCGGGCTCACATCGGTCGAACTATTCAGAAGCGCCGCAAACAAGATCAAAATTGCCATGTTAATAGCCAACGTTCGCAACGGACAGGGCACTTGAAGAAGAAGAAGAAGTACTTTTGGGGAGCGATCAGAGGCTTGGTAGTAGTTACGATAGCTTTTTTAATATATTTCAATTTGTCTTCTATACTGGTCGGTTATTTAGATCTTGCCGTGATATCCGCTATTGTCTCATTTAATTTTTTAGTTTAACGATAGGTTGTTTTAAGCTGTTTATATCAATTTTCTTTATGGTCATCTTAGTCCACAGCAAATTCAATGGCACAGTCAGAAATAGAATATAACATAATTTATCTACAGTATAGCTTCCTGACCGTACGGTAAGCAAATGGAAGCCCAAGTTCCCTTTTTAGTTATAAAACTGCATTCGAGAATGATGGGGCAAGGAAAACACACAATTGCTATAGGATCTAAAACAAGCTACTTATTTGATATTAATAATTTATTTCACAGCTTTATCCAATTTTTGAGTATTTCTCAATAAGCTTTCAAGAGCCTGTAGTTTTTTCTAGTTGTAATTAAAAGCTAGCTCAATACGTTCCTTTATCTGTCAGTCGTGGTGGATTTTATTTCTACATGAAGTCTATAGTCATCTCTTCTCCTCGTGCTACACATTGGATAAATTAAATGAACAGCAATATCGAACTGCCATGCCAGACCGTCTTTCAGATCTGCTGGCGAACATATTGCAAACGACCATGCAACAAACAAAAAATAGCTCCTCTTAGAACATTTGTCGATCAGCCGAAATAAGAGCAAATATATCACCAAGCTTCAAGAAGAAAACATCATTGACATTGCCACAGTTTGATAAACACACACTGCTGGCTGACGATTTCCAACTGAATTACCGAGGTCAAATTCCAAGATGTCGATAGATTAGTAGCTCCACATAAACGCCCATAGTATAGGATTGCTACCTACAGAAAACCAGACATAAAAATATTAACATCATACACTCTTACTCATTTCAAGAACTGTTTATACTAGTAACCATAACATTAGACAAAATTACAATAATTAGTGTATACAAACAATAAAAAGTAATATGGCCACCAGATTTGCTTTCTTTATTTTCTCATCCATTAATAGACACAGGAGACTTTAATAGTTATCACACTAAATGGGCCTATAACAAATGCAACTTTCAAGGTAAACAAGTAATTAAATGAGCGAAGATCGAGCATCTTAGACTTTGACACGATACAAAATGGAAGCACACCTTTTTGCCGCTATATGCAAAAGGCTATAACCCAGATCTAATATTTTTATCCACAAAAATGATTTTCATAACTGTTCCACCATTGAAGTCGTTGGTAATTTTTTAAAATCGCAACAAAGTCTAATAATCACAATCATGAGCGTTACTATTCCCATTATAAACTTAATTCCTCTGCATAGATGAAACTTTATTAAGGCAAACGGGGATACGGATAAGCTTAATTGGAGAACAATATGAGACATATCCAGCCTAAGGTAGAAAACAATGAAGATTTGCAAAACTTTGCCATATTCAGCTGTACCAAAAAACACATTCCATGTGTTTATGTTATGTGTGTAAATCCTATATTCTATGCTATTCCTATCTTAATATTATTTTATCAAGTCATAATCCTCATAAACTTTCGAATGAACTTTTCTAAATTTCTTTCTATTATGTAGAATTCTTACTTAGTAATAAAAAAAATTACCTTTAATATAAAAATTATTTAATATTTTTTTATCTTAGTTGGGTTTTTCATATAATATTGTCATAGGTTTTTCAGACTGCAAATAAAATGCATTTTTTTGAATCAACAATCAGCTACCAGACATCTTTAATAATGTCTTTCTGCTGGAAAGGATTTGTCTACAAATCTAAAGCTATAACTCATCAATAAACCTCTTAACTCAAAAACAAACATCTTTTCAATCATCCTAATGGATGTATTGTACCAGAACTCTCTCTTAAGTAATAAAAAACTAGAAGGCAGGGCAGAGGAAACGAATGGCTTTCGAAATAAAACGAAAAAACTGTAGTAGTACAAGAAACGGATTAGTAATGTTTAAGACACGACACAATGTCGATTTTCTAAAATAAATGTCTGCACTTAAAGAAAACGTATCTAGCTACAAGGTAGAAATAGACAAAAGTCAATAAATCTAGAGTTGCAGAAAATTGCTTTTCAATTAAATTACAAATGATTTTTAAAACAGGGTTTATCAATATTTGAGGGTATGTTTTGTAGTCAAATAAAACATTGTTTTGATACTTTCAGATTAAATTAAAGTAAGTCAATCAAGAAATAGAGTTTTATTTATAAAAAATATCACGGTTTATTTTTACTACCATAGTTTAAAAGACATGCATTATCTGCACATGTTTTTTTAATACAACTTTAAGGTTACGTCCTAAAAGAGTTATGAAATCAGAAACTCTCAGCGATTCCAAAACATCACAATAGTATTTCAATTTGAGGAAGTTTTAAAATTCTTTATTTAAGAATACACAATAATCGATTCACAATTTGTCGATAGATCACTACAAGTTTAATCCTAATTAGAGAACTGAAATACAGAGAGGATAGGTAATGCGATATAATAGTAAAACCCAACCTGAAACTGACAATTTAAAATGTTTTCGACTAACCCACCTTGTATCTGAAGGAATTCAATACAGCGGTCAAACATATAATCTGATTACGAAGGTATTTTGGTTACAGATGACCGACCAGTGTCGTAGAGTATATGATTGTAACATTTATTTGAAATAAATAAATATATTTTTTAAACTGTATTTTTGTTTTAATAAAAGTTCTTTATTTTATTCAAAAATAAAAAGTTTCTTGCCATTTGTAAAAGATACATTTATTTAATTAAGGGAAAAGACGCTAAATGTCTGATTATTACTAATCAAAGATTATTACTGAGGGCAGAAAGTCCCTGAAAACTTCTACAATGTTTATTTTAATATGTTATGTAACAGGGGTGAAAATGAAAGAGAAAATATAGTATAATTTTTAATTAAAAATATTGAATCCGAGTCGTCTTGAGGGTTAATCATTAGCGGTATGTTATCAAGATCCCACATGTTTTGTTCTTCTTCTATTATATTATGTCTTACTGCAGCCTTCCAGTTTTATTCTGTAATATAATGTAAAAACTCATATAACAATTCACTTACAGCTTGTAGTTTATATGACGTATTTTTTCTAGCCACATAACTTTTTAATTGTGCCCAAATGAGTTCGATTGGATTTATTTCGCAGTGGTAGGGTAGAAGTCTAAGGACTGTGATGTTTCGCCTTTCCGCCATTTTATCAACTAAGTATTTCTTGAACGTAGATTTGTGTTGCCAGGTAATTTTTAAAAGTTCTGCTTTTACCCTCCCATTTTCGTAAGGCAGATACTTATTCCGCAGCCAGTCAAGTATATCCTGTTTCTTCCACGCAGTCGTTGGAAGTGTTTCTACTAGTCGTAAATGATAAGGTGCATTATCTCATACTATAATTAATACTAATGTGCGTGATAGTTTTTTGTGATTTTGGACTAAAATTCCAACAAACCATGCTTAACAAATCCTTTTTCACTGCTAATGTGAAAACGTTTCTTGGCTTATTTCAGATGCCTCTGAGGATGATCTATTGATCGAAAGTACTTGGGCAAGATTTAATTAATTCCTGTGTTCGATATTTGCCTTGCATACCATCAAAGTTAAAAATAAATTTGTGAAATGTGCAGTAGAAATTTTTGTAACAATCACTGTAGAATTAAAATAGCTTGTAAGTATTTCATTAAAGAAAAATAAATGACTAATACCTATACGGATTTTTTATTTCGTGACTTTTATAGTCAAAGACATTGTTACTCTTGGGTCAATACATCGCAACTAAATTAGAAATGTGACCAAAGAATGAGTCGTTATTGGCAGCTAAAATTACAATAATTTCTTAGAAAAACTAAAAATTTCCAAAGTCGTTGTAAGGAGGGTCCATTGTTCAGAGGTATCTTCCTATATACCCACATATAAAATGTTCGGTGACGTAAAAACTATCAGCAAAAATAATCATTGCATAAATCTTTTTGCAAATTTTCTTATATTTACCCAATCTTTAGGTTATTTTACTACTTACAACATAACAATTAAAAGGTATATAGGTTGCTTAAATTACCAGTACCCGGCCTATTTAGTGATTATAAGATTTTTAAATATCTCTCACTTCCATAAGACTGCCACGAGACATCGCCTGTGAGTGGCACGTAAAAACAGCTCTATTGTGTTGAACGCTTTTGATGTAATTGATACTTTGGGGGCACAAAAGCTGTTATCTTTCATCTAATTTAAGTTGGATATGAGTATAATTCTGTTAAAGAAAGGTATCAACGGTGCTGAGTCATGGCAGTGTGTAGAGCAACACGTTTATTCGATTTAATTTTTACAAAGTAATGAACTTAACATAATGGAAATGATTACTATGCGATGTAAATCTTTATATTATAAAAACTATACAGTTTAACTGTAATTTATACGTGAAGGTAAAACTTTATGATACATGATGATTATATTCTATATCTATTAGCCAATGTTAAATGTTACGACACCCATAGTTTTCTTGAGCAACCCCATACTTCCGGAATATCCATATTTGACTTTTAAATATTTTATTCATATGAGATTAAACCATAATTATTTGTTAAAAAATTACATTTTGTTTTTAACGTTTCGATTTCCAATTGGGAAATCGTTTTCAAAAAGATAATAATTAGGAATTAAGAAATTGTTAACCTATAGATACTTAGATACTGCTACATTGGCGCTTTGTGGCAGCCAAAACTCGCAAGAAAAATTTTTTTGAAAGCAATTTTCGAATTGTCAAAAACAAATGTAAAATGTAATTTCCGTTACAATGTAATAGGTAAAATATGGAAAAATTATAAATGCCAATCAGTAAAATAAATATAAATGTCCAGCTTCTTTGGTTTTAACCGTCCTCTAGGGCTACCATTTAGAGGACGGAAGGGGCCAAAGAAGCTAGTCCTGGGAGTTGCAATTCTCAACGTCGGAAGAATAACAGGTAAAGGAAGAAAATTCGCTGATTTTACGCAGGAGAGAAGGATTGGTATACTTTGTGTGCAGGAAACTCGTTGGAAAGGTAGTAAGTCGAGAGATCTTGGAGATGGAAGCAATTAAATATATAGTAGTTCGAACAGTTATAGCATAAATGAAGTAGCTATTATTTTAAACAACGAAAAGAAAGAACATTTTGTAAGAGTAGCCAGAACAAGTGATATAATAATGAGTCTCCAACTAAATAAGGCAATACCAATTTAACATTATATGCACCTACGTCCCACAGGCAGAGTGCGAATAACAGATAAAAGAAGAATTTTGAAGGACCCTTGATTGCGATATGCTTGAGATTCCTGTTCGCGAATCGTCTTATTAAAGGTAATTTGAATGGACATATTGGTGCAACAAAATCGGGATCATCGCGGTTTGGAGAGGAGAATAAAAATGATAAAAAAAATAACGGGGAACGGGAAAGCCGGATAGACTTTGAGCTATGTAGAAGCAGCTAAAAGAGGTTACGAACTATGAGGTGATAAATGCTAGTCAACAAAGACCAGTAATAATGTGTATGAAAAGAAATGTGAGGCAGAAAGAAAAGCAATTAGGACACCAGAAAGTAAAATGGTGGAAGTTAAAGGATAAGTATTTGGCTATAGTGGCTTTAAGAGTAGAGTGTTGGAAGATGTTGAAAAAAAAATAGTAAATGACTGGTGGGAAGGTAACAGTAAAATTGTGGTGCTAGTGGGAGAGGATGTGTTAGAAAAAACATCTGGTAAAGCAACTCCTAAGGACAAAGAAACTTGCTGGTAAAACGATGAGGTGCAACAGAAGGTAATAGAGAAGAAGAGGTATGACAGGTATTAAAAAGAGAAAGATAAGGATATATACAATACAAGGTAGCAAAGAGGTAAGCAGCTGTATAAAGAGTGGGAAACACCGGCAAACATGGAACACTAAATCGAGAATACCACTGGTTGGTTTAACTGAAAGTGAATGAGAGAGGTACTTTGTGATTGAAAAGTCGGAGAAGTGTAGCGTATAAAGAAGATCAAGAAAAAGAAGATGTAGGTAGCCGAAATAAAAATGTAACTGTGAGTGTTAGGCAAGACTAGAATGGACAGGATCAGAAAGGACTTAATAAGGGAAAGAGCCAGTGTGACTACAGCCTTAAAAAATATTCAAATTTAATAATATGTGTAATAAGTATAATCTTCGAAAATATATGCCAAAACATTGAATTTCGATGCATGTTGGGTTGTATATCTCAAAATATTTTCGAGTTGTTATCTGACATAAATATAACAATATTGAAAACTCGGATTAAGATTGCCAATAACATGTTTGTGATCATCTCCTCCAAAATATTCCAAACGCCGATCAGCATCATCGTCATGTAGTTCGTGAAGTAAACGTATTTTATAAGAGTGAAACTATTATTGCTTTAATATTTTTTAAACGATGCCACCTTAAATACCTATCTGACAACTTTCTTGATTTTTTTTTACGTACTTACTTGTCCTGTTTGGAATACCACCAATCCTATTTTTTTTAATGGTTGGCTACTTAGATGGCCCTTTCCATTTGCTAGAATAAGGTCTCTATTTCTGCAGGTCTTTCTCATATCTGTTCATGTTAATTACTGCTCTTAACCGCGTCACACAGTCGCAAGTATCGGCCTCCTAGTATCCACATCTTAAGTTACTAGCATAATGTGGGACTCCAGTTCCTATTTAATGGTCCAGGTCTATTTAATGCTCTTAATTTTTGGTAATACAATTTGTGTCCAGACATATATGTGTTGTGGTAGCTGACGCTTGCTATGGAGCTGTGCTTTATTGTGAATAATTATATCCAAAACATTACTCTGCTTGGCTGAGTTTGTGATCATAAAAGAGTTGTCTCCGATCCTTGTTCTGACTTTTTTATTCTACCTCTGATAATGGTTGGTGAAGCGATTATAACTATGGGGATATCAGGTATTGGCATACCACCTCTTCAGTGGGTGTGGACTTTTGTCAATCCATTTTTTTACGGACTATTGCAATAAGAGCCACGTCGACGTTTTAATCGGGAGCAAAGTTTGCCCACACTGGTGCTACAAATCGCACGGCAGTAAAACATAAAAGCAGAGGTCCAAAGAGTGGATGGTTATGTTTCCAATGGTTTAATAGTTAGTTTGCGGATGATGTTATTATTATAGTATGTAGTGTATTAAAATATGTAGTATAATATACATAGTTTCATTGATAAAATTTTAAAAATGTTGAAAACTTGTTTCTCAGTTTTTTTCAGAAAAAGTGCCACGTAGAAGCTTTTCTTTGGAGAAGGCATTTCACCAACACTGTGAGTATGTAATCCTTTGTAATTTTTTAAAGATTTTCCAGCAACCGTTAGCGATTAACTATATCCTAGGCGCTTATTAGGTCTATGAACGTTACCTAAGTTATTTCCCTTCGTTCAAAATCATCTTCATTGTGTTGGATGTGGTTAAGGGTTTGACAGCAGCGGTACTTTCCGAATCTGAACCCTGATCGTTCTGGAATAATTTAAGTCTTCATAAATTGAGCAGATAATTGATTAAGTAGCATTTCGCAACAATAAGAACAAAACTTGAAAAGTTTTCAGTTGCATGCTCTGTAGATTTCTGCAAAGAACCGTGAATAAAATGGACGAAAACAAAGATGTCTCCTAGTAGATCATCTCTTAAAAACAAAACATGGTGCAGTAAAATTGATTACAACATTAGTAGAGAAAAAAACAAAGAGGTTTTGTTGGTATCCATAACAACTATTAAGAAAGGAAGAAAACTAAAAAGTAGAATAAAAAACAGCAATTTTTTTAAATTCCGCAAAAGATTTTTAAATATATTTTTAACAAACTAAAAAATGTGAAATGTGTCAAAAATATTTTATTAAATATAGTGATTATATCTAATATATATCTCAAATCGTTGGTAACGAATATCGTCAAATATTATGACTTTTTTATAGAGCACCTGTACAAACACACCTTTCCCCTTCAACTTCTGATTTTTTAATTCGTAATAAATTTTTTGAAAACGCTTGAGCTTAACGTACTCAACAATGATTCTCATAATTTACTGCTACCAGTAGAATGCCACCCCGCTTTTTTTCTAGGGTAAGCGCTAGAATTTGTTGGTTTACGATTATTTTTTTTACCACCCTAGAGAGGACACCTACTGAGATCAGAAGTACAGCTGCAACTGCTGAAATAAAATATATAATTTTTTTAAATGCAGATGGCTAAGTGTTATATAACTTAATTTATAATAGGGGAAGTCAAATTGACAATATGAATATTTCCTATCTTTTAACAACGTGACTAAAGAATTGGATTTATTTTACCTGCAGAATATATAGAGGAAAATATTATTTTTTCAAAATAGTAAATGTTAAATTAACCCTTAACTGTCCAATGTCAATTGGCAGTATATCTTCTTACAGACTGGACAACGCCAAATAAATATAAAATAACTAAAATATTTTAACTGAATTAGTATAAACTTTTTTATAAGATGTAAACAAAACAATTTATGAAAGAAGACACCAAAAAGTTACTGAACTAAATGAATCATGTCGCAGAAAATAAGAGAAAAATAAGCTTTTCAGAGTTCATAAAAAAAACATTAAAGTCAGGAAAATGTCCAAGTTAACCCTTTCATGACTGATTCCATTGTGCTAAATAAAACTGTTTAAAATGACTTTAATGATATTCGTTAATACCTCGAGACTTAACAAAGCGACTGATTTTTTTTGCATTTTAGCGTGTCCTTGTATCCTTAGAAAGGACATGGGACATATATATCCCATTAGTGTTGTATGGTGGAATAAATAAATCCCATTAGTAAAGAAACAAACTTGTATTCAAAATAAAAAAGTACATTACACAAAAAAAACATTACTTCTTATGAATGATTGTGATAAAAAACAATTTTTGGAAAGAGGCACATTGTACGCTGTAGAAATAGTCATAGTTGGAAGCATCTGTTCCTATGAGATATTTGTTGTGGTAAATGGTCTTCAACGTTGATCATCTGTTTCTGTCGTTTAGAGATTCTTCCAGAACTGGACTTATTCGTCTTTTTTGATTTCAATCTTCCTAATTTAATTAGCTGTTCTTGTTATGGCACCAGAAAATTTAAAAGTAAAACTTTTTTATTATTTTGTTGTACACTTCGTTTATGCATACCAATACCAATATTATGGAAGATTTTAACGCAAAATTGGGTAAAAAGGAAGAAAATACTGAAAACAAAATAAGGATGCATGGTTATGGCACACGGCATAAAAGAGGACTTAAATTATATTACTTTTTAAAACAACAAAAGTTATATGTCATGAACATACACTTCAAGAAAGCAGCAATCCGAAAATTGACGTGGATATCTCCCGATAAAAAAGACGAAAAACGAGATCGATTACTTCTTGTCTGTGAACAAAGACATTTTTGAAGATATAAATGCTCTCAATCGATTCACAACTGGCAGCGATCATCGCCTTTTAAGAGCAAGGATTTATATTAAACAGAGGAAAACCAGTAGAAATAGGCCACATAATTTTAATCAGATAGATCAAACTAAAATACGACAGAAGGGAGATGAGTACAAAGAAGTCTTAAGAAAAGAATTTGTAGAACATTATTAACAAGAACATCCCGACATGAACACAATTAATAAAGAAATGCAACGAAAGCTCTTGAAAGCAAAACTGACTGTGGCAAAGAAAACGAAAAATAAATAATACCGAATAAATGAAGGAACAAATCGGTTAATGGAAAAGAGACGCACATTTCTAAGCGAAGGGAAGCGAAACACCAATGGTTTCAAAGAATTGAATAAACAAATAAAGAAGAGAGTAAAGGAAGATTTAAGAATCTATAATGAAAACAAGGTGAAAAAAATAATAGAAAAGAACTGGGGCCTGAAATGCTTATTATCAAACTTAGGAAAGCCTATAATAATCTCATTAAAGGATAAAAATGGAAAAGAAATCAGAGAAAAAAACGAAATCCTAAAAGTTACTTAAATATTTTACCGTGATTTATATTCCTCAAACAAGAACCCAGATAACACTGCAAAGGAAGATCTTAAGGGAAAGATAATGAATGTCAACTCAGAAATACTCCCTAACATAGAATCCCTCGAAATAAAACAAGCTATGGCACTATTGACGTCATCGAAAGACGTCATCGAAAGAACCACGACGCTTAAGTGGAACTGGGCAGGGCACTTAGCCAGAACACAAGATGGACGGTGGACAAGACGTATTATGGAATGGAGGCCCAGAAATTATAAAAAAAGCCGAGGACGACCACCGACTAGATGGACCGATGACATTAAACGTGTAGCAGGAAACTGGCTAAAAACGGCCCAGTGTAGAGAACACTGGAAAGAACTGAGGGAGACCTATGTCCAGCAGCGGACGCGATTGGCTGATTGATGATGATGGCACAATTAAAGAACAATAAGGCTCCGGGTACAGATGGAATACTTGTAGAAATGTTGAAGGAGGGGAATGAAATTATTCTCGAAGAAATGAAAAAACTTTTCAACTAATGACTTCACAGAGGAGAAGTCCCAGATGATTGGAATGAAAGTTTGACAATACTTCTCTTGAGACAGGGGAGATCTGAAGAACTATAGGCCACTCTCCCTGCTGTCTCAAATGTACACTGTTTATGAGAGTAATAACTAACAGATTAACGTCGAAGCTTAATAGCTATTAACTGGTAGAGCAGGCAGAATTTCGAAAGGGTTACAGTACAGCGGATCATCTTCTTACAGTCAGAACACTAATAGAGAAATCCAATGAATATCACTTAAATTTATACATTGGCTTCGTTAATTATGAAAAAGCATTCGACTCCATAGAATTTTTATAATAGAGAGAACTATGAATAACTGCAGGATAGACTCAGGATACAGAATACTTATACAGAATATTTACAAGAAAGCTACAATGAAAATACAAATAGTTTCGAATACCAAAGCTATACCAATCAACAGAGGAGTTCGCCAGGGAGATGTTATCTTACCAAAGCTATTCACACTTGGGCTTGAAGACGTGTTCAAAGACATTAACTGGGCATATAAATGAATAAATGATAATGAAAGAAAACTGAGTCATTTAAGATACACTGATGATATTGTAATATTCGCTATAAGTTTCGAAGAACTAGAGAATATGACAACGCAACTATTTCGAGCTTCGGAAAAAGTAGGTCTTAAGATGAACTTTAAAAAAACAAAAATAAGGACAAATAAACCGAACATTGGAGAAATAACGTTGAACGACATAAATTTAGAAACAGTAAGCGAATACATCTACCTGGGACATATAATGAAAGTTAACAAAGAAAATCAAACTGCCGAAATTACCAGAAGATTACAATATTTGAAAACCAGGATTTACGATCAGTGTATCCTCCATATAGTCACGTATGACTCACAGACGTGAACACTCACCAAGTCTAACATAGATAAAATAGTAAAAGCACAAAGAGCTATAAAAAGATCAATGCTCGGGTGAGACTTATGGACAAAAAACAAACAAATGGATTAGAAGCAAAACGAAAGTAAAAGACGCAGAAGAACATCCTGTCAAATTAAAATGGTGTTTCGCAGGACACTATGCTCGACTGAAGTATAAGAGACGGAACCACGAAATACAACGAAGGAGACCATGATTAGGAAAGAGAAGCAGAAGAAGACCACAAATGAGATGAGATAATATTAAGAAGATCAGAGGACACAACTGGAGGCAAGTGGCGCAAAATAGAAGACACTGCATTGATTTGGGATAGGCCTATGTCCTAAGTTGGATTACTTAATGCTGAAGAAGCAAGAATTTACAATAGTGAACATAAATATTCTATAAAATTTTTTTTTACCATTTTTCAGACTTTTGGTCGGACCAGGTGGTCCATATCATAATATATAAAATGATATGGACCATCTGGTGAAGAAGAAAGATATCAAAAATCTATGTAATATACCTATATATCTAAGTTGTAGAGAAATAAAGAAGAGAACAAGGACAAAATTAGTCAAAAAATATGTAACTAGAATGGTAGATGTACAAAAAGGGTGTACATATGTGGGAAATTATTAGTATAATTTCAGAGTATGTGGACTGTATTATATAGGACTGGTTCAAATGAAATTAGGATAAGTAATAAAAGGTATACAGACAATAGCAAATTAAGTTTATAGAAAGTCTTACCAATATTTTTTCTGCTCCACACTCTCACGGTTGTTTCCGGTCTTCACTTGTGGTTATTCTTCACCCGCGAAATCTGTCCGATGCACCGGTTTCTGAACACGTTTTTCGAAAATATATCACGATATAGAGCACACTTTGTCTGCACACGATTTAATACAGTATTTTCGATATTTCTCGCGTAACTAAAGCGGGAAAGAGGTAATTACGATAAAAAAACAGCCAAGATAGATGCTGTTCGTCTTGACAAGCGAAGAGAGAGAGAGAAATCAAGAGAGGGGACGTCGGGCCCTAGCGATGGCCAGATCAAGAGAGAGGACGTCTTGCTCTAGCGATGGCCAAACTCAGAGGGTAAGTCTTTCTTCTTTGCTATCTTAAAAACTGTCTGTATTTCTTAAGAGAGGGGGTTGAACTGGAATAGGAAGGGTTATCAAGGGTTGAACTAAGGTATTGATTGTAAAATTGTGACATAAGGATAGTTATTAATACAGCGAAAAAATGACATGATTTTTCGCATGTGAGAAAATTGAACAGTAGATATCATTGCAAATTCTTGTAAGAGATAGGAAATACAACAAAAAAGGCTCCCAGAAAGACCACCAAACATATGACAAGACAGATGGTTTCGAAAATTACCAATAAGACTAGATATTGTCAAGTAAACACCGGTCATAATATACCTAAGGTACGAAAAAGAAATAAAGTAGGAATAATGTGGATGCGGCATTACATGGGAAAGTTAAAGACCAGGTCTTTGTCAAAGACCAGGCCAAACTCTATATTTGAAAAACCTGTACAGGTGCTAGGCAAAAACAGATCTGCAGGTGCTAGAACTAAAAAGTTTGAAAAAATTGGCCCTAAATAAAGGATGGTCGAATTTTCGTTTAAGGGAAACCTAAAGCTATTCAAAACCGACACATTTAAGAAAAAAATACATTGTGAAAATCTTAGCCTACATAATTTTTTTTATTTTATTTTAATTTTAATTATTTAGTTAAAAAAATGATTTTAAAATGCTAAGTTAATTAAAACAAAAAGGGATTTAATATTTTATTTAAATACAGTATTAAAAAAACTTGTTTAAAAATAGTAATTTAGGTATGTAATTGGTAGCTACCCTATTTCTTTATTCAGAGAACAAAATCTGCCATTAGTACACATGCAACTTTTAACTTCCCTCATACATCGCGTGGAGAATCACTTGCCACCAGCATTACCGTCACTAGCTCAAGCTTTTCCTACTATGAATCGCAATCGCAGTCGGCCAGGACAATTGCAAACGCCACTATTTAGGGCCATTAAGGGATTTAAACTCAATCGAAGTGAGCCGTTTCCGTACCCCCGTGACTACTACGGTTTATTTATGTTGGCGGAGCGGAATACCTGGTGCTATATCCATCTCTACAGCGTATGTGAGTTGGCATTAGAAGTATTTAATTTTTTTTAAATGTATTTCATACTAAGTGAACATACGCAGAATTAAAATATTTTGGTTTGTTAGAGGGATTTTGCTACCACTTTTAAAAGCAAGATTCGTCTCATGAACTATTCTGCGATTTTTCTGTAAAAGAGACAGAAAATAAAAAAAAAACTAAATAAAATCCATGCCAAACCCTTCTTTCAGTGCGTCATTGTTGTTCGAATTCTCTCTAACGCCTTAAGCTAGAAGTGACAGAAAAAACGTGAGTCTGTGATTATTATACATAGAACTTAGAAAATTAGGTATCGTTCACGGGTATTAGCATATTAAAGCGAATTTTACTTACGAATGTATAATTGGTTGGAATTTAGAATACGCTAAATAGATATCCAATCAATGGTACACATAAATATAATTTGACGCAGATGGTCTCGATCGTGACAGTACTTTGACAATGTCAACACTCCAGGTTAGTATTTTAAGACATTTTACCTACAGTGAAAATTAAATTAAATTCTGTATTTATACGCTAAATAGATTATCCAATCAATGGTGCACATAAATATTATTTGACGCAGATGGTCTCGATCGTGACAGTACTTTGACAATGGCAACACTCCAGGTTAGTATTTTTTAAGTTAGTAAGACATTTTACCTACAGTGAAAATTAAATTCTGTATTTATTGTCATAAAATATTTTAAATATTCCGAGATGTACTGAGAATGAACAAAGACTAATATTAAAATTATTAAATTATTTTTAATACGAAAAAGAGGCTCGGACAACTTTATTACCAGTTTCTCTCGTTCTTGAATCAGATCGTGAATACAGGATTGATATTGAGGAAATATCTTAAACTAATACCGTTATGGATATTTATATGTATTAAAATGGTTCTTTTTAGAACCACGAAATTTTCTTAAAATGTAAGATATAATTGAAACCAGCCACATATCTACTGTACTTATTGATTTTAATGAACTAGATTCTCAATCGGATTGTGGATTGTTTGAAATATAATATTCATTTTTGTTATTTATAAAAAGGCCGCCTTTTTAGATATAGAAGGGGCATTTAATAATTGTATCACCAGCTCTTTGATAGGAGCTATCAGTAGACGAGACGCACCTGCGGTAATATGCAGATGGATAAATATATCCCTAGAGAATAGGATAGTAATGTCCACTCTGATGGCATAAGCAAAAGTAGGTGGAGGCTGCCCACAAGGAGGAGTTCTGTTCCCTCTACTTTGGGCAACCTTGGTAGATTATCTCCTCAGAAATTTGTCCACATAAGGCTTCTATTGTCTAGAATATGCTGACGATATAGCAATCGTCGTCAGGGGCAAGTTTGCTCAGGTGGTTTATGTGAGAATGCAAGCAGCCCTAAATACAGTTGACGACTGGTGTAAAGAAAAGAGACAGATAGTCAATGCTCAGAAAACACTAATCGTCAACTTCACTAAGAAAACAGCACTACAAGGCCTAAAACCACCGGTGTTGGAAAGAACAGAGATTTAGACTTTAGGGTCTAATAGACAAAGAACTATTAGACCCATGGTAACCTATGGCTGGGTGACGTGGTGGACAAAGACGCAGCAAGTGGGAACAATAAGGCTGCTAGGTAATACACAAAGACTAGTATGCCTGTGTATTACGGGGGCCATAAAAACAACTCTTACTGCATCGTTGGAAGTCCTTTTGAATTTACCACCACTTCATATCTTTATACAGGGCGAAGCCTGATCAGTGATGCACAGGTTAATCTATAGTCAGCGACACATAAGCCAGATGCATGGTACTGACAACAGAAAGCTAATCGAGGAGCTAAAAGCCGATATTGTGATGGGAAAACCTATCGATGCAACAGCTACTAGATATAGCTTTAACAATAAATTCACAATTAAGATACCAGGCAGGAAAGACTGGAATGAAGGTGTACCCATAAAAGCTGCTGCTGCCTGGTACACGGATGGCTTAAAAACATCGGAGGGGGTCGGAGCCGGCATAGCAGAGACAAATCAAGGGATACATTTACCGGTAAGGATATCTAAGGATGTGACAGTTTTCCAGGCGGAAATAACTGCAATCCATCACTGCGTGAAAGAAATAGAAAGGCAGGAAAGAACGTTCTGTTCAGTTGCTATCTTCACAGATAGTCAGGCAGCTTAAGGCACTTATTTCTGTAGAGGTCAATTCTAAGCTAGTGTGGTATTGCGTGTGTGCCTTAAATAAACTAGGAGACCATAGCAAGGATACGTTAACCTGGGTACCGGGGCATGAGGGTCATAAGGGTAATGAAAAAGAAGATGAAATGGCCAAACAAGGCTCATCAATGCCATGTATTGGACCGGAACCCTTCTGTGGCGCAAAGTTAGTAACAAGAACGGCTACAAAGAAGTGGGTAGCTCACAAATCTCTGGAATGGTGGAGGAATTCACCAGGACAAAGACAGGCGAAACAGTTCATTACAGAACATTCGCCAAAATTTACTGCAGACCTAATTAGCAAAGACAGGGAAACAGTCAAAGCCATAGTAGGTCTTCTAACAGGGCACTGTAAGCTGAATAGGCACTTGAAGCTGATGAGATTATCAGATGATGACCTGTGCAGATTCTGTCACCTCGAAGAAGAAACAGCAGGTCTAATAAATGTGCGGTTTTTTGCATTAGGAGAAGAAAATCCACCGGCAAATAGCTACATGGAAGGTACAGTCTCGAAGCTACTAGACTTTATAAAGAGAGTCAGGCTAAAGAATGTTATCTAAGACTAGAGGGCCACAATAGATCTGAGAAGGTCGCAGTGAAATAGGCCGAAAGGCCACCTCTCTTAACCTAATCTAATCTATTCATAAAAAAGAATTGTTTTTTAACTAAACTCCATTAACACTATTTTATCTGAATGCCGGAACTAGTAGATTAACTCAAAAATCAACTGCTTCACTATTGAAACTATTTCAACTTTTTAATGATAGATCTTCACAAAATTAAACTATTGGCTGCCACAGAAACTTATCGGAAAATTACTTATCCAAATATAACCGATTTGATTGATAGCATTGATAGCGATCTTCATATGAAGACTGTTAAAGAAGAATGTGCCAGTTACTCCCAAAAAAGAAGCTAGCGAAGAACCTTATGTCTCCAGATAAACAGAAGGCTAAAGAAGGCTTAAATGTTAAAAAAACATTTTAATGTAAAATAAACGTTTCTTAGAAAATCACAAGTAATTTTGTTACTAAAATTATGATTTAATAATTTATTGGCATTAGACAAAATCTTAGCAAAGGATCCTGGCAGTTGGAGAAATGCTTAAAAAAAGAGATCCTACAGAAAAAACATGATATATTCAATAAGAACAGCAAGATCAAAGAAATGGAAGAATATATAGAACAACAATGCCCACTGCAATGTTTGATAAAGATAAAAACATACTATTCAATAAGCAAGAAAAACTGGACAGATGGCAGAACTGTTCAGTGATAACCAACACATTGAAGTATATGACAACGTCGAGAATGGACCAACAATAACAAAATCAGAAGTAAGATCTGCTATACGTCGTCTAAAAAACAATAAAGTGCCAGGACCTGATGGAATATATGCTGAGGTATTGAAACTGATAGGAGGCAATCAACTTGACATTATGACAGAATTATTTAACCTTATATATGAAACAGGAACTTTACCAAAAGATTGGTCTATATATCTATAGCCCAAATCTATTCATTTGTTGAATATACATTTTTCACATTGGACCTGCGCTTTGCTTAATGTCATCTTTCCATCTCATTTGCGGTCGACCTCTTGACCTTTTTGCAGTATATGGTCTCCAACGGCCAATTTCTTTATTCTATCTTCCATCCTGATATCTTTCGTTATGCCCAGCATATTTTCATTTTAATTTCAATGCATGTTTGACAGCGTCTGTTGTTTCGGTTTTGCATCTTATTCACTCGTTCCTCTTTTTATCTCTCAACGATATTCCCAACATTTGTCTTTCCATAGCTCTTTGAGTTTTCTTTATTCTATCTAAGTTGCTCTTGGTACACATCTACGTCTGGGCACTATATGTCAGAACAGGTAGGACGCATGCATTAAATACCTTTGTTCTTAATTTTAAAGGTATTTTTTGATTTTTGATAGTAAAAAAAATTTAGGTACATGTCCATATTTATATCACTGCCAAAAAAGCAAATACTAAGAAATGTGAAGAACACCGAATCATTAGCCTCATGAACCACTCACTCAAAATATTCGTAAACATTATCCATGCTCGCATATACAAGAAATTGGAGGAGGGTATTGCTGATGTACAATTTGGATTTCGCAGCGGTCTTGGCATAAGAGAAGCACTTTTTAGCATACAAGAATTGATACAACGAGCAAGAGATGTTAATACATATGTCTATAGAAAACATCTCCATAGAAAACAAGTAGTCAAGATTCGAGTAGACAATCAATTATCCGATGAAGTCCTAATACAAAGAGGAGTACGACAAGGTTGCATACTCTCGCCTTTCCTGTTTAATGCGTACTCTGAACATATATTTCAAGAAGCTTTTGGAGAAACGACTGATTGCGTGATTGTTAACGGTGAAGTAATAAATAATCTAAGATATGCAGACGACACTGTCCTTGTTGCGAATAGTGCTGAAGGATTACAAAAACTGATAGATCAAGTTGTTAACATCGGTAGAAAATATGGGTTGAAACTTAATAATAAAAACACGAAAATTATGATCATAAGAAAAACCCAAGATACAAAGGCAAAGTTTATGGCAGACAATGGGGTATTAGATAGAACAGAAAAAATAACATACCTAAGATGTAACATTACAGACAGCTGGGATCACTCATACGAGATTAAATGTAGGATCGAAAATGATGAAGAAAGTTTTCTGCAATTTAACCTTGAACTTATATCTCCGACTCAAAATCCTTAATTGTTATGTGTTTTCTATTAATATGTATGGAGCAGAGGCATGGACACACTGATGCGTCTTGCAGACGGTTGCAGTCTTTCGAGATGCGGTGCTATCGTCGCATGCTTAGAATATTATAATGCTTTTATTAGTTCTAATTTATTGCTTTATTCTAATTTATTAAAACTCACGATAATTTATCAAAAGTCTTTATTTTATACTAATTTATTTTACACTTAATAATTACAAATAATTTATTTGCGTTCGAACAATTTAACGCGAGATCGCGATCTTCTTGTTAACTAACTGCAGAATGAAAATCTTCCATTATTTATATAAAATCAGGTGTTAAAATGGAACATCACCGAAGGTTCGATGGCATTCTCGACAAGACAGAGCAGCGACTGGTCTCAAAACTGGTATGTTTTCCATCGGCTCGTCCCCAGAAAGTTCGATTGTTGTTCATTTTTAGCGAAGGGACCCCAAGGGTGTCAGGTAGATTTTTGACCTAGAAATTACGAGAATCAATAAAAAAGAATTAGTCATAAAAGTTTACAGTTCTATACGCCATAACATTTAAAATCGTAACAATATCATATGTACATTATATAACTAAAGACGCAGTAATGGTTTACAAAAAGAACCTGAAGTTTTAAAATCCATTAAAGAGAGAAAGTTAGCATACTTCGGACACATAGTGAGAAAAAAAATAAAAATCGAGAATCCTACTATTGATTTTAGAAGGGAAAATAGAAGGAAATAGAGTATCAGGACGCCGCCGAATATCCTGGCTTAAGAATTTGAGACAGTGGACAGGTACGACCACCACATACCTATTTCGAACAGCTGCTAATAAAATACGATGGGCCATTGTGGTAGCCAACATCTATAGAGAATAGGCACTAGCAGAAGAAGAATTGGACAAGCTCCTGCTAGTCTCTTGTAATTTATTAAAACAATTTACTTATTGTAATCATTTTAACAGATTGTAGATAAATTGGATGTTAAAAAAATATCATTAAAAATAGTGATATTTAACTTATCATTTTTAGATTATCCATTGATTATTGATTAAGCAAAATATTTAATAAATATAAAAATTTTAAAAAAGTTTGTTCAGTCTATATATTTTAAGGTATTACACACTCAAGAAAAGAAATGGTGCGCTTTGACATCATACAAAATCCTTTCGTATAAAACAGCTGATATTAAATTGCCACTGGACACAGTTAAAGAATGTCTGTAATCTTATTGCCGTAGATGTTATCCAATAAAAAGTTGTTTTAGACGCCATCCTTTTTCCCCATTAAGGTGTTCTCGAAGTATCCCTTGTGTCGATCCCTTTGAGCTATTATGAAAGTAGACAGATTTACTGAGATTTATCCAGAAGGAAACTTTTATGGGTCAGTAGCCGATAATACACCTACTCAGCTAAATAGCATTCTCGATTTGGCCAAAAGGTTTTTTTACTGCTTGATTCACGTATCTCATTTTACTAATACATTTGCATTTAGTATAAAATTCCCTTTTCCTTTGATTTATTATCCTGATAAAATACATTTTATTGGTGTTTTCCCATGTTCCCGCTCCTAACCCGGGAATGAATAATTGGGCTGATTTTATGTTCGATGTGGAACACAGCAATCTCAGCGATAATACGGCAAACCAAATTTGTATTAAAAGCTTGGAAAAGTGAATGCAACGTCAGGATGTTTTACTAATTTTTTATTTTTCCGAGTTTGATACTGACTATAATTATATAGAGTGACAACACGATTCGTTATTTTAATTTGGAGTGATAAACTCACACCAACAACTAGGATTAACAAGCAGGTAACACAAATAACTGATGTAAAAGTTATAATTTCATAAGTTTGGTTGAATCAGGAGTTTTTTTAATTGATTTTAGCAGTAATAAAATAACAAACAAAAAAACCTTATTAATCAAATATATTAAAAGCAATTAAATAACCATTCGTCAATACATACACGCAATTTTTTCTGTCTAAATTGTAGTCATGCTAAAGCATAATATAAATCGCAATATTTTAGCAACGGCAATTTGCCAGGATAGGAATTTATTGGCATCATTATGAACAATAAAACCGTTTCTGATTGCCAGGAATAAATCACAGAATACAATTTGGTATCTTTATAAGTTCTCAGATGAATATAGAGACCCCACAATGGCTGTCGTTAAGAATGATGACATTAATGGTAAGTGTGAATATACAGGCTTAAGAATAGTCATATCATTGTGATAGTTATGATTATTTAGTATTATGATACAAAAATATACGTTTATGTAATGAAAAACCCCATTTAGCTATGTCAATAGTTCGATGTTTTATTAAGTGTTTTCTGTAACTTTGTTAGATATGAATTTTATTATAATTATATTGCAATTTTCTCATCAGAATGCAAATGGTTAATATTCTATGTAATTTATTTTCTATTTATTCTATTTATTCTATAGTTTATTCTATTTTATAAAGAAAACTTTATTAATATTCAGTTAACCTTAAGAAAAAACTTGAAATGCGAAAAGCATTTTCTACGCAAGTTTTAATTTAAAATGCTCTGGTTGTAAATTGCGAAGTCTACAAAAAGCTTATTAATTTCGAGAAATTATTTGACAAAATATAATATCACAAACTTATTTAGATATTGAAACATGATCTTTTTACTTTAAATGTCGAAAATTTAAATATAAAAAATTATATGATACGCTTCTGGCTGATACGTCACAGCGGCCTGAAGTTGCTTACCAATGTATATTTACCAAATCATTTGAAAAAAATATTACCTGCGTACTGTCGCATTCGGCCTCGCTATAATTACATTTTAATTTAAAAAAGTTCCACAAAAATTTGAAATCCTGGAACTTTAAAGTTCAATGTTGAATCCGAAGCATCGCAGAAGAGAGATCTGATTTTATGCGAGCGAAACTTTTACGAAAAAATACGAGCTTGATACTAGGAGTTACCGGAGGAGTTGGCGGTGGCAGAAGAGAACAATTTGGAAACATCGTACTCGTAGAGTTTTTAAAAAGCCAGCAAATTTTTCCTTAATTGCATGAGCTTTGGTGAGAAGAAGGTAATTTGAGCTTAATATGCCATGAGCAATCTTTGTAATATGAGTTAATTACCGTTTTGTTGTATCTCCTGTCAAGGGATTAGATAACAGCGTCTGAGGGCTAAGTAAGCCGACATGGTTTTAAGTGTAAAATAAGCAGCCGAATTTTAAATAATAACATATTGTTATCATCCAGGTCACCTAAAGTATAGTTTTGGTATCTAATTAAATTTATTCCAAGATTTGTGTTTTTTAAAGGTCAGGTTTTGATTGTTTTGAAGTCAGTGAGACAGTGTTTTTATCTTTTTGTTAAAATCTGAGGTAACAAACTTTTTTTAATAATTTGAAAAGAAATAACTAACCAGTAAAGCAAGTAGTTTTTATTAATTTTTTTTAAATAACCAGTTATCGTTAATACAATAAGATTTGCTTATATGTCAATTTAAAAAGCTTATAAATAAATATAAGTTTTATGTACCAGCTAATTGTCATATTTTAGTTTTTTTAAATAAAATTAACTTTTGATAATTAATTAATAATTCAGAAAAAGCTTAATAGAAAAAATAACAATCATTTGATAAATCTTGTGTTTTCGGCAGATTTTTTGATGTTACCTGAAAGACTGTTTATAGTTTTCAAACATAACTAATAAAAGGTAAGTAAAATATATTGTTTATATCCTTTAATTTCAAATATTTAAACGTAAAAAGTTATATAATAGAAAAACTATTATTATTTTTGTATATTGGTTTGGTGTTCAACAAAGTTTGGTGTTCTTTAGAAAAAACGGTGGCGTTTTTTCCCTATACTAAGTATAAAACTTTTTTTAGTATTAGACAAAATTTTTGACTTTTATTAAGTTAATGAAGGAGATATGTCTATTATCTGATAAAATCAATCAGATAATGAACTTCCTAATGACATAATTATTTTTCTACCCAAAGAAGGGGAAGAGACTGACGAGGAGGGCGGTGATGAAGAGGTTGTGGAAATAAGTAACTAATATAGTCAAGAACATAACTACGAGTAGAGGCAGAAGTAATTATGAATAATCCAAAACCCTATACCAAATCCGATATCAATGAAGATGAAGACAACATCTCTTTGCCGCACTCAAAAAAATTACGCCAAAGTCTAAAAAGCAAGTAACTCCTACAGTAATTGTGAAAGACCAGAAAAGCAAAAGTCGCTATCGGTGGACCAAAAGATATTACATATCAAGACTTCATGTTGGAGTATAATAGAAGATCCAAAAAACATAATTTCCCCGGTAGATAATTTTTTCCTATTTTTTGGTGATATAGTTATTTAGATGCTTGTTGAATTTTAAAATATGTACGCTAATTTACATAACCGTGAGGGAGATAATCCCCGGGGTTGTAGGACGCTACCAAGAACGACAAACGCTGCACATAATTACTTACATTGTAAGAACCTTATATAAGGATGAAAAAAATTACGGAACTGGAGGTAGAACTCCAACATGCGAAATGGGATATAATAGTAATTATTGCGCGAATCTTTAGCGAAGTCAAAAGAAGAGGTAAAGATCAGGTCAAATTAAAATCAGGCAACATATTCCACATATTTCCATAGGATACAGAATTGACAACTGAGGAAATAGGTTTATTAGTACACAACAAATTACAGAAAAATATACAGAGCATTGTCTGCATTTCCCGAAGAGTTAGGTATATAAATCTAAGACACCTATTGATTTTTAGATTTTATCTAAGAGATACAATTATATATAAGTATGCATTTACTTAATAATATAAACTACGTAAAATGTTTACCCCGACAATAACCTTTAAATAGAGCAAGATAGTGCCATTCTTTAATTAATCAATAACATTTTGCATTTAAAATTTTTAAAATTGGTACATTCACTTGAATCACTATTCGACTCCTTTATTTTTTATTCCTCACAATAGTTAGGTACAGACTATACTATTAAGCACCAAACACAAACCTTTATTGAATCCTCTATTCGAATTTATTACTATTGTTCTCTCGCCTTCATCCTACAATTTAAACTTTACAATTAGACAAATAAATCACGTCGCACATATCTTGCAATTCCCGAACCAATATCTACGGTTTTGAAGTTTCCCGAGGGAAGAAAATAGGCCAGAAGAAAAACAAATTTTTATTAACTGAATGCAGGATTTAAAAGGTGAATATCGACATAATTTGATCCAATTTATATGTTGTCCTTCCTTTGAACATGGAACATGTACGTTTCTTTTATGTAAAATCCTATAACATCGACCTTTTATCATTATAATTTTACAATTAAAGGATACAGGAAAAAACCAGAACTGAAAGCAAACAAACAAAAATGCCAAGCGTCTGTTATTTTCGGAGCTTACAGGCGAAGTTTACCGAAGATACCTGGGTACCACGGGTATAAACTATCGTACTTGAGGTACTTGAGTGTAGACATAACGGTTAATAAATAACGGAAAATAAAATCTTCTTCTTCTTCTTCCTTCTAGTATGTAAGCTTTAAAGCCTGTTTCTTTTTCAATATTAGCCTTTTAAATTGTCGCACCATCTTTTTCTTGGTCTGCGAATACTTCTTCGTCCATTTGATGACTTATCTCGTGCTATTCTATCCTCTGCCATTTTACTGATATGTTCATTCCACTTCTGTTTTCGTTTTGTCACCTATCCATTTATGTCTTTTATATTGCATGCTCTTCTTATATTTTCGCTTCTCTCCCTATCCAATAGACTTCTCCCTGATATTCGTCGGAGTATGTTCATCTCTGTTGTTTCTAGTAGTAGTCTCGTTTTAGATGTGTCAGGTTTTGTTTCCTCCGTGTATGTTATTATAGGTCTAATTGCTGTTTTACAGATTCTTGTTTTGTGTCAGGAAAATATAGTAAAATTGGGAACATGTGCCTTTTATATATATATATATATATATATATATATATATATATATATATATATATACTTCTAGCGGTTAATATGGGCTCCGTACTAAAACGGTATTATACTAACTCCAGGAGAATATACGCCGTGTATATTATTATCTGAGTAGCGCTTTATGTAGACTCCGACCAATACGTCGGATCAAGTGGACTCCTTAATAGGATCAAACATTTTTGGGATCCGTATATAACTTTTCCCGTACACTTCTTAACTCCTGCGATGTTGCCAATAATTATATTAGTAGTAGATTTTTAAATTTTATAGGTGGTACATTTTGGAACCTATTAGTATGAACATCGAGTAGCGTAATCGTCTAACAGTTTAAGAAACTCTTCTGTAAGATATTTATAATTTTTCAATTACTGCAGTTTATGGCGTGTACCTAATATTTATTTCATGAAGTAGTTAAAATTAGACTATAATAATTTATAAATTAATCTTTAATATTATAATTTTTTGCTGTCTAATTTCAATATGTTGATTTTTAATTAACAAAATATTTGATGCATTAAAGTCGCGTAGCTATTTTCACCAAACATTCAATTTTAAAGCTATTAGTATAAAAGTCTAAAAAAAAAGTATAAAAATCTAAGGAATTTAATATGGATACACACGTCAGTGTGCTTTTCTCAAGTCTCAAGTTTCTCGAATCTATCAATCATTCATTGTATTTCTTATACTTTCATTTTAATCCTCTCCAATCAAGATTTTAAAGCAGGTTTGCTCCATTAGTCCATTTTTATTACTTTTTGTCACTATTTCTCCTTTTTCATTATCATCATCATTACGTGGCGCTACAACACTGGGTGGGTCTTCGCTAACTACAAATTTTCTCCAAGTTGATCGATTTTCCACGAATCTGTAATCAAATGAAATGTTAATATTTTAAGATATAATTGGATGTTTTCTCTCCATTGCTTACTGAGACGCCTAAGCGGCATTCTTTCTTCTGTGCTAACTTCCTTCCATACCAGTTTTACAAGTTTGATATATTGGCGTCTATGCATGTGTCCGATCTACCTTAAGCGATTTATTTTTATGAACAATATCGTTATAAAAGCTTTCTTTATTCAGTATGGGTTCTTATTCTATACGGATTTGTAGCGATATGATAATGAGGTTAAAACATTTTTCTAATTATTTTTATTTCAAATATTCGTACTTCTTCCTTATTTTTTTTAGTCAATGTCAATGATTCGCATCCATGTATTAAAATAGGTCTAAAATTTGAATTATGCTAAAAGTATTTAGTTATTGACATTATTATTAACAGTGATTATTTATCTAAGATATTTAAAGTGTTCCATATTTTTGAAATTGTAGTTGTTAACTTTAATATTTTATCTAGATTTATTAAATTGGTTTTTTCTGTTGATTCGCTTGTATTTTCGGTTTTCATTTCGTTGATTTTTCGTGCTCTCTTTACTTTATTGAAGATGTTTGCGGACGGGAGAGTTTCTTATGAGATCTATGTCATTAGCATATGCTAGGAGTGCTTTGTACCTTGGGCCTTTAATAAATTACATCTTAAATAGGCGATATTTCCATTTTAGTAAGCTGTTCATTAATTTTTTGACTATTTGAATCGACAATCTGCATTTTATTCGACTGTTATATCACAGAGTTTCTTGGCGCATATTTTCATTCTTGGTTTTTGTTTCCCGTATCACTATTACAAAGATTTTTCTGGAGATCGACATAGGGAACCCGGTGGTATGTACATGATGTTTTCATAACCAACATCGAAAATTTGACTTACTGTAAAGTCATAATGATTTTACTAGGAAATATAGTGTTATTTAATAATAATAAAGTTCAAGCAACAATTCCTATATGCAATACCTTGGTATGATATTTCTGCTCCCCGATACCAGGAGACAAAAAGGAAGAAATGGTAATAAAATCTTGTTGCGTTCCGACTATACGATGACGATGATCTCTATATAACATATAGGAAGAAATGGAGAATAATGTCTATGTTCAATTTAGAACTCGTTGGTTTTCTCCCTTTCGAATTGGGTATGTATATGTATTACCATAGAAAAAATAAAAAAAACTATCTAAAATAGTAAAATCGATAAACAAATTATATAAACAAAAAGATTATATAAATCCCTAATATTTAAACAGACTGCTTTACAAAAGGTGAACGAATAAGCATAAATAAATTGTCAACAAAATAAATCAGAAGAATATGACACAGTATATTGCTTAAAAAGAATTCTTATGTGACAATTCTAAAATACGATACGATCGGAAAAACGGCAATGACTTTTACAGCTGATTGCCACATAAATATTAATGTAACGCAAATATGATGATATTGCCTCGGACTGTTATATAGTAATTTGTTGTCACATTGCTGAAAGTTACTTGATGGAAATTCATTGTATCTAACAATCAAACAACTATTCGTTTACACGTTATAGATTGTAACTGAATAAGTTGAGTAGGGGAAAACTGTTTGTCCCAAGTTGGTATTCAGAATTATGTCTGTATTTTGTAATTTGCCAATTTCCATAGGTTTAAATTTTCATGGATATCACTAAACTCGAGAGCAGTATATGATTCCTTAGTTATGTTTTTAAAGGATAGTAAAATAACCATCTAAATAATTATGCATTAGTTAATAACGTAACCTTTGTTTCTAACCCAATTGTCAAATTCCTTTCTTACCGTGGCCTAGTGTTGTACGTCTTTTTAAAAAATGCCTTGATGGTCCCCTAGGCGAGAAGAGAGTGACCCTGTTTACCTGTCTTTTGTTTTGTATATTTATTAATATAAACTCAAACAACTATTTGTACCATGTTGAGTCTGGCTGAATGACTAAAAGTCTATGCCAAAAAAATTTCATAGAATCTAAAGACAGCTTAAGGCCTTTATTATAAATATACTTTTTGTAATGAAAATAAGTAAATAGAACCTAGAATATCCATGTAAAAGAATGTAATCTTTGATCCCTGGGATAAACTCATCTCCTGAACAATGGCGCCGATATATATGTAGTTAAAATTTTGTACACCTATTTTAACCTGTTTGTTTCCTTATTATCCATATATGAGTTGTGACCGATGTTACAAACTCATTTACTTTTTACAAAGAGTCTATATATTAGCTACAGTCATTACGTCCATGGCTACAGTTATAACTATACAAATCTGACTCGAAATATCATCTAAAAGTAACAGTATGTAAAATTTAGATTTTTAGTCAAAAGTAAATACTTTGTCATTTTTTATGGAGTTCAACGTAGAAGCCTTCACGAAAATTTAAGTACTAATAAGACCACCGCAATCGGGCGTACCTTGGGTAATGAATAATTAATTAATTGGTTAATTCTTCAATCACTCGTCCAATATGAGTTTTGTCAAATCGGTCCTTTTTAGTACCAACTATTCTATAGAGATAAAGTAAACTATATCTAGAGATAAAGACAATTCATAAGCCTGATGGAAGGTGTAATAAATAAAGCAAATACTACATTGAGTAATTATATAAGCAAAAAGTATATTAACTTTACATTAACATGAATAATATGATTGTCACTGAACTGGGTATTATACATACGCTCTACTTTACTTAAGCTTATCAGACATAAACGCTTAACACAAATTTGACGTATTTCTAGTGCAGTAAGCACATAGAGGGCCAAACCTAGGGTATTTGGAATAAAACTGATCGCAGAAGATTACATAATAAGTGCCGGCAAAGAAGCAAAGAAAAACTTAAAATGAGAGAGGACTCAAACTAGTCACTGCGGGAACCATTTAACTATGTTGAGCTTGGATCCACTATCCACGTATAAAATAAACAATATTACGGCTCCCGATTGAGGATCTGAGCACAAAACTAATTATAAAATTTTGACCAAAAATACTACAATGGCTAATAACTAAAGTCTGTAAACAAGCAAAGCAAAGACAAAGTTATCACTTTGCTTTAACCTGGCAAAAACTCCAACGACCACAAAAGCTATCGGCCAATATATCTATTTATTTTGTCAGCTATACAAAATAAATCTGCACATGATCCTTAATATAAACCGATAATAGAAGAAGAACTCAAATTAAAAGACAAAAGTGGCTATATATGACAGGGAAGATCGTGGACATCACAAATACTAAATCTTGCCCAACACAGTGAAGACGGGTATGAAAAATATTAGGTATGAGGAGTCGTATTTGTCAATCTCAATGCCGCTTACGACACCTTAAATTAGAGGGCATTTTTTCAAAATCTATGTGATATCCCCTTAGGTAATAAACTCACTTGTATTATCCGTGTATGCCTACACAACATAAGATTTTTCGTATCACTCAACGGTAAGAATAGCAGATGGAGAACGTAGAAGAACGGTCTTCTTTGAGGTACCGTAATCGCACCTACGCTGTATAACATTTACACAACCCATACCGGTAAATAGTAGGACTTTTATTATGTAGACGATACATCTATTGTTGCATAACCAAAAACTTTTGTTGCTAAAGTAGAGAAAAATCTAAATAATACCTTAAACAAAATAAAAATAGAATCTGAATCAATTTTAAGCCACACCCCGGAAAAAGTTAGGTATGCTTCTTCAATGTTCCTAACAAAGACGCTTTCACAAATCTGAACATATACCTGAACCAATAGTGTCAAGAAATCCTTAAACTATGTACTTGCTATAAATACCTTGAAGATAGTTTCTATCACACATTATTATTCACAGAACTTTGTTTAAAACTAAATGAAAACCTAATACTACTACAAGAATGAAATGAGAACCAAAAAAATAATATTCTCCGCAAAACTTGTCAGCTAAAAATAGGGAGCACATTCTTCCACCCTTAAAACGTAGACTTGAACTCTATGCTTCTGCCGAATATACCTTGCTAGTATGGGTGACATTAACACATACTTAATACGTAGATTTAGCTATAAATTAGTCAGTCAAATTCAGAGTACCTATATTAAGACTCACATCCATACATAAGCTCTACAATATCGTAGCTATCAATCCACCTAATATCCGAAGATAAGTAGCTAGAGAACGAAAGAAACAAAGTCTAGATTCGTAACATCAACTCCACGCATACCAGCCCATTTTATGACTAGAATCGAAGAAAAAACTGGCCAGATCAACACATCTGCAGGATATACAAAAAAAAGTAAGCTGCTCCTCGACATCTTAACCCTCGAAAGAAACTTCCTGATGGTAGTTATCTTCCTTAAATCTGCCAGGAGGACTCCGGTTAACCTATGTGAATGTGGGGTGGTACAAGATTCATCACACTTTCTTAGTTGACTTTATCATCCAAATCGGTCTTTTCTGAAGGAAAAGGTTAATTTATTTGAACTAAACATGTATAGTACAGTCAGTAAGCTATTACTTATAAACTAAAGATAATTGCAAATTTGACAATACCTCCACTTATATTGATTACATATTACCCCTAAATACTAGATAAAATATTCAGAAATATGTAATGATCGTGAAGTGATATAATTCTTGTTAGATAAATTAAGCAGTCTTCCCTTTTTAGTGCACTACTACCCATTTTTACACAAAAATATCTATTTTAGCACTATATTTCGAGATAACCGTCTATCCAGAGTTATATGTAATACACAGATACAACTAGAAATAAAATAATAAAAAAGCTGTATACAAGATATCATAAAACAAGAGATGAAATAAAAGAAGTTTTTATTAAGAGGGTTCTTAAATAAAACGTATAAAGACATACTCACGTTAACAAAATACATTAGGAAATTTCCGCATATGAAACAAAATCCAATTTGGTAATGAAATCCTTTTGTATCTATAAAGCTATTTTTAAAGAAGCACGTACCTACCAAAAACAGGTAGTTATTAGTATACATATCTGTTACACACTGTAATGCGTATGAATGATAACAAAAATAAGAAGTCCATATAAACATACTTTATTGGAAGAGGTAAAAGTACACTGCTAAGAAAGTACATTGTATTAGTTATACTTTCATTTTAATCCTCTCCAATCAAGATTTTAAAGCAGCTTCACTCCATTAGTCCATGTTTGTTGCTTTTTGTCACTGTTTCTCCTTTGTCTTTATCATTATCATAACGTAGCGCTCGAGCTAAGTTGATCGATTTTCCACGAATCTGTAATCAACTGAAATGTTATTTTTTTTAGATATGGCATTTTTCTGTGCTAACTTCCTTCCATACCAGTTTTATAAGTTTGACATCTTGGCGTCTATGCATGTGTCCGATCTACCTTAAGGGATTTATTTTCCGGAACAATATCGTTATAAGAGCTTTCTTTATTTAGTATGTGTTCTTATTCTATGCAGATTTGTAGCGATATGACAATGAGGTTAAAAAATGTTTATTATTTTTCTTTCAAATATTCGTAGTTCTTCCTTACTTGTTTTACTCATTGTCCATGATTCGCATCCATGTATTAAAATAGGTCTAAAGTTTGAATTATTCTCTGTATTTTTTAGTGGCAATATTATTAACCGTGATAATTTATCTTATAAGATATTTAAAGTGTTCCATATTTTGGAAATTGTGATTGTTAACTTTAATATTTTATCTAGATTTATTAAATTGGTCTCTTTTGTTGATTCGCTTGTATCTGGTTTTCATTTCGTTGATTTTAAGTGAACAATTTTTCGTGCTCTTTTCACTTTATTGAAGATGTTTGCGGACGAGAGAGTTTCTTATGAGATCTATATCATTAGCATATGCTAGGAGTGCTTTGTACCTTGGGCCGGTAATGGATTACGTCTTAAATAGGCGATATTTCTATTTTAGTAGGCTGTTTATTAATTTTTTGACTATTTGAAACGGTCCTGCAAGTGACAACAGTAGGTTCATTTAATTTCGCTTCGTCATAAACTTAAAATTATTCGGAAATTATAAGTTAGAAAATTCAACCGAGTTCAAAAATAAGTATCAAAAGTTAAGTGCATACAGGTGATAGTAGTTAATAAAGAAAATACCATCAGACAAGTAAGATAGAACTATTTTAATAATTTTAACAAGTCTTAAGTAAATGAATAATTGAGTGAAAGATTAAAAAAGTGGTTTTGGCGAATGTTCGAAGGGTCGACCTGCTTAGGCATTCCTACGCGTTTTTTGTTTTTTTTTGGCAGATAAGAAAGTAATTAGTGCTGACAAAAAATTAATGATTAAAATAAAAGCCACATAATTTTATTACAAAAATCCAGATCTGGCCTTAAAATAGATTTGATTAAAGGGATTGGAATTAAATTAAATTAAAATAATAAATTAAAAGTAAATGTAATGCAATAACTAAATCGAATGAACAGCAAAAGAAATAAGCCAGAACACGATAACTCATTTGACGAGGAGGAAGCCTTCAAAAGAAGCAAAACCACGTTAAGAACATCTCCAAAGGATAACATAAAAAATCGCGAAATGGAAGAACTAAAGAAACTACTAGAAGAAATAAATAAGGAGATTAAAACGGAAATAAAAGAGCTGAAAACAGAAATGAAGGAAGACAATAAGGATATGAGAAGATATATAAATTAAGTTAAAGAAGAGATAAAACAAAATAACGAAGAAATAAAAAGCATAAAACTGGAAATAGAAATGGTGAAGGAAGAATGGACAAAAGAAAAAGAACTGAAAAGAGAAAACGAACTAACCAAAACCTATAACAAAAAGATAACGGAAGAATTAAATGATCTAAAATGCTCATTAGAAAGGTTAGACAAAGAAAAAAGAATATAATCATCAGTGGATCAAAAATAGACTCTGAAGACCCAAAAACATTGAAAGAGGGAATGACTACTATATTAGAAAATCATCTTGGAGTCAAAACCAATATTAAAAGAGCACAAAAAATAGGAACAAAAACATGCTTAATTGAACTTGAAAGCGAAGAAGAAAAAACAACAATCTTAAGACAAAATACAAACAAATACAAACTTAAGAATGTGAAGATCGAAAAAATATGGATTACAGAGGATCTCACAAAAGGAGAGAGAGAAAATGGAAGCTTTAAGAGATAAAGCAAGAGAAATGAGGGAAAATGGAAAAATGGTCAAAATAGGATACAATAAAATCACAGTGGACGGCAAGGAATGGAGATGGTGGTATAAAGAAGAAAATGTGTTGGAAATAGCGTGTTCAAAAAACTACCAGAGCAACATAAAAAGAACCAAGGAGAGGCCAAGCAACGAGTAGAGAAAGAAGAATTACTAAATAAACCGGACAATGATGACAAATGTTTAGTTTTAAGTAGTAATAGGAATAGGATTAGAAATAATAAAAATAGATTATAAATCAATTTTAAGCCAAACCCCGGAAATGTCCCTAATAGAGACGCTTTCACAAATCTGAAGATATACCTGAACCAATAGTGTCATGAAATCCTTAAACTCTGGACTTGCTATAAATACCTTGAAGATAGTTTCTATCACAGAACTTTGTTTAAAACCAAATGGCAACCTAGAACCAGAAAAATAATATTCTCCGCAAACTTGTCAGCTCAAAATAGGAAGCACATTCTTCCATCCTTAAAACGTAGACTTAAACTCTATGCTTATGCTGCCGAATATACCTTGCTAGTATGGGTGACAAAAACACATACTTAACACGTAAGTATATTTAGCTATAAATTAGTCACTCATCAGATCATCACATCTGCAAGATATACAAAAAATATATAAGCCGCTTCTCGCCATCTGAACCCTCGAAAGGAACTTCCTTATGGTTGTTATCTTCCTTAAATTTGCCTGGAAGACTCTTGCCTGCAAACACCGGTTAACCTGAGTGAATGTGGGGTGGTATAAGATTCATCACACTTTCTTAGTTGACTTTTCCATTCAAATCGCTCTTTTCTGAAGGGACAAGGTTTATTTATTTGAACTAAACATGTTAAGTATAGCCAGTAAGCTTTTACTTATAAAGATCATTGCAAATTTGAAACTAACTCCACTTATATTGATATCATATTACCCCTAAATAGAAAATAAAACATTCAGAAGTATGTAATATTGGAGAAGTGGTATAATGCTTGTTAGATAAATTCTTTCTTTTTTTGTGCACTACTACCCATTTTTACACAAAAATATCTATTTAAGCACTTAAATATTTATTTTAAGATAACCTTTTATCCAAACTTATATGTAGTACATAGATAAAACCAGAAATAAAATAATAAAAAAGCTGTATACAAGATATCATAAAATAATGGATGAAATAAAAGAAGTTCTTATTAATCGGATTCTTAAATAAAACTTATGAAGACATATTCACGTTAACAAAATACATTAGGAAATTTCCGCATATGAAACAAAATCCAATTTGGTAATGAAATCCTTTTGTATCTATAAAGCTATTTTTAGAGAACTTGTACCTACCAAAAACAGGTAGTTAATAGTATACAGACATATCTGTTACACACTGTAATGCGTATGAATGATAACAAAACTAAGGAGTCCATATAAACCGTCCAGACTTTACGCGAGAATTATACATCTTATAGCAGAGTTGCCAAACTATCAGAGTTTACTTAAACCGATATACGTATGGTTAGAATATACAGTGAAAAAGATCTGAACGACCCCTATAATATATACACGTGAACTAAGCGATATACATTTATGATACAGGGATAATTATGGGCTCCAAAATTTTTTTAAAAATTATGAAACTATACATGTTGACGAATCGACAGAGCCAATATTATGGAATGGTCAAGTGAGCTCCGTATATCGGTGTCCACTTGACCACGGAGCTCACCTGAACCTGAATTTTAACATGGGCGGAGTCCACTTTATGCCGTAAATATATATATATATATATATATATATATATATATATATATATATATATATATATCCGGTTTTTTAGGCGTTACGCCCGTCCGGTAGGGATCTATGGAGGAGTATCACCAAGCCGCAAGCCCTTATCTCTTGCCGTACTGCTCCACCATAGGCCGATCAGAACCCAGCATATCCTAGTCTAAGCCGCAGATTCATCTAGAATTTTAAACTGCTGCGTTAGACTTTTTGTTTTCTGTACACCGAGCTTGGGCTCGACCCACATCCACTAAACCATTCGACAGTGAAGCGAATGAGAGGCAGCCGCACAGCCCGCTGAGCTATCTGACCGAGCTTTATATACACAAAAAAATTACATGAGCAAAATACCGTTTCCGAATTTCGTTTCCAAATTCCGCAGCGAGAAAAAAAAAAGGATGAAGATAAACAGTTGACTTTGGAGAATAGGAAAATATTAGCATTTAATTTCGATCTGCAATCTGTTTTGTCAACGCCTAAAGGAGCTGCAGGACTTTTTTATGTAAGAAAACTTACCCTTTATAATATTACCATTTATAATTTAGGAAACGGGAACGTCCAGTGTTTGATATGGGATGAAACCGAGGGAAAACGCTGTAGTACTAAAATTGCTCCTTGCATATTTAAATCCATCATGTCTATCCTAATATTAAATATGTCAAAATTATATGCCACAATTACGATGGACAACAAAAAAACTTGTACTTTTTCTGCTATGTTTCAAAATGTTGTTAATTGTCACCCAAATTTAAAAACAATTGACAATGTGTTTTTTGTACCGGGTCACTCAGAAATAGAATTTGATTCTGCCCATTCAAAAATTAAATTCAAGTCAAAAAATTCCTGTTTACACCCTTGAATGATGGGCACAAATTATAAGAATGGCACGCAATGAGCCATGCCCATTTGAAGTGACATACCTACTTTATGACGACTTCTTCCAAAACCAAGAACAAGCAAAAACAATATGAAAAAGAATATGAAGGAAAAGATGAAGAGCAAACAAGTAAAGGAAATACTAAATTTAAATATGGTGATGGTATATGGTAACAGTATCGGAAAAATGAAAGTTTTTCAATGAAGACATAAGAATAACAAACTTTTCATGAAGACTAGTATTGATAGAAACTTTATTTCTTTGAAACCAAACAAAAAAAGTATAAACCCCGTTCAGTGGCGGTCTCAAGGGCGATCGCGAATTTTCTGAAAAATTGAGAAGTTAATATACATATTAATCAGAAGTGTGAGATGGAACTAATGAATTGCTATTATTGGACAAAATAATCTAACAGTGTTAAAACGTCCGTAGACAGATTATTTTAATAGCCTACGGTTAGTTTTGATATAACGTAACAAACAAGCGTTTACCTAGAAATTATCAGCGGTCGTCCCGACACAGGAGCGCGTGCGCCAAAACCATTTGCAATTTTAAACCTCGACTATTTGTCGACAATGTTCTTCAGTTAGACGTTGCTTGCTAGCCTTTCTAGTTGCTACGCTACATATTCAATATTTTATTACTTATAACCTAATAAAACTATTACAATGTATAATGTGAACCTCCTTTTTTCCATTCTAATAGACTAATTTGTATTGTATATTTATTGTAAATTTTAACATTTTAAAAAATAAAATGTGTTTTGAGCTCTTTCAATTCAAGCATAAAACTAACATTGTCAGACCAAACCTCTGAAGTTTGACGTTTGTTCGTGATAACGTAAAACCACCTAAATCGTCAAAGGTTTAGAAAGATGAGACTTGCTTCAGAGGCTTGCCATTGAAAAATACTATCACCCACAATCCTTTTCTATTAGACTTTGAGTTGTTTTCAATAGTTCTAAATTGGTTTTTGATACAATCACAAGAATACAAAATATATTTTGAATATTTTATTTGTAAGGTAGCCGAACAATTATTTACAACAAGCTTTAGAGGCTAGTTTTTTTATTTTTTATTATAGTGTAAAACTGTTTCCACTGATACTAATTGTAATAATAATACGTGATTTTCCTTTTTCTCCGTTCGTCATAACCACTAAGTGACAGTCAGTCCATATTCGGTCCATCAACTGTTCAAATGAACATAAAATGCCTTTAAAAATCTCAAAATCTTGCCATATTTTTACAAATTTTCCGGACCCCTTTCCGGATGGGGGGCTGCACCCTCCAGACCCCCCTGCAACAGACCATCGCCCCTTCCAAAATCTGACTCTGAGACCGCCACTGACCCCGTTGAAACATACGGGGAAAGGCTCCCAGTTACGGACGTGAAGAAAAAAACCTCTTGTCACTACGTGAACAAAACTTAATACCTAGATCATACTAATAATATTACTAATCTTTACCAACATCTAGTACTATCACATATTGTCTTTCAGAACCTGACGCAACTAAAGACAATGATAACGTTTAATTCAAAATTTAAAAATTTTTATTTACCATTATTTTACAACAATTGAGGGTAATGACTGAGTCCTGAGGTATCTACAAGACGCGAAGTTCCATAAATAATGTATTGTGATTATTTTTAACCTTTATGATTTTTACGTTTCTATAATTACATATTTATATTATATATAATTACTATAATTTTCTAGTAATAGATAGATAGATAAATAGGTTTATTGACATTACTACATGTCAGGTCACAATAAAAATAAGTCACTTTTGTATACTAAGAACTAAGAAATAATACAAGAACACATAATAAAACATATACAGTGAAAATTAGATATATAAAATTATAAAAAAAAAACAATTCAGTAAGGCGTAATATAAGTTTCATAAAAAACGACCACACTAGGAGCTCAAACAAACAAATTCCTGTATACTATAGAAACAGTGTTCCAGCAGGAAGTGTTTTGCTAGTTTATAAAATTGTCTAGAATTCATTGCCTTAATATTAATATTTAATTTTAGGTTTAAAAAACAATTATACAGATTATAATATATTGTATTAAGTTGTGTAACACACAATCTCGAATATGGTATAATGATATGACTTTTATTTCTTGTATTGTAATGATATTGATCAGCATGTGTTTTTACATCTTGTATATTATTATAAACAGTTAACAAAGTTTCAAATATATATATATATATATATATATATATATATATATATATATATATATATGTATATATATATATATATATATATATATATATATATATATATTAAAGGTAAAGGAAGAATGCCATACTTTTTAAACAAGGGTTTACAACTGGCGCGATATTCTACTGAGTCAATAATTCGGATTTCTGCTTTTTGAAAAGTGAAAACTTTATATGCATAGAACGAGTTTCCCCAAAGAAGTATGCAATATGCCAGGATACTATAAACCATTCCAATATAAACTGATCTAAGAATATCTCGACTCATAGAAGTAGCCAATCTGCGCATAGCAAAAATCTGCGAGGCGAGCTTCTTACACAATCGTTCAATATGATGCGACCAGTTCAACCTTGTATCCATAGTAACACCTAGTAACTTTACTGGTTCACATGGTGTAACCCATCTATCAGACTTAAATACTATTGTCTGGGTTTTCTGCTCGTTTAACTTAAATTTGTTACAGTTAAACCAAGATTTAGATTTTTCTAATATTTTCTGACTGTAATCAGTTTTACCTCTACATAATAAGGTTGTGTCATCTGCAAAACGAATACAGTTGGTGTTACTTAATGCACATGGTAAATCATTTATATATATCAAGAATAGCAAAGGTCCCAAAACTGATCCTTGTGGTACTCCGGTTGAAACTAGTAAAGGATCAGATTCTTGATTATTAAATGCAACAAACTGTGTTCTTCCTGTAAGATAGGATTTTAAAAGATCATGTATGGTACCCCTTACTCCATAGTACTCCAATTTTATTAATGGTGTTTGAATATGCATACAATCAAAAGCTTTTGTAAGGTCATACATTAAGCCATTAGTAGGTTGACCTGCATCAAAACCGTAAACAATATGTTTTATTACTTCGAATAAAGCTTTAGTTGTTGAGTATTTTTTTCTAAAACTAAATAGATACTAACTACCTAAACTAAACTAACTAAAAATAGATATAATTGATTTGTTATCCAAATAATTTGCTATACAATCTTTAATTAAGATTTTAAAAATTTTACTTATTGTTGGTACTATGGTAATAGGTCTGTAATTGTTTTATCTGTAATATTTTGAATACATCAGGCCAGTAACCCTCGTTAATGCATTTGTTAAATATTATTATGAGTGGTTCAAGAATTGTATCAAGCGATTCCTTAATAATTTTACTGTTAAAACCATAGTAGTCAACACATGATTTTTTAATTTGTATATGCATTCTTTCACATCAGATGCTACTATTGGAGACATAAAGAACGAACTTGACCTTCTAGGTAGCCTGCTAAGATAGTAGTTTATGTAATACTCAGTGTCTCCTATTGACTTCGATATAATATCTGCTATATTCGTAAAGTATTGGTTAATTTCTTTTGGTGTTAAGTTCAGATAAGACGTTGTATGTTCCTTATAGGTTTCTTTTTTAACAATACTCCATATTGTCTTACTTTTGTTGGTGAATTTGTTAATCATATTAGCATAAGCAATACATTTTTCAGCTTTTATTGTATACATTATATACTTTTATAAAAAATACTTTTAATAATTTCTTTAAACATAATTTTCCCCTTTTACCCTACAACTTCAATTTTTAATTAAATTATTTGTAATAAACTTTTGTAAAAACTCTAAAATTATTTTAATTTTTTTTCTCTTCAATTAAGAATATAAATGTGTTAAAATTAGACCAATATCGAATGTCAAAAATGCAACATTCGCAATTTTGAAACATTGGACCAAAACAGTTGAAAATGATAAAGACGATATATGCACTGCTTTTCACTGTATGTTGTAGATTTTGATATAATACTTCACGTACCTTGGTATTTATTTTCACAAAATTACTATTGCTTTTAAATAGCAACGTCAACATTGCAATGACTCTTCATTGCAATGAAACAACATATATCACGAATATATGTGGTTTTTAAACGAACTCTATATTTTTTGAAACGCTTATCTCACTAACTAAGAATGGAATTAATATGATTTGTTTTCGAAATGATAGAGGCTGGTACAAATAGTGAGAAAATATAGAAATTTCTCCGTCTCTGAAGAGACAGGCCTAAAATCCGCTAGTACGAGTATATTTGTTCTGAAAATTAATGACTAAAATGAATCTCGAAAATGTTGTTCCCCTTTCGTATCATAAAATTAACAAAATTATAGACTGTATATAAAACTGAAGAGTTAGAATTTGTCAAGGTTCATATTTATGTAGGAAGGATTTTTCCTTAATTTGAAGAATTAGTCAAATTATCAGAATCAGTTTTATAGGATTCTAGTTAAAATATAGTCTTTTAAAATTTTTTCCGATAGTTGTCAAGGTACTTTATGTAAATAAAAAAAAAGTTTTTAGTGTGCTGTGTAGCTTGTTTGTAGCGTTTTTATACTTTCTATAGTATATATGTATCTGTATGTATTTTTTTTATTAGTAGATTTATCTGTTTTTTGTGTCTTCTAATTATTCTCCATAATTCCGTAAAAGTCGTGTTCCAACTCTTTTAAGAAGTTAAGCAAGTGTTTCTTTTTTATTTGTCTAACTAAAGTTTTATTTCTGATATGTTTATGGTGGTTATATGCCTGTTGTGCAACCCCCACATAAACTCAAGATAAATGGGAAGTATTAGATAGGTAAGTTGTTTTAAATGGAGTTGATAATAAAACAATTGCAAACATAAAATTAAATCTACCATCATGAAAAAAATCGACCTGCAAAGTCTCCTGGCTACGACTTTATAACAAGTGAAATCTTATAAATGCTGCCCAGTAAGGGTACGAGTTGTATTTTGCAGATAATTAATGCTATTGTAAAACTTAGTCATTCTTTGCAACAAAAGAAACTAGCGGAAGTCATAATGGTTCTGAAGATAGGAAAGAAATTTAAAGAAATTACATTATATAGGCCAATCAATATATTGGCAATTGTACATAAAATATTTAAAAAGTTGGAATAAAAAAGACTTATTTTAACTCATCCTAGAAAATAAAAAGATTCTACCTGATTACCAGTTTGGTTTTCATCATGAACATAGCACTCAACAAATACTTAACATTATAAAACAAAACGACAACGATGTAGAAAATAGACGATACTCTTTCGTAGCCTTTTTGGTGTCAAAATTGTCTCAAAAAGATCGAACTTTAATTGAATAAATGAAAAATCAAAGAAAGTTAAGCCAAATCTAAACATTTTTGCTTAAACAATGACGTAAAATACCTCAGTATGCATTTAGATCTAAGTATGACGTGGAGAACATATATCTTTCTAAAACGTAAACAATTAAGATTAGAAATGTATCAAATATTTTGTTTGATTGGCAGCAAATATTCAGAGCTAAAAATAAAAAAAAATTCTCCTAACTTAATGCTAAAGCCGGTATGAACATCCGGAATTGAACTCTGGGGTGATGGTCGTAACTCAAATATTGAAATTATTCAAAGATTTTCAGAATTAGATCCTGCGCGTATAACAGATGCCCCGTAGTACATGTTTAATAATCTAATCGAGACAAACCTAACAATATCATCCGTAAAAACAGAAAATACCCTGTAGAGTAATAAACACAAACATGAAGCCACTGGTCATGGTAATGTGCTAATACGTAAGCTACATCAAACTATAGGTAAACTGCGTCGCTTCAAACAAATCATACCAACCAACTTAAACAATACATTTAGTTAAATAATATAAATATGTTCAATAATAATATAGTAGTTCTGCTTTAGTAGTACTTCCTTATCATTAAATACGTCCCTGACAGAATGATTGAAATTGCTACAAACTATACTTAAACCGCAAATACAGAGGCGAATGGGCCCAACTTGGGCAGCATTTGGCAAATTAAGCCATATTCTAAAAAGTTCAATTCCCATGTGTCTCAAGCGAAAGGTTTATGACCAATGTGTCTTACCTGTACAAACTTATGGCGCGGAGACTTTAACACTCACGCATAAATCTGCGAATAAACTCAGAGTTACGCAACGAGCCATGGAACGTGCAATGCTGAACGTGAGCCTTCGAGACCACATAACAAACCAACAAATCAGGCAAAGATCAGGAGTTCAAGACGTCATCGAAAGAACCACGTCGCTTAAGTGGAACTGGGCAGGGCACTTAGCCAGAGCACAAGATGGACGGTGGACAAGACGTATTATGGAATGGAGGCCCAGAAACTATAAAAGAAGCCGAGGACGACCACCGACTAGATGGACCGATGATATAAAACGTGTAGCGGGAAACTGGATACAAGCGGCCCAGTGTAGAGAACACTGGAAAGAACTGAGGGAGGCCTACGTCCAGCGGTGGACGCGATTGGCTGATTGATGATGACGATGATACTTAAACCACACAGTGCCCACAGACCAGTCAGTGGCACATAATTGACCAATAGGATCTCATACTAGTTAAAAAACCTACTAGGCAAACAATACTTATTGATGTGGCGATACCTAATACAAATAATTTGTGTGTTAAATATAATGAAAAGATCTCCAAGTACAGAGATCTAAAAATACAAATTAGGAGATAATGGAGAATGAAAAGTACTTATTATTTTATCTACTACTGGTACTATTCCTAAAGACATTCTAGAGAACATAAAACAACTAGATGTAAATGAAAATTTCTATAAGCTCATGCAGAAAGCTGTTCTACTCGCGACGTCCAGATACTTACCACAATTTTTGAAAGATACTCCAGGATACCATGTCACCTAGGGCTCGATACACCAGAGGTCCCACCAGACATCAATCCTTTTGTTAACGTAGGTATCCGGAATAAATTTTTTGTATGGTGGGACAACTAATTTTGGTGGTGGTTTTTTTATTTTAACAGTGAAAATAATAAACATCATAATAAACCTAGAGGTTCTAGATGGTAATAAATAAGAGAGCATAAAACCTCCTTTTTTTATTAGCACCGAGTTAATATACTTATCAATTATTGTTAAATAATCAAAGATTTAGTTTTTTAGTTTACTAGTTACACTTATGTTAAAAAAAAACTATTTCTTAAAAAATAACCATCTTAAACATTTATCTTCTCTCAAAATAAACGTTCCACTATGGAATTTTTACATTAAATTCTGCTTACAATAGACGCCTTACAATGTATATATAACACTATCATGTTAAACTTCTGCCTTTACCACAAAACCGTGTTTTGCTTTAAAAATATGCATCTTAAATGTTGAACGTTTCCTCAATGTGTTGAATAGCCTTTTACCGAACGATCACTTATAGAAGATCTTCAGAAATTTACTGGCCAATTTTGAATGTACGATGTTTGCATTATGGATGATAAATATTGCTGAATCGTATTTGGTAATAACCTTCAAAGGAGAATTGTGTTTTGGATGTATAAATTATAAAATAAATTGCAACTTTGTAAAATTGTGTCCTTAATGTAAAAAAGTTGTAAAAAAAAATTATTTTTATATGAAAAGCAATTTTTATAGTTTTTATTATAATAATATAATAAAAACTATAAGTAATTTTATATTATATTTATAGAATAAAATTATTTTTATATTTATTTAGTTTAGTATTAGTAGTATTTAGTTTATTTATTTTATAAACTATAAAAAATTATAAGAGTAATATATTATTATAATAATTCTCTATTTTTTGCGCAACGAGCGCATGCACCATTTTATAATAAAAATTTCAGATCCTCTACCAATTTTTAATCGAATCTTTATCACCTTTAAGAGGCTATATAATATCAGCGCGTCATCAATATTAATTCGAGAAATGGTGGCCGCACCGTTTTTTGAAAGACGCACAGTTTTTCAAAAGTTCTGCGAATCTTAGGCAACAGTGCGTCGGCAGTACGTGACATTATCAAAGACAAAGGCACAATATTGTGATAATTAGAGTTCGGATCGGATTTAAAAGCATAATGAAACGCACAAAAAGCTTACCGATTTTATGAAAATATTTTATTATTTATTTATTATATAAAAAATCATAAACATAAGCATATAAATTTTAACAAACCTTTTTTACGAAAATTAGTATAAAACATCTTAGCTTAAGAATTATTACTTATCATAAATTTAACAATAATATACAGTGTGTTTCAACGAAAATTTGGCCCTCCCAGAAAATCAGATACCAAGAGTTTGTCAAAATAAATAATTTACGAAATAACTGAAGATAATTTTTGCTAATTTATTGGTTAAACATATAAGTAATTATGATAAATACATTATAACAAAAAACATAACATTTCATCAAATTAACCAATTTAATGTTCGAAATGACCCCCTGTGACCTCCATACAATAATACAGTATATTTTCAAAGCCCCTTCGTACATTTGCAAATACCTTCGGTCTGAATAACCGGCATTCTGTCACAATCCTTTGTCGGAACTCGGTAAGATCTACAGACGGAGTGGCATATATTTTTGATATTAGGTGAAAGGCAAAAGATCCGGTTATCTGGCCGACTACTCCATTGGACCCCTTCTGCCAATCCAAAGAAAAATTGGCATTTGTAATTTAGTGAGGATTTCTGTACCTAAATACAGGTTTATTACCAATTTCATTTTCATGGGAAACAACTTTACACACCTTTTATTTATGACAACAGTAGATTGCTTATACTTACACTAACATTATAAAATTTGTGGTGGTTCTAATTTCGATTTTCAAATCGTTTTAGCACGGTTTTTACTGGACCTTTACTTGGAAGGCGTGACTTTAATTTTCGCTTGTGAAATTTTTCCCATTTTCAAAAATACTTATATTTCTAGAATAAAAACTCCTCCTAAGACTATATACTCGCATTAAAATTTAAAACATTTTTACGTAAAATAGAATTTTAAAACCCTCAATTAATAATAATCTATTTTTTTTAAATAGTCTGACAACTCAGTTCTATTACCCAAATATAATAAATTAATTTTAAACAAACACTACTTCACCACGAATCAAAACTCGAATTTAAATATCTTGAAAATAATACACTACTGCATAAACAAATATCGATACGGATAACAGAGCAGAATAGTGCTATCACTTACACAGAAAACAGACATAGAAGTGCAAATGTGATAGCGGTGACTATTTCTCTATGTTGCCAACTCACTCAGGTAAGTTCGATTTCTTGTTATAGTTAATTGATTTTGGTTGATTTTAGTAATTCCAATGTGACACAAAATCTAGGATTGTGATAAAAAAGTTTATTTGAAGAAAGTGTATTTTTTTGTTTTTCTTAATGGCGGTAAAAACTCGTTTTTGTAATATTTTATTTAGTTATTTAATTTGTAATTTCCACTTACTAACATAGTTCTCAAACTGGGCTTCGTACCGCCATTCTTTACTATATCACTTATATGTGTGCCAAATATCTCGTCAAAATATTTAAAATTAAAGCTGCAATCTTGGAACGCGTTTTCCGTCTTGATGACGCGCTGATGTAGCCTCTTAATTGTAATATAAGTTTAAACCTATTTTGATTCTAAACCGTTGATTTGATTTCTATGTATTTATTTTTTACATTACAGGTCTGTTTCTAAGGATTGACTTTACCAATGTTTTCTGATAAATCTCAAGGTCTTACCCATATACGGAGTGTAAAAATAATGTATTGTGTTTTTCTTATTTTTTTGATTTCATCTTATTTTCAACATCATGTGGAATGTAATATTTATTAATATTACAAGATAGTTTAATCTTTTTTAACATTGTCGTAAAAAAATTATCCCGATATCTCTATTATCAAAGAATATGCAAAACATAAAATGTATCAAATTTTTATGGACGTTTAAGCACATAAAAACATATACTTAATTGACTTTTAAAGAAACTAGAGCCTAAGAAAACATAACATAAAAAATAATCTTTAAAACGTTCTCTTTTCAAGTACAACTCTTTGTACTTACCATTAGTACTAGCAGGTTTCTCTTGAGAAATAAAATTAAGAACATTAAGTCGTTCCAATGTTCTTTATAATCGAAATTTTCTATGAATTAAAACCGGCTTCATTAAATTGTTTTATATTAGCCATAAAAAATTAATTCTTGGAAGAAGCCATAACTACTCGCAATTGTCACAAGTGCAAAAATTGCGAATAAAATTGTTCCTGCAAACTACACTTTTAACAGCACAAATTTTACTTTGTTTAAAACACAATTTTAAAAACACTTTTTTAAATTTCCGCAGCTAAGTGCATAACCTGTTTACGAAGGATAATAATAATGACACTACTGCTATACTTCACTAGAAAAAAAATAGCTTTTATTGTTTTCAACTACACGTGGATTGAGACCGGTGACAAGTGACAAGTAAGTCGGCAGTTATCAACAAAAGAAACCGTGTTGACAACATACATAAAATAATAATATTATTGAATTTTACAGTAACAGATACTATCATTACAACTTTTCCTTTACGAAAATTGTGATATAAAACACGTGTACCAATATCAATTTAAATCAAAATAAAGAGTTTAACAAGGACAATTAATTTGGCGTAAAGGCTTCTAACAATTTTCTAAAGTTTTGTAAAGCTATTTATTCCTTTTTTTATAAATCCTGAAGAAATAGGTAAATAAAGAAATGTAATAAGCTGTTACACACAGTATTCAACATATTTGACGTAAGTAAACACAAAACAGGAAAGCTTTACACCAAAGAAAAATGACAGAATGTAAATCAAATATATTATATTTGAAATCCTACTTAATACGAACAAAAACAGTTTTCCCTTTAAAACAAAATTTTCAACTCCCTTTTGACTACATAGCACTTTCTTAATATAAATAACGCGTATACTGTATCAACGGATTAAAATTAATATACCCGTAATAATAACACCCTTTCCTTAAAAGACTCTTATGTCTATTGTCTCTATAAATTCAACAAATTTGAATGAAATTTATCTCAAGAAAGCATTCAGAATATTCCACAATGAGTTTCTGATGCTTAACGTAAATCAAAACACTCTAATTTAGTATAATTAGGAAAGTTTTCGGAAGTTCTAATTGTCTTTTTTGTTTGATTGAAGTTGTATGTGGAAGTTTCGATTCGAGAAAACAACCCGAGAAGATTTACTTGGATTATTGCGAGTGTTTTAATAGAGAAATGCCCTATCCTTTTCTCTTGTCCGTTCTCTTTATATCTAGTGTGACTATTTTACAAATTAAACTAATTTTGTGGTTTATACAGATACAACTCTACACCAATATAACAAACCGCATAATATGAAGAGTGCAAAATTACTTAAAGATATAAAAATACTTCAATCATGCCCAGTTTATAGGCAAATGTCGAGATTTCTGATATACTTAATCGACTCGATCGTCGCAAACAGCAAGTCTTGTAAACTGCCCTCGTAGGCTCGCTGGTGGCACTTCCTCGTTATGTGCTTGATAGATGGGACCTCGCCGCAGCTACACGACGATGATAGTAGCTTGCCATATTTGTGCAACATCCCTGCACATCGACCATGTTAAATTCTGATGCGCTGTGCACCAGGTCTTAGGTGGTAGGTCAAATCCAGGAGGTGGCTCTGTGATAAAAGGTATGGCTGTATTTAGTTGAGCTGCTGACGATTCATAGATCCAGTTTTTATCCAGTTTTTATTGGAGATTTTCTGGAGTGCAGTCGACTTTTCGTTGCATATTTTATATTGTTATGAATCGGCAGCGCCGCGTTGCTAAGGATCTTGTTATATTCTTTGGTAAGCAGATTGGGCCGGCGAATATGTGGTTATGGAATGTCACTTAGCACTAGTAGCCAATATGTTGGTGTAGATTTGTTTACTCCAGCGATCATTTTTATCGTGTTATTTAGCTGTATTGGCGTGCAGTATTCAGCCACGGAATAAACAAGAGCTAAGTCTAAATATCTAAGTGTGGATGCTGATGCTCCCATGTCGTACCGCAGAATAATGTTATTTCTAGTTTTAAGCTTCTCGCTAACTGTACGAGAAGAAGTTTAAATCTTCTCTAAAGATTAATATTCTGTCCAAGGCAACGCCTAGATATTTTGGATGTTTATTGTGGTTTGGTCGTGTGTTACCAAAGTGAACGTTAAGGGGAAGTCTTCATTTTTAAAAGTAATTTTCCATAACCTCTAAATCTTCCATAAGAATCTCTTCAGCTTCTTCTAGTGGCTTTGTTTGTGTTATTAAAGCCCAATCATCAGCATAGCCAAACTTTGTTGATATTGTTGTCGGCATGTCTGCGATGTAAATGCTAAAAAGCCGTGGTGCGAGTATTAAGCTTTGTGGCAGACCATTTTTGAGTTTTCTGGGGGTGCTTACTTCAAATCCTACAATTACTTGAAATACTCTTTCAGTGAGAATATTTTTTATTACTCTAGCGGTGAATTTTAAAGGAATAGTGCACAAGAGTTTATAAATCATTCCTTCTCGCTAGACGGTGTCGAAAGCTGCTGACAGATCTATAAATGCAGCAGAACTGTTTAGTTTTCTTTGAAAGACGGTTTCTATGTAAGTACAGAGATATAACACCTGGTATGTACAACCTCGATTTGGTCTAAAACCTGCTTGCTTAGTTGGCATAGCTTTGAGAATTGTTGGGCTTATTCTGTTAAAAGTGTTTCGAGTAGTTTATACATTATAGACAGTAGAGCAATTGATCAATAGCTTTTGGGTGGTCTACTGGTTTGTCCGGTTTTAATATTGCTATGACTTTTGAGTGTTGGAATTCCCGTGGGATTCTGCCTGTCTGAATTATGTTTTGTGAAGAAATGTGATAGCCAGGATTTTGTGTATTTTCCGCAATTGAGTATGAATTCGGGGTGGATATCATTGAAACCTGGAGCTTTACCCGGAGAAACGTTTTTAAGGGCGATATCTATTTCTTTAATTGTGAAAGGTCGAGAGTGTTCGGTCTCGATTGATTGCGATTTTAAGGGTTTTAAATGTTTCTGTGTGTCTCGTGTGTGAACTTTATCTTTGGTAGCTCTTAATGTCAAAACAATATGAGAAGCCACTAAGTTTGGGTTTATACCTGCTTTTGGTTGTTGAAAACTTTTACCATCTTCAAGTTTCCTTATTAGGGCTTAGGCTTTTCGACTTGATTTTTGAAAGTTTAGGTTTTCTACTGTCTCAGTCCATTTTGCTGTCGTATTGCATTTAGACTGTGAATACATTCAGATGCCATTACTTGGTCTCCAGTTTCAAGAAAGTTCTGATATAATATATTACTATTTTGACATCATCCCAAGATATACTCTTCTTGGCTGTGCTTATCACAGCCCCGAAAAAAAGACAATAGCTTTTACTGATAGAAGGTATCCAGTCCAGGCACTTATCAAGGTCAATAGCGAACTTTTCCCACTGCCGATAAATAAATAGATAAGGTACATAAGTTTATTAAATGTTATGGTACTTATTACTATCTTTCAAAAAATTTAGAATATTGTTTAGCTAGTTTAAATTTAGAAACCTTCTCTGGAGTTACTACAGATGCTCCCACACCTTCAGTTGTTTTTTAACGATAATTGTATATCGCGACTAAAGATTTTTTTAAACTGTGAAATATTTATAACAAGATTAGTGAAGATTTTGTCAAATGACATAAGTTCTCAAAAAGTTATATGTGTATTATGATCCTGTGTGTAAGGAAGACAATTTTATTCTTTTATAGAAAGATTTAGCAGAACGGGGATTTGCTGTGAGAATTGCTAATTTAAAAGCTAGTGCAATTCTTTTCTTTTTTATGTGTTTCGCTATTTTTGTTGATATTTTTACTATACTGGGTTTTTCTCTGGTGATGGAATTACTAATAAGCTAACTATAGTTATATTTTAGTATATTAGTAACTAATAAAAAATAAATATTTCTTATTTATTTTTATAAGTTAGCATAACTAATTTTGGGGAAAATGATTGTAGTTTTGTGTAAAATAATAGTTCGCTTGAGAAAAACCGCTTGAGATAGGCCGAAACCAATAAAAATTGGAGGGTTTATGTGAGATAAACACTTGATTGAAGTAGTTTAAAAGAAAACGTGCTTGTTTATGGAAATATATAAATACCCTAATCACAAACATAATTTATAACGAAAAATGAGCTTAAACTGACTAATATGTATTTAGAGCGCAAATATTATTTTTTAGGCAAAGTTAATATGCCAGAAGGTTTCAAATACGTCTCTGTCGTTTGCTCACTGCTGTCTTCAAGCTTATTGAACTTGCTTTAATAAAGACTTATCGACAGTTTCTAACTTCAAAATCGCGCTACAACCTTGAGACAGTATGGCCTCGATCCAGCCAGATTTTATCTAAATAGTCATTTTTTTTTCACATAGTCTAGGATTTTTTTCAGGTAATCTCTCAGCCACGAAATAATATATTTTTTTCTATAAAAATACTGTTTTTTAATTTTTTGTTTAATATACCTAAAGTTTATTTACCTTAACACCTAAGTTTACATTTAATAATGAAAAGAGCTGTAGGTATTATGAAACCGGGTGAAAACTTTTTCAGTTTTTATTAAAATCGATAAAAATAATAAATAAATAATAAAATTAATTTATTCGTTTTTAAGCATATTACTTATATTTTAAAAATACAGAAAACATAGTGTTACGAAAGATTTATCTCACATAGGAAAAGTTGATCGACGAAAAAAAAAGAAGTAGTTCGAGAACATTCAAGATGACATCGGAAATTCTTGAAATCTTATTTCTCTTAATTTTGAGCGAGATCTGGAAATGCTTTTTGCCGCTTCATACTCCTGGGCTGAGAGTAGTGCTCCATTTAGCAAAATGTGATGTTGTAATCGGAGAGCTTGTTGCGTTTCAACATCCTGTAGTCCATCTATGAATGCCTGTATTCCAATTTGTTCCAGAAAATCTTTAGGTGCCTGAGGGTATGCCAAGTGCAATAGTCTTTTAATGTCGGCTTCAAATTCTTGCAAGCCTTTGGTATGTTTTTGATATCGAGTTTTTAGCTGACTTTGGAAAACCTGCTTTAGATGCTGCTGGCCATATCTAGTCTCTAAAGCTTGAACGAGAGAGGTATAACTGGGTGCATTTTGGGGAAGCAATTGCATAATGGTTGCTGCCTCTCCTCGAAGCGACACCACCAAAGAAGCTGCCATTTCTTTTTCATTCCTGCCATTTGCTCTAGCCGCAGTTTCAAATTAAAAACGATAAGATTCTCATGCTGTGTGACTATCGAATGTGGGTGGTTTTACAATTTTACTAGTTCTTATTGTACCTGGTTCAATTATGGAAGGTGATAAAGCTGTTTGTTTAGATTGTTTAGACGTTAGTTACTGAAACATTAGATAAAGAAGCTTGGGTATTATTTTTTTTTTCAACTCAACTATTTGTATTTGTAAATTAGATTTCAAATCATTTTGTTGTTGTTATATTTTATTTTCAAAATTGTTTGGTTTTTCTTTTAATTTGTCTATTCTGCTAGTGATTTGACTTACCTCTAACTGAAAATTTTCGTGAATTTGGGATAAACCATTTATGATTCCTACCTATATTTTTAAACGCCTCCTAGAGATTTTATTATAATATATATATATATATATATATATATATATATATATATATATATATATATATATATATATATATTATCGAGTTAAAATCTAAACTCGATGACATATATATATATATATATATATATATATATATATATATATATATATATATATATACACTCACCGGCAAAATTAACGGAACACCTTAAAATTGGGACATGTTAGATGTCTCGAATTTCCTAAACCTGTTGTCCGATTTTAGTTATTTTTTTAGTATGTTATAGGTATATTATTTAAGAATATCGATGTAATAATATTGTTGCTAGATAGGTCAATGTCATTTTATACCGGGTGTAACAATCCTACTGTGTTTTTTCCTTAAAGTTCGGGACACCCTATGGAATATTCTAGCATATATAAAATATTAAAATTAAAACTTAATTATACCCTCAGGCTTTCTTAACATTTTTTTTTTTGATTCATTTGCTAATGTTTGATAATAAAAAAGTTAGGTACGTTAACAATTAGCCATGTTTTTCATCAATAAATCCTCATTTTTTGCTTAGTTTAAAAACAAGCTTAAAGTAGGCTACGAGAAGTTAACAATTTAATGCACACACCGGCAAATTTAAAGGAACCTGTTATTAATGCAATATTTCTTTATATTTGTATTTTATAGACTATATCTACATAGCTCTGAAAGCTCCTTGTCACAAGAAAGTCTTAAATGTCAAAATGTCAAATTAATTTGTTTATTTGTATTATGTTTTACATTTTACAGTCATTCTGTCTGTTCATAACAAGTACAAACTTGTATTTAATTGAGCGCACAATAAGAAAGAGACTTAAAGAAGCCGGTCTCAAGTCATATGTGCCAATAAAAGCTCCCAGACTCCAGAGACACCATTGTTTAGCACGACTACAATTTGGTCGAGTACATCAAAATTGGAATGATAACCACTGGAGTCAAATTCTCTTTACGGACGAGAGCAGTTTCTGTGTAAATTAAATCGACGGTAGAGAAAGATTGTATTAACGCCAAGGAGAACGAAATGCCCCTTTCAATTTTACTACGACCGTACCTTTTGGTGGAGGTTCAATTATGGTGTGGGGCGGTATATGTTTGGGAGCAATAAAAGAGTTAGTGGTGATTGATGGTGGAGCATTAACAGCAGATAAGTATATCAGAGATGTTCTCCAAGACCATGTGGTACCTTTTTCACCATATATTGGCGAAAATTTTATTTTATAGTGTAAGAGTGTAAGTGTAAGATATTTCTTATTACAAGTGGGTATAACAACGATGAATTGGTCAGCTTGTTCCCCAGACCTAAACCCAATAGAGGATATGTGGGACATGCTAGGCAGAAAACTTAGGGCACGGGTTCCTGCTATTTAAAACAGAGAAATGTCACAATTGCAAAAGATTGAGGAATGGGAGAGGCTGCCCAACAACTGATCGATAGCGTTATCAGAAGTATGAGAAGACGAATAACTGCAGTTGTAAGGGCTCGTAGGGGAAACACACGCTATTGAAGTCAAAAAAATGCATAAAACAACAATTTAAGTTCAAACTGTACAATAAAGTTAATGCATTTAAAATCCGTATTTTGTTGAGTCTGACATCTTTGTGTTTTATTTCTTCTTAAACAGGTTTTATATTGTACTACCATTGTAATATAAATTCAAAATACTTCACCAACATTCGTATTATGATATTATCTAAACAGTATATAGACTAGAGAGAAAATACTCAGATTTTATGGTTGTTCCTTTAAATATGCTGGTGAAACTAAAAAGAAAATGAGCATTTATTGATGAAAATCATGGCTAGTTGTTAACGTACCTAACTTTTTTATTATACAACACAAGCAAATGAATCAAAAAATAAAATGTTAAGAAAGCCTAAGACTATAATTAAGCTTTAATTTCAATATTTTATATATGCTTGAATATTCCACAGGGTGTTTCAAACTTTAAGGAAAAAACACAGTATGATTGTTACACCCGGTATAAAATGACGTTGACCTGTCTAGCAACAATATTATTTCATTGATATTCTTAAATAATATACCTATAACGTACTAAAAAATCACTAAAATCGGACAACAGGTTTAGGAAATTCGAGTCATCTAACATGTCCCATTTTTAAGGTGTTCCGTTAATTTTGCCGGTGATTCTTCTTTTTCGTCGATAGACTTTTCCTATGTGGGATAAATCTTTCGTAACAATAGTATAAAGCTTAGCGTTAGTCGACAGTAGCACCTACTGTCCATGTTTTATTGGATATATTCTATATATCTATACTCAAAATTCAATTTGAATTTTTGCCAACAAAAAAAAATATATTAATTTTTACACAATACAATTAAACACAAAATTTTATTTAGTACACCTTATCCAATTTTGGAACGCACGAATATACAAACTCTGCATCGATATAATAATAAACGGGCCTCGTGGGAGCGAGCGTTTGAATAATACAATTCTGTTAGATTAAATTTGTCGGAACAAACTGAGTTTAATATTAATTTTAGTTTATTCGAGCAAAGGCTATAAATATGACAAAATTATGCGAAATGAGCGGCGATAATGTTCGCCGAACAATGGTGCAGAATTATGGGAATTCGAAATATTCTAGAATAATAGAAAAGCCGCAGTTTCCCCCAAGGGTAGTCGTTTATCAATGAGATGCTTTATCATTAAAACTTAGTTACTTAAGTTATATTTTTTTAATTTATATATTTTTTCTATAAAATTGATCATAATTAAAATTATAATTTATTTACAAAAATAAGTATATATATATTAAAGAAAACCACCGGGACTTCTTAGAACCTACGAGTTACTTATGAGTAGAGACTGGATTATATGCCAAATGTATGTGCATATATGTATATGCAGCATGTTTGTGGGTTTCTTTATAAATGCATATGCTATTCATATTTACTTGATTAAGAGCATGTTACCACATATTTGAAAATATCAAATAAACATAATGGTTTTCTATACCTATTTAGATAATAGTTTCTTGGAATTATTCTTAGCAGGTACTATAGTGTATTTTTATGAATGAGAGAGTAATAAAACAATAAATTATGTATGCAAATCCCTAAACTGTTGATACGGGTGACTCAATGAAAAACAGATATTTGTCAACAAGTTTACAGAAGTATATAGGAAAACAATTTTAAATTGAGTATGACCACCATACTCAATTTACCATTATTGAGTATAATAAAGGTTGGATAGTACCATACCACCATTATTGAGTATAATAAAGGTTGGAGCAGAATAGAATACAATAGTTGTGAGGGTTACTAATCCCTAAATAAGGTTGCCAGTGTCGGAGTGATGGAGGTTAACAGGTACTAATGAATTTGCAAGAAATGTAAGATGTTTATTTTATTGGTTATATATAACCAATAAAAGTTTAATAAGTACCTACCTATTTGCAAAATAAAGTTTAATTCTTTAGATAAAATAAAACGTTTTATTTTATCGGAAATGAGTGCATTCAACGAAGTAAGGGTTTCAACAGTCAAACATTTAATTCTTTAATTCCAGAAATCTACGACAGTAATTGACTAGATAATTACCTTCTAAACTTATTTCACAGAAAATGTGATAGTGGGTTTTTCCATTTTGTAGGAAGGTCCAAGTGGCGTATTCAAAATTCTTAACAGTTCACTAAAAGTAGGTACTTCAGTTGCAAGGTGCAGTTTATTGTGTATACTAGTGTTATGGAAAATTTGGAAGTGCCGTATAAACGCCGAAAAATTGGTCCTTTAACAGTTAATGAAAAAACATTAATATTTAATTGTTTTAAATCATTTACAGACAAACGTTTATGTGAAAGTGTTGATGAGTTAGTTAGCAGTACATCTACGATTTACAGAGTTATTAAAGAAGAGAAATGTGGTAGTTTTCAAATGCCACGTAATGCTCCAGGGAAACCAAAATTTCAAATAGAATATCATTTTTAAGAAGGACTTCGACGGAAAGTGCATGAATTCTTCTTTAGACAAGAATTTCCAACATTGAATAAAGTTCTTGTCTCAGTTCGAGATGATAAGGATTACCCAGAAATGAGTCGAAGTACGTTATGGAAACTTTTAAAAGAAATAGGCTTCCGCTGGAAAAAGAATCCCAGAAAGTCTATTTTATTAGAAAGAAGCGATATTGTCATATGGAGAAGACATTTTCTAAGAACCATAAAGGAAATGAGAAACCAAAAAAGAAAAATATTTTATCTTGATAAAACATGGATCAACGAGGGTCATACACCAAATAAATTTTGGCAGGATGAAACTGTTACAAGTCAAAGGTACGCTTTTGTAAATAACTTATCTACTGGTTTAAACCCATCATCAGGAAAGGGACGCAGGCTGATAATAGTACACATTGGCAGTTCAGACGGTTTTGTTGAAGGTGGTTTATTAACTTTTGAATCAACTCGTACCGGTGACTACCATGAAGACATGAACGCTGATGTCTTTCAAGAATGGTTCGAACAAATGATAATAGATCTTCTTCCTAAGAACAGTGTAATAGTAATGGATAATGCAAGTTATCACTCTAGACTTATAGAAGGACTGCCCACAACCAAGTGGTTAAAAAAAGACTTGCAGAATTGGCTGAGTTCAAAAAATATTACGTACCATCCCGGATCTATAAGAAAGGAACTTTATTCGTTGTGTGCCCTTCATACAGAAAAATTTAAAAAATACGAAATTGATGAAATTGCCAAAAATCGTGGAATGGCAGTACTTAGATCCCCACCATATCATTGTGAATTAAACCCGATTGAACTGGTATGGGCACAGATAAAGAGTGAAGTTTCAAGAAAAAATACCACTTTTAGAATTCATGATGTTAAACAGTTGTTTTTGGAGGCCGTAAATAATGTAAAACCTGAAAACTGGGAAAAGGCAGTAAATCACACTATTAAAGAAGAGGAAAAAATGTGGAAGCTGGACAATATTACTGATAAAATGATCGAGCCAGTTATTAAAAATCTTGGTTCTGAAAGTTCATCTTCTGAATCTGATTTGAATTTGTAACAAGTAGCTGTTAGTTTTATATTAATATTTTTATTCATCTATTTAACATACCTAAGACGTTTTTAAAAACTCTTTTTCTCTTTTGTAATTTTTAAAAATTAAAAAAAATGTGAATTTTTTAAAACCCTTTTAAATGTAGGCCAGTCAGTTCTAATATGTCCAGTCAGTGTGTGATAAAAGAGGTTGTTTACATACACATAACACTTTATAACACTGAAATAATTAATTTATTTTTTACAATTATTCAAAGTAATTTTTCAATTAATCTTGAGCACGCCCATGGAGTGGTCGAAGGTACCAGTTAAAATTATGCTAATTACTCTCTCGTTCATAAAAATAAACTATAGCTAAGGTAACTACGAAATAATTTTATTACAAATATCGACTAAACCTACAAGTTTTATTTGGGAAAACCCATTTGTGAATTATTTATCAGAAGAATAGGGCCAACATGCAGCTAGGTATTATACAGTAAATTTATTTTTAAATTCTCTTTACCAGCTGACAAAGCAACTTGTGATTGTGAATACTGTGCTTATAAAATAAAAATAATTTCTTGTTTGAAAATATGCCGAAAGTAGCGAAACAAAAAGCAAGTCTATTGTGGAGTTGGGTTGGTGGCAACAGTGAAATGAAGATTATAGACAATGAAAGTGATTTCTGTACTATTTGTGATAAAAAGGTTAGTCCACTTTGCAAGAAAATCGTTATACCTATACTAAACATGCAACAGTTTGACTATTGGCGGTAGTTTTAGTTTCGAGAAAAAAATATAAGATATCTTAAAAATTGAAGTCCATATTACTGCATTGAACTCCTATTTACTAAACCGTTTTGTTACAGATTCCATGTGAAAAAAAATTCCAAATTTCCCAACACCTGATAAAGGCTCTTCATCAATATAAACTATTTAAGGACTTCAAGAAACCACGCCAGCAGCTTCTGCAAAAGAAATATGTGAGGGCATCTTACAAAGACGTTATTGTAGGTATTAAAAGCCGGGTAAGAGATGAATATCTGTAGATATCTGTCAGACTACTGACGCCAATAGTCAGCAAATCGCGAATTTAATTATTGGAGTTTTAAACAGTTTAGCTGATGACTCTAACAAGTCGTATTTAATCAGCGTAAAATATTTAGAAAAAAACCAACTATGTAACAATGGCGCGGTTTGTTAATGAATCTTTGACAACTTTCTTTTTACCGAATTAAGTACCTTCTAAAAAAAAATTTTGCTACTAGTTAGTGATTCCGCTTCCTACATGGTTAAAGCTGTTACTAGTCTTAAGATTTTTTTCCAAATTGATTTCAACGCATGGTTTAAACAGGGTGGCAGAGAAAGTTAGACTCGAGTTTCCAAATGTAAACACTTTAATCAACAATGTAAAGAAAGTATTTTTAAAAGCAGCATTACGAGTAGAAGTATATAGGGAGATGCTTCCCGATATCCCTTTGCCACCGGAACCAGTGTTGACTAGATGGGGGACGTGGTTAAATAGTGCCATATTTCTTGCAAATAATTATATTGATATCAAAAATGTTATATCAAATTTTGATCCTTCTTGTTGTATTGCTGTTCAGAAATGTCAAAATATTTTTAGTGAGAATTCTGTTCAGAATGACTTGTCCTAGTTTGCGAAACCAAAACGTTTGCGAACGGCTACTCAGGGTTTTTTTTGAAGAGCTGGGTCGCAGATAAGTGAATGACAAGGGGGCTGGAATGAGGTAACTGCAAAAATGAAACAAAAGGGTCTGCTGGACAAACACAACACAAGAAGGTTCTTAAGCTATTTAAAGTAAGGACGCCGCTTACAAGAATCTTCCTGTTGAGTGGAAGAAAGGCTTTTCTTTCCTGAAAATATAAAAGTTAGAAACTTTTTAAACGGAAATAATAACTTGGTTTAGGAAAAAAAATTAAATATTTATTATTATCTCACCACAAACAGTTACAAATACAAATAATAATAATAAAATACACAATAACAAAAACAGACTTACAATGTTGCTATCGGATAACAAACTCTAGAAGTTGAAGATACTATAAGAACTTTCAATTGTTGATGGGCGACATTATATAGCAGAAAGAAATTATTAAAAATAAAAAATATCTTTTTAAATTTTTAAAAACCAAAATAAAATAAGATCTCAATTTAATTAGGTATATATGTGCCAATGGTCAAGAAAATAAATTAAAAAAAAAATTAAAACTATTAGAATAATTACTATGACAGCTAGCCACTACCTAATATTATCTTTTAACATACATAAAAACATCTTTTAAAGTTCTTTGAAAAGCCGTTCTTCAAATCCCTTAGGTGGGAGACTGCACGAAACAAAACACTAATCACTCTTGCAAAAACTGACACATTACATTCGAGTATAATTCACTTTTTTACAACAAATTTGCCGATTCCTTTCAACTACCCACGCCGCGTCTTCTCTCTATAAAATCTCAAACACAACATAATTATCTGCACTTAAACTCCACACTGCTACTGTACTGCACATTTTCCCATGTCAAAAGACGAAAAATGAAAAAAGTTTGCCAATTAGAAGAAATATTCGAACTAACACCGAAACCAACTGCCTTTGGCAGAGGCCTCACTGAGAGTGATCTCCTAATCTCAATCGTTAACCCAACTCGGTATAAACAAAAACATATAAACGGGATTATTCTGTTTATTTGACGCGCAAAATATTCTAAGGCGGCTCTCGATATAAGAAATGCTGAAGAAATTCGCATCTGTGATATATAAACAAACTTTAAAATGTGTCTATTAAAAATCTCGGCGACGCAAAATGGATTGAAATAATATATTTCGGTGTTCTAATACATACTACAAAACAACAGAAAACATCAAATGTATTTGATAAAAAAATTAAATATTCCTTACACACAGCAAATAATGGATGTTATGATTTAATTTGAACAAGATGAGTCCTCAGATTCAGAATATATCTATATCATTAGGTTATTCCGGTCAACTATATTCTGCATTTCAATGTACTGATGGGAAGTTGTGAGATTTTGTTTTTTTACTAGTTCAGTCATGCATTGATCTACGATTTACAATTTTAAATTGTTAGTGAGCAATAAAAGTTACCTTACCAGCCCGTTTAGCAGTAAGCCGGTTTCTTTTAGATGTATTGAAACTTCTTTTAGTCGCTGCACTGGATAAAGGCATGCTTAATATATCTACCGCTATTTTAGTTAATTTTGTTCTGAGACATGTACACTTCCCGTCATATAAAACTGGTACACTTTTTTTCCCAATGTAAACATGTGTTCAAACTGGACACAATAGTTCGTGAATCAATTCGTTGTTGCCATCACAGATAACGGAATTGCACTAAATCTAAATAAAAAAAATAATGTTTAAAAATGTATAAAGTTGTTAGATACGTATTCTTTTTATCATTAACAACAAAAAATCGTATCTAATAAATTTAACAACAAGAGATAGGGTTGAGCTAATATCCAAAATGTTTGAAGAATTTTTAAACCTAGGGTATTGGCACAGGGAACATTGGAATGCATCTACTGTAATTTTATACTTCAATTACTTACCGAACACTTACTATATTTTGTGTCAATAAGTTTAGTAACAGGCAAACTACAAACTACAAGATTCATTTATTATTAATTACAAGAACGATAAGTGAGAAAAACTAAACATTATACTTTATCCTACGTATTATAAACTATAAAATATCCGGGCGAAAAACGCTTTTCGAAACGTGACAGTTACAGTACAATATCTCACTGAATTATTTTATTATTATAATTTAAAGTCTAGATTGATTATCTATCATCATTTTTTAATTAAAATATTTTCATAAATTATAATAAAACACAAATCAATGTATGGGTACTTAGTTAAGATGATGAAAAATTACAAAATTAATATGAGCATTTTTTAGGATGCACGTTTAAACAAATGTAATGTGACTGACTGATCGAAAATACTCGGTAATATTTTAGTTTTTAGTATACTTAACACTAGCACACAGCCCTGTTTTTAGCTGGTTCTATATAATATCTTCGTTGAACTGGCAACAGTCCCCTAGAAATTAGAATGACAAGATCAATATACACAACTTAAAAAACACAATTTTTGCTTATAAGAGTTGTAGCAGTTTTTTATGACGCGAACGGTACTTTTTCACCATATATTGTGTCTAGTTTCCATTTAGTTTTTTCACAAATCCGTACTTATACCGATAAAGTGATAAATCGGCCATTATTTCAGCAGAGTCACTACCATATTTTAAAGTGACTTAATTATCTCTAAATTCAGTTTCCACAACTTGTTCCTCTCTGCTTAAATAAACACCATTAAACTAAGGATCTAATAATATTATATTCGCAATGAACGACGGTAGACTCTTTGGTGTTCAGTAGAGGGGTAGTTAAAAAAAAGGTCAGTTAGGAGGTTACCTACATGGTTAGATACCAAGACGCAAACTTGTCTGAGCTTGTCCTTAACGTATTTAAGGTTGGCCTTGTTTAGGTTGGAGAGATATTAGAGTTGTAAATTTCCCTTTCGTTTTTATACTATACTATACTGCAACAAAAGGGGTGCGTTCTTTTCAATAAAATCTATCAACTTGATTACGTTTGAATTGGGTACAAAGCTTTAAAATATAATAATAGTTCTTGATTTTTCTATGTATATTTTATTACTCTGATAATAGTTTATAAAAATTATATAAATTTTATAAATTTTAAAGTGACTTACGATTTAGATTTTTAAATTTTTGGAGCAATCGGTTTCTTTTATTTAAATCTTGCTAAATATATTAAAAAACTTCTACAATTAACCCCCTGAGATTCAAAGCCATCTAAAAAGGTAAACTTTTTATTACTTTTGAAAAAGGATATAGATTTTTGTCCTTTTGAGCTGGTAAATTGTGTATGCTAACTTCTTTAGAGACCCCAAACGATTGCCACTCTAAGCGCTGTCACTTCAACAAGTCAACAGAAAAAACTTTTTGTGAATGCTTTGAATTACTTTGTTGGCCAGTTTAAAGCGGACAAAAAGAAGAGAATTTATGACGATGGGAGTGAACGGTCTAAATTTTTTTTAGAGTGTAAACACATATTTTATGCCAGTAGAATGTTTGCGTATGGAGGACGTACTTTGTTTCACAAAATTTTTAAACTGGAGGATTATTTGGAAAAAATGTTCATAGAAAATAATGGGATTTAATAATTTTGTAATATTATACTTAACAAGGGCGTAACGTGCATGAATAAAAGTGATGTTTCGCATTACCTTAACTTTTTTTATTTACATTTACGTGCTCGGCAACTATGGCCACTCACACAAGGACGATTACAAACAACATTGCGAGAGGTATAATATATTGAATAATATTAGGAGAGTTTATGATACAATAATTTTTTCTCAAAAACTGAAGAACTCTCTCTATGATCACTGAGAATGCCGCCTAGCTGAGAATTAAAATTTAATAAACTAGGAAAATGAGCTGTCGTTTTACCTTACTGAATGGATGACATTCGGTAAGAATGTGTTTCAATGTTAGTTGGAATCTGATGTTATCGGGAAACTGTGTGTAAGTTTGGTGTGGTCTATACGGATTCTTAGTATATTTGTATGGTGTTGTGAGTCTTGTGAGGTCAGTTTAAAGTGGATGGATTGCACGTAAGAATGTATTTAAAGAGCTCCAGTAAGTTTGCCATAATCTCCTGGTGAAGCTGTAGGATTCTGATTATAAATTCTAGCAAATTTGGATGTGAGTTGTTGACGTGGTATCTGTTGAAGCCGTAGCTTGCTAATCTGCGACGTAAAATTGTTTTTGTTTAAAAGTCGAATTAATTTAATTATATTTTATATCAAGGTATACTTTTTTCATAATTATAAAACTGTTTTAAATATATTTGATACAATAATAGTCATTGTCATCATAATTGGCCTGACAATCATTTGTAAAGGTAATGGATTTTGACAAGAGCTGTCACCTTGTAAATAACAGGTAAACTTGTGTACTAAATCGGCATGACTCATAGCTCTTGTTAAAATCCATCACCTCTACATCTTTACCTGCTCGCAGAAAAGTCTCTTGGTTCCTATTAACTATCCTCAATCTTTTCATCTTTAGAATCATCTCTAATAGGCATTCTCTAATATTATCAAACTATCTTCTACACGGTTATATTCTTCTACTTCTTCCTCTGGATTGGAGAATGCCAATATCTTCGTATACTCATTATCTGAAATCCTAGCAACGTGCCCAGTCCATCTTAGCCTCTACACCTTAATAAATTTTTATTTATACCTAAAAGATACCAAGTAGTCTCTCGTCGTTTTGGAATTACATGCATGTTTTAACGCATATATCAAAACTGGTCTTATTAAGGTATTCTAAATGTTAATTTTTACTGCACGTTATAGGTTTATAGTTTATAGATTAAAGGTTATATGTTTTTGAAGACCGTGTGTAGTTAAATTTGATATTGCTATATGTCTTTTTTTTTCGTCGCTTGTCATGTTTGTTGTATTTATTAACGATCCAAGATATGTGAATTCAAATAGGTAAAAAAATAATAAATAAGACTTACTCACAATCAATTTAATTTAACTATCAGACGACCGGTTTCGCTTTCTACAATATGCAAAGCATCCTCAGGTCTCGATACAAAGGTAAACAAATGCTGAAATGATAAAAACCCGTATTAGGGTGTTGTCTAATAAAGATAAACAAAGATCTAATAAATTACAATAATTATGCCAATATTACATGTCTTTGGTTTTATTTCAAAATGAGTAAATTGAATAAAAAGGTATAAAAAGTATAAAAAGTTTAAACAGACAAGGTAAGACCCACAAATTGTTATAAAATAGTCTATTAGATTGTAGTATTATTTTAATAAATGAGCAAATAAATAAACATTACTTACACGCCGGTACTCTATTAATTGATGGATGGTAGAACATGGTTGAAACTAATTTTTAAAATAAAAATATTAAAATTAAAGAGACAAGTTATTTGTCTCAAGTTATTAAGACAAATAAAATTGAAAAACATTGAAAAAAATTATTTAAAGAATAATAACAAGCCTGTGATGTTTATAACGTTACAATTTAACGTTCAAAAGTTAAACTAATATTCCTAGTGTTTATACTTATATATTATGATGAAAATATCAAAAAGTTGAATAAAACGAAAAGAAACTTTTCAATATTTTATGAGTGTTATAACGTTTGGTAAAACACACTTGTTATACAAGAAATATTATATTTTTAAAGTCAAAAGTAAAATCCACAAAGGATCAAAGCAGCTGTTTTTAAGAAAAGGTAAAATGTCCAGTTGAAAACGGCATGTTTTTCGTAAAAAATGACAAATATTGTCCACAAACGAGGTTTTCTTGTGATTTTAGATCATAGGCGTAGACAGGTCTTTACTGATAATTATTTTAAATTGTTAAAGGTATAAATCTCTATTTTATACGAAGAGTTTGAATATTGATTAATGTTTTATGTTTAGTTGATTCGTTTTAAAATTAACAAATTAGATAATGCTTTATTATACGACAAAAGAAAACCAGTGTTTAGTAAAAACAATCATTCTCATAATTAGTAATTTAACAATTTTTAAAGGCCGTACAGTTTCTTAAGTTTTCTATGCCATATTGTCCTATTCTGAAGTTACAGTTTCTAGGTGTAATCATCGATCTTCTTAACACCTTGCTCCACATCGGCTATCTTCCTGAGCTTTGGTCAATTTAGTTTTCTCGTACCAACCAATCCGATCAAGACCCTATCAAAGTACATGAGCAAATTCCTGAGCTTGTCATGCAATAATCTGAACTTAATAATACGCGAGAGGACAACAAGTTGCACGCACGATACACTTACAACGGTATGCTATGTTTGGAATAAAAACGTGTCTTTGACGCGCAGTTACGTCACGTCGATGCATCGAGCTGTTGTATCTTATGGTGTGAGATAGTATTTTCAGTGTTTTGAAATCTTTTTCGCGGTTTTTAGTAAATCGTTGATGAATTTAAAAAAAAACTATTGTTAACTATCCGGTAGGTGATTAAAAGTGCGTGTAAATTATTATATCTATTTAAAATGCCGTCGTGTACCGACGGAAAGTACTGGAAACCGAGTTCAATTTAATGCATGGAACGTCACTTTCTAAATAGAAAAAAATATTTTCATTGATAGCTGACCATACCGTTGCCATGCTTGGTAATGAAGTAATATACCTTATAAAGTTATTTATTGCCCTAGTCCTACCAGAAGCTACATAAGATTGCGAGAAATCGATAAGCAAATTAGATTTGAAAATTGTAAAACTCGAAATAAAAATGTTAAAATTTACAAACAGTAAAAAAAATAAATAAGTACCTACGAAGTATTAAAACATTATTCTGTTAAAGCGCTTTCTATATTGAAATAAATATTCGTAAATTCCAATCACATTGAATACTTTTTTTATTTCATTTTTATTAATTCTTTCAAAAGTATTTTTGTATCTCAATATCGCCGTTTCATTTACAACTGTATTCGATTTGAAAATTGTAAATTAGTAAATCCACAATGGGATAAATTAAAAATAAAAACACTCAACGTAACCAACATCAAATAACTTACGATTTGCATCGATGTGGCGTCACTGAAGATGCGCGTCAGCATACCGTTATTAGGTTGCACGATAGCCTGGTAGGCGAAATGACACGTGCCTTATAAGAGTTCAATGTAAAAAACCTGCTTTGAAGAACAGTGCTATCAAAAATAAACTCTTTTAAGTGTAACAACTAGGTTCGCTGTTATTGCAGATTTTAAACAGTGCAGCAACATCAATTGCTAGTGTCAGATGCCCTAAAATGACTTGACATGACGTCAAAACAAATGTCGATATGGATGTCAGGCCTAAGAAACGAAGGTATCAGAAAAATTACTAAAATTTAAAGCAATAGAAAAAGATCGACCTGAACCCGATTCTAGAGCAATAGAGATTTTATAGAGTACTCTCCTCGAAGAAAAAAAATTACAGGACCAACTCTACTCCAACAATAAGAAATAACAAAGGTTATGTGATACTCAAAGACGAAACACTCATAGAAGAATAAACAAAATATTTCAAAAACCTTATAAATATCATACCAACTTAATAAGAAAGTTGGACGATAATGGTAATGTCGATCAAAGAAGAAATTCAGAAGGCCTAGATAGAACTCGTTGAGCAAGATCTAATTTGATAAAATATTTGAATAATCTTCTTCTTCATCTTCTTTCTTCTAGTATGTAGACTTTAAAGCCTGTTTCTTCTTCAATATTAGCCTCCTAAATTGTTTAAATTGTCGCATCATCTTTTTCTTAGTCTGCCAATACTTCTTCGTCTATTTGGTGACTTATCTCTGGCTATTTGTACTATTCTATTCTCTGCCATTCTACTGATATGTTCGTTCCACTTCTGTTTTCGTTTTGTCACCCATCTATTTATGTCTTCCATATTGCATGCTCTTCTTATGTTTTTGCTTCTCTCCCTATCGAACAGACTTTTCCCTGATATTCGTCGGAGTAATTTCATCTCTGTTGTTTCTAGCAGTCGTCACGGTTTAGATGTGTCAGGTCTTGTCTCCGCCGTGTATGTTAATACAGGTCTAATTGCTGCTTTATATATTCTTGTTTTTGTGTCTTGTCTTAGGTGTTTGTTCTTCCAGATTGTGTCATTAAGAGAACCCGCCGCTTCACTTGCTTTTAAGCTTTGTTGTCGTATTTCTTTTTCAACATCTCCGTAACTAGTTGTATCTATTCCCAGATATGTAAACCTTGCTTCCTGCTTTATTATTTTCCCATCAATTTAGATTTTACACCGTAGTGGCTATTTAGATGTCATACATTTGGTTTTGTCTGCTGATATTATCATATTGTATTTCTTAGTTGTATTGAAGATATGAGTTAATCTTTGGAGCTCGCCTTCTGTCTCGGCGATTAATGCGTCATCTGCATAACATAATATGTGGATTTCTTTTTTTCCCCATTCTGTAGCCATGAGCTTTACGTACTGCTTGTATTATTTCGTCCATTATTATATTAAAGAGAAGTGGGCTCAACGGGCCACCCTGTCTGACTCCGCTTTGTACTGGTTTACACTGTCCTTGTACTTTCCATTTATCTTTGCCTCTATTCGATTTTGGAGGTAGATGTTTTCGATGGTTTGTATAATATTAGATAATTGGTATATACTGTATACCATTTGTATATAATATTGATTGTCTATATTAATTGTATAATATTGATTGGAACTGTGGCTAGGGGTTATGAGCGCGATGACTGGTTAGATTGAGTAGCTCAAAGTCGCGTTCATGCCCACAGCCGGTCCCAAGCCCGGATTAAAGATGATGGTTAATGAGCCAGGTTAGCATCCTACCCATTGTAAAAGGAAACAAGGCTCAAAGAACCGATATTATTTGAATAATCACAGTATTAAATAATTAACAGTGCGTTAAATCATTACTTTTATTGTATTTGACTATAATCATGGAAAAATGAATTTAATATGTTATCGTGAGAAATTAGGCGGTGATTCCTCGGTCTGAATAATACCTCCAGACTCTTTTCGACCTTTGGATTTCGATCGTAAGGTGGATCTAGTATTCATGATTTTTGAATGTATATCTTGCTGGAAGAATACGCTGTGCCAATCGTTTACCCGAAAATGAGAGTTTGTCTCCAGACTCAATTATGAGCCATAGGTTTGTCGCCTTTTTCACAATTAAAATGAGCAACGTCAAATAAATGTGTACACTACCAGTGCTTGAGATACAAGATAGCGATATCCAAGGTAGATATACGAAAATAAGAAATATATGTATTGTGGAGAATGCATGTGCTTCCTTGTACCATAAAAGTTCTCGTATCTGGTTCATTAAACCATAAAATCTAATGATTACGCAGAAAAAGTTTATATAAAATGACCTACATATTATATTATTAAATTGGAATGGGCATGAAAAGCAAGGACGATTTTCTACCATAACTATTGTATAATAAGCATGTAGTTAAGTTATTAGTAAAAGTTGAAACAACGTGTTGAAACAAAGTTTTTTACGAGAAAATTAAGGAAGTCTCACATACCACCTGCTGCATTACAGCTAAATCACTAAAGCAAAAAATTATTAACATTATACGAAGAGTGGCTGTCAGATAACAAAATTTAAAATAAAATAAGCAGTTAAGGTTTGATTTCGTTACAGCGTACCACCATTCGCTGATATTCGCTGCGTACCACCCCAGCAAACTCACGTTAAGCTCTAACGAAATAACTAATAACTTTTTTTGATATAAGGTTGAATGCTCGAATAAATGAACTTTAATAAAATTAAAGGCAAATATCGAGCACAATTTTATTAATTAAATCTTGCCCAAGTACTTTCGCTTTTCTAAAGCATCATCAGGGGCATTTCGTCAGTTTTGGACTATCCAACAAGAGAGAATTCTCTCCCCTGTTGCCGACAAGAATGTAGCTTAAACTTTTAATAAAATAATATATAATAAAATAATATTATTAAAAAACTTTTAATAATTAAAAAATTTTAAACTGTTTGTCCTTGTTTAGTGTAGTGTTTGTATAATTGTATGTTTAATGTTATACTTATTACATTCTGCACTTGTTGGATATCCCAAAACTGATGAAATACTCCTGACGATGCTTTAGAAAAGCGAAAGTATTTGGGCAAGATTTAGTTAATAAAATTCTGCTCGATATCTACCTTTAATTTTATCAAAAAACTTTTTTTGGTCAACAAAAAGAAAATTTGTTTAATTTACTACTGTTTGTATTTTGAGAACGATTTCCGAAGTGGAAATTGAAACGTCAATTTATTTAACCTTTAATTGTGGCTTATTCCCATTTAAATAGGAATTACAGTAAAGATCCTCTTTCAGTACTAGTTACTTGACTCACTTGTTTAACTCTTTTGCCCAGAATATTGTGCAATTTGTACAAGAACATTTACACACTATGTTCATTGAAAGATGTAGCAAGCGAGAGACTACATCCTTCTTGTCGGCTGATGCTCAAGTTAGGTGATCGTTTTAAAAATCCTCCCATTCATTCTAAGAAGCCGCATATTGTTTTTTTTTTTTATTTTGTATGATAAACGGCAATATCCAAAAGTTCATATATACCGGGTGGTGAATCGTCAAACGGACCATAGGAAACTCAATGGGAAATTTTAAATTGTTGAATTGCTGCTTCCCTAATTATTTTAGATCAAAAGTCATGAAAAACTATTTGTAGAGGACTAAAATCTGCATTAGAAACAAATGTTAAAACCGTTCTACGAATCAAATGTACTTCAAAATTTTGCAAAAATATATAAGATTTTTCAGACCACCCCTAAAAGTTAGGCCACACGTAATACAAGGATATATTATAACCAGAGATATCTTACATATCTCTGATTATAACGTGTGTTTTATCATATTAATGTCAGATGTTTGACAATTCGAATTGTCAATTTTTTTTAATTTAGGATTAAATTATAAACAATGAATTTTACTAAATACTACTACTACTGAACAATATTACTTTGTGAACAATAAATTATATTGTTTACAAATCGATCAATATAATGAAATGTACTCAGTTGACGAAAAATCGCATAATGTTGTATTCAGGCAATTAATAGCGCGAACCTTTTCCTGTCACTACCGGTTCTTTATTTAACGTAAGCTATTCTAATACACTAAAATTTAATTCCATGTTGTTATACAACAATTCAATGAATTCCAATATACTGTTACTGTGATCTTTATTCCTAATAATAATATACGATAATTTCGAAACATAAAACTATAACAAATATTATAGTAAAACATGAATAAAATATTTTTATTATTGCTCTTTTCTCCTTAACTGAGTACATTTTTTAATCAACTTAATTTTTCTTTTAAATAATAAATCAGAAAATTTTGGCCATTTAAATCATAGATAAATATAATATATTTCTATATTATTTATCTATGTATAATGTAGTTGATTTAAATATTGTCAAATATTAGAAACGTCAATATGACAAAACGCAACACGTAATACACATTCTTTTCACGGCGTCTGGCCTGACTTTTAGGGGTGGCCTGAAAAATGTATTATATTTTAGCAAAATTTTGGAATACGTTAAGTCGTAGAACAATTTTAACAATTGTTTTCGATGCATATTTGAGTCCTCTACAAATAGTTTCCCATGACTTTTGGTGTAAAATAATTAGGGAAGCAGGAATTCAACAATTTAGAATTTCTCATTGAGTTTCCTATGGTCCGTTTGGCGATTCACCACCCTGTATATATATATATATATATATATAATGAATGGTGGGTTTTTCGGTCAAAAGGTCTAAAGAAAAAAGTCAAAGAAGGTGGCTACTTCATCTATTTATTGAAGACGTTTCGCTTTCTAATCAGAAAGCATCTTTCTAAATAGAAAGCAAAACGTCTTCAATAAATAGATGTAGTAGCCACCTTCTTTGTCTTTTTTCTCCGTTAGGCTTTTGGTCTAAATTTTTAGCATTTATTTCTTTTGACAAGGAATGAGTTGCTAGCACGTCGCCTCAACCCTCCTTCTTTATCTGGGCTTGGGACCAGCACCAGCATTTACTGAGTTCTGAATCAACACAGTACTTGCCGGAGGAGGAAACTTTTTAATTTCTATAAATATTTGTACGTTGCAAACATAATGCAGATGTATAACTTTAGTTAAAAAATCACTCCGATAATAATAAAAGTACCGATTTGCGGGACATGCAGTACAAAGCGCCAATCTTGTCACATGTGCCGTCCCGCAGAAAAATCGCTGTCCCCTACCGCGTCCCGTCTAGCAGCAAAAATCGCTGTCCTGTCCAGTCCCTACAGACAAAATGCGATGAAATGTGTGGGCGGGACATACGCGTGCATCCCTATATACGGCTAGATGACCTGCTGGTTCGAGATAGATGTACATAGCTGCAGATAGAAAAATGTAACAGAAAACGTCACAACACTGTGTGTCGCAATACCAAAATATATTGTAGAGATGTGCATATATGCATTGAAATGTATAAGAACAAGCCATTGCTTAAACAACTCCTTAATTTTGGCTAATGGAACCAATTTTAAGTTCATCAAAATATAAATGAAAAATAAATAAATATTAGAAAAACGTTCTTTGCAGTACCATCTTAATAATTAACTTTTAATATACATCGCTAAATATTTTACTTATTATAATACTTTTTTAATTAAACACGTACATTAAATTAAACTTGCCTTTAGAGCGACTATGGTAAGTTCACGTATAATTAAACAGAGTTTTGACGCAAAAAATAAAAGAAAAACGCGAGCCGTTTCGGTTTAGAGCTTCAAAAAGAAAAAACAAAAGCGAGGGAATAAAAGTTCCTTTTTACGCACCTCCAATCACGAGAGCTCTGCGCGGCCCTTTTTCCAATGTTTATGTGACTCAAAGCGTAGAGACACACCACGTGAACTGACCCGAATACTAATCTCGGCTATCGTGCTCGTTTCATTAGATCGGGATGTTATATTATGGGTGCACAATATGGCCGTATACTTTACATTTTTGACGATTGTAGCAATTGTGGAGAATGAGATAAATCAAATAACCACATTTTTATTTATTCAATTTCATGGCAGTCAAAAACTATTATATTTTTTATTATTTTAATTGTTTAGCTGCCTGTAACTTTGTTTTTAATATTCTTATTTATCGGTATCTTCTTCTGTTTCTTTGGCTACTTTATAAGGTTATAAAGTCACATGTTTTTTGATATTTTTCTTCAAGTAATTATTTGATAGCAACGTCTTTTGATTTTACACCTTCTCTTTTATTTTACTATTTTTATTCTAATAGTCGTTGGAGCTCAACTCTTTGATCAATTAAATCTTTATTTTTAATTTAGGCAAAAGAAATAAATCGGGTAGACCCTGACAAACCTGAGCAACCCTACCGGATATTGGGTAACCAACTCCAGTGGAAAGTAGGATCAAGGCCGACGAGGAAGAGAGAAATGGTCCTCCAAAAAGAGGGTTAGGCATACGGCTAACAACCTTATCCTAGAAAACACACATGTTACGAATTTTCAAGGAAAGAGAACCAGACTGATCAAACGACGACGACAGCGCGAGAAAAATGTACATGATTTAAGAATCGCGACATGGAACATCCGCATCCTATACAGATCGGAGCCCTCCAAAATCTGATCGGTGAACTAAATAGATATGACATACATATAACAACTCTGCAGCAAATGAGATGGGCTGGAAGTGGCATCATTCACAAAAGACAACATATTATATTTTATAGTTGCGACGCTAAAGATCACACATTAGGTACTAACTTCATTGTAAATAAAAAGGTTAAACAACACGTAAGAAACTTTCTTGCTATTAATTCTAGAATGTGCATCCTGAGACTAAGGGAAACATTTTTAATTATAGCATCTTAAATGTGCTACAGAGGGAAAGAAAGACGATGTCAAAGAAAAATTCTATGAAGAATTAGAAGCTGCATACCCTTCATGTCCAAAGAATGGCATCAAAATTATTTATGGTGATCTCAACGCAAAAATGGAAAAAGAGCAACAATACCTATAAATTATAGGTAAGCACAGCCTTCATAAGGTATGCAATGACAATGGCATCAGACTAATAAATCTAGCAGCTTCCCTTACCATGGTTATTGCCAGCATATGCTTCCAGCGAAAAAATATTCATAAGGGAACGTGGAGATCTGCAGATGGGGTTACAGTAAACATGATCAACCATGTTAATATTGACTCTAGACATCACTCAGACGTTATAAACGTAAGCATCAGACGAGGGGCCAATGCAGACTCGGGCTACTACCTAGTAGAAAGTAGAATAAGAGCCAGAATCTCAAACATTAAAAAGGAAAAGGGATCCAAAATTGAAAAATATGAAATAAAAAACTGCTAAAAAAGCAGACAACAGCAAAAAGGGAAAATAAAAAGGATATATAAAAGGAAGACTAGAAAATAGCCAGAAGCACGAGGATATAAACAGAGAATGGGAAGCGTTTAAAACATCATACAAGACTGCCGCAAGACTGGAATACCAGAGTAATTATCCCACTACATAAAAAGTAAGATCAGCTTCAATGTAAAAACTGCCGGGCCATAACGCTACTAACTGTGACATATAAAATACTGTCAAATATTGTGTATGACCGATTGAGACCATATGCGTAACAAATGGTTGGGGGATATCAACGTGGTTTCTGCTGACAAAAATCCACAATAGATCAGATCTTCGTCTTAAGTCAAATCTTGGAAAAGACTGTAACGATAATATTTTGCCTACCACAGGGGGCATTAATATAAGGGGTAGAAAATTGGGGGAAGAAACTAAGGGGGTGGAGATAAGGCAAGAAAAATAAACGCTACTTATGCGAACGGCACTCAGGGTTTCGTAGGAGAGCTGGGGTCGTGGATAAGTAAAAGATAAGGCATTTAAATGGGGCAACTACAGAAAAAATGAAATAAAGGACTCTTGGGATAAACAAAATAAAAATAAACAAGAAACACCTCAGGGAATTTAATATAGGGCGCCACTTGAGGTGCCTAATTATGCCTATCACAACCACTAGTTGTAACTAGGGAAATAATTAGTAAACAAAATCAAAACATAAAAAACATATCTTTTTCAAATAAGAATCAAAAAAGGTTTGGCTCAAAAAAAAAATAAATAAAAAGTTAAAACAACAAAATTTAACATTTATTTATGTGTCACCACAAACAGTTACATGGAGAAAAAACAAAACACAAAAACTTGGAGAAATACAAAATTCCAAAAAACTTACATGTGTCATCCATTAACAAACTCCATTGCTACAAAACTTACAAAATTGCCTGGAGGTTAACATTTTTAAACAAAAAAAAAACAAAACAAATCAACATCAAAAATACTAAAACGAGCTGTCATATATTAACATTAAATTTAAAAAAAAAAACTGAACACAAATTGAGAGCTTTACTCAAAACCTAAAATTTACAATTTTAAATGTCAACGAAAACAATTATTATTTTATAAAAAAATGTCTGTCTTTAGTTTAAAATTTGAACAAAATGTTACCTTAATTCACATGACACACTCAACTTTCTAAAACCATAACTGGAACCTGGAACTGAGGGCTCCACTCTCTCTGGATCACGGAGACCTCCATCTCCAAACTGCCAAAAGCCTTGGATAAAAGCGGGAACAAATTAAAACAAAACGAGGATGTCCTCCAATCCTCACTCAAAACATTAATAATTGAAGCATTTACTGCCACAAAACCAATAACATAACTGCTACATATTCTTCATAACAAAGGACGAAAACAGGATACTTTACAAATTCGACGTGAATTTGGACTGGCGTTGAACCGCTATTCAAAGCTGCTACAACGGGAGTGAAGAAATTCTAATAAAATTGAACGCATACATACAAACGCTGACATAACAAGACACCACGAAACGACGTACATATCCTTTTGCGACGCATAAACTTGAAAAGAATTTGCCGAAGTAAAATAAATAAACAACTCTAAAATGGTTTATTTTAACTTGGCCGACCTAAGAAAGAAATGAAAAGATATTTGGGTTTAAATACGTACGAAATATTTTTAGATCTATCAAAACTATATAAGGTGATTTTAATATTTCGTATACGAGGGGACTTCAATATACTCAAAAGAATCAATGAAATTGAAAATGCTACAAGACTAGTGAATTTAATATAAACACATATCATCTTTTCATTGATTTTGAGAGTGCCTATGATAGCATACATCAAGAATTTCTGAGCCATGTACTGAAAGAGTTTAATATTCCAACTCAACTCATTGATATAGTAAAAGAAACACTTAAAGTACAAAGCAATAGATGCCCTATTCTATTCAACATCACATTAGAGAAAATAAATAGAGAGTCAAAAGTCAACACCAGAGGAACAATAATAACAAAAAGTGTACAAATATTGACATTTGCAGATGATATTGTTATCATAGCTAGAAACGAAATAAATACCGAATACATCAAGGCCAGTAAATCGACAGGCCTAAGAAATTTACAGAATCTGACAATAACATCGAAAGTGTGAAAAATTTCACATATCTAGGTTCACTAGTTACTGCTCTATGATAATAAATAAAGGTAGATGCAAAATTTGTGGATGTGCAATAACTTTAACTTGTAATTATCAAATTATGATAAATTAATGAGGGCAGAATGTTGTAATGTAAAAATAAATTTAAATACAAATTAAAAACACTTAGGGATAAACTGAGTACCTACATTCAAAAAGACACAACAGACATTTAATTTAAAAATGGGGCACTTAATGGTACTACATCACTTCTATGAAAGGAACTGGCAAAAAGGCTAGTTTTTTGTTGTCTAATAGATTTTTAATAGGTAAAATTTGACAAGCAATTGTAGGTTAAAGTGTAACAGTTCTTCTTCTAAATTAAATGATATTTTTTAATGAAAAAATATTACACAAAAAATATGTATGTATATTTTCTTATACTATTTGTTTTCTAATATTTTCTAATATTTCTTTATTATACAAAATTGCATTTATATACTTGGTCTTTTTCAAATAAGTCCATCATTTGAAGCTTTATTTCTTTCGTTATATTTTATCCAGGCACAGATTCAAAACAAAGTTCTAATAAAATTGCACATTGACAACGATAAACATTAGCACCTTCTGACAAGAACTGATCTGTTCTCTAGGACCTAATGGGTTAATAGTATATTACATAACGAGAGTTGTAAGAAGCTTATTACATGCGAGTAAAAAAGTTGCGCGCGAGCCGCGTAGCGGCGAGCGCAGTAATTTTACAAGCATGTAATAAGCTTACAACTCAAGTTGTGTACTATACTTTTTCTACCATTATTTTCGTTTATAAAAATAAAAATTAAATTACCACTATATTTACACTGACAGATTATTAATTTTTAATCTGTCAAAATAACGTCTGTTAATTCGTTTCCATGGTAACTCGACCAAGTGACTTACGAGGCTTATGTGATATTACACATTTTAATAAAACTGAAGCGTAATTTTTTTTATTACGTGCTAGTCATTACGTGTCAGTATCTGTTATGATGCATTTACTTAGCATCCAGATAGTAGGTAATATACAATTTACTAGTAAGAGAGTAGAAAAAATATGTTTTCTACTTTCATCGGAACGTGGTCTGTCTCTAAGTCTGCTCCAGGATAAGTCTGATGACAGATGTAAAGCTGTTTCAGAATCTCTTATTTACTAAAATGTAGTCTATTTGATTCCTAATAATTCTCCCGAGTCTGTCTTGAGGGGATTTCCACGTGTACAGTTTGAGAGGTAGTAATTAGAAGAATGTGATGGTAACAACTAGTTCTGCGTCTTCTGCGATTTTTTTAGGTCTCCTCTCTCGTTTTTCACTCTAAGTCCATGTTCTCGAATGTACTGTGTCTTATCTCCAGCTTCAACCTTGGCGTTAAAATCTCTCATAATGATGAGAACTTAGAACATAGACTTGGATAATGTCTATATTAATAGGGTTGGCTTCTATTTGTAGTAATATCACTCTCTCTGATATTGGTGTAAAGTTAGTAACGCATTTGGCAACCTTGGGTGATACGATTATCCCGACTCCATATTCATGTGATCCATCACTTTTTCCCGAGCAATATACCTTGTTATTTTTTATTCGTATTTCTCCAGAATCTGGCCATCCCATTTCTGCTATTCCCATGATTTCAATATGCATTCTTTTCATCTCCTGTATTGCACTGTAGATTTTACCTGCTTTTGGTAAACTCAGAACTGTGCTCCCCGGAGATCCGATCGAAGGACTTACTCTGGAATTTATTTTAGTATTAAGCATTGCCATGATTGATTGACTAGGGTGGATCGCTGTGGATCTTTAATGGAGTGTTTACCCTACTTTTGCTTCCCTATCCTTATGCCGTTGATCAGATCTTTGGTTCATCCTCCTTCGAGGTTGGTTTCAAAACCTCACGACTAAAGAGTGCCCTACCACTTACCAACTCATCCGCCCGAAGCCATTGGTCATTAAGTGGGGGATTGCTTATAACGGAAATCGCTCGGTGAATAACTCGGAGCTAGCCATTATCCGTAATAAGGTTAACAGGCCCTAATTATATTAAATTTCTTGGTTGCTTGCAGTAGACTTTGGTTACTCATATTTAAAGAGGAAATCAATAGAAAGAAGATACCAACTATTAGTAAGTCAATAACATATCGAAGATACATCAATTATGTTTTAAAATAATTCTTATTCGTCTTCTTCAGCCTTAAGTAATCCAACTTTGGACATAGGCCTTTCCCAAATCAATGCAGTGTTTTCTATTTTTGCCACTTGCTTCCAGTTGTTTTAAAATAAGACACATCAGAGTTTGGTGTTAATATTGAGAGTAAACTAAATGTAAGGCCAAATACTTACCATGTCGGGATAGTATCATGAGATTTATTTCTAGTTTTTATGGTTTTCTATAGAAACACCTCATGATTTACTATGGAATCACCAACAGGAAAATTTTACCATTGCGTGTGGTTATCTTTTTAAAGACAAATTACATGCTATGATTTGTCTGACGAGTATTCTTAGGTTGAAGTTGATTTCATGTAATTAAATGTACTATCTTCCAATAAAAGTGGTCCCAGGAATGCAACTCATAATAATTTAAAGTCATCTATTTTAAAATGTATAATATAATGTCTGAATTGTCAATATGAATCAGTCAGATAACATTAAATTATATCTGTTTGAAATTGAATAAATTGAACAAAATTTGTTTAATTTATTAAACTTTTGTATGTTTGAGAAGTGGAAATCGATACGTCATATAAATTTGCATTCAATTCCCTTATAAAATCTAATCTTTTTTCAAAGTTTATTTTTTATTGTTTTTTGGCAACAACTGCCTCCTTGCTGTTCACTTGTACAATTTTGTTTAAAATTAGTCTTCGATAAAACAAGTAAAAACAAACCCTCTTGTCAAGAAACGTTTATGGGGACACAAAAGGTGTATACACACACGTATATACAGTTTAGGGTTGTTCGTTGACAAGAAACACCTGTGCACTTCCAAAGGGATTATGGAAAGAAATGTGAAGGTGAGTCATCAGTTCTTTGATAAAGGTAACAGCGTGCACATCTGGAGTTTACGGGGTTCCTAATTGAATGGTTTCTGGATGTTTTATCTTGTGAAATGGAAAAAGTGCAATCGATAAGGTCAACGAAAGGGAATTTTTGTTTTAGATTTTAAAAACAGTAGAATTAAGAAATGAAAAGTGAAGTAGGTAAACGTAACAGAGGTCAAATAATAATAATAAGCCGACTTTAATAACAATAATTTAAAATATATGAAAATTTAGAGATAAACTTATGTTCACAAAGAAATAAATAGATACGAAAAAAAAAAATATTATTTAAAAACGTTTAACAACATAAATATTGTATTTATAAGAGATACATCAGTAATTAGACCATGCGGTCGATATGTATGGAATAAATTCATATTAAGCGATATGTTAGTCCTTTGAAAATGTAGACCACTATATATATCTTGGACATACCATTAAAATCGGCAAAGAAAATCAAATAGCCGAAATAAAAAGACGCATACAACTGTCTTGGGGAGCTTTCGGCAAATTAAGCTTTATTTTGAAGAATAAAGACATACCAATGTGCCTAAAACGTAGAGTTTATGACAAATGTATCTTGCCTGTAACTACATATGGACTGGATACCATGGCCTTCACAAAGAAAACCTTAGAGCAGCTCAGTACAACCCAAAGAGCAATGGAGAGGGCCATGCTAGGGATTAGTTTGAGAGACAGGATTCGAAATAACGTCATTCGTGAAAGAACAAAAATTACTGATGTGTCAGAACGTATTGCAAGGCTCAAGTGGCAATGTGTTGGACACGTTGCTCGAGATAATCCCGAAAAATGGACACAAAGATTAACAAACTGGAGACCAAGAGAGAACAGGCGAGGAGTAGGCAGACCGCAGAAGAGGTGGACAGACGATATCAAACAAGTCGCGGGCAAGCAGTGGATGAGAATTGCCAAAAGTAGAAATCGATGGAAGCAAATGGAAGAGGCCTATGTCCAGCAGTGGACGAACACAGGCTGAAGAAGAAGAAGAAGAAGAAGCGATATATACTATGTAAAAAAACCTGAAACAGGTTGATTTTTATTCGTAAATTGACAATATACAGTATAAAAATATTATACATCTCCAGCACCCTTTTTGTGTTATAAGCACCCCCTCAAAAATTTTAAATAACGTATGGCACTTGTTAGAAAGGAATTTTAGGAATTTGTTTAGCAATATAAAAATTTTTAAGTTATTTTCTGTGATAATTGTCCAGGGCAAAACAAAAATAAGTTTGTTTGGTCAATATTACATTATTTTATGTCAAATGCTAAGTCGATCAAAGAAATTACAATAACTTATATGGTCGCTAGCCATACTTATATCCCTGTCCATAGTATTTCTTCTTCTGGTTCCCATCCGTTTCGGATGTGGGAAATCATATTGGCAATCATAACCCTGCTCGCTGCGGCTCGAAACAGCTCCGTTGAGGTTTTCTTAAAGCATGTTCTTAAATTCCGCAGCCATGATGTTCTCCTTCTACCGGGTCCTCGCTTACCTTTGATTTTACCTTGCAATATAGACTGTAGCAGGGACTAACGGTGCTGAATTCTCATAACGCGTCCCAGATATTGCAATTTTATGCGTTTGATCGTAAACACAATCTCTGGTTCCTTCTTAATTTTTCCTAGAACTTCCTTGTTCGTGATCCTTGCTCTCCATAATATTCTCAGCATTCTTCTATAAAGCCACATCTCAAATGCTTCAGGTTTTTTAATAGTGGTGTCTGTAAGCGTCCATGCCACCACCCCGTACAACAACACAGAGAAAACATAGCATCTCAAATGTCTCATTTTTGTATCAAGGGATATGTTGTGACTTTTGAAGATGGCGCTCATTTTGTTAAAAACCGTTCTTGCCTTTCCTATGCGGCACTTTATTTCCTGTAAATTGCTCCACTGTTTTACTCGCTCTATCTGCGTCCTGGTCATGTATAGATGAGCCCCGTTTATATTCTTCTTGCTGATAATCATTTGTTTCGTTTTGTGGGTATTAATGTTTAGTCCGTACAGTTGACTGTACTCGTTTATTCTGTCCATTAGCCTCTGAAGTCCCTCTAAACTATCTGCTATCACCATGGTGTCGTCGGCATATCTAACATTGTTAACTCGTTCACCATTTAGAAGGATGCCTTCGTCTATTCCGTAAAGAGCCTCGTTAAAAAATTTCTCTGAGTACATATTAAATATCAACGGCGATAGGATACATCCCTGTCTAACTCCACGTAGTATTTTTATGTGATCTGTTGCTTCTCCGTTAATTTTCATGTATGCGATCTGGGTCCAGTAGAGTTATGAAATTATTCTGAGGTCTTTGTCGTCCAGGTCTGCCTCTTTTAAAATGTTTATCATCTTTTAATGTTGAACTCTGTCAAATGCCTTTTCATAGTCGATCAAGCACGCGTATACGTCGCAGTTAACGTCCCTGCATCTTTGAATCAGTACCTGTACTCCGAAATGTGCCTCTCTGGTACCCACTGCGTTAATGAAGCCGAACTGTCTGTCCGATATTTGTTCCTCGCACTTCTTATAAATTATTCCATGGATGACTCTAAGAAACAGTTTCAACATGCATCATTAGGCTGATTGGTCGATATTCTTCGCACTTTTTAGCCCCCTGTTTTTAGGTATCGCTATGATCTCTGATTCTAGCCATTTATCAGGGATGATTCCTGTATTGTATATTTTATTGAAGACAGCCGTGATCCAAATTATTCCTTCTTCCTACAAGAGTTTTAAAAATTCAGCTTCGATATTATCAGGCCCTACAGCTTTTCTGCTTTTCATCTGTTTTTTTGCTTCTTCTACCTCGGATTTAAGTATGTCCGGGCCCGTCATCCTCTCTGAAAATGGATGCCTATAATCCGTTCTTTGATCTTGAAAGTGTCTCCAAATATATTCTCCATTTGTCTTTCATCTCTTGGTATTTAGCTTTCATAGTTGAAATGGAGTAATTGAAAGATATGCATCAAAACTGAATATTAAGGTACCATCTGAATGGGCAAATGTTATTCGAAATGCAAGGCGCAGTCCAAAACCCTACGATAGCAACTTTTTGGATTGAAAATCTGTTTCAATTTATAAAGAACTAAAGACAAACCAGTGGACAAGCAATTAAAGTATTTTGCAAGTTTTGTAAATTTTTAAGTAATAACAGTAAAAATATTTTTTTGCCTTTACAAGTTATGATATGGAGGTTCTACATGAAATCCAGTGGATTGAGAAACGTAATGAAATAGTTATTCCTCGAGCTTATAATAATGAATTACCCATTAATTTAAAAAAGTTGAAGGATTTCTTTGGATTTTTGTCAAAACCTAAAAATTAAAAAACAATATCATGCAGAATATATGGCACTTAAAGCAAATATTAATCTACCTGATGTTATTCCTGAAAGTGATATAGAAGATAATATTTAATAATATAATATATAGATATTATCTAACTTATAGTTGTTGTACTATGTTGTTGCTAATGGTTAAGTTTAAAATAAAATTAGATTGTAAAATTTTGTTTAGAAGAGAGTGTTATTTTATTTCTTTGTAAAAACAGTATTTTAGTTTTAAAAAATGACGTGGTATATCGATCCTTTGTTCCTATTAGCTTGTTTTGTTGTTGATGAATGTTATTTTCTCTTATCAAATTTTGATTTGTATTTTATTTCTTTTATTTTTATAATACAACTTACTTAGTTATCAATGTAGAAAAAATGGTAGGTTTTAATAGTTTTTGTTGTTTTTTGAATACTCTTTCAGTTTATTATCTAGCTATACTTATTGTAACGTGATAATTGTAGTAAATTTATTTTTGTATGATATTTTTTTACACCAATATTACTCTGAGAAACTCATAAATATATTGTGTATTATTTATTTTTGTATTCTTCTTCTTCTTCTTCGTCTAGTCATTCACGTCTACATCTGAACATAAGCCTCTTCAAGTCTTCCTTTCCATTGTTTTTTATTGTACGCTACTTGTAGCCAATTTTTCCCGGCAGTTCTTTTCAGATCATCTGTCCATCTCATAGGAGGTCTGCCTCTGGGTCTTTTGTGTTGGTATGGTCTCCAGGTTAAAATTGATCTGTGCCATTTGTTTAGATCGCTCCTAGCTACATGTCCAGCGTATTCCCATTTCAACTTTAATGATTTTTGCACCACATCGGTAACTTTGGTTTGCTGTCTTATCCATGTGTTTGTTTTCTTGTCCTTAAGTGATTTACCTAGCATTGCTCTTGCCATCGCGTGTTGAGTGACTCTAAGCATATTCATATTCTTTTTTGTGATTGTCCATGTTTGTGACGCATAAGTTAATATCGGAATAATGCATGCATCAAAAACTTTAGATCTTAGATGTATTTGAATTTGTTGATTTCTGAGTATATAGTTCAGTTTACCGAATGCTGCCCAAGCCAACTTTCTTCTTCTTTTTATTTCTTCAGTTTGAATTACCCTATTTAGGATTATTTTTTGTCCTAAGTATATATATTCTTCAACTTTTTCTATAACTATTGTTTATTATTGTCACGGTGTCTTCGGTGTGCATGACTTTTATTTTGTTATTGTTCTGAAGCTATTTTCTTGTGGCATTATAAATTAATTACTTTTAAACTGGGAATAAGCCACAATTAAAGATAAAAATACGTTTATTGACGTTTCAATTTCCACTTCGGAAATCGTTCTCAAAATACAAACAGTAAATTGATTTACTGTTTGTATTTTGAGAACGATTTCCAAAGTGGAAATTGAACCGAAAATAAACGTATTTTTATCTTTAATTGTGGCTTATTCCCAGTTTAATAGTAATTAATTTTATTTTGTTTAAATTCATTTTCAGTCTTATTTTAGAAGGTTCGGTATGTAGTTCTAAAGCATGGTTTGCATTTCTTGTAGGTCAGTAGCTATCAGGATTATGTCATTTGCAAATCTTAGATTACTGAGGTAGCGGCCATTGATGTTTATTCCCTTATATTTCCAATTTAGGTTTTTAAAAACGTCCTCCAAAACTAAGGTGACCAGTTTGGGTGATAAAGTATCTCCCTGTTTGACTCCTCTGTTTAATGGTACAGGGTTCGTGTGTTCATTTTCATTAAGGTAGTATGTAGCTGTAGCTTGATTCATAGTTTCTTTTATTAAGTTAATAATTCTGCTGTCTATTCTACAATTTTGCATTGCGTTTATTACGGCCGTGTATTCTATGGTATCGAAAGCTTTTTCGTAGTCTACAAATGCTAGGAAAACTGGAAACTTGTATTCGTTACATTTTTCTAATAATATTTTTGTTGTTAACAGGTGATCGGAAGTTGAATAGCCTTTTCTAAAACCTGCTTGTTGATATGGTTGGTATTCGTCTAATTTCCTTGTTAGTCGAGTAGTTATGACTTTAGTGCGTATTTTAAACAGGTGTGACAGTAAGCTGATGGGTCTGTAGTTTTCCAATTTTTGACTATCACCTTTGTTGTGTAATAAGATTACTTTAGAGTTGTTCCAGCTCTTAGGGACTTTGCCCTGATGTAAACAACTATCCACAAGCTTAGTTACAATTGCAATTAGTTCCTTACTTCCTTCTAATATTATATCTGTGGTAATACTATCTTCTCCTGCAGCTTTATTCCTCTTCATGTTTTCCAATGCTGTAGTTACCTCTGAAATTGTTACTTTTGGCATTATTTCTGATCCAACATTTTTTACTAATTTCCGTGCTGGTCTCCTTTCATCATCTTGTTGATGTGATCTGTAAAGTTCTGTGTAAAATTCTTCTACTCGTGTCAGTATGTTTTCTCTACTTGTGATTTCATTTTCGCCTTTTCCCATTAATGATATCATCTGACGTCGTCCTAGTATCGGTCTGAGGCATTTCGTACTTTTATTTTTCAATAGTTGTTGTTATTAATTTTTCGTTTTCTTTTCTTTTTTGTTGTCTGTTTCCTTTTCTAATCTGTCTATTAAGTTCTCTATATTCGTCGGTTCCCCTTTTGTTAGATTTATTTAAGATCTTCCTTCTTTCTATTTGTTGTAATATTTCTTTGTCTAATTCATTGTATGTTGTTTTTGGTTTTTTCAGTTGCAGAAAGCTTTTATTCACTGTTTCGGTAATAAGGTTATTCAAATCATCAATATCATTGGAGTTTATCTGCTGCATGCTAACTTGATTTGATGTATGCACTATCTTTTTATTAAATTCACTATTTTTGATTTCTTCAGTCCATTTGTATCTTTTTTCATGTATTCTTTTTCTTTCTAGGTTTTTGTTCATTATTAGTTTTGTTCTTATTAGTCTATGATCGCTTCCTAGGTCAAACTGATTTAATACTGATACGTCTTCTACTAGGTTTCTATTCTTCGTTAAGATGTAATCTATTTCATTCTTTGTCTTTTTATCGGGACTCATGTCCATTTTCTGCTTGGTTTTTTATTGAAAAATGAGTTCATTGAGTACATGTTATGTTGATTCATGAAATTGAGAAGCAATGTTCATAATCTTCCTCTTTTTTGCCCAATTTAGCAATAAAATCTCCTAATAGTATTTCGTAATTTGCTTTATTTGTTTCTATAGCTGTTCTTATTTCATCATAAAATATTTCTACTTCTTCATCGTCGTGGCTTTTGGTCGGAGCGTACACTTGGATCACTTTCAGAGTGGTTCTTTTATTAATCCTGATGATGAGAGATGCTACTCTGTCTGATATGGGCTTGAATTCTTCGATACACTGTGTGAGGCTTTGTTTTACCAAGAATCCCACTCCAGTATATTCGCCACCTTTATGCATAAATTGTGTGTCATTTTATTCCGTAAAATTAAAAGACGTACAAGTTTCTAAGCGACATTTTTTTATGAAAATATTTTTTCCAAATATGGTAACCGCCTTTCAAAGAGACTTAAACACCACACCACAGAACCACAGAACATTAAAGGCGTAAGCAGCAAAATGTTAAATATCTCATGTTTATAATAATTGTTTTATAACTAACATATGGTAAGTCAAAATGCATCAGTTCGATAATAATAAAATGCCAAAAAAATGTAAAAAAAATTAAGCGATATTAACGTTTTTTTTTGTCTCCTGAAAAAAACTGTCAATGGCGCTTATGCCTTTCTGTAGTGACACCGTCGATATATATTTATCTGTTTTGTAACAAAAACCGTAAAAATCCCCGGAAAAAAGTATCTTATTTTTTGCCTAAGTAGTTTGATTGATTTTATAATCATTTCGTATAATTTCTTTAAATTATTACTAATCATTTAGGTATATGCTGTTGATATAAAAAGTATATATGAGTGCTCGAGATGCAAAACTCGCTTAATGCATGTAAAGTAAATTTGAGAAAACTGTAAAAAACGGTTTTTGCATTATATTTGTTAATAACCAATTAATGATGTTAGCGTGACTTTAGAACATATACAACACCTCTAATAGTTTCTAAAATATTTTAAAAAAATAGTGCAGATTTATTAAATAAATGAAGAAAGAAAATGTATTTAGCGAGTTATGCACCAAAAAATGTTACATCAATAGTTTAGAACAACTTTTATTTATAAAGAAATTAAACGGTTATTTACATATTACATTTAATTGGTAAATTAATTCGCAAGGTTTTAAACCACTACAGCCAGCTTCAACATCGTTTACAGAAGTCTGGTTTTCGACCCTTCGAGGGTCGGTTAACAAGATTTTCTTTAAAGAAAACCAAATCAGGCTTTTCTTCCCAGGCGTTTCCATAATGTTTTTTGAGAAGAGAAATTATTGTCGATCTATCGCCTTTGAGTTTGCAGCCAATAGGAAGTTGAGTAGGATTGATACGTGTCAATTTTATTCCCCTCTTGACAACAGACTTGGCTTCACCGACGTCAACACAATAATTGGACTTATCTCGTATTAGTATATTGGTTTTCCCTTTAGTAAGTACAAACCTTTTAGCCTTATTAATCTAAAAGTGCCATGAGGATGGTGCTTTGGTGTTTACTTGTGCTTCATTCTTCCAGTCATACACCTGCCCATCTAAACCCAATTTTCTAATTGTCGATTTATTTGCTTTAATATCTTCGTAGTCAGAAGTTTTTAAAATAATGGATTTCTTTTTTACCTCTCTTTTAATCATTTCGATCATCCTATCGGTATAAAAGAATGTTCCACTACGGGGAATATTATGTTAATGGTCTTTATGTTTGTGGGAGCTTTCGTCATCAGCCTAACAGAAAGCATGGTCATTATTATAATATTTTTATTATGCCCCCCACATCCATCCGCAAATAAACGAATTGTATCGATTTCATTGGGAAAGTTAAACTTATTCAGTACAGCTATCGAATTAGAATTTTTGGGAAAATCCACCTCCGTCCAAACATAAGAATAAACATTTTCTGGAACCAACTGTGCTGATGATTATCCATAAATTACCGTAAAGTTGTAATAGTTAATTTGTTGACTAAAATAACTAGCTTGGTCCGGAAGCTTAGGCAAAGGCAAATTTTTCTGACAATCAAAGGAAAAATCCGCTGTATTTTCTAGATGCCTTTGATTTAAGTCTATGTATCCGTTGCTCGGTGATAATAATTTGCTTTTCTAAACTAAAAATATTTTTGTTTTTTAACTTTTCCTTGGATCTTAAGCAGGTTGAGCATAAATCGGTTTTTGGGGTGCCAAATCCGATGTTGTAATTAGAATTTATGTATGTCCTAAAAAATGCCAATTTGTAGTTAGTTATCGCGAACTTTAGATTCTTATATTTTCCATAATTTTGTAAAATTGTAAAATTAAGTTCACATGGTAAATACACACGAGTACTGATATTACTTCTACAATAATGGCTCTCTATGCATTGGAGAGATTCGATGAAATGTTTTATTGCTAACTTTTTATCATCGTTTTTATTAAGGATGCGATCACCTCCTCTTGATTCTCGTGGTATATTCCCTTTTAAAACAAAGTTTTTCATGACACTCTCAATCCGATCTCTACTAAGAGATGTGATTTTTAAGAATGCTGTCTTACAAACACGGATCTTTTTAGCAGAAGTAGTTACATAATACAAAATGGATATTTTTTCCTTTTCCACTTTTGATCTTTTGCACTTCTGGCCTTCACAAGTTGCAATTATAAAACTAGCTTGTCTACATTTTTCCTTAGAAGCATACACTTTTATGTGAAAATCTTCAATTTCGTTCATTGTTAAAGTGGCACAATAGTAAGGCTTACCTGGCTGACCTTTATGTCCACAGATCGGGTACTCCGGTAAATGTGTCGGAGTGTGCCGAAAATAACACAGTTTTAAAAAAATATTCTAACGAATTGATTTCGTTTTTATTACCTTAATCTTTTGAGCTCTTGTCTTTTACTTTCCGTTGTCATTTTCGTTCTACAGATGTTCTTTGGAGTAGGTTGTATTGCAGAACTAACAGTATCATTGGCTGCAGACATTTCTTTGTCTATATGCATTTTAATAATTTTAAAAACGGGAAACTTCAAGTTAAACAAACAATTCAGAATACCGATAAAACGAGACTGAGTCAAACGGTCAAACTACACCAGGAAACAAACAACATGCATGATGCCCTTCCCCAACCACGATGAGTAAAATCCGATGCTGTGATTGAACACCGTACAATCAGAGAGTTTTTCATCGGACGCATCAATGCATAAAGCGAGTTTTGCATCAAGTCATGATTTTTGGGACGGATTTTCGTGTGTTAAAAAGCTAGTTTTGCTCCAAATACTTGTGTAAAATAATAATTAAATATTGTCCGAACAAGATGGCGTGCTTAACTACTTCTTTCAATTTTTGTCGATTAGCGAGTTTTGCATCTCCTGCACTCATATTTTTTATCATCAGAATGTATTCCGTCTCGATATTCATTAACTGTAAAAAAACAATAAGGCACAACTATTGGGGTAGATCTGCACCCCATTCGGTATTTAATGTAAGTTTTTGGCTATGTGTTTATGAAGGTTAAATGATGACGCAAAATAAGAAGAAAACATTTTTATTTTTTTATGTGCAAAGTATTAATTAACAACACATACAATCGAGGAGTCAGTGCGAAAAACAATCATAGTCCACTGGGTCGAAATTGAGATGGCAAAGTTTTCTAGTGATGAATACATATTACTTTCAGATGGTACTGAGTAAAAAAGGAAACATATTTACCGCCCTTTTATTACAAATTAATTGTTAATGAAACGGTGTACTAGGGAAGAACCATCATAGTCCGCGCACTGCGAGGGAATAACCGTCACGGTCCGAAGACGCTTCCTCTCTGTCTCAACAGGTCAGGTGCAGCATTTCTGTGATTCTCTTTCTTAGTTTAGTGAGTTCATCGGTGTGTTCTAGTTTGCCTACTACTAAAAAAAGAAGAAAAACAGTCCATGTCACAGCCACCTTTACTTCCAAGCCATGAAGTAGAAATTTGGCAACAACGCGTGGTAGTCCGACTGTGGTTTGTTTTGGTTTAACATTTCATATAGGAAGGCTTGTAAAGTTTGTTGAATTTATTGTTTTTTAACTTTATTCGAATGTTTTATTTGTAAATTGTGTTTAAATCAATTAGACAATATTAATATAAGTGAAATTTCATTAAATTTAGAACTTTTAAAAGATTTTTAACAACAATTTAAAAGGCAAGTATAAATATAACCTACAAAACAAACTGAAAATAATAATACTTTTGCTTCTTGTTACAAAATATGTAAACTAAAAACAACAATAATAATACTTTTGTTTTTTGTTACAGATGCTCTGGCATTGTTGTGTACCTGGTTGCAAAACCAATTATGCCAGTACTTTAAAAACAAAACAGGCAGAAAGTATGTTTTTGTTTCCCAAAGATCCCCAAAGAAGGTATACTGGGTTATGCTCTATTCATATAGAAGGCTGTACAATTACCAAATCTTCCGTAGTATGTGCCAAACATTTTCATGAAGATGATATTCAGCGGACTGAACAATGAGAAGATAAAGATGGAAATGTACACATTGAAAAGTTAATATTTCCCAAATTAAAAGGCAATGTTGTTCCTAATATATTTCCTGAAGTACCATCATATGTAACTGTTCATCGAAAGAAGGAATCCCGAAGACAGAAGAAACTTTTTGCATAAGAAGAGGGAACAAGAGATAACATAATTATGTCAATTAGACTTAGACAATAATATCCCATTGAAAAACTGGACAAGTAAAATTACAAGTGACTGTGTATATTTCTATGTATTAAACATTAATCAGTTTGGACACAAGTGTGATAATATTTGTGTAATATGTAGTGTAATAGTTAGCAGTAATTTTAGTGGAATCGTCAATGTAGGTAAGAATAGATTAAGTGGTAATGATTTGAAATGGATTTTACAATATAGTTAATTAACAGGATGGTCACAATTAGAGAACTTACTTTCTCATTTAGATTTGCTTTTTAGATAAGTGATAACAAATTTGAGTATTACATTCAAAAATCTTTTGAGAATATAGGCTATTTTAAATCGATATACAAGTTATAAATGGTATGTTACATTCAACACATTTTTCATGTATACCTCTTTTAACTTGGTCTATATGACAACAAACCTATTCATATTTAAAATTGCTACTTTTGTATATCTAAGTATGAAAATTCAACAAAAGTTATAAGTAAATAGTAAAATATTTAATTTTCAATTAGATTAATTTAGAACCATATTTATATTGTGTCTGATTTCTTAGGATGAATTTTTTAATCATAATAGTTACACTAAGTTTTTACTTAGCACAAATTTTATATCTTTTGTATTTTTAATAATCTTTTTAAATGTCGTGTTAAAGTATTGTGTTATATATATGCTTAAGTACTTAATATTTAAAATTTCTAGAGATTCTTGACTGCATTTGATTGTAAGATTAACTGTTTGACACTGTATTTTAAGTGTAATAAATTTTACTCTAGTGATTATTTTATTGATAATATAACCTAAATAATAATAAAACTTTATATATATTTACTTGGTATATATAAGGTTTTATTAATTTAATTTCCCTAACAATATTTCTGTAATGAATTGAAGTTTTCAAAATATCAGTTTCCTAAAATTCAAATTAGTTTAATATTCTGGTAGACCTTACAGCTGATTATCGGACTACCGACGTCATAGAATGCGGTGTTGCCTTTTTTACTTCATGGCTTGGAAGTAAAGGTGGCTGTGTCCATGTTCGTGATGTTATGAAACTCCTAAGAGCCACCACTCATAAGATAGGGTCAGATTGCAAGTGCCACCATTTTTGTTGTTTTGGGCATGTCAATGAAGCTGAAAGGTGCGCATTGTGACTCAATTCAATAAACTTCCTAACTACGACGATCAGAATCGGTATTTAGGTGGTCTGATAACCGTTCTACCAGTTATGCGTCGACGAATTCGAGTGGGTACTTCTTCTTTAAGTTCCATCTTCTATCGAAGGTTGGAAATCATCGTGGCTATGCGGACTCTGTTGACTGCCGCTCTAAATAGTTCTGCACTACTGCATCCAAACCATTCCCTTAAGTTCTTAAGCCAGGATATTCTTCGTCTTCCCACATTTCGTTTTCCTCGGATTTTGCCATGCATAATAAGTTGTAATAATGCGTATTTGGCGAGTGGGTACAGGGACAATTAATGTTGCTTCTTATTTCTATAGTGTCAGGAATGGCCCTGATGGAGACTTTCGTGATATGCAAGTAGGTTTCAAAGCATTCTTATCAATTCATGGAAGAATCACTGGCCGTAACTGGCACTGTAGCATTAAGCGCTAGAGGAAAACATGAAATTAGACCCCACAAAATTTCTGAAGACACTATTGTCAAAGTAACAGAATTTATTAGTTCCTTGAAAGCAAGAAAATCGTAAGAAAATTTATCTCCCTGAAAATCTTAACATAACTAAGTTACATACTATGTCATCATTTTGGGTGTACAACCCTGTGTGGGTCCTAGCCTCCCCAATATTTCTCTTCCAGTCGTCCCTATCCATCGCCTTCCTCCGCCAAGCACGTATTTCCATATTTCTCATATCTTGGTCTATGTTAACTATGTACTTTTGCGAAATGTTTGAAACAAAGTTTAATATTGCATTCGGTTATTCTAGAAAAGGCAGATGTAGCTACTGTGACCCTATAAAAGCGGAAATATCTGCCGTTTCGCAGAAATTAGGTGCCAGCAGTGATAAATATAAAAACCAAATGTTGAAGAAATTACAAAAACAACAACGAGAAACAACTTCATCTTGCGATAAGTTAAAAATTTTATTCTGTGAAAAGAAAATATTAAAAAATGTCGTCAAAGGAAATCGATAGCGAAGCCATAACCATAGACTTTCAAAAAAATTTACCAACCCCCAATGTCATCTCAAACAATGTCTACTATAAACGGCAACTTAAATTTATAATTGATGAATTCGACCGTTACTTGATGGAAATTCATTTTATGTAACAATAAAATACTGAAAACATTGTTTTCATACTTCCACAACTGCGACAAACATGTAACGACTACTTAAAAACTTACATCGGTCAAACTGGTAGAAATTTTATTAAACGAATAGTAGAATATAAAAGGGCTTTCAATAATAGAAAAACTGATTCTACATACGCACTTCACCTTCTGGATCATAATAATTTTTTTCATGACAAATTTTAAATTCTTCACATTCAAAATAAAGGCAAATTGAGACAAACAGTTTTCTCCTCCTCAACTTAAACGTAAACTTTAGTAGCACTTATTAAAAAACTATATTGGGATCAAATGGCGTCTATCAAAATAGACAATCGTCTGGCAGCAGAATTGCCAATAAAAAGAGGAGTTCATCAGGGCTGTGTACTTTCTCTACTGTTATTTAATATATATTCCGAAAAGATCTTTCAAAATTCCCTCGAAAATATTGAAGAAGAAATAAAAATCAACGGAGAATAAACAACTTAAAATAAGCAGACGATACGTCATTATTGCGGACAGTGCTGAGGGTTTACAACGACTTTTGAACGTCATGACCAGAGAGGGAGATAGCTTGGGACTAAATATAAACATAAATAAAACAAAAGTAATGGCTGTTATACGTGCATCAAATGTCGACATTAATATTCATATTTATAACAAACATATAAAATCAGTACAAAGATTCCAGTATCTTGGTTGCTGGATAACAAACGATCTTGACCACGAGGTCAAAATACGTGATCGTATAGAATATGCTAGGTCCGCATTTCAACGAATGAAAAAATTCCTAATAAACTCTACGTTATCGTTGGATATCTGATACCAATTTGTAAAAACGTTTATTTATTCCATATTGCTATACGGGGATAAAGTGGAATACACGATTAAAGAAATGAGGTCGGGGAAGGCTACAGGCCCAGATGAACTACCAATAGACATAATTAAACTCATCAATGGCAACAACTTAATAAAGATCGTGGAACTATTTAACAGCATTTACAAATCTGGTATCATACCTAATGAATGGCTAGTAACAACAATAATAGCCATACCCAAAAAGTCTAATGCGAGACAATGCTCGGAACATCGCACCATCAGTCTCATGTGTCATATATTAAAGGTCTTCTTAAAAATCATTCATCGGAGAATATATAAAAAGTTGGAAGTTGACATCGAACCCTCTCAATTTGGCTTTAGAGACGGACTAGGAACTAGAGAGGCACTGTTTGCTTTTAATAAAATAGTTGCGGAAAATAAAAAATATTGATACAAGGGACATGCGAGTGATAAGGAATCTATACTTCAAACAAGAAGCTACAGTACGAATTAACAGCTCGATATCAGATAGAATACAGATCAAAAGAGGTATTCGGCAGGGCTGTGTGTGATCTCCAACCTTGTTCAATGTCTACGCGGAAGAAGTTATTAAAAAAGCTCTTATGAACGAAAAAGCCGGAGTAAAGATCAACGGTCACCCCATTTGCAATATCCGATATGCTGATGATACCGCGCTCATAGCAGAAAATATTGACGACCTACAGAGATTACTAAACAAAGTGGTAGAAGCAAGTGAAGAATTTGGTCTGTCACTGAATACAAAGAAGACCAAATTCATGATAATTACAAAGAAACGTATCAATAATATCAACTGACATGTAGGACAGAATCTCATTGAACGAGTACAAAATTACAATTACCTCGGAACAAATATTAACGAGTCAAACGAATACACCAGAGAAATAAGAATAAGAATAGAGAAAGCCCGCAGTGCCTTTAACAATATGAAACAAATGTTGTGTAGCCGAAACCTAAGCCTAAAGCTGAAAATACGAATACTTAAATGTTATGTTTTCTCGGTCCTGTTATATGGAGTGGAGGCGTGGACACTAAATAAGCAATATATGGGTAAGCTGGAGGCATTTGAGGTGTGGGCGTACCGAAGAATGTTAAAAATCTCCGGGAAGGATAAGATAACTAACCAAGTTGTATTAGACAGGATGAACAACCAAAGGAGGTCGTATTGAGTGTTAAAATGAGGAAACTACAATATCTGGGACATATTACAAGTGGGAATAATTATCAACTGTTACAACTAATTATGCAAGGAAAGATTGAAGGTAGGCGCAGCATAGGTAGGAGAAGAATGTCATGGTTGAGAAACCTCAGGGAGTGGTTTGCTTGCACTTCCATACAATTGTTCCGAGCGGCAGCCTCCAGGGTCAAAATTGCCATGATGATCGCCAACCTTCGTAGCGGAGATGGCACGTGAAGAAGAAGAAGAAGAAGCTATACGGAGTGGAAACATGGACTTTCGGAGTTACAAGTATGAGGCGTATAGACACCTTTGAGATTTGGTTCTTCGAAGGATGCTGAAGATCTCTTGGACAGAGTACGTGACCAACAACGAGGTGCTAAGAAGAATGGGTATTGAGAGAGAACTCCTAAATATTGTAAAAAACAGACAAACGAGTTATCTAGGACACATTTACAGAGGAGAAAAATACAACTTCCTACGACTTATAATGGAAGGGAAAGTGGAAGGAAAAAGACGTCCAGGAAGAAGAAAATGCTCATGGTTGAAGAATGTAAGAGACTGGACAGTGGGGTGGGTCAAAAAAATATTTTTTTTATTTGTCAGTTCTAATAGTGATAAAATGATGTTACCTGTTGTTTTAAAATCTTCTATAAAATTTGGAAACAATTGGATATCATTATCTGCCTCCGGAGCGACGTTCAATATTTAAAAAATTGGGAAAGACAGTGTACTAATAAAAAAGTGAGAGAAAAAAATGTTATACTATCCGTCAGTTCTAATAGTGATAAAACGATGGTACCTGTTGATTTATAACCCCTATAAAATTTTGTAATAATTGAATACTATCATCTGCCTCCGGGACAACATTCAGTATTGTTGTAAAATTTGTTTCAAGGCGTTTTATACAGCTTTTAATTTTTCTCCACTACACTTTGTATAGATCTGTGCAAAGTTAAGACCTTGGAGAGCATTCCCAAAACCAAACAAAAGTGATGTTTTGTTCACAACTGTACTGAAATGAATGCATAATGCATCAGCGCGAGACTCTTCCTCTCTCAACCTCCCTCCATCGTCGTCTTGAAATTTAGACAGCATTTGCTTTGTGTTCGGTCGTCAACGCAGTCAGTGAGTTAGTGTAGCTGCTGCTTATTAGAGGAGTCGTTGTTTTATGTATATCTTTTTTCGTTTTCGCTTAAATGGAACGTACTAGAATGGAGCGTTAGAAACTCCTTTGTTTGGTGCAATCGGTGAGATGAAACACAATACGCTTCCTACTTATGAAGACGTGATGAAATTTTACTACCGGACAAGATATCAACTGAAATCGAAGAAAGGTACTAAAAAAGAGTCAGTTTTTTGTGAAATAGCAGACATTGTGACAATAATAATTCGAAAAAGATGGGCAAAAACAAATAACAATGGGCAAAAACGTATCAATTAAAGTGCCAGAACATACTTAAATCACATCCTAATGTTCCAACGAATTAGTTAGAAGATTTTCGTCACAACAGCAAAGTTCTATTTGATATTTAGTGCTGTAAATGCAAGGAACTCAATAATTGTACCCGTTCTAGAGACACAAAAGTACCATTAAAAGAGTTGAACTTTTTAATCGATCAAAGTACTAAACGAAATATGATAATTGGAAACTTGGATATCGTTGCTACAAAACAAATGCAAAAAACTGTGAAGAGAAAAGCGACAAATGAAAAAGCCTTGTCTAAAAAGAAAAAAAAGCATATATGAGCCCGGAACTTCCTACCAGTCTACACTCGATGTTTCAACGTCATCTTCAGATGAATCTGTGTATTCTGATTTTAAACCCACTTCTGTAAATATTGCGACTCCATTACAATTATTTAAGAAAAAAACTGCAAAAACTATTCATTATTCTACATTATCTAAAACTTGTGACCGATATGGGGTGTCTGATAGGGCAGCGGCTGCCATTGCTTCAGCAGTTTTGCATGACACCAAATCTAATGTGCCAGTGATTGATAAGAGCAAGTTACGAAGGGAAAGAAAGAAAACTAGAAAAAATCTTATATCGCAGGAGAAAATTTCACAAGTACATGCGCTATACTTCGATGGACGAAAAGATAAAACGTATGTAATCAGAAAACAAGGAGGCAAAAACTAACGAGACGTTATTCAAGACGAGCATATTTCGCTTATAAAAGAACCAGATTCCCAGTTCTTGGGTTATATTGTTCCATCTTCTGGTACGTCCAAAGCGATAGAAAATTCTTTAGCTAATTATTTTCGAATGGAGGAAATGTCTGTTGACGATTTAATAGCTGTTGGTTGTGATGGAACAAACGTAAACACTGGAAAAAATGGTGGCATTGTAAGTTTACTTGAAACGCGGTTAAATAAACCCTTACCGTGGATAATTTGTTTGTTGCATATGAACGAGTTGCCACTTCGACATTTGTTTCAATTTATTGACGGCACTACAGCGGGACCACAGACTTTTTCAGGTACAATAGGGAAGGCTTTAGAAACTTGTACAAAAATCCTATTGTTGAATTTCAAAAAATTAGTGGTAATTTACCCTCAGTAACAGTGAAAGATTTAAGTACTGTTCAATTATATCTACATAGAATTGTGTCTGCGATTATGACTGGAAAATTTCCGGAACACTTGGCCAATAAATCACCAGGAAAAATGTCCCATGCAAGATGGTTGACTCGTGCTAATCGCATCCTTCGTCTATATGCTTCGACAAAGGTTCCTTCAGAAAACCTAGTTATTTTAGCCACTTATATTGTGAAAGTTTATGCTCCAACTTGGTTTCGTATTAAGACTCATCCTACATGTAAAGATGGAGCAGGACACTTATGGGCCTTAATTTCAATGTCAAGATACCTCTCACCTGAACTGAAAGCCATAATTGATCCTGTGATACAAAGAAATAGTTATTTCGCGCATCCGGAAAATTTATTATTGGCAATGTTAACTGATCATCAAAAGCATATTAGGGAAGTAGCTGCACGTCGTATTTTGAAGGCTCGTAAAGTAAAACACAACATATTCAGGTTATTCGAAGTTCCAACTATAAACTTTGATGCACAATGTTATTATGATCTAATTGACTGGCAACAAGAAATACCTGAACCCCCACTACTAAGAAAAGTATCTGATGACAGTCTTAATTCCTTCATTGCAAAAGCAGGGGAAAGTGAATTGTCTTTTTACGTCTACCTTGCCACACTCAAGCAGTAGAGAGAGTTGTGAAGACTGTAACAGAAGCATTTACTACGTTGTGTACAAAATCGGAACGAGAAGGCTTAATTAAGGCGAAGTTGGAGTCTCGCAGAGTAATGCCGCAGTTTGATAGCAAAAAGGATTTTGCTACTATTTAGTTATAGTATCTCTTTGAATATCTGTCTTGTTTTTGTATTAATACACACATTTTCTTTGAAATTTTGGTTTTAATTGTTTACTCCGTTTTTGTTAATATTATGAAAGTTTAATGTCAAACCGGAGGCAGAATATAACATCGAACAACTAAAAACTTTTAAAGGTGAGTTTTAGGTACAACACCGTGCCATTTTAGCACTATTAGAAGTTGATAACTTTCACATATATTTTTTTACGCGTTTACGATAAATGAATGATTTTTCACATAATTCTGATATTTCAAGGTCAATCCGGAGGCAGAAGATAATTTTCAATTAAAATAAATTTTTCACTGTCAAACTAGCATTACATTTAGCACTCTTTTATAAGTATTACAAAACAATATTACACACAATTTTTTCCCATATACAAGTGACCCATCCTACTGGACAGGTATGGACACACATTCGATACTAATAACAGCTTAAGATAAAGAGCAATTTGTTGTAGATATAGCCAACCTTCAGTAATGGAGAGGGCACCTTAAGAAGAAGACACTTTAGAAAGGTCTACACTGATTTATAAGATACTGAACAGACGGAAAGTTCGGAAGAAGAATCGTTTTTTGAAGGTACTGGGGAAGAACGTTCATGGTTGATGCCGGCACACTCAGTTTTTTGTATGATGTCTCGCAAATAAAATATTTTTTTGTCTTCTCTTGATTTTTCCGCTGGAAATATGTCAACGTACAACTGAAAACCGATTTATACGGCTGAGTTAAAACAACTCGACACAATTCGAGTTAAAACAAAATGATTAATTTGAAACATTAGATTTCAATGTCCATGAAAACTGGTTTTGCGGACTCAGATTGTTTTCCCCCTAACTCCTCAATCATATAAAACCATGCAAATACTAATACTACTACAAGGAAAAATATAATAAAACATAACAATATAATCAATATAACATACAAAATTAAAAATATGTTCTGAATATCTCTACATCTTCAAAAACAAAATTTCTGGATCAATTATCTAACAGTTCTACGTGTTCTGGTACGTTTGCGGCTCTAGAATTATTGTTTTTAAATAAAACGTAACCAATAAGTAAAGCTATCAGACATAGCAGTATTATAAACACAGTATTAATAGAAAGAACTGCTACCATTTTGTTATATCCATTAGTTTCAGTGTTAATTATTTTTTCGGGATACAAAATATTTGTTTTTGTCTCCTGAGAATGACTTAATTTATCTATATATCTATACAATTTTGCATTCTCTTCATTGTCTACGTTAACGAATTTTTTCTGATTTTCTATAAATTCCCTAAAATAATTAGTGAAGTTTTGGGTATTTTTGATACTGTCTTCTAAATATTTGTCAGTTAATGATTTATCTGCACTTACGTTTTTGGAATATCCCACATTTTTTGCTTTTTCTGAAGAATAGATGTGTTCAAGCACCTTGTACAAACTGCTATTTTTTATTTCATCAAAATAATCTTTCAGAGTGTCGTTATCCATTTTATTAAGAGTTTTTGGTACGGTGGCAATCTTTGGTGTCTCTAAACAAGAGATTCCATGGACGTTGGTGCTATTTCTTAAATTATTGTGTAATATTTCAACTTTGGAAGATTTTAGGTGTCGAACAACATTAACAACATTGTTACAAGATAGATTATTGTTATCAAAAAATATTTGCTTCAGTTTTGGAAAATATGTTTTAAGTTGATCAAAATTTATATTTTGAATACGATTATTTTGTATAAACAGTTGTTCTAGATTATTCAAAGGATGCAAAGAGGTACTTATAGTACGTAAATTGTTATTGGAAATATCAAGATAACTTAAAGTATCTAAGCTGTCAAATGTACCGAACTTAAAATCTTCTAAATTATTATATGAAATATTCAGGTAGTGTAAATTTGACATGTTGTAGAACACTCCCGGTGACAGTGAACTCAGATTATTATGGTTTAAGTTTAGATATTGCAACGTAAAAGCTTCTCCGAAATAAAAGTCATCTATGCTACTAATATTATTATAACTGACATCGAAGGAACCTAACTTATTGCTTTTTGAAATACAAAATTTTGAGGAAAGATTTTTTAAATGGTTATTTTTTAAACTAAGGGTAGTAAACGGATGTGGACAAAAATTTAGCTCATCCAGCTTATTATTATTTAAAAATAGACTCTTTATCGTAATTTTTATATCTACTGTTAGGTCTGTTATTCTGTTAAAATCTAAATATAGTGCATCCATTGGGTGAATATTAGGATCTAAAACGTTATAGGAAAATGTGATTAAATTATTGTGTGACAAATTTAGAGTTTTTAAATTTGACATCCCACTAAAGGACTGTGCTTCCAACTTTGATATTTGATTAAGCGATAAATCTAGAGTTTGTAGATTATCCAACGAATTAAAAACACCTAAGCCGATCTCAGATAAACGATTATTTGACAGATAAATTGCAACTAATGACCGTTGAACAAACGCACCAGGAGAAAGTTTTGAAATATTTAAATTGCTTAATATAAGTTCGGAAATAGTTTTAGCATTTACAAAAGATGATGGGGGTATTTCAGAGAGATTTGAAGACAAAATTGTAAGTGTTTGCTTGCAGTTATTACAAGAACCCTTCACGATATAATGTAAAGGTAATTTGACATTTTTGCAGGTTATGTCTAGTCCAGTGACAGTTTCCTCCCTTTGCTCAGGAATAAATGTGTTTCTCCATGGTCGCTCCGGATCTTTCCCGTAATGCGCCGGTGTCAAATGTATCGTTTTGTTGTATTCTTCCTTGCAGTCTTCCGTACATATAATTTCCGTACAATAAAAGTAGATCATAACGTAAAGGAAAAGCCACTTCCTAAAAATAAAATAAAATTTCGTCAATCACAATTTTTGACAAATGCTAAAAAATATATAATTACAAATATACACACATATCGCACACCTAGATCTAAACTGAGACAAGTCAAAAATGGTAATTTTTCAGTAAAAAAAAAAACGTATTACTGCATTTTTTGTTAGGGAAGTTATAACATAAAATTTAATTTAGATCAGCCGTACTCAAACTGTGGTACGCGTACCACTGGTGGTACGCAAAGAACTTTAAGGTGGTACTCTATAAACTAGAAGAAACGAAGAATTTTAATCAAATTTATTAACGAATGTTATCTTTTACGTGGTGCATGGTAACGCTGCGAGTTGGAAACACAAGCGCGTAATGTCTTATTCATTGTTGGCAACACTGTAATCCCGGCAAACTGCCACCGCCCTTGATTCACGTCATCAGTGGTCATTAGTTTCCTCGTGGCCGTCAGTCGTTGTGGTTAATTTTGTCGAAACGAGTAATTTGCTGTTACTGATTCGTGCTAATTTTTGCATATAAAAAATGGATAAGTGGCTTAAAAGAGACAACAGAACATCTGAAAATCCCGGTCTATCGAGCTCCACTTCAGAGTCGGAGCCTATCCAAGGTGATGACAAAAAGAATTATTTCAAAAAACTAAAAGTGAGCCAAGGCCCCAATGTGTAATCTGTTCGGAAATTCTTTCTAACCAGTGTATGAAACCTTCGCTTTTAAAACGCCACTTCAGTACACAACATTCAGTGTTGGAAAATAAACCTAAGGATTACTTCGTTCGGAAGTTAACGGAGATTAGAGGCACAAAAAAATTAATGTCGAATTTCACCGGCAGCAACCAAAAAGCAGTAGAGGCATCCTTCCTCGTGAGTTTAAGAATTGCGAAGTGTGGAAAAGCGCATACAATCGGCGAAGAACTAGTTCTGCCTGCCGCACAAGATATGGTAACGTGTATTTTTGGAGAGAATTCAGGTAAACAGCATAGTATTATACCATTATCCAATGATACCGTACGTCATAGGATTGAAATAATGGCATTAAATGTTAAAGAGAAATTGATAAACCGGATAAAAAATAGTATTTTTTTGCAATACAACTTGATGAGAGCACAGATATTACAAACTATGCTCAGCTTATGGTTTATGTGCGCTATATATTTCAAACCAAAATCGAAGAAGAGTACTTATTTTGTGAGGCGTTAACGGAACGAACTACTGCCGATGAAATATTCAAGAAAATCAATGATTTTTTTGTGGAAAATGGACTAGACTGGAAACAATACGTTGGTTTCTGTTCGGATGGTGCCCGAGCCATGACAGGATAATACGGAGGTGTAACTGCCAAAGTAAAACTGGTTGCAGAAAATTGTACTTTTACCCATTGTAGTATCCACAAAGAAGCTTTGGTAGCAAAGCGAATGCCCGATGAATTTAAACATGTTCTCCATGAAGCCGTTCAGATAGTCAATTTCATAAAATCTCGAGCCTTAAACTCGTGTTTATTTTTAAAACTATGCTCTGAAATGGAAAGTGATCATATTCAGTTATTGCTACACACGGAGATAAGATGGCTATCAAAAGGAAAAATGTTGAACAGGTTATTCGAGTTGCGTTCTGAAGTACATGTGTTTTTAATGAAATCCAATTTTGAACTGCGTAATCAGTTATTAGATGAATTGTGGCTTACAACACTAGCTTGCTTAACAGATATATTTAATCGATTAAATGACCTAAACTTAAGCTTACAAGGGAAATCACATAATCGATTTTCTGTAAACGACAAAATAAATGCTTTTATCAAGAAATGTTATATGATGAAAAATAGTGTTTCAAACAAAGACTTGCAGTCGTTTACCAATTTAGAAAATTTTGTGGTTGAGCATGAAATAAAGATCAAAGATGATCTTATTTTTAACATAAAACAGCATTGTCAAATGCTAATTGATAGTTTTAAAGAATATTTTGACGAAGACTATGCTTAGTTTCTTTGGATACGACAACCATTTATTTTAGATAGCATTCCTGAATCATTAAAACGGGATGAAAAAGAATCTTTAATAGAACTATCTTGTGATGGAGGATTGAAAATAGAGTTTTCTAAATTAGAATTAGCTGAATTCTGGCTAAATATTAAAAATGAATATCCAGCCTTATCAGAAAAAGCATTGTTATTTTTACTTCCTTTTACGACAACCTACCTGTGTGAAACTGGATTTTCTGCTATGCTACAACTGAAAAATAAATTTCGCAGTAGGCTTAATGTTGATCCGAATTTACGAATGAAACTAAGCACAATTGATCCTGATATCGATTCACTTGTTGTAGCTATGCAGAACCATCCTTCTCACTGAATTTTTGGATTGGGTCAGACTGTAAGTTTTATTTTGTAACATTTATAATGCCCTTTTTTAAATAAATACATTTTTGCCAAAATTAGTAAATTTTATTATCTACTTTTTTAATAGGTGGTACGCGATTGACGCAGAATTTATGTAAGTGGTACGTGTAAAAAAAAAGTTTGAAAATCGCTGATTTAGATAATAAATAGTTTGTAGAATATTCCCATAATTTAAACTACAGCTAAAAATCAAAATGTTTACCGATAATCGCTATTTTTAAGTTGTTTCATTTTAGAATGGTCTTCTTTTTTAAGTGCCCTCTTCGCTACGGAGTTTGGCATTCATCATTGCTATTCGTATCTTTGAAGCTGTTGCTTTAAATAATTGGTTAGATGTGCACTGGAACCAGTCTCTTAAATTGCGCAGCCAAGATATACGTCGTCTTCCCACGCTTCGTTTGCCCTGAATCTTTCCTTGGATAATTAACTGGAGCAATCGGTACTTTTTCCTTCTCATCACATGAGCAAGATATTCCAGCTTTCTTCTCTTGATGGTGATCAATAGCTCCTGTTTTTTGTTCGTTTTTCGAAGAACTACACTATTTGTTATTTTTTTCAAGTTATTTTTAAAATTCTTCTATATATCTACATTTCGAAGGCCTCCAGTTTATCGATATTGCTCTTGTTTAAAGTCCAAGTCTCTTCTCCGTACAGCAGTATCAAAAAGATGTAGCATCTAACCAATCTCATTTTCAGGTTAAGGATAAATGTCCTGACTTCCCAGAATGTCCTTCATATTAACAAAAGCAGCTCGAGCCTTTCCAATTCTAGTTTTTATTTCTTCTTTGATGACATTGTTGTTATTAACACTTGTTCCCAAGTACTTATACATGTGTACCCGTTTGATTTCGTTATTGTGAATGTACAGGTTTGCATTAAATCTTTGTTTTTTTTTAAATAGTCATGAATTTCATCTTCTTGACATTCACTGTTAACCCTTTCTCTTCACTAGCTATGACTACTTGTTTAAAATGGCTTGCAGGTCTTCTACTGTCTCCGCCATTAAAACTGTATCATCTGCGTATCTAATATTAAATTCCACTAGGAAACTAAGTTCCTGTAGCTGGCTGTATACCATATATCACAAAAAATTGTTTAAAATCCTTTATAAAAGGTATATAAAAAATGCCCCAAACGGGCTATCACAAACACATTGCAAAACGTTTTCGGATTAATAAATCCATCATCAGTGCAAACGGTTGTACATGCTAGTAGCCACCAAAATATATGGGTCAAAACCCTTTAAATGTTTTAAATTTGTAGTTGATTTACATTATTAATAGTTATAATTTGTGATGTTTAAGTTACCGTTGGATAGGTAACATGGCGGCGTATGACTCTACATAAGTAAAATGGTCCTGAGACAGACGAACAACTCGATGTTAACAACATCGTTATCGACTAACAACTGTTATCTACTAACGATAACAGTTGTTATCAACAGGTCCTCGTAGACACTTCGTCTCAGGACCATTTTACTTATGTAGAGTCATACGCCGCCATGTTACCTATCCAACGGTAACTTAAACATTACAAATTATAACTATTAATAATGTAAAACAACTACAAATTTAAAAAATTTAAAGGGTTTTGACCCATATATTTTGGCTACTAGCATGTACAACCGTTTGCACTGATGATGGATTTATTCAATCTCTTCTTTCTCCAATGCTTTCTTCATAATTTCTTTCGAATAGAGATTAAATAGCATTGGTGACAGAACACATCCTTGTCTAACTCCTTTTTAATGTGAATTTTATTTGTTGTACCATTTTCGATGCGTGCAACTGGCTTCTGTTTATAATACAGAGTAGATATTATTCTTCTATCGCGAATGTATAACTGTTTAGCTTTCAAGATTTTTAAAATTTGTAAATGCTTGACGTTATCAAACGCCTTGTTGTAATCAATGAAACAAGCAAATACATATTGATTTACATCCAAACACCTCTGTATCATGATGTTAAAGGTAAATAATGCTTCGCGAGTTTCATATCCCACCCGGAATCCAAACTGAGTTTCTCCGACATCTTCTTCCAATTTTCTGTAAATTCTATTGTAAATTATTTTGAGGAATACTGCACTGCTTAGAATGTGCCTTCTTGGGAAGAGGAACAAAGGTTGATCTTAGCCATTCTTCAGGAATTATACTATTTTAATAAATCTTGTTAAATAAGTCTACTAACAAATGGATTCGATCTTCGTCTATCAACTTCAGTATATCCGCTGGTAGCTCTGTCTGGTCCTGTAGCTTTGCTATTCTTTGATGACTTCACCGCTTGCATTACTTCTTCTTTACTTATTTCTGAACCTGTCTCCTCTGGAAAATTATCACAAGGAGGCTGCCTTTGATCGTCAAACTGTTCTTCTATGTATGTCTGCTAATGTTTTAGTTTCTTCTCTGTTTCCATTATCATGTTCCCTAGTTGATCTATAAGTACTGCCTGCTTCCTGTTTCTATTGTTGGTCATTTCTTTAACTTTCTGGTAAAGATAGATCGAATCATATTTGGCTTCCTGGTTTAATACATCGACAACCGGCCTATTCAGAATAGCAGCAAGCAAAGTTAGGATAGCCATGTTGATCGCCAACATCCGGAACCCGGAACGGATAGGCACCGTAAGAAGAAGATATTTGGCTTCCAAGTTTTTAAGCTCCTTACATTTGTCTTGTAACCATTGTTTTTTGGCGTCGCAGATTTTTCTTTTGATCTCTGTGTTAATTTGCACTATACTCTTCTTCACTTTTACCTTTCGATAGTCTTTGAGAATTCATCAATAACAAAATTTCGTGACACATCCATTCTTTCTGTTTGTTTAGTTTTTCTCTTTTCAGAATATTTTTAGCGGGCTCCAGCACGTTCTTTTTAATAATGGCCCAGTGTTTATTAATGTCTAGTTCTTGTATCTTCTCTGTCTTTTCAAGTTTTTCAAGATTTACCTGAATGCTTGTTCCTGATGTTTAATTGTTTCATCCTTTAAACGATTGACATCTATTACTTGTTGGGTTTAGGTGTTTGTACTCTTTTAAGTTTTATTCGGAATTGTGCCATTACTGGATTGTGGTCTGACCCTATATCTGCTCCTGGATACGTTTTCACAGATTCGATTGTTTTTTAATATCTGTTGTTTATGGTTTAGAGTGGTGACTTTGTATAAAAAATAAACCACATTTAGGCTTAAACCGTTTTATTTAACTATTTTGGGTTGTACTTATATTAGAACAAAAATTAAATAAGCACTCATTCAAACAAAACTATTCTAAATCGGAGAAAAAAAAATAACTTAATAATGAAACATCAACATGAACACTAAAATTAAACATCTTTTATAAGCAATATGACAAAAAAATGAACAAAATTAATAAACAAAAAAAGAGGCATTTGGATCACATTATCAAATATTGTTTAAATCATATAAATAGAAAATAAAACTTTAATGCAAAGTGAGTCTAATAATAAATCATAAATTCTTGCGCAAACTTCTGACGGTACTTGTAGTCATAATTTAGTATGGTAACTTTGATATCAATAATTATTAAAAATGGAAGAATATCACTTTCCCACAAAAAAAAATCTGTGTCTTATTATTAAACTAAACACCTGACAGGATATTAAAATATAAATTAATAAAAATTAAAATGTCACAAATTTGCATAAAAGGCAACTTAGTTTTTTTTTTTAAATTATGTACAAAATTACCAAAGCTATCACATAATATTATTATCAAGTACATTTTTATAATAAGAATCTATATAAAACTGTGGGATAGTATGTCAAGCTCCTTAAGATCTTTTATCTTTGTTTCAGGGAGTGGTGTTTTTTTGTTTATATTCCGTTCACAAATTATTGATAGCACGAAATATGCCTCAAATCAATATTAATAATGTTTTAATACTAATATATTTAGCAAAAAACAATTAAAACTTTCACGGCTAATCTTGGTTATTATATTATATTAATAAAAATAAGAATTTAACCATTAACAATTTTGTAAATAAGAATACCTTATGTCTTTGGATATTTCAATACTAATCTTCGCGATTAATGACTCTACTAGAAAACCTGGAATTCATATCCGAAGGTACTATTCGTTGCAAGATAATTTGGATGGAATTCCCCAGATTTTTAATAATATAATGGGTATAAAGATGCTGGCTTTAAAGTTAAGTTGAAATGGTGATGTTCTTACAAACGGAAACAATTTTTTTGTTTAGTACGTTTTTATCGCATTTAATTTACTTAGTAATTCGCGTCTCGAATATTTATATAGGTTCGCATCAGAAAGAAAAAAACACAGTATAGCTAACCCAAACACAAACGAACACTTAAAGAGAGGAAAAAAGCCTATTGAAATTGATGAGTTTGCCAAAAATGGTATTCGAAGGAAAATTCATGAATTTTTTTTTAAAAAAGAAATACCACACCTAAACAAAATTTTACAAAAGGTTAGAGACGACCCGGATTTGCCTTATATCGGACGAACTAAATTGTGGCAAGTTTTGAAAGAAATAAATTTCCAGAGGGAGAAATCAGACCGAAAATCACTTTTGATTGACCGGAAGGAGATAATATGTTGGCGAAGAAATTATCTAAGATCTATACCAAAATTCCGGGCTGAAGGAAGGCCAATCTTCTACGAGGATGAAACGTGGGTAACTTCAGGTCATACTCTAAAAAAATTTTCAACCAACCTTCCATAAAGGCAAGCATTTATGGAAGGTTGGTCTAGTGGTATCTCCCCACCTTCTGGTAAAGGCAGTAGATTAATAATTTCTCATTTGGCAGTGAAAAAGGATTTGTTAAATATGGTTTGTTGGAATTTCAGTCCAAAATCACAAAAGACTATCACGATGAGATGACAGCTGATGTTTTCGAAGAGTATTTTTGTTTCGGGGTCTGGTATTTTTTTTTTTTTTTGTTTAAGCTTGTGTAAGCCCCGTGAATACTATCTAATCATCTTTGGTCCGGCGTTTGCGTACAGACACAGTTTTATACTTTTCTTCTGAAAATGGCGTATCATAAAATACACTCCTTTTCCACTTTTAAGACTTTTATATCGTGCCATTTTACTTAATTACGATTTTCATTTAAATTGAAGTTGGTTCTTCATTTATCTTGCAAGAATTTAATGTAAAACTTTTCAGATGTCATTTCTTCCAGTTGGTAAGGATTGCCAGAGTTTTTTGCCGTGCGAATCAAAGTGCAGTATTGCTGCGGTCTGTATATCGGACCCAAATTAATGTGCTTTTGGTTTCTCAATTACGCTGTGAACATTGTCACCCTCATTTTGAGAATGACCACGTATAAGAAATTTGTGCGTTATCGACGTAACTCTTTTTGTGACGACAGCGTAAGCAAAATTAGAAAGTTAATACTAATTTTTCTCTTGTCCACAGCAGTTGTCGGAATAGAACATAATATGGATATTATCTTTTTTGGATGTTTTTGTAATAAAGCGTCAATGTACTTCAGAATACATAAGCATATTTCTACAGCGCACCCTTAAAGATTTTAACTTTTCTGACTGGAAGACCAAGGCTGATAGCTTTATTAAAGCTACAAGGAAGTGGCATTTTAAACTTACTGAATGTAAACGATTTTATCTGAAGCAATCTATCACAAAAGCTGGAGACATTTTGGTGTAGGGTGATCCAAATTTCAACGTTTCAACTAAAGTGATTCGAAGCTTAACCAAAATTAAAGAAAGGTTATCTCATATCAATCCCACCATAGTTAAAACCAACAATATAGAAAATATCAGTCAGTAGAATTTAAAAGTCGTCAAAAATTTACATGAAATTCAGTTTAAATACACTTGGCTCCAAAATTCAAGGTGGAAATACTACAAAACACCTTTATAGTCCAGGCTGTGAGGCCGCTCCCTTTGGGAAAATGTTTCTGATTCGGATTCTTCGCGGATTCCGGTTCAAAAATGTTCCTTTTTAAACAAATCTGAAGGGTGCCGGGCGAAATTTTTGGGCAGAAATTGTTTAAACATTTTTTCTTAAACAAACTCCAAAAATATTTTTTTAATCTGGAAAACGTTTTTTAGGTTTTTTGGGTTATTTTAAATAAAAAAGGTCTCTTGCCATTTTTCTCTAAAGTTGATAGTTTTTGAGTTATAAGCGATTTAAAGTCTGAAAAACGCGAAAATACATACGCATTTTTGAGGCTTGAAAACACATATGTAAATTATCATTTTTCAGGTTACCAAGTGTCTAAATTGAAGTTTAAACATTCACCTTCAAGATTGTGAAGAGTAATCGGGGCTTATTTTAATTTAGACCGTTGTTTTTTAATTGTTAAATATGCGCGTACACTCGATTTTTCAGCCAACAAATGGATTCGCTCTTCGTCTATCAACTTCAGTATATTTGCTGGTAGCTATGTCTGGTCCTGTAGCTTTGCTATTCTTTGATGACTTCACCGCTTGCATTACTTCTTCTTTACTTATTTCTGAACCTGTCTCCTCTGGAAAATTATCACAAGGAGGATGCCTTTGATCGTCAAACAGTTCTTCTATGTATGTCTGCCAATGTTTTAGTTTCTTCTCTGTTTCCATTATAATGTTCCCTTGTTGATCTATAAGTACTAACAGCTTCCTGTTTCTATTGTTGATCATTTCTTTAACTTTCTGGTAAAGATAGATCGAATCATATTTGGCTTCCTGGTTTAATACATCGACAACCAGACTATTCAGAATAGCTGCAAGCAAAGTTAGGATAGCCATGTTGATCGCCAACATCCGGAACCTGGAACGGATAGGCACCGTAAGAAGAAGATATTTGGCTTCCAAGTTTTCAATCTCCTTACATTTGTCTTGTAACCATTGTTTTTTGGCGTCGCGGATTTTTCTTTTGATCTCTGTGTTAATTTGCACTATACTATTCTTTACTTTTACCTTTCGATAGTCTTTGAGAATTCATCAATAACAAAATTTCGTGACACATCCATTCTTTCTGTTTTTTTAGTTTTTTTTTCAGAATATTTTTAGCGGGCTTCAGCACGTTCTTTTTAATAATGGCCCAGTGTTTATTAATGTCTAGTTCTTGTATCTTCTCTGTCTTTTCAATTTTTCAAGATTTGCCTGAATGCTTGTTCCTGATGTTTAATTGTTTCATCCTTTAAACGATTGACATCTATTACTTGTTGGGTTTAGGTGTTTGTACTCTTTTAAGTTTTATTCGGAATTGTGCCATTACTGGATTGTGGTTTGACCCTATATCTGCTCCTGGATACGTTTTCACAGATTCGATTGTTTTTTAATATCTGTTGTTTATGGTTTAGAGTGGTGACTTTGTATAATGTGTGACTGAAAAATTTAATTTAATCTAGCCAATATACCTTGTACCTCTGACCCACTTTACCAACACTTGTTAAGAGCTTTCGCTAAAACATATATTTGGCGAAATGCCATATATTCCCGCTATCAAACTCTCAATTTTACACAATATGGATATTATATGTCTGATAGTGGTGGGTTGGAAAACCGTGCAAATGCAAAAAGACTTGCAAAACTAATGCTTGCAACTGCAAGTAAAATCATGTCAACTGTGTACCATTATCTGAATGTGATTTAGATTTTTGTGAAAACAAAGATACTTTTACTGAGTGATATTAGTGTGTTATTTAACAATCTTTGGTACAATTATTTTATGTAACTATTATTAGACTTTAGACGAAATTTATATTATAACTCAATTGATATAAATGAATATATACTCAATAAATAATAATTATTTGTAAGTATATGTAAACTATGCATAAGTACGATAGAGGCGCACGGTAGCGCGCGGCGCCGCGGCGGCTGAAAAATCGAGTGTACGCGCATACTTAACAATTAAAAAACAACGGTCTAAATTAAAATAAGCCCCGATTACTCTTCACAATCTTGAAGTTGAATGTTTAAACTTTAATTTAGACACTTGGTAACCTCAAAAATAATAATTTACATATGTGTTTTCAAGCCTCAAAAATGCGTATTTTCGCGTTTTTCAGACTTTAAATCGCTTATAACTCGAAAACTATCAACTTTAGAGAAAAATGACAACGACTTGACAATGAGACTTTAAAATGGCCCAAAAAACCTAAAAAACGTTTTCCAGATTAAAAAAAAATATTTTCGGACTTTGTTTAAAAACATTGTTTAAACAATTTCTGCCCAAAAATTTCGCCCGGCACCCTTCAGATTTGTTTAAAGGGGACATTTTTGAACCGGAATTCGCGAAGAAACCGAATCAGAAACATTTTCCCAACGGAACCGGCGTCACAGCCTGGACTATTACAGAACATGGATCTATCAAGCGTGCCTAACCACGAAGACTCATTCTGTGGTCCACAAAGTGAAGAAAATTTTGCACTATCTGTGTAATTTCATTAAAATAAAATTAACTTTGACAATAACGACTTTTGATTTAACTAGACCTGTTTTAAATGACTTGGAGGCAGTGAAATTTCCATCAAAGTAACCAAAGTTACAGTATTAGTATCACAATCACCAATGTTCATTTTTCTTTTTGAATTTTCTCAGTAGATTCTTCACAGACCATAAAAAATGTGTGTGAAACAAAATCCTCAGTACATATTTACAGCAAATTATAATAATTAGGTAAATCGTAACCGATGTAAAGTTACCACAGAATTTCGCGGTTTCTGTAAAATTGGTCAAGATTGAGATTAGCGACTTTGATAATAGGCGATTCATATACGGTTTTCATATGCAGTGGACTTTTATTTTAATTTTAGTTAAAATTAATTATGCTTACCTCAAACTTGCCATGGTTAATATTTTATTATTTGTAACAAATCTTGATATAACAAATTATTTACTGGAATAATAGATTAATAAACAAACACTTCAACATCAACAGAATAATTGCAGTTTATTGTGAAGTGTCCCGGAAGCCATTGACTGATAATATAATTATCTTGAATTTATCTTTAAATAAAAAAGGAAATAGAAACAATGAAATATTTCACATAAAAAAATTATATAAATGTAAATATTGAATTAATAATTTTAATTGTCTGTTACAGTTGTCACAGACCACTTAATATATTGATCAATTACTTTTATTAGTATTTTCGGAGTAAGAATGAAACATGTATCAAAATCCTAAATAGTACAGTTAATGAAGATAAAAATCAACTATTACCGATTTTGGTGAACCTCCATTGATTTGCATGAAAATTTGGGATTGAGTATATTTTACTCTCAACTTCAAAAGTGACATATGCTCAACTTGCGCTTTTTGCATTTTAGGAGTGAAATCCACCCCTTTGTTAAAAATGGTAAAAAATGCAGATTTAAGCATTCTGTCATAAGTAATATCGATTAATTAAATAAAATAAATATTTTACAACATTTATAAGCATGATTTATGATTTTAATTAAGTTTTCAACCCTTTTAGCAACTATTCCTTAAAACGAGAATCATGAAAAAATCATTTTTTATATTTCTGATATATAAAATCGCATATTAATATTACTCAAATACTTTTTTTAATGTTTATGATATAATTTTTGATTGACTGAGAAATTTCAACCCTTAAAAACCACCCTCTTAGAGCAGAATCATTGAAAAAATAAATTTCAAGAAACTATAATTATTTGAATAATACATTACTGAATTGAAATCTCATTTACTGAGTACTAAAGTATTTATTTACTAATTGCGTTTTTTGCACTATTAAAAACTACCGCTTGCCATAAAAAGGAAAATTTTTTTTATTAGTTCTATTTTATCATTTGGAAACTTTTTTATTGATTATGATAAACTTTATTAATATATTCCAAACTTTATTAATATTATTCTTTCCACATTTCTTGAACAATTTTTTCAGTGCTTATGTGATTTATAAAAATTTAATTTGTTGGTTAATAGGAAAACGTATTAAAATAAATATTAAAATGTATGAAAAGTTCATTCATTTTTTATCTAAGTAATGTTTTATAAATTATTCAAATATTAATAATACTTTAATTGTTAATTTTTCACTCTTTATCAGAGCTCTCTTCACCAATTTCTCCTTTTTCATTAATTGGAGGGCTATTTTGGCAATTGTCCTCACTGCATGTTAAACAGACTGCATTGCAAAATAACCCTACCCTTTTTTGCAGCTGCAAAAAATCATTTTTAACAATTATTCCGGATCAGGTGGATTGGGATTTTTAGTTGCAAACAAAGACTCTTTAATCAAAATGTCTTTGTTTCCAAGCCATATCTGGGTTTATAAATAAACTCTTGATGTGTTCATCCAATGCAGCAACCGTTGGGACCAGATATGAAAACTTAAGTGCACTATTTTTTATCTGTTCCAGATAAGCTGATAGGTCTTCGATGCGTTGTAGTTTACTCATATTCATAATATTGTGCATTACCTGCCAGCTTCTAAAATGACATCGATATCAGCGGCTTTATTAGAAAATATATCGATCTTTTCTCTCAAATCAGGTCTTTTGTCTAGAAGATCGATAATTTTTTTCTTCCCCTTATTATAAAACGCAGAAGTCGAGTCACATCCAGAGAAACAATGAAGAATAGAATATATACTCCTATGCATGGATAATTTGGTTCTAAGCTTTTTGAAGAATATGTCACGGAGTTAACATTTTGTTTTCCAAGTTTCAAAAAATAAGTCTCTTCATCAGCTTTAGCTCGGGCAGTTAAAATAATTAAAACATCAATGTCTGCTGCTACTATAACTTTTGGCAAACCTGAGCCCTTATCCTTAATTGTTGTCTACTATTAATTCATCAGCTTCTCTTTTTCCTTGCTTGCATTTAATGGATTTTTTTTCTAGTTCCTCTGGCATATATTTTGTAAACTTAAATTCTTTACAAGTAACCTTTTGTAACCGACGATTCCTTTCTGCAGCCTTATTACTATCTTCATCGCAAGAATAAAAAATAACAGCATACTAAAAAGTCCCACTATATTTTTAAGCAGATATACAGAATTCCTTTCACTAGCTTCTTCTATATTCACAATATACATAAACACATCCACATATATGTATATTTCGTGAGCATATACCTATCGACACGTCTACTTCTTATTACCTATATTTTTTCCTATACCGGGTGGTGAATCGTCAAACGGGCCATAGGAAACTCAATGGGAAAACTTAAATTGTTGAATTGCTGCTTCCCTAATTATTTTAGATCAAAAGTCATAAAAAACTATTTGTAGAGGACTAAAATCTGAATTAAAAACAAATCTTATAACCGTTCTACGAATCAAATGTACTTCAAAATTTTGCAAAAATATATTACATTTTTCAGGCCACCCCTAAAAGTTAGGCCACACGTAATGTAAGAATATATACTTTGACGTGTGTGTTTTATCATATTAATGTCAGATGTTTGACAATATGAATTGTCAATTTTTTTATTTTATGATTAAATTATAAACAATGAATTTTACTAAATACTACTACTACTACTGAACAATATTACTTTGTGAACAATAAATTATATTGTTTAAAAATCGATCAATATAATGAAATGTACTCAGTTGACGAAAAATCGCATAATATTGTATTCAGGTAATAGCGCGAACCTTTTCCTGCCACTACCGGATCTTTATTTAACGTAAGATATTCTAACACACTAAAATTTAATTCTATGTTAAGTTATAGAACAATTCAATGAATTCCAATATGCTGTTACTGTAATTTTTATTCCTAATAATAATAGGTATATGATAATTTCTAAACATAAAACTATAACAAATGTTATAATAAAACATGAATAAAACATTTTTATTATTGCTCTTTTCTCCTCAACTGAGTACATTTTTTAATCAACTTAATTTTTTTTTAAACAATAAATCACAAAATTTTGGCCATTCAAATCATAGATAAATATAATCTAGTTAATTTAAATATTGTCAAATATTAGAAACATCTAAATGACAAAACGCAACACGTATTAATACACATTTTTTCACGGCGTCTGGCCTGACTTTTAAAGGTGGCCTGAAAAATGTATTATATTTTAGCAAAATTTTGGAATACGTTTAAATCGTAGAACAATTTTAACAGTTGTTTTAGATACATATTTGAGTCCTCTACAAATAGTTTGCCATGATTTTTGGTGTAAAATAATTAGGGAAGCAGGAATTCAACAATTTAGAATTTCCCATTGAGTTTCCTATGGCCCGTTTGACGAGTCACCACTCTGTATATACATACGAAACCTCTACTCCAAAAATTTTTCTAATAAAATGTTATTGATTTTTTTACAATCACTCCGTTAATTTTTATGATATCAGGTTCATTCAGAAACCATTTGAAAGGTAATTTCAAGGTCTATAAAGTCGTATTAAATTTAATATTTTAAATCCCTTATTTTTTTAATGATAAAAGGTTAAAGAAACCCGGTTACATTGTTCTCGCAGTAAAATTTAGGTTTTAAACATTTTTATCTCAGTTATTTTTTATTCTACAAAAATATAAAAAAAGGAAAATCTTTGTTAAAAAAACCGCAATTTTTTTTCTATCATTTTTTAAGTATGTTGAGTATATATGGAGTTATTCTAAAAAAAAATAAAATTTATGAAAATTTTAAAAATTCTGATTTTTTTAAATAAATTTTTTTTAATATGCATTCTAAACCGGTCAAAATTTTTGAGGTCATTACTTATGCTGAAATAAAGAAAGTCGTATAAGGATTACTATAAATTTTAATTTTTGTGGAAATGGCGTATGTTTTATTTGTCACTTTTTCCAAAAAAAATTCAAAAGAGTCCTCTTATTTTCATCATGCTATCAACTTGTTCTAGAGCTTATTTTATAGGTATTTCTGAGTACTTGAAAAACTGTTAAATAAGTATATTTTAGAAAATGCAGTGTTTTTCCGTTATTTAGCTTGAATATTCGCCGAAAAAAAATACATTTAATTACCTATAACTCACTTTGAATTAATACTAAAGGATTTTCAAGCAAGGAATTTATTCAATTTTTTATTAGCTTCAATTTTGGTAATGACAACATTTTTATAAAAACTTTGAGTTATTTATGAAAAACCGCTTAAAAACATGCATTTTTTTCACAAAAATTAAAATCTTTGATCTTCAATGACTAAAAAGGTATTAATTGATTTTAATAACTTTATAAGATAAATTTTGTAAACTTGGTCCCTCTATCGATTCCTGGGGTTACTTTTAATAAAATAATTTCCACCCCCAAGAAGCGGTGGCATCCACCTACAGTGTAAAAGCGCAAGTTGACATCATGTCATTTTTGTTTCTTAAGGTACCCTATAACTACTCACCAATTTTCATAAAAATCGATGGAGGTTCAACGAAATGGGAGTGAAAACCTTCAGTGACTGTACTGAAACCAAATTGGTCCGTTAAAAGAAGTAAATATCAGACATTCGGACGTCAAAGCAAATATAATATTTACTTAGTTATAGAGAATATTTATTTTAATTACACGATTACTAATCAAATTTAAGTAATAATTCATACAATAAGATTTTCTTATCATCCTTTATTTGTATATTATTATCTTTACATACGTACCTACCTCTAATCTCTAATCATTTTTTTCTGGTCGCCCTGTTTTTATTCTTGTTTTAATTCTCAGCAACGTACATTTGCAAATCTTTCGTTTTTCGTTCATGCAATATATCATAACCGAAAGAGTCTTTTTGTATGAACAATATTGCTTATTTCTCTTTTTTCACACAAGTCCTTGAGGTGTGTCAGGCCATATATAGGCTTGGGGTGTAGCTGTTTCTTTTTTTTTAAACCGATCTCTAATGCCATATTACTATAGGTATTGAAGGGAATCAGCCAGCTCTGCCAACGAATCCTACCTCCTACGTCCACGAAGACATAAGTCATGTAATCCCTGGGCAGTATATGGCGTATTATGGAGGTACGTTACATAGCAGAAGAAAAAGGATAAAAGGCAGGTTTCAACGCCTTAAAACCAAAAAACGCTAGCAAACCCTTATTTAACTGCACCGAGGCAGCGTAATAAGATACGCCTTACAACCCCTAACATGTATTATGGCATATATTATGGTATATAACACACTAAAATCAAGACCCTCATTTTCTGTAGGCACAAATGGCCCCAAACTAGGTAGCTTTCAGGATCAGGGCAGACTAAACAATCTAGACTTGTAGAACTAAAAAAGAAACTGAGAATCTAAAAAGAGCGAAGCACGACGACAAGATAAGGAACTATTAGAATTGACGTCAGGAAATAAATTCCAATATAAAGGAACATCCACCGGCCGAACAGATGATATTTTATTCGTACTTAACAAAAAATGGAAAGGAAGAGTGGTAGAATAAGAGAAGAAGTCATCTATGCCATCAAAAACACAAAAGAGGGTAAAGCTACTGAACCAGATGATGTGCCCATCGAATTATTAAAACTCATCGATTAAGATGTTATTGATGTAATGGTTGAACTCTTTAATCTAATATATCCATCTGCCACAATCCCCAGACAATGGCTGCAATCGAGCTTTGAAGCAATTCCCAAAAAGCCAAGTGCAACAGCTTGCTTAGATCACAGAACAATAGCTTTAATGAGTCACACACTTAAAAGATTTTTGAAAATAATTCACAGCAGAATTATTAAAACTCTTGAATATGAAATTAGTGACACACAATTTAGCTTTAAAAATGGTATGAGTACAAGAGACGCTTTGTTTGGCTTGAATGTGCTGGCTCAGAGATGCATGGACATGAATCAAGACATCTACTTATTTTTTGTAGACTTTGAAAAGGCTTTTGATAAGGTTTAACATAAAAAGCTTGTAGATATAATAAAAAGCAAAAATATTGATAGTCATGATATGAAAATTATATCTAAATTTTGGTACACCGAAAATATCAAAATACAGAGAGGGTCCGCCAGGGTTGCGTGCTGTCACCACTACTTTTCAATGTCTACCGTGAAGCGATATTTCAAGAAGCGCTCTCAGAGTTAATAGAAGGGATATCTATCAATGGAGAAGTTTTGAATAACTTACGTTTTGCAGACGCTACAGTAATAATGACGTATAACAACAATGATTTACAAAACGTAATGCAACGCCTTAATGAACGATGTCATGAGTGCGGACTGAAGATAAATTTAAATAAAACTAAATGCATGATCATGACTAAAACTGCATATGCAAATATTCAGTTGACTATTGAAGATACTGCAATTGAGAGTGTTAATAACTATAAATACTTAGGGACATGGATAACATCAGATGTAGACCAAACCAGAGAAATTAAGACACGTATTGAAATAGCACGTACATTATTCATTAAGCTTAAAAAGTTTCTTTGTTGTCGAGATATAGGATTAGAAATACGCCTGAGAATACTTCGATGTTACGTGTTCTCTACTCTCCATTATGGCTTGGAAGCGTGGACACTAAAACAAGTATATCTGAATAAGTTGGCCACCTTTTAATTTTGGTGTTACAAAAGAATCTTACGAATATCATGGATTTAAAGAATGTCAAACGTGAAAGTAACTAGAAGGATAGGAAATGAGGCGGAAATAATATTAACTATTAAAAGACGAAAACTCGAGTACTTAGGACCTGTGATGAGAGGGCAAAAATACGCATTATTACAACTTATTATGCAGGGCAAAATCCGAGAAAAGCGAAATGTGGGAAGACGAAGAATATCCTGGCTTAAGAACTTAAGGGAATGGTTTGGATGCAGTAGTGCAGAACTTTTTAGAGCAGCAGTCAACAGACTCCGCATAACCATGATGATTTTCAACCTTCGATAGAAGATGGTACTTAAAGAAGAAGAAGCTTATTGTAATTATTGTACACAATATTTTTTGTATCAATGGTCATTGCAGCCGAGATACAATAATTTAAATAAATAAAAAAAAATTCTTTATGTACTTTTATTTCCTATAATACAAATAAATTACTATTTTGTAAAATGTAAAATAACATATTAATAACATCCTATGACATTTGTGCCAACATATTAAATGTAACAACATTAAAATGATTAAATGTAACTACAGTAAAATAAAACATTGGAGGTTATTTGACTGATACAACGATTTTAGTTTATACATGTTACAACAAATATATAGTGCTTTATTTTAATTAATTAACAGTAGATTGTGGACAACTTCTACATTGTGTACATTAGTAGTTTCGTTATCTGCGATATCGTTATCCCTGGTATGTCACGGCCGTGCTAAAAATGGGTTCTTTATTCTGTTTCACATTGCCACTGCCGCTTTTAAGCATAGTCCGAATATTCTAATCTACAATCTAATAATGCAGTAACTCAATTGCTGTTTTCACTGTACACAGAGAGAATCGTATTGATGAAGATAGCGTGATAAGAAAAAACCGGAAATAATTACTCTTTATATTTCCACAAAAAGTGAAGTAATGTTTTAAAAACAATGATCACATTAGAATAATGTTTCCAGTAATACGAGAAGTCCATCGGCAAGGTAGTATTTTATAATCTCTTTCACCTCACAGCAATTAACGCATTTAAAATCTACAAAGGCAACCACCCAGATAGAGAATTTTTCAAAACGCGAACACTTTTTCAAAAAAACCAAGGTGTTGAATTGGTACAGGAGTGTATACGATGGAGAGCTATTGACAAGCCTTCGTCAAAAGCTGTGCGTGCTTCGGCCTTGAGACTCTCAAACATTGAGGTCGAAGTTGGACCAGAGCCTCATCCAGGTAAAAGAGGAAATTGCAAATATTGCAAAAGTCAAAAATGTCACTTTTTGCAAAATTTGCACGTACTGGCAATGTATGGACAACATAGTGCCATGATGTAAAGATTGTTTGAAAATTTTAAACACCGCTGTAGTTACCATAATTTAATTTTTTAGTTTTAATTTTTTTTCTAATAGGGTAAACCACCGAATTGTTCGCACTAGCCCAATGATAGGCAGTGAACACTTTATTTTTAAATAATCAAGGAGCAATTCATTGTAAGTACTTACTATGGTAGCGGGTAGCACTCCTCTACGGTCCCGGTAAAGGACAGGCTGTTACAGGGAGTGGCGTCTCTGCCGTAGGCTATCGACTGACTTTCTGCTATTTCCAAGCCTTTAGAAGAGACCAGGTCCCCAAACTATCTTACTACCCATTTTCCAATTCTTACCACATCCCCATATATCCTGCTGCCAATCCGCACTGCCAGCGTGGTAGTAAAATGGTTAATTTTCCCCGTAAATGACATGACACAAACTAGAAAAAGGCTCTTTGTCCCCGGCGGCCCAACGGTCCCTGGTGACGGTAGTCGAGGTATTTATTTACATTAAGGGATTGGCACCTTTAATTTCAGGAAGAAAAAAACGCCTAGAAAAAAAGTACAAAAGAAAAGCAAATATACAAAAAAACAAAAAAATATAATTAAGAAATTATTCAAGAAACTTTACGGGAAATAATTAATGGCATACCAAAGGCGACGGCAGCAGTTAAATATGGTATACCCAGAGCTACTCTGCAATTTAGACTAAGCTAAAAATTTAAAAAAGTAGCACATGGTCCAAATACTTATTTAAGTAAAAAGAAAAAGAGGTTAATCTTTGTAAATGGGTATATTTATTTAAAAAACCCTTAAAAGGGCCACATCAATAAAACAAACGTTTTCGGACCACACAGTCCATCATCAGGTTATTAAAATCGAAAATGCCTAAAAATAAGTATAAACCATTTAGTTAAAACAAACGAGATTTTGAAATTTTGACTATGGTTGAAAAGCAAAAGATGGTTATACTTACTAGGTCATAATGCCTGAGCCACCAAAATATTAGGGTAAAAACCCTTTAAATTACATTTAGTTATGAAATGTTGTACATTGTGTTATAAAATAACTGTGATGTTCAATATTAAATTAAATTTGACCAAAGGTAACACATGGCTCAATTGGGTTCCAGAGCCGGGCGAGAGGGTACCTCTGCACTCGGAGAACAACGTGGAACTGATTGACAAGATACTTTTGAAGGATGAAGATAACAGAATGTCAATGCAACAAAAACTATAAAAGTTGTACATAGTATTACTACAGCCAAAAGATTCAACAAGTTTTGATGATTTTAAAAAATAACAACAATCTAGGTGTTGGGATTTAAAAACTTTTTATTTATTAATTTAGGGTATAAAAGATGTCAAATCAATGATGGTTTTATAGTCATGATTAATATAATGACCTGTGCCTTAGGCAACTTATGTTGCTTTTCGTCGTATGGAATGTGGTCTAAAGTGTATTTAATTTTGGGTTAGCTTGTATTTATGAAATTTATCCTTTTATGTTTAACACATCTAGGACAAGGTAAAAATTAAATAACAAATATTTGAAGCTAATATCAGACCTCATATTTAAATGACTTTATTTAAGAATGCTCCTATGGTGAAAAATTAATAAAATTAAGTTTAGTGAGATGGAAATCTACAGGCTGAAGAAGTTGAAGTAATAACATATGTGATTGAATTTAAAATTGAAGAGACTGGGTTCCTCAGAGACTAATGAGAATGAAAGTAAAAGAAATGACCGAAGAAAAGAAGGGGGGGGGGGTTGAAGGAGAAAAGGAGTTGATCAACAATTAGAGATAATAGGGGTCCTTTATACTTAAAGTATCTAGCACCCTGAACAAAATCTATTTAGGTGGTATTAAATTCAGTTTGTAGAAACCTGAAATTTGTTGTATAAGTGTGCTACTAAGTTGTTGACCGAAAAAAGGTGGACAAAGGTAGATTAGGATTCTTTGTAATATGGTAGATTATGAATTTTAATAAATTGTTAGATAATGTTTGAGTGATTACTAAATTAAAACTATTGGATACATGTTTAATATATGAATTGACCAAGAAATAATGAAAGAGAACAAAATTAACAGGAAAACGATGTAGAAGTGAAGAGTGGATAAGATAGTGAAATGTTGGTATGATGGATGTGGATGGTTCTGAAGTTAAAATTGGGGTCAGAAATTTATGAGAGGAAGGTGTGACGATATTGTATAGAATGGGTGTTTGAAGAACAACAAGATTATGTAGGAATAAGGTGTTGACATTTGTATAGGAAAATAAGGCAGAGAAAATAGGACAGTATTGTGAAGTGTGGACTATGAAAAAAGTTGACGATGTAAAGGTTGAAAGTCACGGTTGAAAGATACATGGCGATTAACACAATTGGGGCTTTTTTGTTTTTCTTTGACTATTTCCAAGTCTTCATATAGGTCTAATTTTAGAAAATTTTTTTGGGGAATATTATGTAACAAAGAGACGTCTTCTGGGATGTTGAGGGTATGTTTATGTTGTGCAAGATGTTGAGAGAAGGTGGAAGTGTTCTCTTTTTTAGTGTGTTCTAAGGAACGAGAAGTTAGTGATCTACAGGTTCTACCTATATATGTAGCATCACAATCAGAGCACTGTAATTTATAAACACCACTACGATCCATGTAGTTGATGGGATCTTTAGTATTGGTTAAGCATTGTCCTAGATTGTTCGGGACTTTGAAAGAAATGTGGGTATTATTCTTTCAAAGTCCCGAACAATCTAGGACAATGCTTAACCAATACTAAAGATCCCATCAACTACATGGATCGTAGTGGTGTTTATAAATTACAGTGCTCTGATTGTGATGCTACATATATAGGTAGAATCTGTAGATCACTAACTTCTCGTTCCTTAGAACACACTAAAAAAGAGAACACTTCCACCTTCTCTCAACATCTTGCACAACATAAACATACCCTCAACATCCCAGAAGACGTCTCTTTGTTACATAATATTCCCCAAAAAAATTTTCTAAAATTAGACCTATATGAAGACTTGGAAATAGTCAAAGAAAAACAAAAAAGCCCCAATTGTGTTAATCGCCATGTATCTTTCAACCGTGACTTTCAACCTTTACATCGTCAACTTTTTTCATAGTCCACACTTCACAATACTGTCCTATTTTCTCTGCCTTATTTTCCTATACAAATGTCAACACCTTATTCCTACATAATCTTGTTGTTCTTCAAACACCCATTCTATACAATATCGTCACACCTTCCTCTCATAAATTTCTGACCCCAATTTTAACTTCAGAACCATCCACATCCATCATACCAACATTTCACTATCTTATCCACTCTTCACTTCTACATCGTTTTCCTGTTAATTTTGTTCTCTTTCATTATTTCTTGGTCAATTCATATATTAAACATGTATCCAATAGTTTTAATTTAGTAGTCACTCAAACATTATCTAACAATTTATTAAAATTCATAATCTACCATATTACAAAGAATCCTAATCTACCTTTGTCCACCTTTTTTCGGTCAACAACTTAGTAGCACACTTATACAACAAATTTCAGGTTTCTACAAACTGAATTTAATACCACCTAAATAGATTTTGTTCAGGGTGCTAGATACTTTAAGTATAAAGGACCCCTATTATCTCTAATTGTTGATCAACTCCTTTTCTCCTTCAACCCCCCCCTCCTTTTCTTCGGTCATTTCTTTTACTTTCATTCTCATTAGTCTCTGAGGAACCCAGTCTCTTCAATTTTAAATTCAATCACATATGTTATTACTTCAACTTCTTCAGCCTGTAGATTTCCATCTTACTAAACTTAATTTTATTAATTTTTCACCATAGGAGCATTCTTAAATAAAGTCATTTAAATATGAGGTCTGATATTAGCTTCAAATATTTGTTATTTAATTTTTACCTTGTCCTAGATGTGTTAAACATAAAAGGATAAATTTCATAAATGCAAGCTAACCCAAAATTAAATACACTTTAGACCACATTCCATACGACGAAAAGCAACATAAGTTGCCTAAGGCACAGGTCATTATATTAATCATGACTATAAAACCATCATTGATTTGACATCTTTTATACCCTAAATTAATAAATAAAAAGTTTTTAAATCCCAATACCTAGATTGTTGTTATTTTTTAAAATCATCAAAACTTGTTGAATCTTTTGGCTGTAGTAATACTATGTACAACTTTTATAGTTTTTGTTGCATTGACATTCTGTTATCTTCATCCTTCAAAAGTATCTTGTCAATCAGTTCCACGTTGTTCTCCGAGTGCAGAGGTACCCTCTCGCCCGGCTCTGGAACCCAATTGAGCCATGTGTTACCTTTGGTCAAATTTAATTTAATATTGAACATCACAGTTATTTTATAACACAATGTACAACATTTCATAACTAAATGTAATTTAAAGGGTTTTTACGATAATATTTTGGTGACTCAGGCATTATGACCTAGTAAGTATAACCATCTTTTGCTTTTCAACCATAGTCAAAATTTCAAAATCTCGTTTGTTTTAACTAAATGGTTTATACTTATTTTTAGGCATTTTCGATTTTAATAACCTGATGATGGACTGTGTGGTCCGAAAACGTTTGTTTTATTGATGTGGCCCTTTTAAGGGTTTTTTAAATAAATATACCCATTTACAAAGATTAACCTCTTTTTGTTATACGTGGTATACAGCCAGCTACAGGAATTTTTCCTTGTGGATTTTACTTATTTAAGTATTTCAGCAGAAACTGTATTAGAAAAATGGGTAGTAGATTGTCACACAAAATGGTTTCCGGAAAGAAAAGAGAAAATCCAAGCTTTTGTTAAGTCATTTTTAGATCAGAACCCACAACCAAGTCCATTTAAAAACAATCTTCCTGGGGATCATTCGTATCAATCGTTTTTGAAAAGACACCCTAATTTAACATATAGAATTCCTGAAGCTGTAAACGATGCCAGTGAAAACGTGTCAGAAAATGATATCAGAAAGTGGTTTAATAATATACAAGAATATTTAATGGAGAAGAACTATTCTGACATTCGTTTTGATCTTAGCAGAGTTTACAACGGAAATGAAACTTATTTTGCCCTTTGTTCGAAAGAAGATAGTTTGAAAATGTTTATCAGATAGAGCAAGGCTCATCGAAAACAAATATTCCATCATGTTTACATTTTCTTCTGCGAGATTACCCAAAAGCATCACAGAAGCTGTTCCAGATGGGTGGGGTATTGCTACCAGTGAAAAAGGTTGGATGCAAGCAAATGTTTTTCATGATTATATATCTAAAATATTATATCCTTATTTAGTAAAACAACATGTTACATTTCCAATTATAATGTCTGTAGACGGGCACAAAACACATGTAACATACCAACTAAGTCAACTATGTACAAAACTCGAAATATTCTTAGTGGCATTATATCCCAGTTCCACTAGAATTCTTCAACCCGCCGACGTCTCTAGTTTCAAGCCACTTAAAAATACGTGGACAAGAGCTTTGTTGAATTGGAAGAGACAAAATCCCTTTGAATAACTAAGGGCCGGTTCTACAATGCTAGTATATACTGACAATAAAGTTGTACTTGGAATAACTTCATTAATGGTGTTCTACAAACAAAGAATAAACTAGGAATAAGATAATCGGAGTATATCTGTAGAATAACTTTATCCCTCCCAAGTTTAGCAGATATACCCAGTATAAATTTATACTGCATTTCTATTGGTCGGTCAGGGGTTGTCAAATCTGTAATATTTTAACCTCACATTGTTTGTTTTTGTATATAAAATAAAATTTTTGATATTGCACATACATTTTAGATTGTAAATCCAAAGGAAATTTTATTGGGCAATCCAAAGGAAAAAGAAAGCATTTATTATTTCAATTCTAAAATTTTATGATATGTATGTAATGTAATAACGTCTACACATATGACTAATATATTATAGGCTTACCAAGGCAATATATTTTTTAATGTTTCGAAAACAGAGACTGTAATTCTAGAATCTGTATTATATAAACATTTCTTTAACTAAAATTATATATTTTGTAATCCAATATTTATACTTGTTTAAAATGTGGAGTACCTATATAGATATATTTACATAATTTTGGTTATTATATTATAACACTAATCTCGGTTGATGATAATAAAAAAATTAATAAGGAAATTTTACATCTTTTTTTATCCATTTTATATTAATTTTGAAAAGTATAATAATATAAACGTAGATAAAATACCAAATAAAGCGAATCAATTATTCAATTCCTTTCAATTGTAAAAAAATTTTACAGTTATGACAAATGCCAAATGTCGCTGTCAATAACAATTTGAACTAATTTTGAAGATATCAGATCTACTATTTCGTTTTACCTTAGTGTTCTGTGGTTATACCCAGAATAACTATTCCGCTGTCGATTTCACAATGTAGAACGCCCGAAAGGTTATACTTGGAATAAAGTCAAGTATAAGTTATACTCAGAATAACTATTCTCCAATTTATACCTGGAATGTAGAACCGGCCCTAAGTAAGAGTAACTTTGCTCCAATTTTAAAAGAAGCGGTAGATACTCTTGAACCATCGGCTATTTTAAGCGGATTTAACAGAATCAATCAATTTGACCGATTTTTGGAACAATGCGATCAAGATACTTTACAGTTTTTAAAAGAAGCCAGAAAAAAAAGGAAACTCTGATAAGACTAGCGAAAGTTTCAGGGTACTACTTAATCTATTAAACATTTAACATCCAAATAATACAAATAATGAAGAAGATGATAATTTACAAATTGTAATAGATGAAATGTTTTTGGAAGATATGTCTGTAGTAGAAGAAAGATCAGCTATGACATTAACTTACGATATAGAATCTGTACCTGTTGTTCTTTTGGAAGAAGTTCCTGAACAAAATACAAAAGTGGCAAAAAGTTTATCTTTTTACTCAGAAAATAATGGCACAGAATCTGCTGCCATTTTACCTTTTGATTCAGTTCCCTCCACTAGTCAAAACTCTATAAATAAGAGCAGTGACATAGATGATTGTTTACTTTGGGCCAAAACTCCCGAACATAAAGGAATACGTAATACCCAAAGATCTAGTTTTGAAATTTCTTCTTCATAAGAGAACTAGAGGAAAAGGAACGCGAAAAAAATAAGAAGAAGCGAACAAAGTTAAAAAATAAAGCAAAACAATTTCTTAACAATAAAACACTGAAAACTTTGTTTTCAAACATCCACAAAATTTATTTTAAATCTTATCACTACAGCTGTTTCGGCTGATTGCCTTTCTCAAGTGATCTATTTTGGCTTTGTTTTACAAATTTATAGTCTCTAATGAAATAGGTTGAGGAGTGGAGAACTGTGTGTATCAGATTGGTTATTCAGAATTATATCTGTGTTTTTTAATTTGTTGATTTCCATAAATTCTAACAAAGATAGCTTAAGGCCTTTATTTTGAATGTGTAGAATTTTAAATTTGTCATTAAAAGAATGATTATGATCTAGAAGGTGAAGTGCGTATGTCGAATCTGTTTTTCTACTCTTGAAAGCCCTTTTATGTTCTGCTATTCGTTTATCAAAGTTTCTACCAGTTTGACCGATGTAAGTTTTTGGGCAGTCGCCACATTGAAGTTTGTACACACCACTATTTAAGTGTTTTTTATTTTGGCTCTTGTTATTTTTAATATATTTGCCTAGGCTGTTATTTGTTCGGAAAGCTGGTGTTATTCCTTTCTTTTTTATGTGTTTGGCAATGTTTGTTGTTATTTTGCCTGTATATGTAATCGAGCAGAAGATACCGGGTTTTTTTCTCTGGTGATGGAAATACTAATTTCAGGGCTTTCTTGTATAGTTTTTGATTTAACATTTTATTAATTGTTTGTTCGTTGTATCCGTTGTTTACTGCTATTTGCTTAATTATATTTAATTCTGTCTCAAAGTTGTATTTTGACATCGGACACATCAGCCGAAACAGGTGTAGTGATAAGATTTAAAACAAATTTTGTGGAAGTTTGAAAACAAAGTTTTCAGTGTTTTATTGTTACATAAAATGAATTTCCATCAAGTAACGGTCGAATCCATCAATTAAAACAATTTCTGAAAAATAAAGAAAATTCCTTGAAAGAAAAAAGTGTAAAACGAAATACTAAGATAAAGGTACTCAAAAAACATCTTTATTTCAGCAGAAACCTAGTATTTTAGAGGACTTAAAAGAAAACAAGCTTTTAAATAAAGAAGATGATCGACAGTCCCATGAAAAAAATATAGAAATAGGTCAATTCCAAAAGCACGTTAGAAATCTGTCAGTAATAGCATTTGATCCAGAAGTTCCAGAACTCTGCTCGCCACATAAAAATAATATTTTTATAAACAGGAGTATATGCTTTACATGTACTGGATATTTTTCTCTAATTAGGTTCGGAGTTAAATGGCAGAAGTGTTCCAAAACGCTTCACAAGGGATTTCTTGAAAAATATGATTTATATACAGAATATTTTGTTTGTAAAGCTTGTCTTAAACAACTTATACCTACCTATAAAGAATATTGTTTTTGTAAAACTTGTTTTTGAAAAATATATAAATAAATGACACTTTGTACGTAAGTACTTATGTTTTAGTTTTATTTTCAATGCTCAATCAATATTTTGATATAAAAATTGTACCAATTACTACATGCCAATAACTAGAATATAACTGCAAATAATTAGGAAATGTGTATAATGTCTAAAATAACCTATTTTTGCATTATTTTTTCAATATTTATAATAAAATGACATTTAATTTGTGTTCAGTAAGAATAGTAAATTATAAAAAAATTCAAAATATCCCCCTATGATGTTACCTATGTATATTAGCAAATCTAATGTTTAAACAACTCTTTTCCGAAAAGTGCCAATAACTGGGTGGTTTACCCTACCTTGTTTTTCAAACAATTTAAAACAATTGTTTCTTCATTAAGTCGCTGTTCTCGCATTTTTTTAAATTTACCTAATATAACTTAAAAACCTTTTGGAATTGTTTCTATAGTAAACGTTACAACGAAAATTATTTGTTTAAAACATGTTCATGCGAAATTGTCACTAAGAGGTATGCCGGTGTTCGGGAGGCGGTACTTCATTTTGGTACTCACAGACCGCACCCGACCGAAAGTGTTTCAGAATGGGCATCCAAGAAACGAAGGGTTAATCGCGACTTCATGAAGCCGCTGTATTGTGGGGAATGTATTATTTATGAAAACGGGGGCGCTTACTTTGTATATTTACCTAGCATTTGCTGACAAGTTCTACCTGTTCTTGTGATACGCTTTTAGGCGGCTTCTTAATATAATATACAATAGCAACTAAAATAGATATACAAATAAATATAAATAGAAAGGTATTAATTGAAAGAAGGACCATAATTTTTTCATATTCACTTTCTTCTCTATCAATAATTTTATCAGCTTTATTATCAACTAATTTTAATGGGATATTCTCTTTCAAGCTGTTTAAGTAACTACTTAAATTTACTTCATTTACATATTCGACCGAATTTTTCTCGTCATTATTCATATTTTCTTTGTCTAAGTATTGCCTCAATAGATCTGTTAGATTATTAATATCTTTGGAGTTCTCTTCTAACTTTTCTTCTAATTCTGAGTTTTCTGTAGGGGAAAAAGCTTCTTGTTGTAAGTTTGCTATACTAGATAGTTGAAAGTTATTGAGCAATTTAAAGAAATTGCTCTTTTTGAAACCATTATTGAAATAACTCTGAAGAACATTTTGGATAACCTGATAAGAAGCATTTTCGTATGGCCGAATTTGTGATGACAAAATTACTTCAGGATTTTTACACGAAATACCATGAACACTAGGAGTATTTTTAACAGTCTTGCTTATTAACCTAACATTTCTTTTTTTAAAAACACGAAATAATTCTACTAAATTCTCACAAGATAAGTTCATGGTACTCAGTGATATTTCTTTTAAAACTGGAAAGTCATCACAAAACTTTGGATCTATATTAAAGATGTCGTTGTTTTCAAGATATAGTTCAGTTAAAGTACTTAAAGAGTGAAGAGACTTTGGATAACTATCTAACTCATTACTGGAAATATCCACTATTTCAATATTTTTTAAATTGTCAAAGATACCAAATTCACAAGTTTTAATTGAGTTATGGGAAATATTTAACTCTTTTAAGTTATTTAGATTGCTAAAAATCTCTTGCGGTAGAATATGTATGTTGTTATTATTTAATTTTAGCTTAATTAAGTTCTTTGCACCTTTAAAATAAGTAGGATCAATTTTATCAATATTGTTAAAGCTTATATCAAAGTCTATTAATCTTGTTTCATTTGCACTGCATTTTTCAGAATCAAGCTGATCTATTTTGTTCATACTCATTTGGACTTCGTTAAACATCAGTGGGCAAAAATCCATCGAACGCAGGGAATTGCTGTTCAATATGATCTTGCTAATGCTTATTGTGACGTCAACTTCAAATTTTGAAAGTTTGTTATAACTTAAATCCAGTAATGCTAGGTTATGTAAGCTTGGATCAAATACAGTAAAATAAAAAGCAAGTATCCTGTTACGTGATAAATCTAAAACTTCTAAATTGGTCAAACCAGTAAAACAATGCTTAGGTAACATGGTAAGTTTGTTTTCTGATAAAACAAGAATTTTAAGGTTATGAAGTGAGTTAAAAACGCCTAAATTAATTTCTGATAGATTATTACCAGAGAGGTAGATCTTGGTTAATTTTGTTTGCCCAAAAGCACCTGGTAATATCTGCGAAATGTTTAAATCCGACAAGAATAGATATGAAACCTGGGGTTCATTACTAAATGCTAATGGTGGTATTACAGTCAGATTGGATTGTTGAATCTTAAGAGTCCGCAGGCAACCAATACAAATGCTCTGGTGTGGTGAGTTTAGAGGCAAAGTAACGTTTTGGCAAATTGTATTAATTTCGTGAATGGTTCTGTATTCTATTGGTTCTGAATCATAATCATCATACGAAGACGAAGGTAAAAAGGTGACAGTTTCATTCACGTCGTCACGACAAGTTGTTCCAGCCACTTCATAGTTACTAATATACATTCCAATAATAAGTATAGTACAGCAATAACTGAAAGATAAAAGAAAAATAAAATAAAATAAAATAGTACAATTAAAACATAGAAGTGTCAAGTGGGATATGTACAAAAAAAGTTACAGTGATAATTCATAAATTTGTTTTAATTATCATTATAAGTATAAATAAAACAAAAATGGATTACGAAAACTTTTTTTTGTTTTAGCCTTGGTTTAGAATGTTAAGCCACGTAATTACATACAAATATTAAAAAAAAGAGGTTAGTCTTTGTAAATGGGTATATTTATTTAAAAAAAACCCTTAAAAGGGCTACATCAATAAAACAAACGTTTTCGGACCACACAGTCCATCATCAGGTTTTAAAATCGAAAAATGCCTAAAAATAAGTATAAACCATATAGTTAAAACAAACGAGATTTTGAAATTTTGACTATGGTTGAAAAGCAAAAGATGGTTATACTTACTAGGTCACAATGCCTGAGCCACCAAAATACTAGGGTAAAAACCCTTTAAATTACATTTAGTTATAAAAGATTGTACATTGTGTTGTAAAATAACTGTGATGTTCAGTATTAAATTAAATTTGACTAGAGATAACACATGGCTGAATCGAGTCAACAAAAACTATATTAGTTGTACATAGTATTAATACAGCCAAAAGATTCAACAAGTTTTGATGATTTTAAAAAATAACAACAATCTAGGTGTTTGGATTTAAAAAAAAACTTTTTTATTTATTAATTTAGGGTATAAAAGATGTGAAATCAATGATGGTTTTATAGTCATGATTAATAGAATGACCTGTGCCTTAGGCAACTTATGTTGCTTTTTGTCGTATGGAATGTGGTCTAAAAGTGTATTTTATGTTGGATTAGCTTATATATATGAAAATTATCCTTTTATGTTTATCACATCTAGGACAAGGTAAAAATTAAATAACAAATATTTGAAGCTAATATCAGACCTCATATTTAAATGACTTTATTTAAGACTGCTCCTATGGTGAAAAATTAATAAAATTAAGTTTAGTAAGATGGAAATCTACAGGCTGAAGAAATTAGAATAGTAACCTATGTGATTGAATTTAAAATTGAAGAGGCTGGGTTCCTCAGAGACTAATGAGAATAAAAGTAAAGGAAATGACCGAAGAAAAGGAGGGGGGGGCGGTTGAAGGAGAAAAGGAGTTAATCAACAATTAGAGATAATAGGGGTCCTTTATACTTAAAGTATCTAGCACCCTGAACAAAATCTATTTTGGTGGTAATAAATTCAGTTTGTAGAAACCTGAAATTTGTTGTATAAGTGTTCTACTAAGTTGTTGACCGAGAGAAGGTGGACAATGGTAGATAAGGGTTCTTTGTAATATGGTAGATTATGAATTTTAATAAATTGTTAGATAATGTTTGAGTGATTACTAAATTAAAACTATTGGATACATGTTTGATATATGAATTGACCAAGAAATAATGAAAGAGAACAGAATTGACAGGAATGTGATGTACTAAGGCAGAGAAAGTAGGGCAGTATTGTGAAGTGTGAACTATGAAAAAAGTTGACGATGTAAAGGTTGAAAGTCACGGTTGAAAGAAACATAACGATTAACGCAATTGGGGCTATTTTGTTTTTCTTTGACTATTTCCAAGTCTTCATATAGATCTAATTTTGGAAAATTTTTTTTGGGAATACTATGTAAGAAAGAGACATCTTCTGGGATGTTGAGGGTATGTTTATGTTGTGCAAGATGTTGAGAGAAGGTGGAAGTGTTCTCTTTTTTAGTGTGTTCTAAGGAACGAGAAGTTAGTGATCTACAGGTTCTACCTATATATGTAGCATCACAATCAGAGCACTGTAATTTATAAACACCACTACGATACATGTAGTTGATGGGATCTTTTGTATTGGTTAAACATTGTCCTAGATTGTTCGGGACTTTGAAAGAAATGTGGGTATTCTCAACAGATCTTTTTAGGATATATCTAAGATCTCCAGAAAGACGTTCTTGAAGGTATGGCAAAGAAGCATAATGAGGTTTGATGGTCAAGTCTCTGGGAAACGCAGTCTCTCTCAATAGTTTGAGTTGTCTCTTATTTATAAGTTTGTTAATGATATTGGGGTCATATCCATTGTTGAATGCTATTTGTTTAAGGGTGTTAACTTCTGTATGGTAGTTGGATTGTGATAGTGGAATTGTTAATAATCGATGAATGTAACTATGGAAGGCTGCATATTTATGTGACATTGGATGGTTGGAAGATAAAGGTATGATATGGTCGGTTTGTTTAGGTTTTCTATAGATACTGAAATCGAAATTGTCGTTTAATATTCGTAATGGCCGTTATGGATCTATATGAAGACTTGGAAATAGTCAAAGGAAAACAAAATAGCTTGCGTTAATCGCCATGTTTCTTTCAACCGTGACTTTCAACCTTTACATCGTCAACTTTTTTCATAGTTCACACTTCACAATACTGCCCTACTTTCTCTGCCTTATTACATCACATTCCTGTCAATTCTGTTCTCTTTCATTATTTCTTGGTCAATTCATATATCAAACATGTATCCAATAGTTTTAATTTAGTAATCACTCAAACATTATCTAACAATTTATTAAAATTCATAATCTACCATATTACAAAGAATCCTTATCTACCATTGTCCACCTTCTCTCGGTCAACAACTTAGTAGCACACTTATACAACAAATTTCAGGTTTCTACAAACTGAATTTATTACCACCAAAATATTTGGTGATTTTGTTCAGGGTGCTAGATACTTTAAGTATAAAGGACCGCTATTATCTCTAATTGTTGATTAACTCATTTTCTCCTTCAACCGCCCCCCCCCTCCTTTTCTTCAGTCATTTCCTTTACTTTTATTCTCATTAGTCTCTGAGGAACCCAGCCTCTTCAATTTTAAATTCAATCACATAGGTTACTATTTTAATTTCTTCAGCCTGTAGATTTCCACCTTACTAAACTTAATTTTATTAATTTTTCACCATAGGAGCAGTCTTAAATAAAGTCATTTAAATATGAGGTCTGATATTAGCTTCAAATATTTGTTATTTAATTTTTACCTTGTCCTAGATGTGATAAACATAAAAGGATAATTTTCATATATATAAGCTAATCCAACATAAAATACACTTTTAGACCACATTCCATACGACAAAAAGCAACATAAGTTGCCTAAGGCACAGGTCATTCTATTAATCATGACTATAAAACCATCATTGATTTCACATCTTTTATACCCTAAATTAATAAATAAAAAAGTTTTTTTTTAAATCCAAACACCTAGATTGTTGTTATTTTTTAAAATCATCAAAACTTGTTGAATCTTTTGGCTGTATTAATACTATGTACAACTAATATAGTTTTTGTTGCATTGACATTCTGTTTTCGTCATCCTTCATAAGTATCTTGTCAATCAGTTCCCAGCTGTTCTCCGCGTGTAGAGGTTCTCTCTCACCGGCTCTGGAACTCGATTCAGCCATGTGTTACCTCTAGTCAAATTTAATTTAATACTGAACATCACAGTTATTTTACAACACAATGTACAATCTTTTATAACTAAATGTAATTTAAAGGGTTTTTACCCTAGTATTTTGGTGGCTCAGGCATTGTGACCTAGTAAGTATAACCATCTTTTGCTTTTCAACCATAGTCAAAATTTCAAAATCTCGTTTGTTTTAACTAAATGGTTTATACTTATTTTTAGGCATTTTTCGATTTTAAAACCTGATGATGGACTGTGTGGTCCGAAAACGTTTGTTTTATTGATGTAGCCCTTTTAAGGGTTTTTTAAATAAATATACCCATTTACAAAGACTAACCTCTTTTTGTGATACGTGGTATACAGCCAGCTACAGGAATTTTTTTTTCCTTGTGGATACAAATATTAGTATTCATTCATTCAGGATTATACAGGGAGGATAGTTTTCACGCTCATGGGTTTATCAGAGCGACTTCATTATAACACACAAGCCAAGTTTCAATTCTGCCAACATTATCTCAGAAATGTCATGTTACAGCGCCAGACAAAATATCACCATTTCATTCGTGACCTCGTAAAAGTTACAGTGATAAACTGTTTAATTAGGGTAAGAAGTTACTTTTTATATAGTTTTGTTGACTTATTGTTAGAACTAATTGTTTATTTTGCGTTAATTTGCAAGTGTATACATAAAAAACCACAGTTAAGTTGGTCTAACCTCAAATAGTCGTATCTCAAAACTAAAAATTAAATATGAATATTTGTGTTTTTTACAACAATGCTGCTTGGTACACAATGAGACACCGGGTAGAATGAAAGTTTATTATGTTTGTTACAGACATGGGGCGCAAAAGAAAAACCATGGAGTTGAGCAACATTCAACTTCGATTATGTAGCAAGTACCGTACAAGATGTTTTGGACGGAAAATCATTAAGAATTGCTGCCGTTGAACACGGAGTAAAATTTTAGACATTACAAAGATATGTCGCAAAAAAAACGTACTAATCCAGATGATGATCGAATGGAACCCAATTATGTTGTTCGACGTGTGTTTTCAGAGGAACAGGAAATTTCTCTGTGTGACCATATCAAAACTGGTAGCAAATGAGCTACGGATTAACAACCATTTAAGCACGAGGGGTAGCATATAATATGGCAATTAAAAACAATATTCCAGTTCCAGCGAATTGGATCAAAGATAAAATAGCTGGACTCAAATGGTTCCGTTCATTTTTAAATAGGCATGGGAACCTCAGTATACGTCAATATACGTCAACCAGAGAGTGTATCAAGATTAACAGGATTGTATATCAGGATATATAACCTTGATAAGACTAGTACAACAAAAGTGCAGAAACCTAAGAAAGTCGTGGCGGAGAAAGATGTACGACAGCTGAATAGTTGTACTAGCGGTGAAAGGGGTATTCTTACCACTACATGTGTAGTTGTATGTGCGAGTGGTACGTTTCTGCCTCCTGTTATGGTTTTTCCAAGAAAATATTATAAGGAGCATATGAAACAAGGAGCTCCACCTGGCACACTGGGTTTGGCGAATCCAAGTGGATGGATGAATAGCGAGCTGTTTGTTGACGTTATAAAACATCAAGTTTAGCAACAGTTCAATTGAAAACCCTTCCCTACTGATCTACGACAATCATGAGCGTCACGTAACATATCAAGTTGTTTAACTAGCAAAGAATAATAGTGTAATTATACTGACTCTATCTCCACATTGTAGTAACACACTGTAATCCCTTGAAGTTTTAATTTTCTCTCCCTTTAAAGCATATTACAATGCCGCTACAGACTCATGGTTGCTGAACCATCCTGCTTAACTCATTCCAATATACCAGATAGCACAATGTGTAGCAAAGGCACATATGAAAGCATTAACACCTACTAATATTCTGTCAGGTTTTAATAAAACGGGAATTTTCGCCTTAATAGCGACATTTTTTCCGAACCTGACTTCATTGGCAGTTCTGTGACTAATAGACCAAATGAAACTGAACAACCAAATCCACAACCAGAGCCTGCAGAAATGTCTAGCCTGCTTTTCAATCAAGTTATATCATCCTGATCGAAGACAACTGAAAATCAAGAAGTATCCCCACCAAGGACACCTGAGAAACCGATAATGTCTCAAAACTCTAAGTCAATAATAATCATCTACGAATTCAAGTTCTTTTGTCTCCCCTCATGAGTTTAAAGGATTTAAAAAAGCGGAAATGAGAAAAGCTGTGAAGGTAAGGAAACTAAAAAGAGTGCAATTTTAACTAACACATCTGACTTGGATTAGATAATAAACGAATTAAGGTCAACTTAAATTAGGTAAGCGGCTCAGAACCAAAGCAGAAAAAAAATAAATGATAGCACTTCATCCGAGGAGAGTGAAGAACTAATCAATTACGATGATTCTTCTGGCGATGCATGTGAAAATTTACAGTTGGAAGACGATTATGGCATTGATGTTAGTATAGAAATTTCCATTGATAGTTTTGTATTAGTGAAATTTGAAAATAATATATTTTGTGTTGCTAAAGTTCTCTAAACATTAGACGATGTGTCCTTGAAAAAGTGTCCTTTTTAAGAAAAAGTGATAAGTTTCAAGGCTGCTTTATTTTTCCTTTAGTTGAAGCCATTGCTGCAGTAACAAGATCAGACGTTGTATCAATTCTACCAAAACCAAAACATGTAGATCAAAGAAACAAGCGCCTTTCATCTTATTTTAAATTTGATGTAAATTTTAACGGTATTAAGATCCGTTAAAATTTTCTTTCATTTCAGTTTTTCTATTGTACTTGTAAAATTGCTATTTTCAATAATAAGAACCACACTCTATGTATTTACTTTAACAAATTATTGAAATAATACCACTTGGCTCATTGTGTACCACAAATGGTACACAATGAGAGAGATTTAGACGGTTAGAAAAATAATCATAGATTTTATTTCTTCACTCATTAGGGAGTATTTATTTTAAATTATATTGATGCTGAGGAAATTATATTGATGAGGAAATAATCATATTGATGCCTGGTTATCTCAGTTCGTAGACAAATTAAAAAATGTCAATGTCAGAGATAAAAATGTGTTTTCGTCTTATTGTGTACTCTCCCCTACATTTAAGTTTAATGGCGTCTTTAAACCTGCGTTCAGCAATTTTTGAAGTGGCCACGTACTTGGATTGGCATGTAAGGGACAGTTAAACAATATTAGATCAGCTATACTAGTTCCACACTCACATTTGCCTGTTGGGAGAACTCCGATTTTATGTAGATGATTCGGAAAACATCCATGATCTACTTTTAATCTTAGGATGGTCGACGCTGTATTTCTACTTAGGGCAAAAACTTTGTAAATTTTTTTTTCAGCTACTGTTAATTGTAATTTAAACAAACTAGTGCCTGTAATTTCACTAATCTGAATCCAACGTCTATTCCATTTAAATTTAATATGCTGTTTCACATAATACGCAAAGAGATCACATGTGTTAAATTCTTCTATCGATATAAAGGGTGTTTTTAGAGGTATAGAACTTTGACATGAAATAAAACAAATATAGTTTTTATAAATTTATATAAAACTGACTTTATTCGAAAGATAACCTTTTGAGATTATAATATAAATATGATTTCTGGCATTTAACCGTCATGGCTGGCTCTGACGTAGTCTAATCTGGAGATTCAATTTTTGATCACTTTTTTCAATATTTGTCGCTTTATGTTGTCCTTCAAGTGGTCACTCGTTCGATGCTAATCGGCATAGACTAGCATCTTCACATATTCTCACATAACATAGTCTAGCAGTGGTAAATCGCACGATCTTGTAGGCCAATTCATGGTCCGAAACGTGAAGCTATGCGGTTGCCAAACATTTCCTTTAATAAATCAATTGTGACAGGAGCTGTATGACATGTTGAGCCATCATACTGAAATAACAGCTCTTGCACATCATGGTTGTTTAATCAGAGAATGAAAAAGGTAGTAATCATGGCTCTATAGTGGTCACCATTGACTGCAACTTACTGGACAGCATAGTTTTTGAAGAAGTACGGTCAAATAATTCCACCAGACTATAAACCACACCAAACATAGCCTGAGGTTTTTTCCTCTCCAAATATAAAATTTGGCAGGACCCTAGTCTTCCAACTATGGTTACACGATGTCGAAACATCGTGGGGCTCCACCTTACCCGTAGTACCTGTGTTGCGAGTACGTCACCCGTCCGGAACGGCAATCTTGTTTTGGACTCACTCACCAAATCTACGAATCTACGCCTTGCTTGGTGATGATGTACGTTTAATTCTTGCTTGAGTGGGATTTTTGTAAGCACGCAAAGCAAGATCTTTTCTTGCAAAATCTTTCATGAAGTGAATAGACACGTATCCAACTGCTGTGCACGATGGCAGATGGACTGATTCGGGTCTTCATGTATGCTACGCTCTACAGCAGCAACAACTTCTTTAGGCACATTTCTATAGAACATTGACCGCCACACTCATATTCAACGTCGATGAGACAGGCTGCTCAACCGTACAACGGCAATATCAGAAAATATTAGCCAAGAGGGGAAAATATCGAACTGGGAGCACCTCTAGTAGAGAGAGAGAGGGAGAAAACGGGGAAGAGAAAACGTTTTCAAGAGGAAAAGTACCCACATAATAACCTAAAAGCTCTACAAATTCCAAGAAATAATGGAATCAGGTTGTTGCAGTTACATACAGATTGTAATTGTTGGATATTGGATTCTTCAGAGCCTGTCAAAATGTTTATGGACAATGCATTCAAAAATAGTTGCGAAATAAAGTTGCGAATTGCGAGTTAACGTCAATGTTTCTGATTTCCGGAATAATTTGAGAGGCTTATGAGCTTGCTGCAACAGTCATAAATGCACAGAACGTTTTCGTTTAGTGGCACTTAACCTATAGATGAAAATGTTTTTAAGGAAACTGATTTTGCAGCTTCAATGATGTTTGAGAGTGCACCAAACTCTAACCATGAATCCCAATAGGAAGCATCGTCTTCTAAAGAAGATAATATTTTATTGGCACAACGAACGAACACAGCAGCATTAACTTCCCTAAATACTATTTAAGTTCAGGCTATTTTGCCTTTGCCCATAAAGAAATTAAAATCACCAAAAGTTTGCCGCACCCAGGACGCAGTTGAATTGAGTTACAGTTACAAAAACGAACTTTAAGCACGAGCTGAGGCATTTTTATTAGGCATTTAACTAAGATATTTTATTGTTCAAATTGTAATGCTTAAGATTAAGATTAATAATATTACATGACAATACAGACTTTTTACACTTAAGGTTAGGTTAATCAGTTACAAAAGGTTGAATATTAATTTATTTTATGTTTATATTTGCTAACACGTTCCTCATGTTTAAATATAGGTTTTACCATCAGTCCAATTTAGGGCGCTAACGGTCAATAAAGACCTCCGGTGTCTCAAATTGGACTTTTGTTTATATTTTTTCATATGAAAAATAAAATATTATAAACTACCATGTATCTATTTTATTTGTGATTTTTTATTTTTTTATTTTGTTTATACTTTTATAAAAAAAAATTTGAAATATTTATTAACATGTGTAATACAAGATATTTAAAAAATGGTGCAAATTAGGAAACCTAGCCCTACAAAATGATAAGTGGGATCCAGATATACAAATCAAAATACGAATAGAACAGGCTAAGAACATGTACAATAAATGGAAACAAGTTATCTATAAGCGAAAAGTAAGCTTAGACATCCGAATTAGAGTTATTAAGTGCTAGGTTTGTTCAGTCGTTTTGTATGGAGTTAAAGCCTGGCATAAAATTTAATACCGGGAGATAGCCAGAAGCCTTTGAAATGTAGGTATTTTAACAGTATTAAATACCATTAATACCAAGTTATAACTTATGATAACGATAAAGAAAAGAAATACTTCGTACCAAAGCCACATAATGAGAAATGACAAATATAACCTGCTACGATTAATAATTGAAGGTAAGATAGAGGGCCGAAGAGGCAGTAGCGCACCTAGAATTTTCCTCTAGGGGGGGGGGGGGTTTGGTTGAGCACCAAAATTTTTTTATGCTACCATTTTAAGTTCTTAAAATTTGTAAATAACACTGTCGGAATAGAGTCCTGGGGTGGGGGCTTTAACTACCAAAACCCTCCCCTGGGTACGCCAGTGCGAAGAGGAGTAGGCAGAGAAGACATGTTATGACTTCGAATTATCAGAACTTGGACGAGCAAGAACGTTCAACAACAACTAAGAGTGGCGCAGAATAGAGAACAGTTTGATATAGTGATTGCCAGTGGCGCACCCAGGTTTTGGTGGTTAAACCCCCACCAGAACACTAAAAGGTAGCATAAAAAAAATTCCCAACCAAAACCCCCCCACAGGTAAATTCTAGGTGCGCCACTGGTGATCGCCAACCTCCAGTAATGGAGTGCACCAGAAGAATAAGAAAGTCAGAATAATATAATATTATATTATAGACTACAATTATACAGAGTGGCCCAAAAGTCTGGAAACGGCTAATTATCTCGTAAATTACTAGAGATAATTATACAAAATTTGAGATACGCCTATATTGGGATACGGAGATTCAATACTTGGTATTTGCAATATTGCCAGATTTTCAGTTTCTCTTATATTACTAGTAACTTTGACTTTTCAAAAGCATCACCCTGTATATTCAGTCATTATTGGAATCTCCTATTAAATACGAGTTCAACCATATGTAACACTTATGATTTTATGTAATCTGGAAGGTCATAAATACATAAAACCGAAGTCTGGCAACGCCTAAATTGTTTCAATAAAGTTTTTAATACTAACTATTTTCAAATACATTAAAACGTAAAAATTGATAGTTTAGAACATTTTTTAACATAGTAGTTACGTTATTAATTGTTCAAAATGTGCTCAATTTGTGAGTTGACAGCACCCTAATCGATGGTAGAAGGCGTCTACCACATTTCTCCATGATTGTCTAGAAATTATTCGAGATTCAATGATAATTCGTTGCCTTAGCTCTGCAAGACTTGCTGGTTAAGTTTTGTAAACTGAATTTTAAATATGGTTAAACTCGTATTGAATAGGAGATTCCAATAATGACTGAATATACAGGGTAATGAATTTGAAAAACCAAAGTTACTAATAATATAAGAAAAACGGCAAATCTGGCAACATTGTAAATATCAAATATGCAATCTCTGTGTCCCAAAATAGGTGTACCTCAAATTTTGTATAATTATGATTAGCATTTTACGAGATAAATAGCCGTTTCCAGACTTTTGGGCCACTCTGTATATAATACATATATAACACAATGAACAAACATGTTTATATAATAATATAAACGTGCAATACACATATGCATAGTACATAAAAACAAATAATACAAAACACACAAGATATCCAGAATTTGTATCCTGATGGCACAAATTACCCGTTGGTTTTGAAAAACATAACCCGCATAACAACTTATAGGTTATACTTTTCTTACAATTTTTGAAATAATCTTTTCGGAAAACGATTTTCGGAGTGGAAATCAAAACGTCAAACAGTACATAGTAAAAAATGTAATTTTCATTATAATTAATTGTGGCTTAATTCTGTTAAAAAAAAATAGGTACTAGTGTAATAAGCCGGAACCATGTTTACGGAAATTTATATCAATGAATTCTGCTTCACTTACTAATGATTGTGCAATGACTTTTATGCGGTGCAAGACGTTATTTTTTATGTAATTTCCATTTAAAATATGCCCGATTTTTAAAAGCCACCACCATTATTTACCATGAAACAACAAGAAATGACAGGAATGTCAACTGTTTCTTATGGTCAAAATGCTATAGCTGAAAAATATATAAATGCTAAGTATATGCAAAAAGCTGAAAATTATAGCTTTTTACAAGTGTCAGGTTAGATTTGGTTACGTTTCTTTACGTTTATTATCATATTTTCCTTTGAAAAATAAAAAATTTGATTTTTAATTATATTACAAAATTTTATTCTTATTACTGCTTTTTTACGAGCGTTAGGTTAGGTTAGGTTGGTTTAGTTTTATTGTCATGTTTTCTTATTGGGTTAGATTTGGTTTATTGGTATGCATATTTAATAATAAAATGTAAAGAAAAATATGAAATTAAAACTGGCAACAATGTCAAATGTACATAAAATTTAACTTCTTGCGCATGGCCGCCATATTGTTCTGAAATATTAAAAATCTTGATTATTTGAAACAATTTTACGCATTTTTTCATAATTTTACAGTTAATTTTACAGTAAAAATAGTGATATTTAATGTTTTAGTTACGTTTTTTTTTCATTAAGACATGTATATATACTTTTCTTTGCTTTTTATGTAATTTTTTTTGGTTCATAATACTTTTTATGTATTTTTTCTGATTTTTTTGATTATTTGGGCACTTTTAATAGTTTAAAGCAAAGAAAACATTAAAATTTGAGGTTTTTTTTCACTTTTTCGGCTGTCCACAAAAAATTGGGCATTTTTAAGGCGTTCCGGCTTAGTAAATAATTACCAAAAATTATTTCATTGAATTTACACTTATAAATTTTAAATAAAGATACTTGGAGTTTATTTTTTCTGCTAGGATGCATATATTTCGTTTTCTATTCATTTTATTTACAAACCTTGTATCGAGTAGAGCAAGTTTTTTGTTAAATGGAACTGTTAATTAAATTTATTAACATAACATCCCAAAGTCTTTTTAAAACTTGTATATACATAACATCTATGATTAAGTATGGGATTTTATGATTAAGTCGACAGTATGACAATATCATTCAAAATACACCTGTAAACTGTAAGACTATAGGGATATAGCTTACCTTGGAAAAAACATATTGATTCCTTATGTTTTTAATTATGAAGAGGATTTAACATGCCTAAATAGTCAGAATATAGATTCTACCAACACATTTAAAACATTTCGTGGAGTGTCTGGGAAATAAACTGATAAGGAATATTTCAGCAGTTATCTAATATGCTGAATATACGAATCCGATCGTAAGAGCTAACGGAAGCGTTTTAGTTTATTGTTTATAAATACACTGCTCACCAAAACGAATGCATAATTTGAAATTAAAATTTTAGATGTCTTTAATGTTACTGAAATCCCACCAATTCTAAAAGTCGAAGTGGAATATGCCATTAAACAATTAAAGACCAACAAAAGCCCTGGACCTGATGAAGTTTATCCTGAAATAGTTAAATTGATCGAAAGTAATAACATTGATTTGTTAGTAATTTTGTTTAATACAATCTACGATACTGGGGAAATACCAGAGGAATGGTTAGAATCTATTTTTATTGTCATTCCAAAACAAGCTAACTCCAGACGATGCGCAGATTTTAGATTAATAAGTCTTATGAGCCAAGTGCTTAAAATTCTATTAAAAATACTTCACAATAGGGTATACAAAAGGTGTGAAAAAGAAGTTGGATACGATCAATTTGGATTCAGAGCCAGAATGGGGACCAGAGAGGCCTTGTTTTCACTACAAGTACTGCTGCAGAAGTGTTAAGACCAACAAAAGGATGTCTTTCTATGTTTTGTAGACTTTGAAAAGGCATTTGATCGCGTAAACCATAATAAAATGTTAAATTCCTTGCAGAGCATCAACTTGGATAGTAAAGATCTCCGATTAATTAAGAACTTATATTGGAGGCAGAGTACCAAGATTAGGATCGACGATCATACATCTAGAAATATTAGTATAAATAAAGGAGTAAGGCAAGGATGCATACTATCCCCTATGCTGTTCAATCTTTACTCGGAACTACTATTCAAGCAAGCCTAGGAAAACCTTTCCACAGGAATAAAAATTAATGGAGAACCAATATCTAGCATAAGATATGCAGATAACACTGTCCTACTGGCTGATACAGACACAAACTTACAGGGGGTTATAGACCACCTCAAGGATGCTTGTCGAGAGTTTGGAATGAAGATCAACGAAAAAAAAACAAAAGTAATGGTGATCCAAAGAAAACAGAATATCCCCTTACCTATAAAAATAAATGGGAATATTTTAGAACAGGTAAACCAATACAAATACCTTGGCTGTTGGATTAATTGCAAGCTGGACCCAGAACAAGAAATTAAATCGAGAATTGCTCAAGCTAGGGATAGATTCTTTAAGATGCGCGTTCTATTCTGCGATACACATATAAATATTAAATTGAGATTAAAACTTGTAAAATGTTTTATCTGGTCTGTTCTTCTCTACGGAGTCGAAACGTGGACTTTAAAAATAAAGAGCCTGAATAGAATCGAGGCATTTGAAATGTGGGTGTACCGTAGAATTTTAAAAATTCCTTGGACAGCACGAAAAACAAACGAAGAAGTACTAGCTAGACTCAATGTAGAAAAAGAACTATTGAGAACAGTCAAAAGAAGAAAAACCAGTTATTTAGGGCATTTGTTGCGTAACGAGAAATACTACATCCCTCAGTTGATAATAAAAGGCAAAATAGAAGGAAAGCGAGGAATTTGAAGAAAAAAATTGTCCTGGTTACGTAATATCAGAAACTGGACAGGACTTGGATTTGAGGAACTCTTAAGAGCAGCTGAAGATAGACAAACGTTTGCCACCATAACCGCTAACCTCCATTGATGGAGACGGCACTTGAAGAAGAAGAAGATGTCTTTACTATATACAAATATATACTGGTAGATATATATATTATACGAGTACGTCTGTCATTAATACATTCTTTATGAAGACTGAAGGCCAGTATATTACTTATAGTAGAGGGAAAAGGAAAAGTCAGATAGATTTTATGATTTACAGAAGAAGTCAGTCAAAAGAGGTTACCGACTATAAAGTGATAAAGGGTAAGTGTGTAGCTAGTCAACACCGACCCGTGGTAGTGGATACGGAGATAATGGTGAGGCGGAAATGAAAAAATGATGGACACCAGAAAGTAAAGTGATAGAAGTTAAAAGATAAAGATCTAAAGCCCTAGGAAAAACATATGATAAAGGGTCTCCTAGAGACAAAAAAACTTCGTGGAGGAACGATGAAATGCAACAGAATGTTAGAGAGAAGTGTACAAATTTACCATAAATTTGTACATTTTAAAAATCTTATATTTTCATTTAAATACTCCCCTTATGTCTAAACTTGGACTAGTCACAAAAAACCAGTCCATTCTCGGCCCTGAACTATTAACAAGACCAACAAGTTCCTTAAAAATATATAGTCGCCAAGAAACCGTCGTAAGAAAAGGTCCTACAAGCAAGAGCTTGCGACCAGTCAAATTCATTTCTTAAAACAATATCTTCCTATTATCCAGTTTTTGTGGCCAGTATTGTTGGCAGTAAGTTAATAGGGTAATAAGAGTTAGATGTTGTGCCTATTGTAGGTAGCAAAGTTATATTTACTCTTAACTTTTCAATTGTTTTAAGTCACGGTGTTGTCATAACGTGCCGCGAGTGCATATAAACGATTTCCGATCTAACAACAATTTTAATTTACATGTTATCCATACATGTTAAACATTCACTGTTATCTATAAACAATAAACTTCCTACATTTGTTATATGCTATTTTCTACAGTGCTGTAGGTTATTTTTTTCTTGTAATAAAGATACATTTTGATACATTTTAAGGCTTTATTGCTGGATATTCCAGCTGGTCCTTCGTAGCTACGGAGTACATCAGAAGCTTTGTGCGGTAAGAAAAAATCTTTCAGCGAACCAGCATAGTTTGCTAAGGCAACCTTCTTATTCGTACATGAAGAAAGAGGCTAGAGAGGATAAAGAGGCTAAATAGGATAAATAATGATAAGGCAGTAGGACCTGATGGAATACCTTTGAAGGTTTGGAAGATTCTAGGAGACCAAAAGGTTGATATTTTTGGGCAAATATGGGTAGGATACATGAGGAAGAAAGGATGACCAGTGCATGGAGAGAGAGTGTGATGGTAAAATCCTTTATAAAAGGTATATAATTAGAAAACCTAATCGGGCTATATCACAACAACAAAACATTTTCGGAATCCATATTCCATCATCAGTGTCTAGGTGTACATGTTTTGAGTCACTAAATATCTGAGTATAAATCGCCGTAAAGGTATAGGTTTAAATTTAGTTTACATTATTTGATCTTCTATATTAAGATGTTAAAGTTACCAGTGGATTTGATAACATGGTAACGTACGACTCTCTTGTAGAGTCGTATGAGTCGTAGAGTCTTATGTCGGATTGACCCAAAGATTTCAAGTGATAATTTATATGTAACAAGTGACTTAGTCCTTACCTGTTTATTCTTTTTATGGATGTACTGACAAAAAAAGTACGGGAGGGGGCTCCTTGGTCAATGCGCTTTACTGATGTTATCGTGTTAGTAGAGAAAATTAAAAAAATGTTAAAGAAGTTAGAGTAGTTGAGTAAAGAGAGGGAACCTAAGATTAACAGGTCGAAAACAAAGTATATGTGGTTGGGAGGAAGAGAAATGGTTGTGGATATCGAATTGCTTGAGAAATAACTAGGGCGAGTAGGAAAACTTAAATATCTTGGTTTTTACATAACGGAAAATGGGACACTAGATCGAAAAATTGCTCACAGGATTCAGACTGGTTGGTTTAACTGGAAGCGAATAAGCGGGATACTTTGTGATCAAACAATTGAGGAAGGGCTGAAAAGAAAGATATACAAGAGTGTGGTGAGACCTGCGTTGGTGTATAGCGCCGGCGGCAAAATATGGCTGTAAAGAAAATTTAGGAAAATAATATAGAGGTAGCTAAAATAAAAATATTACGGTGGACGTTTAGTAAGACTAGAACGGACAGGATCAGAAACGACTTTATTAGGGAAAGATTACAGTCTCAAAAAAGGTTCAAGAACAAAGACTGGAATGTTTTGGTCATGTCAGACATAGAGATAAACAATTTGTGAAGGATAGAGCTGTTAGAAGTTGATGGAAGGAGAGATAAAGAAAAAACGAGAAGAAGATGGACAGAATATGCGGCAGGCGACTTGAGAGAGAAAGATTTCGGTGAAGAAGACCCGATGGACACAAATGAGTGGCGACGAAAATTAAGGAATAGCTATCCCTGAAAAGGGAAAAGCCGAAGAAGAAGAAGAAGACAACAGAAATCTCAAGATAACAAAAATCGATTTTTGGATTTCGGCATACGTTTGGCAGGGAAATTATGGTTGAAGAGAGTTACTAACAGTAAAACAACATTAAAATAAAAGTAAACCCTGCAACAGTAGAAGATATTGGTTCCCAACAGTTAAGATGGTATAGACATGTTCAAAGAATGTCCGAAGATCGGCTTCCAAAACAAACCCCAACATGGCAACCTCATGGTAGAAGTAAAAGAGAAATAATTCACCTTATTTGGAGAGAAGGCATAAATCGGCAAATGGGAGATAGAGAAATAGAGGAAAACTTATGGAGGGACCGAGAAAAATGGCGATTTGGTATCGGAAGACGTAGAAAAACTTTTTAAACCGATATGTGTATATATTGTTCTACAAAACGAATTTTTAGACCGTTATAATTTTAGAAAAGACTTGTCGAAAATGACCTGATCCCTGGAAGGGCACTCACGGACCCAGTATTGACCAGAAAGCATAGATGGCAAAGATTACATTTTTTTTTCTAAACATGTTGTTAAGAATAATGAAGTTTGGAAAAAAATAGTATTCACTGATCACATATTGCCTTTTTTCTGATAGCAAGCGAAAATGAGTATAGAGAAGACCAGGGGAACGCACAGAGTAACATTGTAGGGACTGTACAGTATGGTGGCAACTCAATAATAGTAATTCATTTAAAACCTTTTACGGCGTTAGACGTTTAGAACTAAAAAGAAATTTGAAAAAAATCAAGTTCATGGTATTTGCAAAAGCACAAAACATCAAAGTTAAGCTAATACTAGCCAATACAGATATTGAACAAATATCTTCGTACACATACCTTGGAGCATGGATCACAGAAGATACTGATCAGACAGAAGAAATAAGATGCCGCATTGGAATTTCACGGTCAACTTTTAATAGAATGAGAAAACTTTTTTGTAATCAATATATCGCTCCGGATAAGAATACTTCGATGTTATATTTTCCCTACCCTTTTGTATGGGGTTGAAGCTTGGACACTTAAAAAATCCAACATTAAAAACCTAAAAGCATTCGAAATGTGGTGATACTTACGTATTTTGAAAATATCATGGATGGATCGCAAAGCAAACGAACCAGTTCTCGAACAACTAGGAAACAATGCGAAGTTTTAAATTCCATAAAAATCAGGAAATTGGAATACTTGGGGCACATGATGAGAGGTGAAAAATACGAACTAGTAAGGAATATAATGCAGGGTAAAATCAAAGGCAGAAGAAGCGTAGAAAGAGGTAAAATTTCGTGGCTACACAATCTCCGTGAATGGTTTGGATGCAGTTCAATTGAACTATTTAGGCATGTAACCAACAAAATTATAATTGCCAGAGTGATTTCTAATCTCCGATAGGAGCGGAACTTGAAAAAGAAGACAGCGTTAGATAGAATATAATACAGGGCGGCTTTTACAGCACAATGTACATTACAGTATTTTAGAAGGACATATTATCTTGCCATTTGCACTATTTCATGGGGAGAAATTCATGCTCAGCCCATGCCTTATAATGTAAGGTCACACATTGCAAGAATTGTATAGCCATATCGTCAGGGGGTTGAAATTCCTGTCATGGTTTGGCATGCGAGAAGTACCGACCTCAGTCCAATAAAACATATTTGACACATCGCAGGGAGACGAGTACGACACATACCTAACGCACCAAATACGTTAAATCAACTGATTTTTGCGATTGATTTGAAATTTTGGATCAAATAAATCAATATGCAATAAGACCAGTAATTCTTGATGTTGATAACATAAAAACAAAACAGTTATTATAATATGGTACGGCCATGTACAGAGAATGCAGATGACAGGATTCCGACACAAATTTGGACGTGGACACCACAAGTGAGAAGGAAAAGAGGAAGGCCGAGAAGAAGCTGGAGAGAGGGAATTGAAAAAGAACTAGAGGAAAGAGAAATCCCTCCAGGCCTATGATTAAATAGAGAAGAATGGCGGTTAGGAGTCGGAAGGCGTCGGAGAACGCTGTAAACCGATAGTAGTATTCTTAATGTGAAAGAATGTTGTTAGGCAGTAATAAACGGAAAGGATGCAGTACTTGCATTTGATTTAATTTTTTAAGTTTTTTAAAAAAACTTATGCGTTAATTTTGGTGGGCAGTGTATATTAGCCATACATATTTCAAAAGCAAGTTAAAATTTAATATCATAATATTAATATCAAATATCAGCAATTTCGTACTGTAATCTTTCGAATAGATACAAATGTCCTGCATTTCAACAGAAAACTACAAATTCTGGAACTTATTTTAGGTAACTATGTTATGTTAAAATGAATCATCTTATCGAAAAATCGTGCCCAAAATACAAAACACCAAAAGAAGCATATTTTAATCTAAAATTGTGGTTAATTTTCAATAAACATAGTAAATATTATTAAACTAACACATTACAAATGATAAACAAACAAATTTGAAACAAGATTTGTAAATTCCGATAATAATGCAATAACAATATTAACCTAGACATTGTTAAAAAGAAATTAAAACAAAATCTTTCGAAAATATATTTCTTTATTGAACATAATATTAATTCTCCCCGCAAGGTTCTTTCTTAAGAACTGACTTTGAGACATCAATGAAAGGAGGATCAATTGGTTTTTGATCATGAACTTTTTTCTTTATATCCTTATTCGGAAGAGGTTTAGTTGAAACTTTATCAATTAAGCCAAATAAGAGAGCTTCAGTTGGAGTCATGAAATTATCTCTTTCCAAGCTGGATTCAACTTTTTCTACAGGCATACCGGTATGTTTTTCATATAGGTGATTTATTTGTTTCTTTATCTTCAGAATTTCCTCTGCTTGTATTTTAATGTCAGTAGCCTGACCTACTACTCCTCCAGATGGTTGGTGAATCATAATCCGTGCATTGGGTAAGGAACTTCTCATTCCGGGTGTTCCTAAAACATTTTGTTAGTTAGTTTTCAGCCAGTCTAATGTGATTGGTCAGTTTCAGATTTATAGCATACTCTAAACTGTAACTGGATAGGAAATATAACGAAATCATAACGAGAAGCCAGAATAACATTGTAGACAATTGGCAAAGTAAAAGAAGATGAATTATCAGATACGTATGAAGAATAGAGTAGGTATTACACCCCATAGTGAAATTAAATATAAGTTGTTAGTTGATTTTGAATCTAGAGGGATATTATATCCTAGTCTAAGTTAAATGCAGTGAAATATTTATGTCAAATTCAAATAAACAAAAAAATCTATTGGAGGATATTTAATTTCTGTGACTAAATCCAAGATAGAAAGTTATAATGTAATAGATGTTCGAAAATATGTAAAGGAATAACTTATAATGTTAATAATCGTAAGGTTAATAATATGTAGTGTGAACAAACTGTTGAAATACCTTTTGGAACTCTAACGTAAGTTTTATATTGTTTTAATAATGAAAATGTAGACAAACCAAATTTTATATTAGATACATTGTGTTAGTTTAAAAGACATCTGTGGCACTGTGTCTTAGAATACTCTTAACTTGATAATTTAACCTGAAATTGTCAACTTAACAATGTCTTAGTTTGACGTGGACTGTGGATCATATATTTTGTCGATTTGGCATTTTCACATAAGAAATTTGCATATGGCACTAGCGATTATGTAATTACAGAAGGTATAATTAATAATTATAAATAATAATAAGCCAAGTGGATACTGTCAATAAATACCAAGAAATTTTCAAGTCTACACTTGTAAATGCCACTATCAAATCCTACCCTCAAACGAATGGGCAAAAGCGAGTATCCAGCGCCTTAATCTGGAGTATCTTTCACCAAATATAGCTGAAAGTGTGAAACTCTCATTGCCTGCGCTAACAATGAAGTGAGAACGCACATACAAACGGTCTGGACCGTCAGTGCGATTGCGAGATTCGTCGTTTGACGAATGCGCATCATGATCATCACGCGTTTTTACACATTCAGCTATATTTGGCGAACTATACATTGGTTAAGGGAGCAAACTTCAACAGAAAATCCTGATCTTTAACTGAAATGCAAATTAACTGCAAAAATTCTAAAATTCAGCCTCGGAAAATGGGCGGGAAAAAAAGAAAGACGACATAGCAAACGAAAAAGGATTATAAATATAAATATATGGTATACCTAAGGGTGTCGTATGAGGAAATAAATCATAAAAAAAGACAATTAAATATGATATTACAGATTTTACCAAGACAAACAAGAAAGCCAGGGTGGAAAAGAAATAGGTTTTGTATATATTTATAGTGGAGAAGAAAAAGTCAAGAGGGTACAAGAAAAGCCCAAGGGCATAGCTCCTAGGTCAGGGAATTTATTCCTATGAAACGGGCAGTAGTTAACAAGTACTAGAGATGATAAAACCATTATAGCGTCCAAGATGTCACTTTTCTTCTTACAGCATCGCAGCTCAGAAACTTTGACCACAAACTTGGCTTTTAATGTTTTCTGCCTTATACAGTATTCAATATGTAAGTTAATTTCTTTCCGAGTTGACAATAATTTGTGAGTTTTGCCAACCAATTGCTAACCTTATCCACAATCACATGTTTTATTTTTTTTTTTCGTTTAATATTTTAACTAATGAGCCAGCAAATTTTTATACGTCCTACTTTTATCATTGACATTAAAGTACAAAACAAAAAACGTACTTATTTAATTGGAAACATCACTTACCTGCAGCTAACAATAAAGATGCCATACTGCAAGCTTGTCCAACGCACCAAGTAGCAACTGGAGGTAGAATGTACTGCATTGTATCATATATTCCTAATCCTGATGTAATAACACCTCCAGGAGAATTGATATACATATGAATAGGCTTTGAAGATGATTCGGCTTGAAGGTATAAAAGCTGGGCAATTATCAAAGAACTGCTTATGTCATTAATAGGTCCCATTAAACATATTATTCTTTCTTTTAACAATCTGTAATTTACGCCTTTTAATTTATGTACACAAAATATTGTTAACAATAATACAAAAACGGATGTATAAAAAATAGATGCTAATATAACTGAAACTCAATTTGGCCTTAGAAATAACTTAAGGACCTAAAAGAGACTACTTTGGTATTAGTGTTCTAACAGAAAGACATATAGACATAAACTTCGACATTTATATGTGTTTTGTTGACTACCAAAAAGCTTTTGATATACTAAAGTATGATAAACAACTAAAAGTATTAGAAAATAAAAACATCGATAGCAAAAATAGAAGAATAATACAGATTTACTAGAACCAAAGAGAGATAGAAATCTAATTTGTACACACGTAATGCGAAAATTTATAAAAGTAAACGTATAGTTCTCGCGAAATCACTTTACTATCAGACGTATTTCACACAGAACCAAAATAAGCAGATAATTTTCATAAACCCACATATCCACATTGGCCTTTTTTGAGGAGAGTGAAAAAACCTATTCACCTATATTATTTTACCAAAACATATTTTATGTATATATATAGCGAGTGTTTGCAACTTTAATTTTGTCGCTTCTCGCATCCCAATCGCCATAATTTCTTATCGGCCCAGTCTCCTTCTTGAAGACCTCTATTTTCCATTTCTATATGAATATTGGATATCCATTTCTTTCTTGGCCTTCCCCTTTTATTTCTCTGTGTAGGTCTCCAGTTCCAAACCTTTCGTGGTATCCTTTCTTCGTTCATCCGTCTCAGGTGTCCATACCATTTTAATTGATTTTCGGCTATCGTATCCATTATTGTGTTCTTTACTTTCATTCTCTCTCTTATGTTTTCATTTCTTATGTGGTCAAACAAATTTAACCCGGAACATCTTCTCCAGTACATCATTTCCGTTGAGAGGAGTTTTTGTGACATATTATTGTTAAAGACCCACACTTCTGACCCATACGTCAGCACCGGCTGAATCATAGCCTGATATATATTTTTCTTTGTTTTCCTAGTTAAAGTTTTATTCCACAGGATCGGATGTAGTGTTTTTATCATGTTTTTTCCTTTTCCTATTTTTCTTGTTATATCTTTGTCGTCTCTCCCGTCTTCGCTTAGTGTAACTCCGAGATATTCGTACTGATCAACGTTTTTAATTAATCCGCTTTCTGTTTCCATGTCTTGACCGATGCCTCCTATATTCATGTATTGTGTCTTTTCGGTATTAACCTCTAATCCCCATTTTTTGAATTCGTCTATTAGTTTGTTTATCATGTACGTCATATATTGTAGGTCCTCGGCAAGAACTACCTGGTCGTCTGCGAAGAGGATTGTGTATATAGGAGTGTCATTTACCCATATGCCCATTGGGCTGCATTTTCTCATCCAATGTGTTAAAGCATTACCAAGATATATTTTAAACAGGGTTGGAGAGAGGCAAGAGCCCTGTTTGACACCCTTTTTTTGGGTGAAACCCTTGGAAATTTGGTTTCCAACCTTAATATAAGCTTGGTTATTTTGATATAGCTTTTTCACGGCATTTATATATACTGCCTTTATACCTGCGTTTTCCAATGTTGTCCATAGTCTCTGCAGTGGTACGGAGTCAAACGCTTTACGGAGATCTATAAAAGTGGCATGAAGTTCTAGTCCTCTTGCTAATCTCTTTTCCGTTAGGTGTTTGAGAGTAAATACATTGTCGACACAAGATCTCCCTGGTCGGAATCCACTTTGTTCTTCGATCTCTGTGGCTTCTTTTTCTATTCTGGCTTTCAGAACTCTTTCATACAGTTTGCCAGTGGATGACGTAATGCTGATACCTCGGTAATTACTGCAGTCATTCCTGTTTCCCTTTTTGTAGATGGAGTTTATGTACGAGACTTTCCAATCTCTTGGGATACTTTCTCCTTGTAGGCACTTGTTAAACATTTTACAAAGCAATTCTAATGTTATTGCAGTGGCATGTTTGAATAACTCGATAGGTAAATCACCCGGCCCAGGATCTTTATTATTTTTCATTTTTTGTAATGCGTTTTTTATTTCTTCTACGGTAATCATCGCCACTTCATTTAACCCCGTTTCAACTCTATCTATCTGTGTGTCTAGAAACTATGTACGTTGTTCATTTAATAGATTTTAATAATAAATTTTCCATCTTTCTATGTCTATGGGGTTTATTTTTTTTGTTTCGTTTGTATTTTTTCTAAGACTATTGATAGTTTTCCAAGCTTGTCTGGACCTAGATCCTCCTACCATTGGAAAATCCCAAAGAACAGCTTCGGAACTCGGATGGCTTCAACGGAAAACGACATAGGCAAAGAAAAAGGCTAACATATTTTATGTAATATAGTTATAGTTCAGTATTGGTTTATGAGCTGAAAAAACTACTTACTTGTGTAGAAAGTGGTATAACTGACTAAAAATATAATATAAAAGATGTTAGATGAGGAGTTATGCATGAAACACATGTGACATGTTTATTAAGATTATTTATTTTAGTGTAGGGTTGGAATCAGTATTGGACAAACTAGTAAGCAAAGTAAAAATATGTTCTTCATAATATAAAAAATAAAATTTTAATTATTATAATAAAATACCCTTTTTCACAATATTACAGTGAAACCTCAGTTATAGTGAAACATATAGAGTGAAACCTTTAGATAGTTCAGATATTACAAATGATGGGCACAGTCTTCTTCAAAATAGTCAGAAATAACTACCTCCTCTTCTTCAGGCCCATCTACATTTGGACCAACAATAATGTTTTTGTGCCAAAGAAGGCTTTCAATATCTTGCCAGTTTGCATTAAGAAAGAACTCTTGACAAGAGCTATGACCTTAAAAATAACAGGTTAACTTGTGTACTGAATAGGCATGACTCATGGCTCTTGTTAAAATCCATTACCTCTAACAGTTCGTTCACATCCTTTTTTTTACTGCGCTTACGGGATGAACTAAATTAATTTCTTCAAGAGGATTTTCCAGTTTTTTCTAATCGTGTGTTGCTTTAGAAGGCTGTATTTGTGTAGCTCTGGTTCAAAGCGATAGAATTAATTGCCCATTAATTTAACCCATAACTGTAATTTTTTTTTTGTTACAACTTTCTATATGAAAATTATTTTTGTGTCACTGATTTTAGGTCAGTGTTTTAAATAATTATTAACAAGTAACTTTACATCCTTCAGACAATCTATTCCAAGTACCTTCACAGTGCCAACTTTTTTATATTCTCCAAGGTACTCTTTATCAACAAGAGTAGGTTTCTTCCGCAATAATGTCTCGGCTCTTCCAAAAACCCTATCGGCTGGTAAAAAAGAATGGCCCCTGACAGGGAAATTAATAGTAATATGTGTCAAGGTGCCTTGGTGGGCTGCTAAAGAGTATATTAAAGTATGAAGCACATTATTGTTTTTGTTCTAACCTGTACATCCATCACAAAACAATCTCAGGTGGTTTACATCTGTACGGTCATCTAATTGAAGATAACTAAGGAGAGCAGAAGCTACTTCGGTTGAATTGCGCCCCGCTTGCTCTTCGGTCCAGATATAAAAGTATGGGGTGTTGTCATTTTTAATATTTGTTACACAAACATTGTAACCTAGACACTGATGGTGAAACATGGATTTCGAAAACGTTTTGTGATATAGCCTCATTGGGTTTTTAAATTATATACCTTTTATAAAGGATTTTAATAAATTTTTTGTTATACATTGTATATAGCAAACTACAGGAACTTAGTTTACTTGTGGATTTTAAACATTGTAAAGACTTAATTATCTGGCATAAAAAGCCTCTTAAATGGGCGTTCGAGGAAATAGTTGCACCTGCTGCATATCAAATCATAAAGTTTTCTCTATTTCTTTGGTTTCTTTCATTAGGTCAAAGAAACACTTTGCTCTTTTCTTGTATATTCTTTTTTCAGTAAAAAGTATCTGCGTTTGAGCTCCTGTAGCATTTTTAATTTTATAGTCCATCATGACACAGTACCCACAGACGTCAGATGCAAGAGATTTGAAACCAACATAGAACTCTTCGCAGAATATTTTACGAAACATTGATAACTTTACTTGAAGTTGGGGATTTTCTGCACTAGCATTATAAATCATGTGAAGTTTTCGTATTAAAAGATCACTACTTAAATATACTCCTTTTGATTTGTTGCGGTTGTAGTGACTTTCAGTACCTTTTAAATTTCCAATAAACTAAGGATCTACCTCCTTCTTAACCAGCGATCTTTGGCTTATTCTATCACCTCCTCTGTTTTCTTCTCGACTTTGGTTAGTTTTTAGTTTTTATACAAGTTGTCGAACTCTTTCTGATGTAAACTGAGTAAGGTGCAAAAAGAAAGATTAACACACAGTTACGCTACCCCCAGAAGTAAGAGGAAAAGGGTAGGTAACCGAAGTCGATTTTGGTTTGGATTTTGCTTGTTGTAAACCTAGGTCTAAGGAAGATTGTCAAGACCTCCGACATTAAACGTTTTTTGTTATTATGAACCTCCCAACTAATTCGTCCTGAAAAAGTTTTTCGGGTTTCGAATACAGTGTCTTCCGAAATGCACCGGCATCACTAGACCGAACTTCACAACATTTAAAAGTTTTACCTTTATGTAAACAAACTATGAGTACACAACCACTAGCAGGAGCAGCTTACCTGTTTTCCTTAAGAAGTTGAAGCTTTGTAATGGTCTTTTGTCTTTATCCTGATCCAGAACTTATTCTTTCAACTAATACTAATTCATTATCTAAATTATCTTCATTTAAACTCATAATTTCACTCAGTTAAGCACAAACCAAAATTAAATTATAATTTTCCTTTAAAACTAACTTGTTAAGATTGTGTACTGTCAACAATAACAATCAAATCAAAACAATGTATTTAAATCACGTGATTGGAATACTTACTTCTCTATGCCTGAATAGAAAATGTGGAGTTTTGCTATAACCGCCACACATCAGATGTGGGGTTTTGCTTTAAACACCTTCTTCTTCTTTGAGTGCCTCTCCTATCGGAGATTGGATATCATTATGGCGATTCTAATTTTATTTACTGCTGTTTTGAATAATTCGTTAGTGTTACAGTTAAACCACTCTCTTAAATTTTTCATCCATTTAAACACCATTCATCCATTTAAATTATTATTACAACTGGAAATGTGGTTTTTGATCGGCAATAAACATGACAGGCAATGCGTTTTAAAATTACGAAATAGAAACATCACTTATTAAAAAAAAATATTTTTGAACATGTGGGGTTATAAAAATTACCTCCTCAAATAACAATTGAGGCGTATCTAAGAATTACACTGTATATTCTCGATCGGGATAACCCAGCCCAGTGAAAACCATCTGTACAATTATTACATAATTTTCTACGATTTACTCATTTATTTAGATACCCGAAACTAGAGAGAAAATAAAATAAATAAATGTATATGAAAAGGACGGTGGTCTATAACGGCTCAAGATGAAGAAGATCTGTGTTATATGCTCCGAAAATTGGAAAAGGAATACACAAAATGGACTGGAAATAAAGCTAGAAAAAAAAACGAATAATTAACAACAAATCAAAAACCAGTGAGAAACTTGGAAATGGGCGATAATAGGGAAATTAATGGCACTGAAAAATTCAAATATTTAGGATTCATACTCTCAAAAAATGGGACCACCAAGTAAGAGATAACCAGCAGATTAGCACAGACAAGAACATGTATTAAACAAATGAATGGGGTACTAAGGTATAGACAGATTACCAGAAATATAAAGAAGAAAATTTATAACACCTTGGTACGCAGTATAATGACCCATGGAGCAGAGAATTGGGTAATAAATAAACGAAACAGGTCGAAAATCACAGCAACTGTAATGGAGTTCATGAGAAGAAGCTGCTGATTGACAAAAAGAGATCGCATCAGAAATGAGGAGATAAAACGAAGAATGGCAGTAGAACAAGACATACTTAGCTACATCGAAGAAAATCGTTTAATTTGGTATGGACATGTGAGAAGAACATCATATAAGGTGAATAGCAAAGATTTCGGATTGAAGCCCAATAGGAAAGAGGAAACGAGGTAGACCTCGAAGATTATGGAGAGATGAAGTGGACGAGGCCATGGAAAGACAAGACCTTAGAGATGAAGAATGGCAGAACAGAAAGGACTGGAGACGTTGGCTGAAAATAGAAAGGCGGCGACAGCTGTAAAAATCCTTATATAGATAGATATAGAGGTGGTCTATCTGGACAATTATTTTTTAATAAAACGATTTTTTTGTAAAATATAATGTAAATTATAGGTGTTTATTTTTATTAAAGGTACTAAAAATCTCGACAATGTATATTGTTTATTTTTAAGAAAATAACGTTTTACGTCTTAAGCTTGGCCTGAGAGTTAATAATCGCTTCTCAATATTTAAATCTTAAAACATTTTAGTTGATGTATAGCTCATAATATGAACCATTAAATTGCTCTTTTTTCTTATATTATCTATACAATTTTCTTTAATATAACTAAAATTAGAATTCCTTGATTTAACATTAGCGTTTAACATAAAAGGTTTGCTGAGCATAATATTGCAAAGCATGTAAATATTCAATATATAATAGATCATGTTTTTACCTGGAATATATATCAAATGCCCTTTCCCCTCTACTAGTCTGTTCAACAACAATCGGCACATGATGAAATGCTGGAATATTTGCCATGATAGGATTAGGAAGTCCTGCGAATTCTAAAGATTTTGAACACAATCGAAACATATTTCTACGGACCATTTTCAATTTAAAAAGTTTTCTAGACGTATGTTAGGATACGTCATATCAGAAAGACATTTGTAAAATTTGTCAAAACCTTTTCACGTTTCCTAGAAGCAAGGTGCAATGACAAATAGGCGGACTGAAAAATACACTTTATGGATCTACATTTTTTTCACAGTACCAACTGTCTAATGTAATTCGAAATTAATTTTTTGATATGTTGAAAAAATTTTGTCTTCCACTGGAATTGGCTGAAAGATACTAAACAACCTATCATACCTGTTCATAGTCAATATCAAATTGTATCTTAATGTTAAAAGTTATCCATAATTAATCACCTTATCAACAAAATAAAGCTGCGTCAATTAAAACAAAGGTTTTATTGTTTATTTTTGAAATTTGTTCGTTTGTAGATTAGTATTTACAAATAGATTTATTAATCAAAATTTTTAAATATAAACTACTACTCTTTGTATTTATTATTCTTCTTTTTTTAAATTAAAGATGTCTGCACCATTAAGTTTATCCAGCTAACACAAATATTTTTGTGGTAGGCATCATGTAGGCATTTTTGTGTTGTATGTTTATGACAATGACGATGTCAAAATTAAACCGACTAGTAGATTTACTTGAACATTCCCCTGTCGTCGTTCGTGCAGTAAAGAGCTACTTACTGTCAACGAAGAAAAGAGGTGCGTGTTTGTGCCAAATAGAACAGAATCAAACCTATCCTTGTAAATTGAACAGGTATTTTGAGCATTGTACTTTTTTGTAATATTATTTTAAATTTTATTTTGATAAAAATAATTTTTTATTCATTTTTTGTGACCAAAAATTTGACATTTCTGACTGATTCTTTATGAATAAGGTGGAGGGGGGGGTTACCCCCCCTGATCCCAATGAAAATGAACATAAAAAATTAAATTCAACTGTCAATATGTATTCTGAAAAAGATGTTGGCCCGTTTTTTGTGTTTATTGAGTCAACAAATATAAATAATATTAGAGTTGGTTCTTTCAATAATATAAAAATTGCGAGAGATATTTTTAATTTGAAATTAAATAATATTAATAAAATTAGAAGCAAAGGTTCAAACCGAATTTCTGTAGAGTTTAATAATTATCTATCTGCAAATAATTTCCTAAATAACAAAAATTTATTAGATCAAGGTTACAAAATTTATATACCTTTTAATTATATATCTTGTAAAGGTATTGTACGTCAAATAGATGTTGAAATAAATGAAAATGAACTTATTGAATGTTGTTCTACTAACAGCGATATAAAAATTCTCAATGCTAAAAGGCTAAACAGGAGAGTAGTCAAAGGGGATACAACTACATACGAACCTACAGGTACAGTTTTGTTCACATTCAGTGGTGTTTTAATGCCCAAATCAATAAATTTTTACGATCTACCAAAATTGGTTAATGTGTTCATTCCCCCAGTAACACAATGTTATAACTGCTTAAGATTTGGACACACCAAAACGAATTGTAAAGCAAAAGAAAAATGTATGAATTGTGGTGAGCTTAAACATACCGATGATTGCACTATGAAATGTTTCTTTTGCAAAGGTCCACATGTTTCAACAGCGCGTACGTGTCCGGAATATTTACGTCAAAAAAATATTAAAGAACTTATGTCTTATGAAAATCTAACATTTTTTGAAGCTAGTGAATACATTCCCAAAAATAACATAGAAAAAGACAAATTCATATTCAACTCCGATTTTCCGTCCCTTCCGAGTAATAGTACTAGAGTAAAACCCGTTAATAATAAAACTATTCAACACAATACCGTTTCACCATCAGAAAGAAGAACACACAATTTCAAATCTTCAAAAAGGACATTTCAGCAGGTAGTTTCAAATACAAATAATAAAAGAAGAGTAATCCAACAAGGTTATGACAGAAATGCACATGATGAATGTCTTTATGTTCCAAATGGTAGACAAGAGAATTACTCCTCTTTAACTGCCTTATCTCAATCTAAATCTCCGATACCCTCTCAATCAGAATCGAAATCTTCTAATTCATATAATGTAAAACCAAATTCAGCCTGGAATGCCAGTGCATCGCATAGTAATTATAATTTTGATACAATACCTTCACATGATTTCCTAAAATCATGTTTAAACTTTATTAACATTTCACCAGATAATTTAAATATGGTTAAAAAACTTGTACTTTCCCATTCTAATCTTAGGTCCTATATGGACTTGGACAATTATTCAGATAGTGATTAATAAGTTAAAACTTAGAATGATCCTAAAATCAAAAATAAAAATCATTCAATGGAACATCAGAAGTATCAATTCAAATAGGGATACTCTGACAGATTTAGTCTCTAAAGAAGATCCAGATATAGTAGTTATTAATGAAACTTGGCTTAAAGAAGATTTCAATTTTACTCTAAAATTTTATCACATTATTAGACAAGATAGGAATGATGGCTATGGTGGAGTAGGTACCTGTATTAAAAATCATATTTCATTTCAGACTATTAAAAAATATAATTCAGACAAAATCCAATATATTATAACAAAGATTGATGACATATTCCTTATAAATATCTATTCCAGTTCAAATAACGAAATATCAGTGCCTTTTTTAAATTCCATGTTAAAAAACCTAGACATAAAAAAATTAATCATTATGGGCGATATGAATTCTCATCATCCAATTTGGGATAAATGTTTAATTAATAAATGTGGTAAACAAATAGTTGACTTTATATTTGATAACGAGTTGACCATCCTAAATGATGGCTCAGCAACCTTGTTTCAGCTTCCCAACAATAATATCAGTGCTGTTGATTTAACAATCGTGAGTAGTAATCTGGCTTTATGTACCAAATGGGGGATTATTAAAGACTGCGGCAATAGTAACCATTTTCCCACATACATAAAAATCAATGACATTGAACTATCAGATACAACTTTCGTAGAAAATTATAAAATGAGAAATTCTTCAAGAGCTGATTGGGATCTTTTTTATGATGAAATATTAAACAACCTAGTAAATTTCTCAATAAATAAAATAAATTACAAACAATTCATGTCAGTTATCAATAAAGCAGCAGATGTTTCGATTCCTTATAAAAATTGTAGGATACAGGGTAAACCATTCAATCCTTGGTGGGATGAGGAATGTACATTATGGGTTAAGAAACGTAAGGAAGCTTTGCACATATTTGACTCATCACCATCACTAGAAAATTATTTGTATGTTAAACATATAATGGCACAAACTAAGCGTAACCTTAGATTAAAAAAGAAAAATAAATTTAAACAATTTTGTGAAACATTAAATAAAGGATCCAATATTACATATGTATGGAATAAAGTCAAAAAATTTTCAAATCATAATAATTGTAAAAATTTTTATAATCCTTCAGATAACATTAAAAGAGAAATATTATATAATATGTCATCAGTTTCCATTAATCCTGAATTCCGGTTACTTCACACTAACCAAGAATTTGAACTTATCTCACTTTCAGAAATTGACACTGCATTGTTCAATAAACGAAATTCTGCCCCAGGAATTGATGATATTTCTTACTCAATGATAAAACATTTTCCTCTAAAAGCCAAAAAAATCCTCCTAAATATATACAATGAATGTCTTAAAGGAGAACCCTTACCTAGCGATTGGAAAAAATTTAATATTCTTAACATCCTAAAACCCTTAAAGGACCCACTTCTTCCGAATAGTTTTAGACCAATTGTTTTATCATCTTGCATACTAAAAACATTAGAAATCATTATAAAAAATAGATTAGATTGGTTTTTAGAACATAATCTAGTTTTCAAAAATACCCAGGCAGGTTTCAGAAGAGGTAGAGGAACTGCCAACAATTTAGCCCTTCTTCATACCTTCATTTCAGAAGCCTTTGAATCATCCCATTCAGTCCTTGCCGTCTTCATTGATATTAAATCAGCATATGATAATGTGAATATATATAAACTTAACAATAAATTACAAAATTTAAATGTCCCTTGTCCTATAATTAATATTATTTTTAAAATTTTGCAAAACAGGCTTTTATATACTAGATCCAATAACGGTGACTTTTTGGGCCCGTCTGTAGCAACTAAAGGTTTACCCCAGGGTTCACCTTTAAGCACAATTTTATTTAATATATACATATTGGATCTATTTTCCATTCTTCCTAAAGATATAAATATTATTGGGTATGCTGACGATTTGGTTTTATATGTTAAGGGACCAGTTATCCAACAAATGGTTAATAAAGTTAATATGGCATTATACAATGTACAAGAATGGTTGTTAGAACATGACCTATCTCTTTCTATAGACAAATGTGAGGCTGTATGGTTTTCGAAGGGACAATGCAAAAATTTTACCCCAGAAATCAAACTTAGTAACACAATTATACCATTAAAAGATCAAGTTAAATTTTTAGGCATAATTTTTCAAAATCATCTCAAGTGGGACAAACATGTTGATAATATTTTAGTTAAAACAAAGAAAAATATTAATATTTTACGTGCAATTTGCAGAGTATGGTGGGGCGCAGACCCTAGGACTCTTTTAATAGTATTTAATGCTTTAATAAGATCTCACTTAGACTATGGTTCATTCTTATTCAGACCCATATCTCAGAAATGCATTAATAAACTTAACACAGTATTTTTTGAAGGGCTACGAATTTCTTTAGGTTGTATGAAATCTACTCCTCACTTGGCATTGCTAGCAGAATCGGCGCAATATGATTTAAAGCATAGAAGTTTAATATTAGCTACTAATTTTTTAAGTAAGATCGATAATATCAAAAACCATCCTTTGATTTTATCCCTTATTAACTTACGGAATAAACTTATACTGAAACCTAATTTTTATAATGAAGATAACTTTCCTTACTTAGTTTCAACACTAGAATACTTTTTTCCATATTTTAACAAAATATATAAAGGTAATAATTTTCCATGTTATGAGATGGATTTTGATACATTAGTCAGTCCAGTAAAAACACTAAATTGTGAAATAACAAAGAATGAATATATGATTAGAGAAAAATTTGCAATATTTACTGAAAAATATATTAATGATTTTACTTTCATTTATACGGATGCCTCAAAAAATTGTAACAAAGTAGGTTTTGGCATTTATATTCCTAGTATCAATTACAAATTTTCATCTAGACTACCTGATGAACTGTGCATATGCAAAGCAGAAAACATGGCTATATATCAAGCAGTTAATTTGTCCATTAATAGACAGATCAATAAAGTTATTATCTTCTCCGATTCTCTTAGTGCAATTTCTAAAATTAATAATAGCAATTTTTCTGCTTCGGTAGATTATTGGTGCCTTAAAACAAAAAATCTTATTTCATCTGCATATAGAAACGGGTTTGAAATACTTATCGCATGGATACCGGGTCATTCCGATATACCGGGCAACCTACAAGCTGACACACTGGCCAAAATAGGAAGAGATCTTAATGTTCCTTTGAATATAAAACTAGATTCTCAAGACGTGTTACCCATAATTAAGAATAAAATTAAAAACAAATTCAAAAACACCTGGAAAACTTTAATTAGCAAAAAATCGTATCAGTATTATAGAGTACAAAATATTTTTCCTGATAAGACATGGTTTCAAAACTTTTCATATAAAGATAGGAGACACATTACAACTATTATAAGAATGCGAACCGGCCATTTTTTAACAAGTCAACATCTTTTCAAACTAAATTTGGTGGACAACCCTTACTGTGAATGTGGCCTAATAGAGAACCTAAATCATATATTTTTTGAATGCCCCATAAGGATCATTCCAAGTTTTGACCTATACACAAAATTCATTTATATGAATTATAATTCACCAATTACTATATATTCTATATTAAATAAACTTACTGAAGAATCAGTCAGCATTTTGATAAAATTCCTTTCAATAAATAAATTAAATTTGTAATCGACAATGCTCAATACTTTTTGAAGTGTTTACTAATTATAACCTATTAACTATTAATGAATTTTTTTCTACAAAATTATTTGGCACAAGTAAGTGGCCTCGAGTTGGTTTAGAGCCAGACTTTATCGGGGTCACCACCAAATTGAGCTGGCGCATCACCATGACGTGGAAGCCATAGAAACAAAAGAAGAAGAAGAAGAAGAAGATTTACTTGAATTGCGTATAGTAGTAGATGGTGAACTGACTTTTGAAAATACGTTTAATACACCTAGCTTGAATATAATTTTCAAATCATATTCGATTTATAATATAATTTTTGGTATGTCAATGATAATTACGAGTACATAAAGGACGTTGGTGGTGTAAAGTTTTTATTTTTTATGTCTACTTCTCTAGAATTATAATTCTGCTGTATTAATGATATTCCTACGCCATCTCCTGTAAACTGTTTATATTTCGTTGAATAACGCCGTAATTTGCTGTATAAGCTGTTTTTTATAATAAACTCATAAAAAGTTTAATTAATGTACAGACACCAAGATTTCAGACAGATTAGTTTTGTCGTGCGATGATTCAGATGTTAAATGACCAAGGTGTTTTTTAAATGTAGTATCTATAGTGTTGATAGTTGTAGGGAAGAACTACCTTGAGAATTTAAAAGGAGAGGTTTTGGCACCCATTTTGGACCCATTATCAAGAGTGATATGGTTCCGTTCAAGTTCGGAGTCATAATCGACCTACTCTACTTACGCGTGACGTAGACTAAGATCTTGTTCTCCAGAAATACGAGAACCGATAACAACACTGAGCTCTAAATCTGCCTACTCCTCAGTGTCGAGTGACAGGTCTTACCCTATGTAGCTAGTTTTATACTCTCAGTATGAGCGGGAACAGTATACGCGAAAACGGTCTGAGCGCGGAGGTTGCTGAAGCAGGAATGTTGCCTGCAGTCTTTAGCGTTATCCCACGTGTTTAAGCTGTTGGCCGTTTTTCAGTTTCGATGGCTTTACGAATAATTCTCGATTTTAAGGAGCGGATAGAAGCGATGTTTTTTGATTTTACAAAATCTATTCTGTGACTGGGCTGAATATGATGTTGAGCTAAACCTGAACTATATAGTATCGGAATGTTTTACAGATACAAAATGTTCCTAAATACGGTTATGTATTCATCGATTTGTCTGTCCTATGTATGTTCGTGAGCAACTGAAATAAAGTATTTTGTAAACACCATGCTCTTTATTGGGCATTTGCGCTTTTACGAATCTGACGAGATCGGACAACTTGGAGTGAGTAATAAAGATAGTTTTAATGTTTAGAGGGTTAAGAGTTCTATTAATCTTGTCAGCGACACCTTTTAGAAAAGTTAAAAAGATTTTGGGTTGATCAGGTGGCAAGGATTCTGTTTTGAATGGCTGAGTGTTCACCTTATTGAATTGATTTCGGATGATCTGTGATTTTCGTCGCGTTAGTCTTATGGAGTGGGAAACAAAAGTGTTGATAAATAAATTGAGTTGGTTGGAGTCATGATATGACTGGGCATTGAGATAACTGTTTGTTTGGGTGGGTTTCTGGTTTCTTGTACACTGAATAGGAAAAACTGTGAAGTGCGTGTTTCAGAATAAAAACATTAAGAAATGGCAAAGGCGCTTCAGACTTAACTTCCATCGTAAATCGAATACATTGATGTATTCCGTTAAAGTGGGAGGGCAAGAGATCTCTGTGTCTTTACCATGGGACCAAATAACAAAGGTGGCATTAACGTACAATAACCAGTAGGTGGATTTGAGATTTGATAAGGACAGGGCTATTGTTTCTAAATGTTCCATGTAGATATCAGTTATTACGAAACAGAAGGGGATTTCATTAAGGCGTTAATTTGACGATAGAAATGATTCGTTAATGAAAAGTATGTATTAAACATGCAGTGTTTTATAACATGATGTAAATGGTTACATCAATAGAAATTTTGGTGAATAAAGAAACAATGTTAAAACTAACTAGTATATCTGAGGGTAAAATAGAAATGTTTTTCATATCAATAAAATGAAAAGAATTTTTGACAAAGGACGAGGCGTTTTCGGCTAATAGTTGTAAGGATAATCCGAGATGTTTTGCCAATTTCTAAGTGAGACAGTTGTATACACTGGCGATAGGTCTTAGTGGGACGTTGGGTTTATGGATTTTTTTGGAAGGCAGTATATTCTTGGAATTTGGGATGAATTTCCTCTGTGTATAGGAGATTTTTTTATGTCTGCAGGTAGAGTGGTCTTATTTATGATGGATTTGCTCCTTTTTTATAGATATGTGGTGAAATCATTTGGATTCGTTATATTTTTGTTTGTTTTCTCATCTAAATGTTATAAAAAAGTTATTTATGAGATAACTAAGAAGAAGTAAGTGTAGTACATTTCGTTCCCGTCTGTCAATTCTTACGTCTTGCAGTAGTAAGCTTAGTTGTTTATTTAAAATAACATAGTCTATTATAAATCTGATTCCTGTTGCGAAACCATGTATGTATGTAAATATTCTTTCTTTAAAAACTAGTAGTAGTTTTTAGGCCGTTAAGAATTGTCTTAATACTTGTCCGATGTTGCTTATTGTAGTTTCCCATTCACACATGCAGTCTTCTATGTTAATATTATGTGTCACCGTGTTATACGCTTAGGGCATTTTATTGATTTAATTTTGTATATTTGAACTTTATTGCTTTCTTCTTTATTTGATTGTTTGAGCCCTTATACGTAACAATTGGTTCTTAAATATATTTTTTAACATCTACTGTATATTGTTTTAAAATGTGTTACGAAGTTGAGAAATTCTTATGGCTAACTATACTTATCCATTATATGCTTGTCACGTATCAAAACGTCTACCGTTCGTGCACATATTTTTTAGAAGGACTTCTTTCGAAGGATAATGCAGGACACGCAGGAGCAGCCACGCGGCACGCATGAACATGCACTGCCGCAGGCGACTGCGACTCCTGTCTGTACCTTTCAGAAGTTTTTCGGTTTCCTTGCGGGATCCCCTGTCAGCGACAGTAGGATAAAGCTTTTGCCAGTTTTGCTGGGTTTGGTGTCTCGTAATATTGACCTTTCCAGACGTATACGTGATATTTATTTTAAAAGAGACTTACGGCATTGAATTACGTTAATTGCTTGAGTGCAAATATAAACAAATAGGTTTTTTTTAAACAGTAAAATAAAGATTAGATAGATATTTAATTTGTTTAAAATAATATATAAATACATTATGAATAAAGATGATACTAATAAGTAACCTCGTTTGAAATCAAAATCATGTTTTTCCAGAAAATTAATTTACTTATTAAATTTGATATATTCTCCTTTTAATTAAAACGATTCAGCGATTTTCTGACTTCTTTATGTTGTCCGAATAATGAAATCCTGGAAACTATGCCAAATACGCATTTGTTTTATTAATTGTCTTTTTGTTTGAGAAAAGTTTTTTTTATTTATTAGTTATATCTTCAAATTTGGGAACACATAATAATTGAAGGAGGTCAAATCATGAGAATAAGCTGGATGAGAAACCAGTTTAAAGCCGAACTTTGCTGTTTGAATTTTTACCTTTGTTATAATGCTCTTATGAGTCAGTGCATTGTCGTTGAAAAGCAGTTGTTCAACTGGTTCAGTTGTTCAAGTTTCTGCCTTATTTTCTCAATTATTTTATGTTTCTATTCGTCTAGTAGTGTACACTATTATTATCTACTGATAGTTTTACCTGTTTTAGGACAGTTTATGTCTTTGCATACAAATTACGTAAGCACCGAAAATATGTTTTGCCTGAACACGTTCTACAAAAAACAAATACAAAGAAAGTGGATATGGCGTAGCCCTGACTGCCAGGTTAAGAATGAAATAGATTTTATTCTTTCCAGTGATAAATTAATATGTAAAAACATCGAGGTGCTGAACAAATTTAATTCCGGTAGTGACCATAGACTAGTTCGTGCCGATATAAGTATTAACGTAAAGAGAGAAAGACGAAAACTACTAACAACAAAAACTTCACTGACGGCAGATATCCTAGCCAGTAATAAATAAAAATACCAAGAGGAATTAGTACGGAAACTAGTAGCAAATACCTTTGAGCACAAGAATGTAGATGAACTATCTGAGAAAAAATCTAAAGACATACAAACAGTCACTAAGAAACTTTGTTGCAGAATAAGAATACAAAAAGAAGCTAAACTGAAACCCGAGACTCTAGTACAGATAGAGAAAAGAAGAAGAACGAACAGAGATAACCCGGACTATAAAGCGTTCAACAGAAGCGTTAAGAAAAATGTTCGAAAATACCTCAGAGCTTATACAACAAACCAGATTCTTGAAACCATAGAGAACAATAAGAACATGAAAGTACTAAAAACATGTAAATCCACTGTCAGGAATAAAGTCATAAATATTAAAGACGACTGTGGAACATTGTGCTCGCATAAGGAAGAGATAGTTAAAGAAATCCTAAAATTTTATGAGAAGCTGTATACTTCTACTATTCCGAACCCCGGTATACCAACAAAACATATCTTAACTGTGGGCTCAGAGGATCTCCCTGAAATAATATCAAAAATTAGAGCCGCCCTAAAACAAATGAAAAATAACTAGCTTGTTAGATACCCGACGAACTTTATATGTTGATAACTTTTATTCGGGCATTCCTCTTGCAAAAGATTTATTAGATCGCCAACCTTTTTATTGTGGGACTCTTAGAAGCAATCATAATTGGCATAAAAAATAAGGACAATATAAAGGTAATCCGTTGGCAAGACCAGAGATCGGTATTAATGTTATCCAGTAAACCTGAGCATACCCTAAAATTCTGCGATACGGGCAAGAAAAAGAGATCAAAACCAAGGGAAGAACCAGTGGAATATATTTTTAAACCGCAAGTTATCCAGGACTACAACAAAGCTAAAAAACGTGTAGATTACAGTGACCAAATGGTAGCTTATTATTTTTCCTTACGAAAAGGTCTTAAGTGCTATCGTAAGGTAGTCTTTGAACTAATCTTTGGTGCTACAATAATCAACAGCTGGATTATCTGTAATAAAACAAACATCGAAAAAAAGATACAAATGCTAATATTTCGTTAACAGTTTCGGCATTACAACTTTCAAATCAAAATGAGAGTCTTTCTGAAACCAACTTCTCAAAACGAAAACGTTGTCTGCAACGAGAAGGTCCTGGTAAAAAACGTAGACGAAATTGTGTTGATTGTTACAAGAAGTTGAGGCAGACTATGAAAAGTAAGGTAGCTAACAAAAAGGTTACCAAAGTAAACACTTTTTGTGAAAATTGCGAAAATAAACCGGCTTTGTGCTTATCGTTTTTGTTTTAGTGGTAGACATATCTAATTATTAATTACTATTTTAATTATTATATATTTTTGTACACTTTAATATTACTTCAAATAAAAATTGATCATTTTATTTATTTTTTAAAAGTAACATATTTGAAATTCCCACATCAGTATAAATATATATTTTTTATATACCGTAAATACTTTACCGGATATCGGAATCTGGTGCTGTGGCTGCCAGAAATAGATTGAAATGTTTACTATGAGATGGCAGTGTTAGATTCAAGGTAATTTCAAATACAAAGTCACAGAAACCGTTTATTTATAGATATTTTTACCAGACCCATAGGTCTGGTATCGTCCGAACAGTAGACAGTGTTACCAGATACGGGGATCTGGTACCGTCAGTAAATGTTACTGACAAATTTAATGCCGTTGTGAACGTGTTAAAAAAATCAGAAAATCAGGTACATAAAAAATGTTTTATGTAACCTTCATTTCTTATGTAGAGGTGACTAACCATCCGAAAGGACTTTTTAGTAATAATATATTAAAGACACACTAACGATTTATTTATAAAGATAATCCCAAATAGTATTCTTTTAAGAATAAAGTATAACAACATTGTCTTAATATAGCAAATTTTTAATCGTTTTTTAATTTTATGCTGCAAACGAGTGCAATCAGCACGAGCTGGTATGGATGAAAACAGTTACAAAATTAGGAAAGGTCTACAATGAAACTCCAAATAAAACTAATCACAGTATTGCGTGCGGCACGTGACCTTCCCTCGTCTGTACTTCGTATCCCCTTTTATTTCTGTTGTTTCCTTTTCAACTACAAATGAAGTTTGTTAGTTTAATGAGTTGTAATGATCAGTTGCATTTAAACAAAGAACAATTCGATATGAAACCCAATTTTTGGCCCCCTTTAAACATTTTTAATAATTAACATTAGGCGAAAGTTTTTCTTTATAATCTATTCGTCTACTAGAATTTACAAAGTTATATATATATATATATATATATATATATATATATATATATATATATATATATATATATATATATATATAATCCTATTTACTTCTATCTTCTCGTTTTCTATCCTTTTCTTGTAGTCATGCCGTATATCTTTTATTTCATTTACTATTTGTTCCTTTGCAGCATCAAGCTTTTTATCTATTTGTTTTACAATTGAATCGGTGATTATTAAAAGGAACTAACTCCAAAAATGTACAATTTTGATTTTACACGTGAAGCGGTATTTTTCGGTATTGCCGATCGACTGGTAAAGAAAGAAACCTACTCCCAATAAAAGTGGGCTTAGATTTTGTAACCGATAAATATGGTTGGGTCGTGAAAGGATCTCAATCCCGGAGTTAGTTCCGTGTTTTCGCGCTTGTTTTTGCAGTCTGTTCTAGTCGGCTGTTAACCGAAGTGTAGTGTATATTCTGTATTATTTTGTGAAATGATGAATATTGAGGATGAAACTAATATTCAAAATGGAAAAAACATATGCGCCAGCCGGAGAGCTGGAAGTCTAATATCAGGAAGGTGAATAAATTAAAAGGAGAAGCATATAAAACTGCAAAAGGAAATATAGTTCCAAAAAAGACAATCGTGTCGCCTATATGCAGGTAAGGCTATACAACCATTTTATGTCGTTTTCGGTGGTTGTAATTCTTATTATTTTCAGCTGTAAAATGGATTGTTACAAAAAGTTTACAATGGATCAACAAATTGATTTATTAAATACCTTCCACAATCTGAATTCTAAAAATGAACAGGACCTTCATTTACAACGGCTTATGGAATGTTTCCCGATTAGACGCAGAAGAGGGAACGTAGAGAAACGCAATGCTAGTTTTAAATTTTTTTGCATTCGAAATAATGATCGGGTGGCAGTATGCCGCAAAGCATTTATAAATTTGCACGTTGTTAGCCAAAAACATGTTTATTGTATTGCAATATTACTTTCTCAAGGAATAACTCCAAAAAACAAAAGAGGTTATAATATTAAATCTCATGCAGTCTCTTCGGAATTATGCAAACAAATTCATGATCATATTGGATCTTTTCCTACTAAAAGCATCCATTATGGGCAAAGCCATATTACATATTTGTATGCAAGACTCAATGTAAAAATAATGTACAAACTTTATAAATCAAAATATCCAAAGACAACGGTCAAATATGAATTTTATTTAAAATATTTTAATAAAAACTTTAACCTGCGATTTGGTTGGCCTCAACTTGATGTTTGTTCATCGTGTGAAGCAATGGAAACAAAGTTAAAGAATCCCCACTTATCTCAGTCTGTAAAGCTAACAGTAGAAGCTGAACTTCAACTACATAAAAGGCGAAGTAAGAAATTTTATAACCAACTAAAAGCTACTCGAGAACTTTGCAAGTCCGATGAAACAACGTGTGGTCTTGTATTTGACTTTATGCAAAACTTGCCATTGCCACATATCCACATAAAGAAATCTTTTATATGAGACAGATATGGGTATATGCTTTTTGTATCACAAATTTGAAAGATAACTCATCACGCATGTATCTATATTCCGAGGGTACAGCTAAAAAAGGCGCAAACGAAGTATGCAGCTTTCTCATGGACTACATTAGAGAGTGTGTACTAGAAACGGCTAAAACGTTGTATTTGTTTTCTGACTTCTGTCCTGGTCAGAATAAAAATCATACTTTCATCCGTTTTTGCTTGGGTCTAGTTGAGACAGAAAGATTTGAAAATATTATCCACAGATTTCCCATAAGAGGCCATTCATTTCTAGACTGCGATAGGACATTCGGCCTATTTAAAAGAAGTATAAAGAAAGCAGGTCGCATTTATCATCCTATGGAGTATGTTGAGTTAATCGCCAACGCAAAATCAAATATAACAATAAAAGTTATTCGTACAGAAGATATCAAGGACTTTAATAAATGGTGGAAAGCGCTGTACAAAAACACGGTGTTATCTTTGGCATCGTATGGCAGAAACGTTCCCCGTCAACAAAAGCAAACTTTTGCACCAGCCTCGTTCATGGAGTTCAAGTGTTTACAAAATGGTCACCTGCAGACATCAGAGTTTATAGGGGGCTTATTTAAGCACGCATTTCATTTAAAACAACCAGGAATTAGACCGAGGCCATTAAACCTATTTGATGCTTTGTGTATTGCTTACCCTGAGGGAAAAGTGCCAATCAATAAACATAAAGTTGACGCTGTCAGAAAGTTATATACAACATGCAGCTTCTCCTTATAAATTTTAAAGTGTTTGTTTGTCTTAGTGTATTGTATTTTGTATTGTTATGTCCAAATTTTACATTTATGACATTCTACTATGTCGGATAGGCCACATGACGAAATTTCCCTGAAGATGATCTATTGATCGAAAGTACTTGGGCAAGATTAAATTAATCACCGTGTTCGATAGTTGCCTTGTATACCCTCAAAGAAAGTTATTAGTTTATATTCCTGAAGACAATGAAGAATTTAAGCACTTTTATGAAGCTTACCTTACATGGCCTACTACTATGGAAAAAACGATTAGTTTAAATAATGACAATGTAATAATTTAGTATTGATAAATCTGACTTGAAACTAATAATTTGTTTCATTTATTTTTACATAAAAGCAATTAGTTTTAGAAGAAACTAATTCCAACGCAACTTTTTTCAAATAAAACTTGTTTAAAAACAAATAACCTACTGGGATTATTGTTAAAAGTACTGCATAGTTGCTTTCAATCTACCATAACGTCGTTTTGCTAAAATTACTAGTGTAGTTTATAAACAGTTTTTTTTTTACTTTCCCAACATTTTAGTTGTGTGGAGTTAGTTCCTTTCAATAATCACCAATTCAATTTTATTATTATTATCTTTTATTTTCTTTTCTTATTTTCTATAATTCTCTTCCAATTTCTGTTTCATTTTTTTCATGTCTTCTTTGATTTCTTTCGAATTCTCTTCCATTTTTTTATGTTTTCTCTCAATTCTTTTGAATTCTCTTCCTACTTATATCTAATTTATACAATATTTAAATATAAATTTGAAACAAATTATTTTTAAAATTGAAGTTCTTATTACAATAATTAAATATTACTAACAAAATTTGGTACCTTTCTGTCATTTAATGCCTAAATGAAATTGTTTTCCAAAATAAAGTTTTTAATCGCCACTCAATGTCTCAGTTATCAGCCTCTGGTTATCCTTCTTTTTATGAAATTGCTTTCCAAAATAGACCACAATGTTTCAATTATCAACTTCTACCATTTAAAATTATTTTTCTTCTTATTAAAATTTATACTTGAGTTTTTTTTTAATATTATTTCTTCTTTATTGTAATTGACTTTTACTATTAATAATTGATGGATTCGACCGTTACTTGATGGAAATTCATTTTATGTAACAATAAAACACTAAAAACTTTGTTTTCGAACTTCCACAAAATTTATTTTAACTATTATCACTACAGCTGTTTCGGCTGATTGCCTTTCTCAAGTGATCTATTTTTGGCATGCGTTTACAATTTATAGTCTCTAATGAAATAGGTTGAGGAGGGGAGAACTGTTTGTCTCAAGTTGGTCATTCAGAATTATATCTGTGTTTTTTAATTTGTTGATTTCCATAGATTCTAACAAAGATAGCTTTAGGCCTTTATTAGTTACATTCTTTTAATGACAAATTTAAAATTCTTCACATTCAAAATAAAGGCCTTAAGCTATCTTTGTTAGAATCTATGGAAATCAACAAATTAAAAAACACAGATATAATTCTGAATGACCAACTTGAGACAAACAGTTCTTCCCTCCTCAACATATTTCATTAGAGACTATAAATTGTAAACGCATGCCAAAAATAGATCACTTGAGAAAGGCAATCAACCGAAACAGCTGTAGTCATAATAGTTAAAATAAATTTTGTGGAAGTTTGAAAATAAAGTTTTCAGTGTTTTATTGTTACATTACTATTAATAATTTATATATTATTGTTTGTTTGATTTCTTTTCTATGAAAATTTAACAAAAACTTGACTTTTTCCAAAAATGAATTGTGACAGTTTGACTTCTCAATAATTAACCTTTTTTACGCTCAAAGTGACAGCGTATTTATAGATATTTCAATGTTCGCGAAAATCCTCGAACGAAAAGAGGTTAGATTCTTTCTATTTTGATATATTTAGACTTTTTGACGTTTTATTTTTAAACTTTTAGAAAGTTTTTTTCTTTTCTATTTCAATTTTTATGGAAATTTAGGCTTTTCAGATCAAAATGAGAACTTACATATAAATTAAACATCTTAAATTAGTAAATAACATTATTTAAATTCATAATTATTATTTTAAATGTCCACTTTCTGTTCAACTTTACTTGGATTCACTGTCCCATATCACTTTTATTCACAAAATGTTCCAATATAACAAATTTACTCATCTTAATTTATTTATAACATCATTACTATCAAAATAACCAAATACATTTCAAAATAAAAACTTTTTAAACAAACTATTATGCTAATTTCCTAAGGTTGCCCTTATATAGATACTTTTTATAATATTCTCTAGTATATAACTCATAAATTACTTCTTTAATCGCCATTTACGTTCATTCTAGGTTTTTAAAATATATATCTGGAATGGCTTAGGGGTGAGTTTCACTATGTTCACTATAGCTCTCCACATTCTACGATCTTGCGCTTTCATTTTGCATTTTTGTACACTAATCATAGCTATGGAAATCTATTTGATGAAACAATGTAAAGCGATAGAAGAACTTACAACAAAATATGATATAAGAAATATACACAAAAAAATAAGAAAAGTGACTGGGATGGGTCGAAATAGACAGCTAGGATACATTAAAGATAAAAAAGAAGTACTTCTAATAGATTTACCAGAGAACTTAAGGACGATAAGAGGAGTACGTTAGAGAACTTTTCCAAGATGAAAGAGGTGAAATGCAGAAAATACAAGAATTAAATCCTTTAGAGAGACACAAGATCACGGTAGATTAAAACAAATATGCTAGCAAAAACTCTAAAGACAATAAAGTATCAATGCAGATAGATTGATTTGTTTAGAGCAGCAAGTTCAAAAATAAAAATAGTCATTATGATTGCCAACCTCCGTATGTAGACGGTACTCTAAGAAGAAGATGAGTCTGTCACGTACATTTGAGTTAGTTCTTCCCTCAGAATAATATCATACAAATTTTGATGCAAAACGTTTCCTTCTTTGGTTAACAATTCTTTATACAATAATTTTTTGCCGCTTAGTGATATCTAAGACATGCTATCGCATTCTTTACTTCTTTGAACTGTTGGTGCTGGTATTTACACAGCTGCAAAATGAAATGTAATTAGTTTCTCCATCTCATCTTCAATAAGTATTTTTTCCATCATTCGACACTTTATGTTTCTATTATTATTATTTGTTCATCTGCTTCATTTATCATAGCTTATGTTACCCCAACAGTTTCACCTTGTCTGACTGTCTCCACTTCACTACAGAATTTCCTTACTTAATTTTTTTTATTTTACGATCAATAAACTCTTATATATTTTTAAATACAGTAGATCAAAATTACAAAATTGTCTAGTCTAGAAAGGTTTAATATATTTCCATAACGGCATTAAGGCCATTTTGCGTACACCGCATACATTAAATTATTTAATCATTTCACCGACAGAGGCTAAATGGTCATTTGAGCTTCAGAATCGTCGTAGGTAGCCAGATTAACAAAGTTTCTTAATGCGAAAGCACATTCCCATGTAAATCGTTGCATTTTGTCTGTGATGCTGCACAACATGTGCATTTTATTTCCTTGTAAAAGGATTACGTGGTCCGAGGACTTTAGTTACGAATTTTGGAGTCAGTTGAAGACATTGTTACTATTATTTGAATGTTATTCAGTTTAATGGGAGATAATTAAATTTTAAATATAATTTAGTACACATTTTGTGACCATTTATATATGCCACTAAATTAAGTATAAATAATTAGGTGGGTATACTGATAACATTGAGACTTTTTGTAAAAACTGAAAAGACACCAAGACCAAATAAAATATATTACGATCTGCTAAAATTACTTGTAGTAGATCAATAAATAAAAGCTGTACCACCACTTTTGACATCTCAACCGGATTCAGCACATTAGTTACATATTTCTGTTACTTTACAAACTCGAAAAAGCAATTGCCTAATTGAACGAGTAATATTCACCAAGTAGCAGCAAAAGTAGGCCAGATTCTGGAGAAATACAAATAGAAGATCACAAGATATATTACTTGGAAAAAAGTGATCAAATGAATATAAAGTCGGAATATTCGTATCACCCAAGGTTGTCAAATGCATTACTAACTTTACACCAATATTAAAGAGAGTAATGTTACTACAAGTAGAAGCCAACCCTATTAATACAAACATCATCCAAGTCTATGCTCCAACTGCAGACATCGAGTAGGAAGAAGCAATTGAGTTCTATCAGAACATCATTAGTGTCATACAAAAATTTTCTCGGGAGGAAGTTCTCATCATTATGGGCGATTTTAGTTTCAGGATTTGAGCTGGAGATAAGATACAGTACATTGGAACACATGGACTTAGAGTCAAAAACGAGAGAGCAGACCGCCTAGAAAAATTCGCAGAAGACTCAGAACTAGTTGTCACCAACAGATTCTTCCAGTTACCACATCACAAGCTGTATAATGTAAAAATCCCCTTAAGACAGACCCGGGAGAATTATTAGGAATTAAATAGACCACATTTTAGTAAAGAAAAGATTCCGAAACAGCTTTACATCTGTCAAGACTTATCCTGGAGCAGACTTGGAGACAGACCACGTTCAAATGGTGGGAATATTTCAAACTATTTGAGTCAAACATATTACAGAAATAGTGCAAAATGCAAAAGATAAACACATTAAGACAATTAGATCAATAAAAAAAATCATGGATGACGGATGAGATCCTGAAACTAATGAAGGAGAGAAGCGAAGCCCAAAATGACCCTGACCAATATAAAACCATAAATATATTAATAAGAACGAAAATCAGAGAAGCGAAAGAAAAAGAAGCAAGGAAAAAAGGCGAAGAAATTGAGACTCTGCAATCAAAGTACGATAGTCACAACGTACATAGAAAAGTTAGAGAACTCACATGGGGACTAAGATGAAGGTGAAAGGAAATATAACTGATTCTGACGGAAACATCATCTTGGACAAACAGAGTAAAATAAGAACGTGGAAAGAATAGTTCACAGTTCGGACTCACAAATGCAAAAAGATCATGCAAATACTAAAAAAAGCAGGAATAAACAACCAAGATCTGAAAATAATTAGAAATCTTTACTGTAATGAGACAGCAAATCTCAGAGTTGAAGGTGAACACACTGACTATGTGAAAATCATGCATGGAGTGAGGCAAGGCTGTATTTTGTCTCCTCTAATATTCAATCTGTACTCTGAAAAAATATTTATAAATTGTTTTTTTAGTCAGTTGACATTTATAAACCAGGATGACGTAGCTAACTATTTTTCAAATTTTTAAATTCACTGTATTGGCCTGGACTTCCCAAGTGAAGGATCAGATACATTAATCAATTCGACTGTGCAATGAAACGAGACTAACTGTAAAAAAGCTAATAAATAATGTCATTAAGGCAACAAACATCAAGGAAAAATACAAAGAAGAAGATATCTTGATCCCAGGAATGATTCCAATCGACTTAAAATTTGATTTTAAACGTCTACAATTTCTCGTGTCTTTGACTTTTGCCATGACGATAAACAAATTGCAAAGCCCATCGTTGGAAGTTTGCAGTACAACTTGGAGTTTCCATGTTTTGCGTTTTTACCAGCAAGAATTAAATTAATTTAAGTGTTTTCATACACAATATTCTTGTTTGTCTTTTTTTGGTCTTCTGTTAATTTTAAATAATTGAACTTTAACATAATTCTAAGGCGTTACGAAGTTCGATTAATTTGTTATTTAATAAAGAGAATTGTATTAACCATTTTCTACTATCGTTCTTTGTTTCACTTTATTAATTACCTGTTTGTCTAATTACCTTGCCTGAGTTGTGTGAATAACGCCAATTATAAATTTAATGTTCTTTGTTTTTTTTTAATGGCCTTGGCATAGCCAATTGACCAGACTGTTTTGTAATTTGTATTCACAGAACAACAATCAGAGTTCGAGTTGGTACTGAATGTAAGTTAAAAGTAAATTAAATAATTCACTTGTTTTGACTGTTCTTTTTTGTTTGTGATTTTTTTTATTTTTATTTTTTTTTTATTTTTTTTTTGTTTCCTTGTATTACTTTTTTGATATTGTATGTAATATGTATATATATATATTTTTTATTTTGTTTTAGTCTTTTTTTATATTAATTTTGTTTTGCATATTTTTTTTATTCATTTGTTTTTTTGTTTCTTTTTTTCATTGTTTTTGTCATTTTTTCGTATTAAAAGGTTTATTACATGATTGATATGTTCGCAAATTGCTTACAAGTTTTATTTTAATTCTAGGGTTAGTACATTATATTGTTTAAATCTTATATTTACAATTTCTTATTAACTGATAAATACAATTAAAGATTTCTAAGTTTCCAGAGAAAATTAATTCATTTATGTGAAATGGGAAACAGACATTTAGTTTTCGTAAGTTGTCATAAAAACATGTAATATTTCCTTGTTGGTTTACACATTCTAATAGGATATGTGTTAAATCTCCATATTTACCACAAGTACAGTTTGGAGTGTCTGCTAGATCCATTTTGTACATACTTGAAGGTATTAGAGCATGATTTGACCTTAGCCTAATAATAGTTTTAATAAAACTTCTGTTGGTCTCTGAATAAAACCACCTTTTTTTAAGAAGTGTGGGTTGCCAATATTTAAATGATGACTGTCTTTAGGATTCCGTATAATTGGCTTGCCATTTTAATTTGAGCCGATGTTTACTATATACATCTATATCTGACACCGGTAGAATATTGTTGTCTATGGTTTCTTTGCTTGATAATGCTTCTTTTGCCAAAGCATCTCCTATTATATTACCCTTTATCCCAGAATGGTCTTTGATTCATGCGATAATAACTTCTCCTATGAGCTTTGAAACCTCGTAGTACAATTTTAATATCTCTATATCAAGATGAGTCAATTGCTTGGATTTATTTGGTTCACATAATCTTTTTACTGCAGTTTTACTGTCTGTCAATATTACACAGTTCTTTATTTCCTTTGTCAAAATGTGAGAAAGAGTAAACTTTAAACCCAGCATTTCGGATGTGTAGATGGAGGCTTCATCAGGTAACTTATATTTATGCTGTTGTCCAGAATACTGTTGGTATACTGCGCAAGCAGTGTGATTTCCTTTTTTTGAACCATCGGTAAAGATGTAATAATAATTAGGCCATCTCTTATGAATTTCTGTGTTCCATGTGAAACATGGAGCCTTGGACATCATTAAGAAATTCTATGTTGATTTTTATTGAGAACAGCACATGAGGCTTTTCAGTATAAACTGGTGGAATATGACCCTTATAAAGTACCTCTTTAAATTTAGAAAGATTTCTGTAGCTTTCTAAAATCTAAAACAGCCAGATTGTGTATATCTTTGAGAAATACTTGGTATCTGATAATGGTACAAGCTATATATATTTGTCGGTAAGATACTGCCTCCGTAAATTCAATGGCGGTTCAACAGCTTCAATTTCCATTACATTAATTGGTGTAGATTTCAGATACCCAAGGCACAAGCGTAGGCACTTATTTTCCTATAAGTATCTCAATTTTTGTTAAATGGGTTTTCGATGCGTTTCCCTACAAGTGACAGCTATAATCGAAAACTGGTTGTATCATAGATCGATAAAACATTAAACTAATGTTGGGATCTGCACCCCAGTTTGTTTTACAGAAAGCTCTTAGGATATTCATAGCTTTTTTGGTTTTTTTTTTAATGATATGTTTAATATGATCTTTCCACAAAAGTTTTCTGTCTAAATAAGTTCTCAGGTATCTGAAACAATTATTAATTGGAAATTTGAATTAACCACAATTTGTATACCTTTGAGTTCTACGTTTTCTAGAAAAAAAGCAGATTTCTGTTTTGGATTCTGATAATTTTAATCCATTTGATTCATAAAATGCATGTATTGATGAAATAGCTGTTGTTAAATTATTTTTAGAAACATTAATTGATTTATCTGATGAATAGAGTACCACATCAGCTGCAAATTGTAGTATTTTTGTGTTAATAGGAACAATGACTTCTAAATATATATTATATAAAATATATAACAGTGGACTTAAAATACTTCCCTGCGGCAGTCCTATATTAGACAGTCGAGGAGAAAAAATTTTCTCATTGATTTTTAAGTAAATCAATCTCTCTGAGTACAAAGTTTTCAAAAAGGATGTTATACCTATAGGTATCCCGACTGACAATAACTTTTGTTCAAGGATATCAAAATTTATATTATCAAAAGCAGATGATACATCCAGAAATGCAGCTGCAGTGGATAAGTTTTCCGTGAAATTGACTTGAACTGTTGTTACGAGAGCAGTTATGGCATCTTGAGTGGATTTATATTCACGAAAACCAAATTGGGAGTTTGGAAGAATGTCATTAAATTCTAACCAAAGTTCTAATCTATTTTTAATTAGTCTTTACAGGGTTTTAAGAAGACAAGAAGCTAGAGATATTGGGCGATATGAATTGTGATCGTCATTACGTTTGCCAGGTTTCCTTATGGGTATTATAATATACTCCTTCCAGCTTTCTGGAATTGGTGCTTGTTTCTGCCAAATATTATATAGAGCATTAAGTAGATAGATTTTATGTTCATTTGTCTGGTTAGGGATCATGGAATAATTATATTATCTTTACCAGGAGCAATGTTCTTTGTTACAATTTAATATATAATACTCAGACTGAAAAAATGTGGTTTATCGATGATTTGTTTATAGTAAATACACTTGCGGAATTTTCTATTCTAGTACGTCGCAATTTGTGATGCAAGATTACAGAATGTTCTGTGCTTATAGGCGGTAACTTTTTATTGAATTTGCGTGATCAAATATACTGAATTTCAGCGGTCATTACACTATAACGTCATTACCATGACGTGCCCCTTGTACTGTCTTTTCAGTTTGTTTACTACTGCTTGAACCTGTTTTAAAATAGCTCTCTTTTGCTTCATATTTAACAAACCTTTAGGGTATTCCTCACGATGTTTGTGTGTCATATAATTCATCATGAAATGATGAATTGGAAAATGAAATTTTATTTTATCAAAAAATATTAAAACGTATAATCTTAAGCTTTATTTTATCTGAAAAATATGTCAATAAACAGCAAAAGACAGGCCCGGTTAGCAACCGGCAAATGGATCGAAAGCGAAAAACTTTTTTCATTGTTCGAAATTCTCGCGATTTTTCTTCGGCAGAGATCATGAACTTTTTCCTTTTTCACTTTGCTCACTGATGCAAGAAACTTTTAATTTAGGTAAAATACTGAAGTGTGACTTCTCCATGGCTGTGACCCTCCTTCTCAAAAGGCGACAATACTCCAAAATCCGAAGGAAAAAAGTTTAATAAGTGAGACCGTTAATTCTCCAAAAATTCAATTAGAAGTTAAAAAGTTTAAATCCCTGTTATTTGCTTAAGAACTCAAGATTACTTGTTACCAGCTTTTCAATAGGAATCAAACATGCAATAAAAATTCCTTCTGACGCAAAATTTTTGATAATTCAAAATTTATAGAAGAATTTAAATCCAGTCTGGTAAAAACATTGATTTATTAGAAACAATTTTTTTTTAGAATTAATAAGTACTTCTTCTTCTTCTTCTTAAGGTGCCTTCTCCATTACTGAAGGTTGGTTATAACTACAGCAAATTGCTCTCTATCTTGAGCTATAAAGAGTTTTCATTTATATAGTTTTATATACATATATATTTTTTTATTTTTTCATTTTCAATAAATATAGTTTTATATTTATTGTATATTTAATTAGTAAATACTTAAATGACTTTAATGTGATTTAAACGTTTTGGCGAAATGCCTTTTTCTAAGAACACTATATTATTAAAGAAGTTCTAAACCTAGTTTCTTGTGGCCTGTTAAATTATGTTTTGTCTTTATACAGTGCGTTAAGTTTTTGATTAGGTATTGCACACTATACGGAGCGCTAAAATCGGCAACGTTGCAAATGTTCGTTCTCCGACCCGAAAATGTACACCGACAGAAAATCATTTATTTTAATTTAGTAACTCACAACAACGTTAGGGATGTACTTCTCTGTCGTCCGATCTCATGTTTCATTACGTAAAGCCGATTTTAATAGTAGGAAATTCGATAAAAATGCACTGAACTAATCGGTGCATTGTTATCGATTTTTATTAATGTGAAAATTTTTTTGTGGTTGAATTAAAAATAAAAGCGTATTTCTTTAAAAAGATAAAATAAAAAATATACTCTTATTGAAAATAAAATATTATTCCTAATAAAATAAAAAATAATTCTTTATGACCTACAGAAATGGTTCAAATAGTTGACCTTCTACGGCTGAACAGTACCCCAATCTGTCATAAAAACTTCTGCGAACAGATGAAAGAGTTTCTGCTGTAACAGAATTGGAGACTTCTCTTATTCGATTTTTTAATTCATCCAAATTTTGGGCTCTAGCCTCAGGATGAGCGTAGATAATGCTTTTTAAATGTTCCCAAAAAAAGAAGTCCATGGGTGTAAGATCTGGAGATCGCGCAGGCCACTTAATATCGCCTGTTCCACTGATAACTCGATTCGGGAAAGTATTGTTTAAATATTCCCTAATAATTCGAGCGTTGTGAACTGAACAGCCGTCTTGATGAAACCAAACATTCTCCAGATTTTCATCAGGAAGATTGAGAATAACTAGCCTAAAATGCCAGTCCAGACGATAACTTTTTGAGAACGTTGAGTTCGGTAAACAACACTTCTGTGCTGGTTTTCCCGCGGCCAATACCTCGTAATGGAAGGATTGTGTCTCCCTACTAACGAAACAGAAGATTCATCAAGGAATAAAATGTTTTTAATAAAATTTGGTTCACTATTAGCCTTCGTTATAAGAGTTTCACAGAACTCCATTCTTCGAAAGTAATCGTCTGGATAAAGCTGCTGCGTTTTCAAATATTTAAAATTCTTGTAACCGTGCTTTTTCCATACTTTCGTTACAGTGCTAACATCTAACTCTCTAGCAACGCTTCTACTTGAACGTGTTGAATCTACCTCAATTGTTGCACAAATTTGTGTATCCCGGTATTCTCTTTCCTCAACTTTTTCTGGTAACACTTCTCGAGCGTGACATTTTCTGCAATTTTTGAGGCAATAACAACTCTCAAAATTTTTAACAATATTATAAATTGACTGTACACAAGGAATTGGTCTTCCCTCAAAAAACACAGAAAATAAATCTACACACTGCTGCGCAGAATTGCCACTATAAAACCATTTTAATATTTGAGCTTTTTTCGCGGCCATATAAACAGACATGTTTACAAAAATAAATTAAAACTCTACGCTGTTATACCTTTAAACAACCACGGTATGACAATATGACAAATTTGCCGACCGGCGACGTGCAACGACGAGTCAACGAAGCAGATATGTAGTGCAAGTCGAAGACGCGCAGTGTTGCCATTTATAGAGTGTATACCTAATCCAAAACTTAACGCACTGTATGTGATTAAACCAGAATATTTATTATAATAAAAATTACATTTTACATTTTTTTTTACGTTTTTACGTTTAAATATAGATATTTAGATTGTGAAAGGTTGCTTTATCTACGAATAAAATAAAAGTGAAAAAATTAGTGCTTCACTCATGTAAATGTACGACAACGTCAAATGACGTTGTCTCAATGCTCCATCAATATCAGTCTACCACCTTCCTTGATCGTGCTGTTAAAAACTTTGTGTGTTCGCTGACTCTTGCTGAGTACAGAACAAAAATCACAGCATCATACAGTTCTTCCACTACTTAACTACTACTACTTCTTCTTCTTCTTTGAGAATCGTGCCCAAGATTTAGGCGTGGGTAGCTTCTATGACGATTTGCCGATATCGTTCTCGATCTTGCGCGGCAAGTAATAATTCATTTGCTGATAAGCCAGTCCATTGACGAAGGTTTCAGAGCATTTGAGTATTTCTTTCTACCAATTCCCCTTCTTCCGTCGATCTTTCCGTTGAGTATCAACTGCATTATCTTGTATCTGCTTCCTCTCATTATATTCTCTTTTTTACGATCTTTATTAAGTCACCTTCACCTTGACCTACTCTGTTCAAGACTTCTCTTTTTGAAATGTGTTGAACCGATAATATTCTGAGCATTCTACGATATAACCACATCTCGAAGGCTTCTAATTTGTTCATAATCTTAACCTTCATAATCCAGGTTCCACATTCATACAATAATAAAGGATACACATAACATTTTAGGAATTTAATTTTCAGCAAGTTCAGCTGAGAATTGCTGAGAATAGATATAAGTTTCATAAATGCTCCTCTTGCAATTTCAATACGAGTTTTAATTTCTTCATCCGGATTTAGTGTCTCGTTTATCCAACATCCTAGATATTTAAAATGGTTAACTTTTGTTATCGGTTCATTATTGATAATTAGTTGTATAGCGCCGAGGGCTTGTTTACTAACCACAAGTAACTTTGTCTTTATTGTATTTATGCTCAGACCGTTATTAAAGCATTCTCTAGTGACTTAATCGTCATACACGACATCACGTCGACCACTACACTCCCCCTGGGGGGTCAGGATTGAAGAGACAGAGTGACTTAATCTATAAGGAATTGAAGATCTTCGATACTTTCAGCCATAATTGTCGTGTCATCTGCATATCTGATATTATTAATAGTTTCTCCCCCGATTTCAACTCCACATTGCCCTTCCAAGGCTTTTTAACACCTTTTTGAATACAAATTTTGTCTGTTTCTTTGCCGTCTACCAGAATAGAAGCTTCTGGATTCCAATATAGATGTTGTAGATCTTTATCTGATTGTCTTAGATCTTTATCATATATTCCAATTATTTCCAGAAATTCAAACAGCCTACCATGTTGAACCCTATCAAACGCCTTCTTAAAATCTATAAAACAGACAAAAATTGGTTTCTGTACTTTCCATGATCGTTGAAGTATTGTTAGCATTGAGAACAAAGCTTCCCTTGTTTCCAAGCATTCTCTGAAACCGAATTGTTTATTTCCGATTGTGTCTTCACCTTTCTGCTTGATTCTATTAAGAATTATCCTAAGAAGTAGCTTGAGAGAGTGACTCATGAGACTAATTAGTCTAAAGTCTTTATATTATGATGTATTAGGTTTTTTTAGACTCTAACCATATTTGTGTCAGTTTGGGGTTATCAATATTTGTTAGTTCTAAGACATTGTCGTCGTCTAGAAGTTTAAGTCAGTCTGATCGTATTTGGTCAGGGCCTAGAGATTTCCCATTTTTGCTTTAATTGATGGCTTTCTCTACTTCTGCTTTTAAAATACTAGGACCTGTATCCGTATACTTTATGGCGTTAAGTGTTGGCCAGGTGTATCCAGGAAGAGTTTTTTTATGTACAGTTGGTCAATTCTTTCTTTTTTACGTTTAAGTCGAGAATAATTTTACCTTTGAAGTTTCTTATAAAGTAAGGAGTTCTTTTTCTCTGAGTGTAGGTAATTTCTTTTAGTTTTTTTGTGTATATTAAACTCGTCATGTTTTCTTTGTAGTTCTTTCATCTCACGACATTTCTGTTCCATCTAGTCCTCTTTTGTTCGCTTAATCTCGTATCTTATTTGTCGATATATTTCTCTATATTACTACTACTACCACTACTATACTCCATTCGCTCAGCTCGGGCATATTTTGACAGATTCATTGTCGGAAACCTACAACACAACAATTCCTACTTCTCAGTATTAATAGCTCAAGTATACTACTATTGCAGACTTCTTTCTTTGAAAAAAAAAGAAGAATTATTCTAAATAACAGAAGTGTATACTAAACCCATCAAATTTTGGGTAGTATATATTTAAAAAAATATATTTTAATTGTTATAATTTAACATAACTATTTATTATATAGTGCAGATAAATAAATATTGATTGTCGGTAATTCGCAAAGTTCTATTTTATTAACTATTTAGTTTGTTGACTATTAATATTGGCTATGAGTATGTGTGCTTGGTTGTATAGTAATTTCCAGTCACTTTAAGTCTGTCAAAAGTAACAAACTTTAAAAAAAAAAATTACTAAATTCACTAGACAGTTCGGACTGGGAATAGCGAACCGAGTTTACTACTACTACTACACTAAAAAGATCTGACACTGACCATTAGTTCACGTGTATGGCCATTTCTTCTTGAAGCCGGCAAAACATGATCCCCAAAAGTGCAATGGGTGCAAGCCAAGGTGTTTGAAGAAGTTTATAGAAGCCACCTGAACCAAGCCCTATCTGTCGAACCCACTCATTGTATCATGTGAACAAATTATGTTTAAAGAGTAGGGCACATTTTGGTCCTCCAACTTGTACAAAAATGTAAAACAATAATTATCCTGAAATACTTCACACCCAAGAGAGCGGTACAAATACAATAAAAAAAAAACAAAAAAAAATACAAACAAAAATCAAAGTAAAAGGACTAAATACGGAATCTTATTCTTCTTCTTTTTTTATATAGACATGACTCTGTCTGTTTTTTAATGTACCTCCAGTAAGTTGTCGTTTCATCGTTTATGTAGTCTTTCTACTGATCGTCTTTCTATTAAGGAACCGTCTCTTGCCGTCTTTACTACTTGATTTGTTGTCATTCGGCTTATAGGATCGTTTTATTCTACTTTTCTATTTCTTACCCCGTTCTTGATGTTCTCCACCTTGCATCTACATCACTAACACTATCGCTTGAAGAGAGGAAAGTAATGAACACATATCAAAAAACCAAACACTATGGTTAAGAAAGAAAGTAAAGATAAAATGTGAAGAAAAGAAGAAAGCCTTTTTACAATACAGAACACAACAAGCACAACATGCATATAACAACTATAAACGAATCAGAAATGAAACGAATACTACTAGTTATTATACTAGTTAAACAAATAAAAAGGAAACACTGGCAAAGTTTCTCAAAACAGATGGAACACGATTCCTATGGAACTTCTTCTTCTTAGGGTGCCTGTCCGTTCCGAACGTTGGCGATCATTCTGGCTATGATGATTTTGTTGGCTGCTATACGAAATACCTGTGTTTCTTTCTATACCATGCTCTCAGGTTAGCAAGCCAGGATATTCTTCTTCGTCCTGGGGCTCTCTTTCCTTTAATTTGACCCTGCAAAATGCATTGGAGTAACTCGTATCTGCCTTGATTTCTCATTATATGTCCCAAGTACTCCAACTTATCCATTATATTAAAGCTCTATGAACACAAAAAAGAAATATGGAGAATGATCAGAGAGCAAAGAAAGAAGATGAATAAACTAATAAAAACGAAACACATTCAGAAGGAATCATGGGTAGACTACTTTTGATTTATATTTGCTAAAGGTGACGATAATAAACCACGAACACCAGAGGTGACGACAAACGAAGGAAGAGATATTAAAAAAGAAAAGGTAAAAGAAGCATTAAGAAAATTAAAAAAAATAGAAAATCGCCAGGAGAGGACAGAATACCGAACGAACTACTAAAGTATGGAGGGCCAAAAATGACCAAACAACTGTTAAAACTAATCCAAAAAATCATAGAACAAAATAGAATTTCTCAAGAATGGAGATCAAGCATCCTAATACCTCTCTTCGAAAAAAAGACAAATCGGACCCAAAAAATTACAGAGGAATTAATTTAAAAAATACAACAATAAAATTAACAAAGCAATAACAAATAAACTGAATAAATTTATAACACTAGCAGAAGAACAACAAGGTTTTAGGTCACGAAGATTGTTTGGGAAAGTATGTGGGAATTCATTTCATAATTTTACAGTTAATATTTTCTCTGTTACGGTACTGTAATGTGATCTAATTTGGTGCTGTCATTTAAAAGACCTTTTTGAAATATGTTGTTTCCTGTTGTCTCATAAAACTTAAACTGGATATCTCATTTATGATGTTGTGAATACGGAGAATTTGGCTTCTCTTTTGTATGGTTTAAAAATATACACAAGTGTAAAGTTTCGTATTATCGTCACAATTAGCTAAAATTATCGGAAAGGTCGCAATACAATGCAATAATTTATTGTTACACCCTCTCGAACCACCGCTCAGTGGGTTACTTAGCTTTGACCATTTCAACGCATGGGCACTTGGCACTTCTTCCTAGGACAGTGAACTAAACGCTCCTCCATAGACCGGTCTCGTAACTAGCCTCGGCGCCCCAGGCCCGTGATGCCCAGCGACCAATTCTTCAGCCTGTTACGAATTCATCAATAGAACCAAAGGGTAAGTTTGTTCTTTGTACAAAACAACAATAATGACTAAACCAGTTGATTTCATAACTTATTCACCATTTCCTCTTCTTCATGTACCATGTCCTTTCAGAACGTTGGTTACCATCATAGCTATTTTAATTTTATTCACTGCCACCCTAAATAGCATGCTTGTATCTACACCATACCAGTCTCGCAAGTTCTTCAACCATGAGGTTCTTCTTCGTCCTGGACTGCGTTTGCCTGCTATTTTTCCTTGCATGATGTTTTGTAGCAATCTATATTTGGGACCTCTCATTACATGTCCGAAATATTCCAGCTTTCTCTGCTTAATGCTTTTTATGATCTCAGTAGTCTTGCTGAGACGTTCTAGTATTGTGGAGTTACGAATCTTCTCCACCCAGGAAACTTTTAAAATTCTTCTATAGCACCACATTTCGAAAGCCTTAAGGCGATTTAGATCGATTTTATTCACAGTCCAGGACTCGACAGCATAAAGTAAGACCGAGAACACGTAGCAGCGAAGTAGGCGGATCCTTAATGCCAATTTTAGGTCTCTGTTACATAACACCTTGGACATCCTTCTAAAAACATCTCTAGCCTGCTCTATTCTGGATCTAATTTCGCCGTGATTTTCTGCATTACAATTTAATTGCTGTCCAAGGTAGACGATTTTATCAACTTGCTCAAGTTTGATATTAATTACATATATAGACGGTTTTATATTCTGTTGTTTACTTATTACGAGTATTTTGGTTTTTCTTATGTTAAGATCCAGACCTGCCTCCCTACAACTCTCACCGACACTATCAAGTAGTGTTTGCAGATCTTCTTGACTAGAAGCTAGGAGTACTGTATCGTCCGCATATCCCAAATTATTGATGACTTCGCCGTTCACAAGTATTCCTTCTTGTTTTTCAGAAAGTGCTTTTCTGAAAATTCTTTCGGAGTAAACGTTAAAAAGCAGGGGTGACAAGAGGCATCCCTGACGTACTCCTCTTTTAATATTGAGAGCTTGTGATTCCACACCATCCACTAAAACTGATGTTGTTTGATTCCAATATAAATTTGCAATTATTCGAACATCTCTGTCGTCCAAGCCAATGTCTTTTAGAGCTTCGATCAATATAGAGTGCTTAACACGATCAAATGCCTTTTTAAAGTCAATAAAACAACAGTATATGTCTACAGATATATCACGACATCTTTGAGCAAGTACGTTCATTCCAAACAGTGCCTCTCTCGTTCCAAATCCGTTACGGAAACCAAACTGAGTGTCATTCAGGTATTCCTCACATTTATTGTAGATACGACCATGTATTACCTTCAGAAAAATTTTCAATAAGTGGTTTAACAAAGTGATGGTTCTATAATCAGCACAGGTTTTTGCTGTTGTCTTCTTAGGTAGAGCTATAAACAGTGAGTTAGACCAACCGTTAGGTAGTTGTCCGCTGGTATAAATGGTATTAAAAAACGAAGTTATAGCCTCTAAAACATTGCTATCCTTTATAAGCTTATATATTTCAGTTGGAATTTCATCAGGACCAGTCGCTCTGCCATCTTTTGATGATTGTATGGCCTTTGTAACCTCACAGCGTGTTATTAGGGGTCCGTCGCAGTTAGTAATATCGGGGGTGAACTACTCCTATCGTCTTCGAATAGGTTCGTGACGTAATTTTCCCATTCTTTAAGTTTGTCCTCTACTTCGTATATTAATTTACCATTTTCATCCTGTAGCAATGCATTTTGTTTCCTATTGAAGATACCAGCCGCTTCTTTTACTTTTTTATACATGTTAAACGTGTCGTATCTTTTTTCGAGTTCTTCAATATCATGACACTGTTTGGCTAGATGTTGACTCTTTGCTTCTCGTATTTTACGTCGAATTTCTTTTTGTATGCTATTGTAAAGTGTTTCGTTGGTTTTTGCTAGTCGCCGTTGTTCCATCAAATCCAGATTCACCATTTATAGCTGCTATTTTCGCTAATTTTAAGTATAACCAAATATTGCATTTTTCGTTATAATTATTTATCTGATATAACTTAACCAGCGACCTCTCAAGTTTAATCCTAAACATTTTGGTCATCACGACGCCGCGGGCTGGGGCGCCGAGGCTAGTGACGAGACCGGTCTATGGAGGAGCGTTTAGTTCACTGTCCTAGGAAGAAGTGCCAAGTGCCCATGCGTTGAGATGGTCAAAGCTAAGTAACCCTCTGAGCGGTGGTCCGAGAGGGTGTAACAATAAATCATTCCATTTATTGCGACCTTTCCGATAATTTTAGCTAATTGTAACGGTAACACGAAACTTTACACTCGTGTATATTTTTGAACCATACAAAAGAGAAGCCAAATTCTCCGTATTCACAACATCATAAATGAGATATCAAGTTTAAGTTTTATGAGACAACAGGAAACAATATATTTCAAAAAGGTCTTTTAAAATACAGCACCAAATTAGATCACATTACAGTACCGTAACAGAGAAAATATTAACTGTAAAATTATAAAATGAATTCGCACATACTTTACCAAACAAAACAAGGTTTTAGGTCACGAAGATCATGCACCGTCGCTATATTTATAATCAGCCAAGTTCAAGATGTCAACTGCGACGTATGCGCATGTCTGGTTGATTACGAGAAAGCATTGTTTGATCGAGTACAGCACTCCACGATGATGCAAATACTAAAAGAAGCAGGAATTCTCAACCATGATCTGAAAATAATTAGAAATCTTTTATGGAATCAGATAGCAAATCTCAGACTTGAAGGTGAACACACTGACTATGTAAAAATCATATGTGGAGTGAGGCAAGGCTATATTTTGTCTCCTTTAATCTATAATCTGTACTCTGAAAGAATATTTTTTCAAAGCTTTGCACGAAACTGAAAAAGGTATTCTACTAAATGGCTACCGGCTAAACAACATCAGATATGCAGATGACACCATAGTATTTGCGGACAACTCAGAAGACCTACAAGTTTTTATGAACAAAATCACCTATTACAGTCAACAATATGGACTCAATATAAACGCAAAGAAGACAAATCTTATAATATTTAGCAAAAAAAGGATGACAGAAGGTCAACTCTATGTCAAAAAATCCCCTGTAGAAAGAGTGACGCACTACAACTACCTCGGCACCATAATAAATGAAGAATGTTCCAACAACCAGGAGATTAGAGCACGCATTGGAGAAGCTAGATCCACCTTCAATAGGATGGGGGCCTTCTTCAAGAGTCACAACCTCTCTCTTGATACAGAATAAGAATACTGCGTTGCTACGTCTTCTTCGTCCTTATTTATGGTGTTGAATCGTGGGCCTTGAACGAAGATATGTAGAGAAAACTGAAAGCATTTGTGATGTGGCTATATTAGAGAATACTTAAGATTCCGTGGACTGACCGAGTCACAAATGAGGAGGTCCTCAGAAGAATGAATAAGAACCGAGAGGTACTGACCACCATCAAATCTCGAAAACTACAATTCTTCGGACATATTATGCGAAATGAATCCAGATTTGCTCTCCTTTAAGCCGTCTTGCAAGTAAAAATATTTGGAAAACGATTTCCAGGAAGTAAACGAACATTTTAGTTAAAGAACCTCAGAATCTGGTTCAAGGCAACATCTGTGCAACGATTGAAAATATCTACCAAAACAACACAATAAAAGTAAAAGTAGAATTTTTTTATATCCCCTGTAGTAACAGAAATAATGGACTTGGCCTTGGAAATGGCCACAAAAGTTGATCAAACTGTATATAATTTATATAATTTATAATAATGTGCAATATATCTTGCAGTATTTGTTTGGTTATGCCATTTATTTTCCATAAAGTATTTAAGCTGAAAACCAATTTGTCTCGAACAAATATCTGCTTAACGCAAACTTTAAAATTAAATGCATATTTATTATTTCAAAAATATTAAATCTCTAATATTAAAAAAGCTTTCCTAAGAGATTCCGCGTTGTAACTCCAAATTTAACAAGTCACCACCCTTTACAGCTATAGTTTACATCATAATATCCTTAAGCGAAAAATATTAACAACAGTTTCTGGCAAAATGTCTAGACTAGCTAAAGCAATAAATTTCCATGACATAAACTTCTGAAGGTATAAATTTTCCGTAGCTACACTTAGGAATAAGATATCAGTTCGGGATTTTTAAAGTTTTAAATATCAGCGTTGAAGTAAGAGATGAACTTGAAGCTTAAAAAAGTTTCTACAAGCTAAAAAACTAAATTTCAAACGTTTAATGTTATGTACACGGTCTTTATAATTTGACACTAATAGACTCTAAGAAAGTTTTTTTTTGTTTTTAGTATATTTAACTTATATGTTATTTAAATGAGAATCTAGGATTCTGTAACTAAAAAATGTGTTGCTTTCTGCACGTACAATACTATATAACATATAAGACCATCAAAGAAAGTATGAATCATCATCATCACTGGCTCGACAACCCTTTTTGGGTCTTGGCCTGTTCAAGGATTCTTCTCCATTCTGACCTGTGTCGTGCTTTTTTTTCCAGTTTTTAATTTTTAATGATGTTATATCATTTTCTATTTGTTCTACGTATCTGAGCTTCGGTCTTCCTCTTGTTCTTTTTCCTACTGGCACTTGTTTGAATCTTTTGTTTGGTATTTTGCCTTCTTCCATTCTTTCCACATGTCCAATCCAACGTAGCCTTCCTATTTTTATGAATGTTATGATATCCGGATCCTGGTATATGTTGTATAGTTCAAAGTTATACCTTCTCCGCCAAATCCCGTTTTCTTTTGTGCCCTTATATATGTGTCGCAAGATTTTTCTTTCAAAGGTGGCTAATAACGTTTCCTCCCTTTTAGAGAGTGTCCAGGTTTCTGAACCGTATGTGAGTACCGGTCTTATTAAGGTTTTGTATATTTGGCATTTTGTTTTTCTGGAGACGTTATCTGATCTTAGTTGCCTAATTAAGCCATGGTAACATTTATTGGCAATAAATATTCTCCTCTTCACTTCCTCTGCAACGTTGTTATCAGACGTAACTAGGGATCCTAAGTATGTAAAGTTTTTTTTCTACTCTCTTACTAGTAAATTGTATATTACCTACTATTTGGATGCTAAGTAAATGCATTATAACAGATACTGACACGTAATGACTAGCACGTAATAAAAAAAATTACGCTTCAGTTCTATAAAAATGTGTAATATCACATAAGCCTTGTACGTCAGTTGGTCGAGTTACCATGGAAACGAATTAATAGGCGTTGTTTTGACAGGTTAAAAATTATTAATCTGTCAGTGTAAATATAGTGGTAATTTAATTTTTATTTTTATAAACAAAAATAATGGTAAAAAAAGTATAGTACACAACTTGAGTTGTAAGCTTATTACATGCTTGTAAAATTACTGCGCTCGCCGCTACGCGGCTCGCGCGCAACTTTTTTACTCGCATGTAATAAGCTTCTTACAACTCTCGTTATGTAATATACTATTACCGCCTCAATGTTGTATTCTCCTATTGTTAGATTTGGCAGCTGCCTTATTTGTGCGTTTTTATTTGCAGGTATATATTTTGTTTTTGTCTGATTGATTTTAAGACCAATATTTTTTGCAGCTCGTTCTATTTGAGTGAATGCCTCTATCATTTCTCTTCTTGATCTTGCGATTATGTCAACATCATCTGCAAATGCTAGTACGTGCACGCTTTTATTAATTATTGTTCCTCGGGTATTAACTGTTGTGTCTCTTATTATTTTTTCAAGTATGATGTTGAATAATATGCATGATAGAGCGTCTCCCTGGCGTAGTCCCTTCTTCACATCTATTGTTTCCGTTAATTCGTTTTGTATCCGGATTTTACTTTCTACTTTTAGTGTTTCTTTTATCAATTCTATTAGCTGTATTGGTATATTAAATTCTTTCATTGCTTTTGTTAATAATTCTCGGTTTATATTGTCATATGCGCTTTCGAAGTCTATGAAGAGATGATGTGTGTCGATGTTATATTCACTTATTTTTTCAAGGATCTGTCGCAGAACAAATATCTGGTCTATTGTTGACTTCTGTCTACAGAAGCCACATTGGTATTTGCCAACTATTTTTTCAGCGTACGGTCTAAGTCTTTCATACATTACGTTGGACATTATTCTGTATGCCGCATTCAACAGCGTGATTCCACGGTAGTTTTCACATTCTAACTGGTTTCCTTTTTTATGTAGTGGTACAATAATGCCGCTATTCCATTCCTTTGGTAGCTGTTTATTCAACCATATCTTTCTTATCAGCTCATGTATGGCTTTAAGTAATGCGTCTCCTCCTTCTTTCAGTAGCTCCGATGATATTTGATCCGATCCCGGTGATTTATTGTTCTTTAATTTGTCCACTGCTGTTCTAATCTCTGCTATTGTTGGTGGACTCTTTTCTCTGTTGTCTGCTTGGTCTAATGGTATATCAGGGTTCATCTCCGTCCTATTCACCCCAAGCCTTTCCTTAAAATGTTCTGTCCATCTTCTAAATATCTCTTGCTGTTCTGTCAATATATTACCCTCCTTATCTTTACACCTCGTTGTTCTCGGTTTGAACTCTTTTCTGCTTTTGTTGAGTTTCTGGTAAAATTTTCTTGTCTCTGTTGGTTTACTTAGTTCTTGTAGTTCTTGAAGTTCTTTGTTGATATATTCTCTCTTCTTTCTTCGGTGAATTTTCTTTTCTTCTTTACGTAGTTGTTTATATTCTTCCTCTGCTTGTCGGGTTCTGTGCCTCTGTTGCGTCTGTAGATATGCTCTGTTTTTTCTTTCTGTTATAGTTTGACATTCTTCGTCAAACCAGTGATTCGTTCTTGTTCTTCTTTCTTTACCTTCCATGCCCGTACAATGTTCGAACATTCCATGTCGCAACCCTCAAATCGTGTTCCTTTTTATCGCACAAGAAAGTATGAATATATACGTTTAATATAGAATCAGGTGGTTCTTATAGCATAGGAACTAAACCAGCTGACTAACGAAGGCGAGTAACGCTTGCGATTAGATCTATCACATCTGAGATGTTGAGTAGCGTTAGAAGAAATTTCTATTCACTGTTAGGGTATTGCCAAGACCTTCATGGGGAGTATTTTGAATATCTTCTACATTGTAATTATTGTTTAGATTTGTATTATTTAGAAGTTTTAGCATATGTTGTAGCGACTTTCGACAAATAAATCATTTTCTTTTCTAAATGTGAGTTTTTGCATTTTACTTAATATTTCCGAAACATTCAACGATAGGTATAGGATATTGTTTAAAAAAATGTCTAAAATGATCTGAGGAATCTAAAAATTAATTAATATACAGGGTGTTCTATTTAAAATAAGCAAGTTGGTATTGGCCACCGTTATCTGATACACCCAGTATAAAAAGTTGTTATCGAATAAAATGCGCAACTATAAATACTAACCGACAGTTGGACCGTTTTTTTGAATACTCCCTCATTTATTTATTAGCTAATTTATTCCATTTGGCTGACACACAGTGTACATATACCTTTTATAAAGGATTTGAAATAAAAGAATTTTTTAGTTAGTTGTCAAAAACAATCTTATAGGATGTTAGTTTTACAAATAATCTTTTTATAAGTATTATGAATAATTAAGCATTTTTAAACGTATATAAAAATTAGCGAGTAAAATAGCAGATTTAGAATAAATTTTTAGTGTTAACCCGACTCAAATTAATAAGGTTTTCCTAATGATTTCAAATCTACCTCTAGTCGGAAATATAAAGAATAGTAAAAAATCAAGTTACTATTCACATAAAAAGGTTTTCCAACCAAAGCGAACCTCATTCATTAGAAAAATTGTAATTTTAAACACGTACGTAGTCTTTGAAAAGAGCCGACCTCAGTAAAATTGAGTAAACTCCAAACTACCCATTCATCCAACTACTTATTCGACTGAAAATCTCCCGAGTAAATTGGCGTTATTTGAAAAGATGTTTTACACGACACCCTGCCGATTACTGCCGTGAAAAGAACAAGCAAATCTAAAAGAAAGTTTTTCCGTGTAGAAAGGTCTTTCTTTAGTAGTTTTATTTATGTGCAAGTCGACACATTTTTATTCCCTAATGCGTTTTGTTTATTGGATATTATTTTGAACCAGTGATTAGTCATTAATTTTTAGATATTCATTAGGAAGGTTATTTTGTTTAAATGATAAAAATTATTAAGCAGTGTTAATTTTTTCTGCAGCTTTAAGGAATACCGTGGTATATTGCAAACCAATTCCTTTAATTATTAATCCTAGATATTCAAAAACTTGATCTTCATATATTCCACAATTATGTATATGGATGAAATGTCGAAATAAAAGTTAGCATCCTAAAGAGTCTTAAGGCATTTAAAATAAAAGTACATCGACAAATGTTGCAAGTAACTTTGTACCATCCATTGTGAACTAAATTAGTAAGAAGTAAACTTAGAACACCCATACACTATGTTCAAAGGTACCGTTGCTCAGTGCCGGTAGATTATGGGTGGAATATTTCACAGATGTGAGAAACACAAGAAAGAATAGGTTCAAAAAAAAACAAAAATAAGACAGGGAGGGAGAACAACTCTGCAAAAAAGGATGCTACTATTTTTAAATAATTAGATCCCAAAAACAAAATGTTTGCTATTATTACCTATTTTCAGAAACTGCTATTATAGATCATTGATAAAATATTAACATATATTTAAAAATATAGAAGATGCTTAAAAGAGATATTGTTTCTTTTTTAATAAATAAACAACTAAACACTAAAAAGTTTATTTCTAAATAAAATGTATTTAACAATTTTAATATTGTGTATGTTCACCACAAGGATCGATGCAAGCCTGGGTTCGAGATCTAATTTCATTATCCTGCAGGCCACACCAAACGGCTAATAACTTCTGTCTCAAGACAGTCATTAATCGATCGCTTGATTTCTATGTGGGCAAACGTTGTCATCACTAAATACAAAATTTTCTCTCCTAGCTCTTCGCCATAATTTGACATGAGTTTGTTAAATCCGTGTGATTTAACTTTGTCCAGTTTTAGTCCTGTTAATAACCATCAATGCCGTGCGTCCATCTGCCATAAAACCTGCCTAAAACATAACGCTGCCACCAGCGAAAGGAAGTATGGAATGGGCATGTACTAATTGTGCAGCTCTTGTGTTGTATGTGCTTTATGTGTTGTTGAGCCCACTGGAGGTGATGCAAAACATGTCTAGGTTGTAGCTGGGGAACAAGATTTCACGGTTTCAATATTAACATAAGCGGCTTCGTCACATATTGTCTTGAAAGTAATATCGTGTCGACGAGGAAATCTGTCTAATCAACCATTTGATGCCTTAAAGCCGATCAGTCCTAGGCATTGCGCAACTTCGAGATCTTTGACTTAAATTATAAGCTTAGATTTTGGCAAGTTTATTTTTGGAGCCTTACAAAACCAACTGAACACAGCTTGATCCAAAGCAAGTCCCTCCGTTTTAGAAAAAAGTTTCAGAAGAAGTTTTCTTCATCCGATGAAGAGCAAGAAATGGAAAGCTTGAGAGTCAGATAGGTACCACCCCATTACGGAGTGTGACCGGTTTGATCTTCGTACATGTGGGTTCCACAGTACTATTGGAGCACACATGTCCCTAGAAGCTGGGATATACGCGTGCCTAAGGCAGAATAAGTGGCAGATAGGATGTTGAAAGAAGACGAATAATTTGACGAAAGAATCTAAAAGAATGGTATGGTTAAAGCTCAAAACAACTCTTTAGAGCAATAACTTCGAATGTTAGAACGGCTATGATGGTGTTCAACCTCCATAACTGAGAAAAAATTCTACAAAATAATATTTTTATCTATAAATTAAAACTATATTAACACTGTATCTCCTAGACCTAGACCATAATGCAAGCAAGCATTCCTTAATAAAAAAATTTTAAAAAAATCGAATTTTTCTCAATATCACAAAATTGCTAAATCTGGTATTATCGGTACATTGAACTATTGTACTTAATAATCTTTTAACTCTTTTGTATTCATTAAAATAAAAATCTCACATTTATCTAAACTATCAAAAAAAAATAATTTAAAAATAATATTAGAAAAAACATTTTCCAATATTTTTATGTCAAACTGATTCGTCCCAATCTTGTGATTTTATTTGAACCCTCCCTATCGGAACTAAAACTTTCTACAAAGAGGGTAGCTTTAAAGTTTTCGGTATGTCAATGGTTCAATCAAGTCTTTTTGAAACCTCGAGTAAAATTAACTGTGTCTTCGTCTTTGAAACTCCCTAACAAATTAGAATTGAGGATGATGGGTCTTTTCCTTACTTTTTCGCTGCGATAATTTACCTAAGGGAGAATGTTAGAACTTTTATCTCTTTTCCTGAACTGACTATTGATGGATTATTCATTATTTTTGTATTTGTCAGTTGTTTTCCATTTATCAATGTGCCAGTGAGTCTTATTTTTTGTTTTATATCTATTACGTTTTTGTAGAAAGTTTCTGGATGAAAAGTGCAATAAAAATGTACAATGACTTTTATGGTTTAGGTTTGTTTCATTTAAATTAATTAATGAAACAAATATAACGTCAAGAAATTAAATACTGTTTTTAGTTTTTCTATCCAAGGTAGTAAATTTATTTTAACAAATTTTAATGATATTATTATAAAAAACTATACAATTTAAACACTATAATGTGTATTTCTTCTATTTTAATTGAAACTACAGTCCAACCACTATTTCTATTTTATATCTAAGTACACACATTCGTAATTATCCAGACAGGGAAAGCCTTCCTTGTTGGTCGCCAACGTCCAGAGGCTTGCTAAGGCACGTTAAGAAGAAGGCTGAGTTAGAATCCCTCTAATCCCTCAGTTTTTAATCGTTGATATGATTTCTTCTTTGGCTTCAGTATTTATTTCTGTTGCATTCCCTTTTGGTATTTGTATTTTAATTTCGTCTTTTTTTTCTTTTGTGATGTTGGGTAGTATATTTCAGTCAGAGAAATAGGATTCGTTCGTATAGACATTTATTTCGAACTAACATACAAAAAAAGGTAATTAACGTTAAGTGTTTACTGAATATAATGTTTAAATATAAGAACGTAATGTATATTTATTTCGGTAGATGGGTGTGACGATATTCGATATGATAAACTAAGATAATGGCGATCGAGGAATTGAGGTCGTACTCGTTCCTCAATGCAGAACGAGTACTCGGACGGGGATAAGGATGCCTATCTAGTTCAACACACTAGTTGGAAATAATACGTCAATCTCGTTCAACGCACCAGATTGACGCGGTCAAAGGAAGGATTGTCAATCTCGCTCAGCGCGCCAGATCGACTGGGTTCGGAAAGGATTTGCGACACGTTCAACTCACCTGTCCCCAAGGTCGGATATTCTCAACTCAACGCGTCGAGAATGGTTAGCTGTCTTTCAGTGTCGACTTTTATACTATTCGAGAAGGAACAAAAACGTGTTTTGTTTAACACATAGGCGAACTCTAGACGATAAAATATATTATCGTCACACTTTTTTCATTATTTTAAAAATGTACACGCCACCATTGAACTACACTCGTCTCTTGTTTCATGCCCCTTCAGTGACTATCATTTTAAAGAGATATCCTGACAATCCTATTGAGTTTGGACTATAATATATCAAAAAATTTATTAAAAATCCTTTGTAAAAGGTATATATTTAAGGACCCAAACGGTCTAAGTTAGACATAACGTTTTCGGAATCCATATTCCATCATCAGTGTCTAGGAGTACATGAATGTAGCCACTAAATATATGGGTAAAAACCCGTTAACAAATAATTAATTACATTTAGTTTACTATATTTCTTATAATATGTTACGATGTTAAAGTTACCGTTGGATAAGGTAACATGGCGACATATGACTCCACGCTGAAGTTGCTAGTCCTGAGACGGTATGTTTACGTAGACCCTGTAAACACACCGTGTTTTTACTGATAAAATTGCTTTTAACGTAGATTACAGTTTAATGATAAATATTCTGAAATGGAGAATGTTGAGATGTGGTGAATAAAAACATTCAGGAAATTAAAATGCAAGGATTTACGTCTATTAGTAGTGCGATTTATAAAATTAGTACTTAAAGCCCAAATCGCTGGAGGAATATATGAATCAGTTTTCCAATATTTGGTATTTACTATATAATTTTTATATAATTAACACCGAGATAAGACGTAGAACGAAGATTAGGGATATTGTGGAAGAAATTACAAAAATGAAATGGCGCTGGGCAGGTCACGTAGCCCGATATAATGACAACAGGTGGACACGAAGAATTCTAGAATGGAGACCAAGGACGACAACAAGAAGCATGGGAAGACCTCAAAAAAGATGGGTAGATGATATAAGAGCAGTGGCAGGCAAACAGTGGATTAGATTGGCGCAAGATAGAGAAAGATGGAAGCAATTGGGAAAGACCTACATTCAGGAGTTGATGGAGAATGTTTGACAAAGAAGATATAATTTCTAAATTGAACCACTTTCACTTAGGTAACAGTGTATCTGTTTTGACAACTAAATAGGTAATTAGACAAAATAATGAGTATTATTAATTTCAAAACAGGAGTTTAAAGAATTAGAAGGAGGTAGTCCGGGCCCAGTTGAACGGTCAAGCTTATTTCAATAGAAGCAATAAGGAGGATTATTTTTCGTTTTGGCTCAGCATACATGCTCTCTCTAGCACTACAACCCATGAAACTGTGGTAAAAAGCATGCTTTTATTTACACGGTTGCGAAATGAGACGATTAACAGAGACATCGAAGAAAGATATGTCGCCGAACTGGATGCAATAAAGTATGAGAATAGTAGGTACAGTCATGGATGGAATACAACGAAAGCAGCTCAAATGGTACGGACATGTGCAGTGAATGAAAAACAGTAGACTTCCGAAACAAGTACCTGCATGAACACCTACAGAAATCCAGAAGAGAGGACTACCTTAGAAAACACGGATGGAAGGAATAAGAAACTCAATGAGTTCGAAAGGACTAAATGAGCAATGGAACAACCGAATTGAATTAAAAATGGACGTCGAACGACATTTTAGAGGGATTATATCATAGTATAGGAACATTATTATTATATCATATTATATAATATATAATATACACGATATTAAAGGACGTTACAACATAGACAATCAACAAAATCTACATCGTCAACTACACAGTGAAGACACAACAATAATAGAAGTGTCAAATGCCATCCTAAACCTCAAAGACAATAAAGCTACAGGGATCGATTAAGTCTGTTGGGAAATGTATAAAAAAGGTGGTGATCAACTTTTTTGTTCCATTCTGCCATTCAACAATGGCAGAATGAATTGATACCAGAAGAGTGGCTAAATGAACTAATATGCGTTGCATAAAAAGGGTGATCAACTGGATTGAAATAATCATAGAGGCATTACTCTGTTAGCAGCTGCGTATAACATCTTCGCCAATGTATTTTTTAAAAGACTTAAACATTTTACAATGGATATTGTTGGTCAATATCAATGCCGATTTACTGCTGCAAAATAAACTATACATCAAATTCAAACACATGGGCAGATTCTAGAAAAGTCACTAGAATATAACATAGAAACACACTATCTCTTCATCGACTTCAAAGCAGCCTATGACAGTGTTAAAAGAACTGCATTATATAATGCAATGATAGACTTTGATTGGGATCCCACCGAAGTTAGTTAAGTTGACCCAACTAAGTGGCAAGTGACTTAGGACTTGTAGTAAACGAGGAAAAAACCAAATATATGTTGGTTTTCCAATAGAAAATTTAAATTAACAACCATACCTTTGAGCAAATCGAAGGATTCACATATCTTGGATCGCTAATAAACGCAACAAACAGGACAAGCGACGAAGTAAAAAGACGCAAAGCAATATCAAACAGAACTGTTCACGTTCTCCGGAAACATTTAAAAAAATAAAAATATAAAACGTGCAGTAAAGCTCGATATATACAAGAACTTAATAAGACCGGTTTTGATATATGGGGCTGAAACGCGGATCTTATCTCAAAATAATAAAAGACTTTTTGGTATTTTTGAGAGAAAAATTCTTAGAAAGATTTTTGGGGCCGTAAATAAAAATGGGGTATGGCGTCGAAGATACAACTTTGAACTATATAAGGTATACACCGATTCAGATATTTTGAAATTTCGTTACAATGCAGAGACTTAGATGGGCTGGACACATTGCTAGGATGTCAGAATACATGAAGAGATTAACATTTTTAAAGCCAGAGGGCACAGGAAGTAAAAAACGATCACGAAGAAGATGGATTGATAATGTGGAAAAAGACCTACGGATTCTAAGGGTCAGAAGATGGAGGGAAGTTGCCAGGAATCAACAGGAGTGGCAACTTCTTTTCGAGCAGGCCAAGACGAATTGTCGAGCTATTTATGATGATGATTGATGATGATATATAGACGGTTAAATACCGAAACCTCGTAAGTCAAAATCTACTACTTTTCAGTAGAGCGAAAAAACTTCGCTGCTTGTTCCGATGGCAAACTGGTACCAATTATCTGACAAAAACTTTTAAAAATAACATATTAAGATTAAAAACTGTTGTTACAAAAGCAACTGAATATCATGGACAGTCAGATATACCAAGTTATGATATATCTAATAGCCATCTTCAAGTATTTGGAAACTATTCAAATTGCACAGATTATTTTTGTCACAGAAAATAATCAGGAACAAATTATACAATATCAATGAAAGAACGCAGCCTCTTGAAAGATATTAGAGCATGTGCAGCAAGAGTAAAATTTCATGCAAATAGTCTTATAAATAATATGTGTACCAATTATACCAAAAATAGGTTTTTGGAAGAAAATGATTTTTTCACGAATTGTTTAAACAAACTAGACTATTTATTAATTAATTAATATATAAATAAATTACATATTTGTAATGTACGTAGAAATTACATACAAATTACAAAAAAATGATCAAAATCCATTAAGTAGTTCCGGAGATATAGAAAATTTTATTAGTTTGAAATTGTTCAGTATTTAATTTCCATGGATTTGTACGTTCTTCTTAGTCACCATTTGAACTATATTTTTGAAAATTCGTAGAAGATCCTGTAAAGGTACAATGTTTGTGCAAATTTTTTAACAAAAAATACAAATCCCATTCTTTGACATGACGTTAATGAGATTCCTTAATTATTATAATCAAATTAGCTGTAAATTAACAAAAAAACATGGCTAACTTTGGCCCAAATTAACCTAGGCCAAATTTTTTTATTGCAACAACATTCAAAGCAACAAATTGACATTTCAACTTACAAAAATCGGCATTTGTACATCAATGTAAGTTTGTAAGTTGTACGGGAACTTACAAAAATGAAGCTTTTTTGTCAAAAAATAAAAAAAAAAGTGCGTTTTTTGCATTAAATTGTTATTCATTAAAAAACGCCTCCGAACTTTAGGCAGGAAACAGGTAGGTTTTCTTCTCATAGGTCTACAATAAATAAAAAAGTTGTCAGCTACCTGGATTATTGAGTGTCACGAGAAAATCCTGGACTAATATGACTGAACAAGCAAGTGACGAACCAAACTTCATATATTATGTAAACTTTACTAACAAAAACGTTCAAAATAAATATTGCAATAAATATAAATAATTAAATTCTATATTCAAATACTGCAAAATGTATGGGCATTGTCCAATAAATATAAATAATCAAATTACATATTCAAAGACTACAAAATATTTGGGTATTACTCTGAGCTCATGTAAAGAAGAAAAGAAAATAATAATTCTGATTGAAATACCTCCCTCGAGGGGGTATATACTTCTTATGCCGGGTCCAGACCAAGCAGACAAAACAAAAACATTCATGTTTCGCGACAAAGTGGCGACAAATCGAAAACATTTGTTGAGACATTTCTGAAACAATTTTGTTTTGTTTGCAGATTTGAAAACTTTTTCAAGTCCCGTTTCAGGTCGGTAAAGATCAAAAGGTCTGTGTTTTGTCTGTGTTTTTGACGACAAGTTGTCGACGCAGTGTGGACGCGTGTGCGTGCCAAAACGAGTTAAGCAGTAGGAGAAATAGAATGTACAATTTTTATCAAAATCAAGTGTATTTTCTGTTGTGTAGTGATTAAATAAATACTAGTGTATTTTTCTAAACATGTCGGGGGACAAAAAGTGGAATACACAAAATACATGCAAGTTAATAGAACTTTACAAGGAGCATCCGATATTATGGGACCCTAAAAATAAAGATTATAAAAATCGCTACAAGAAAGCCGATGCATTAAAGGAAATTTCTTTATCGCTAAATGTGCCACTAAATGATGTTGAAAAGAAAATAAAGAATGTTAACAACCAGTATGCTAGAGAAAGACGAAACTACAAGAAACTTAAAAAATCTGGGGCTGGGAAACTTTTCAGTTCAAAATGGTTTGGTTATGTCGCATTTTTAGGCTTGGTCTAATCCAAAAACGTTTGGGTTTTCGTTTGGCAACCTGGGATGATGATGAGAGCAAAAAAAAACAACTTGCGGCTAGCAATAAATCTTCAGTTTCATTGTTTTCTTGATTAAAACGCCACATGGTTAACCAACACTAATCACAACAACAACGTCACCAACTGAATTTTGTTTTTATATTTTGTTGTTCTGGTGTGGACAGTTTGTCTCAATTTTGTTTTGTCTTTTGACGACAAATTTTGTCGCCGGTTTATCGTGTTTTTGTTTCAGAATTGTGTTTTCGTTTTGTCTGCTTGGTCTGGACCCGGATTTACCTACCCATTGGCAAGAATCCAGAAACTGTCGACAAGGATAGCGTGTACTGTCCGAGAGTAACATTTAGCAGAACTTTGAGATTTTTTAAAAAGTTTATACCAAATAGCTCCTTTGTGTTACACTTTATGTTAAATATAAAAACAGATTCGGAAAGAGGGTCAAATTCTGTACTTTCCTATTTAAAAAAAAAATACGTTTATTTTAACCAAAAATATTTGAAAAACAATATTGTTTAAACAATTTATTAATTTACAACCAAATAGTGCACTAGTACTTTTTAAGACCTTTCATATAAAAAAAGGATCATCTCAATATCCGCCATAGTTTTTGCGTTATTTGATATAAACTTTTACATTGGAATTTAGCTATGCCCAGAATCGCGAGGAACGGCCTTAAGATTTTATTTTATATAAAATATAATACACCGAAGACTGTGCACTTACAGTTCTGTTGTAAAAATAATCCTTTACTATTTGAAACTATTGGCAACGCCCGTCCCGTTGCTGGCGGGCAATGCAGGTAGACTATGCTACACAAAGTTATCACAGTGAAATTACAAGAAAAGGAAATGTTCGGAGAACGTCGAGAGATTTACATTTAAGATGCCCAGAACTCGGAATTGGTAGGAAAGAGGAGAACACTAAATATCCAGAGGTGTTACCTTTGCCATGATATAATGTTTGACGAACTAATTTTGGAAACTTCCAAGAGCGTAGTATACTATTTGCGTAAATTGGTAATCGATTGGAAACTTCGCACAAAGGTTATAATTTCAATCAATATGTATAATGCCCATGTGAACGTGAGGTAATATATATTGTTAAGGTTCCTCTATCGTTCTAAAGACTAGACTAGACTATTTTGGTAAACGGTAGTAACTACTACAGCATTAAATTCGTAATATATATTCAATAGTTTGATTCCATATTCAATATATCGTCCCTCCCATTTCTAACTATCGAATGTGAACAGTGGTACTTTTCAGGAGAGGATGATAACCCTTTTTTAGCGAATCCTAAATCAGTGCCTTGACAAATGGAATTTTTTTTATATTTGTTATATTTGGTTTTTAATCTATGTTAGATTGATAAAAAAATAAACTGCTTACCGTTTTTCTCTTGCCAAAAAATCACATTCGTTACTTTGCTTTTTGTGTTAATCAACGATTTGTTTTGGTCCAATGTTTCAAAATTCATATTCTTAATAATTGAAAAGGAGAAAAATTAAACTAATTTTATTGTTCTCGAAAAGTTTATTACAAACCATTTAATTAAAAATTGAAGTTGTAGGATAAAATAGGAAAATTATGTTTAAAGAAATTATTAAAAGTATTTTTATGCAAGTATGTATTGCTAGAAAATTAATGTAATTACAAACGTAAAAAACATAAAAGTTAAAAATAATCACAATACATTAATTATGGAACTTCACGTCCTGTAGATACCTCAAGAACTCAGTCATGACTTGATTCTCTTGACTTGACTCTTGACTTGACTCTTAACTTGACTCTTGACTTGACTCTTGACTTGACTCTTGACTTGACTCTTGACTTGACTCTTGACTTGACTCTTGACTTGACTCTTGACTTGACTCTTGACTTGACTCTTGACTTGACTCTTGACTTGACTCTTGACTTGACTCTTGACTTGACTCTTGACTTGACTCTTGACTTGACTCTTGACTTGACTCTTGACTTGACTCTTGACTTGACTCTTGACTTGACTCTTGACTTGACTCTTGACTTGACTCTTGACTTGACTCTTGACTTGACTCTTGACTTGACTCTTGACTTGACTCTTGACTTGACTCTTGACTTGACTCTTGACTTGACTTGACTCTTGACTTGACTCTTGACTTGACTCTTGACTTGACTCTTGACTTGACTCTTGACTTGACTCAGACATGAAAATAATGGTCAATTAAAAGTTTTAAATTTTGAATTAATCTTTATCATTGTCTTGAGTTTTGTTCACATTGTGACAAGAGGTCTTTTTTTCGCATCCGTGATTGGAAGCCTTTCTTCGTATGCTTTAACGGGATTTATACTATTTTGTTTGGTTTCAAGAGGTAAAAGTTTCCGTCAATGCTAGTCTTCATGAAAAGTTTCTTCGTAAAGTGCCTCGCCAAAAGAAGTTCTTGGAAGCAATAATTCACATAGTTGTGAACACGTACGTTTTATTCTTGTCAGCAATGACAGTATTTTCGACAATTTGCAGATTATAATTGAATAATTGTATCAATTACTACACTAAAACTAATGAATGTGACACTTTCGTCATCTTGCGTTGTACAAATACATTCCAAACAAAAGGGCACGATTTGCTATAAAACTACATGCTCCGTAAATCCTCCTTCGGATATATTTGGCATTAAGTAGTTTATACAGGAAAGGATACATAGTTTGACCAACAAAATAAAGATCTTTCAGTGTCAATAAGTATTGTTATGACGTTTGACTACAGACAAATTTTATACATCCCCTGAACTAACTGACCTTTTATTGTCAGTTTGCGCAGATGCGTACGGTACTATTAGAATGCAAAGAAAGGGTCTATCACCATAAATGAAGAACAAACTTATGAAAAATGAAGTTATCGCATTTCAAAAAGGAAAGGCAACTGTAATAAAGTGGAATGATAAACGGATTTGTGTGCGGTTAACAATATAATACGGATATCTTGGGAATAGTAAACAATATTGGCCTTTAAGTAAAACTCTTTTAGGTCTGTTAAGCTTTCGAGTTTATTATACTCTTTTTCAAAACGTACTAAAAATTAACATAAAAAATTACATTAGAAAAATGAAGTTATTATATCTTCAATAGGCTTACCCTTGTGAGGATTGTGTTTTAAAATTAGCAAAATTAATTAACATAATGACATTAAATTTGATTTACTTTTTCGTTCTGTCAAAACTTATTACTAAGGTTTCCATGTCTCTTCGATTTTTTATATTTATTTTATTTGAGTTTGACAGAGGAAGTGTCTATGTTTATGCAAACCTTCATTCCAAATTTTAATATAATATTACAGTTATTAAACAAGCAACAGAGTTTATGTTACTAAGTAATTAAGAAGAAAAAACACAAATAAAAATAAATTTTATCTCATTTGAACTTGGAATAATCCCTTTAATATGCGTAACTTTTAAGAACTTTTGTATTGTTATTCTTTTATTTAAAAGAAAATTACTGTATATAGCACTAAGATTTTCAATGTCTTCCCTTTTGTTTAAGGTGTTTTGTGTAGTTTTAATTAAACACATTTCTAGAAACAGTCTTTTGTTGTAATTTCTTTCCCTTCTCAATATTTCTGTTTGATCATAGTTAGGCGTATGGCCCATTGTAATACAATGTTGACTTAATGCACAGGCTTGTACTTTATTCAGATTAATATCACTCTTGTGAGATGTTAATCTTCCGGACAAATTTCTGGACGTTTCTCCAATATATACTCTATTACAATTATTACAGGGCAGAGAGTACACTACATTGGAGCTTTCTCTATTATTTAGTGTACTCTCTACCCTGTAATAATTGTAATAGAGTATATATTGGATAAACGTCCAGAAATTTGTCCGGAAGATTAACATCTCATAAGAGTGATATTAATCTGAATAAAGTACAAGCCTGTGCATTAAGTCAACATTGTATTACAATGGGCCATACGCCTAACTATGATCAAACAGAAATATTGAGAAAGGAAAGAAATTACAACAAAAGACTGTTTCTAGAAATGTGTTTAATTAAAACTACACAAAACACCTTAAACAAAAGAGAAGACATTGAAAATCTTAGTGCTATATACAGTAATCTTCTTTTAAATAAAAGAATAACAATATAAAAGTTCTTCAAAGTTACGCATATTAAAGGTATTATTCCAAGTTCAAATGAGATAAAATTTATTTTTATTTTAACATAAACTCTGTTGCTTGTTTAATAACTGTAATATTATATCAAAATTTGCAATGAAGGTTTGCATAAACATAGACACTTCCTCTGTCAAACTCACCTAAAATAAATATAAAAAATAGAAGAGACATGGAAACCTTAGTAATAAGTTTTGACAGAACGAAAAAGTAAATCAAATTTAATGTCATTATGTTAATTAATTTTGCTAATTTTAAAACACAATCCTTACAAGGGTAAGCCTATTGAAGATATAATAACTTCATTTTTCTAATGTAATTTTTTATGTTAATTTTTAGTACGTTTTGAAAAAGAGTACAATAAACTCGAAAGCTTACAAACCTAAAAGAGTTTTACTTAAAGGCCAATATTGACTACTAAACCCAAGATATCCGTATTTAGTAATCACATAGTCACTAAAGCCCTTTCTAAGAATATATATATATATATATATATATATATATATATATATATATATATATATATATATATGCATTTCTTGTTCTTTACGTCACAATGCAACTGTAAACTCTTCTGAATAAATTATTTTTGATCATCATCCAGAGCTAGCGTGCAGAAAAACTTTTGATGTCTAGTTTGCGGGGAATGGCTTTCAGATAAAAAACAAACATGCAGTGTTTTAGGCAAGGTAGGCATTGTACAACATTTTTATTATATATAGTTCATATTTTATTTTTTGGTTGTTTATAGTATATGCATAGTTGTGTCTTAAGTTATTTTTACAAATAAGGTTTTGTGCTAAAGCTGCTTTTATTTTATTCACTTTATTACTGAAAACTGAAAGTTACACTTCTAATATAGAAGTGTAACAATGTAATAAATATACTTTGTAATATTTAATTTAAAACAAATTTTGTTTCGCAGAATCCGAAAAGTTTTTTAATAAATTTGCAAATTTTATGAACCAAGTTTGCATAATACTAAATTATAAATTATATATAATAAGCCATTAAAAACAATATCAATACATATGAACAACCCCAAATACATATTAACTTTGAATTGATGTAAATCACAATACATGTTCTATTTGGTATGTCATTACCAGTAAGTAAATTAGGGCAATACAGAGCAGTATATTTCAATTTCAATAAATTGTATGGTATTATTCAATTCTAAACAGAACAATAACTCTAAAACGCATAACATTCAAATTAAATATTAGCATCTAGTTAATTTATAAACGTTGGATATTACCCAATTTTGAATATTACGAATATATGGTCGTTTGCAATGATTAACGATGTATATTTCGTGATGTATTCTTCTTTTAATTTGTTCCCATGACTAATAATAAGAATTGTTATACCTAATACAATTGTAATACAAAATTATTATACTAAAAGAAATCTACTACAATCGGTTCACAATTTGTCGATAGCTCACTACAAGTTTAACCCTAATTAGAGAACTGAAATACCGAGAGGATAGCTAATACGATAAAATAGTAAAAACCAGCCTGAAACTGACGGTTTAAGATGTTTTCGACTAACCCACCTTGTATCTGAAGGAATACAATACAGCAGTCAACCTTATAATCCGATTACGAAGATATTTTGGTTACAGAGGACCGACCAGTGTCGTAGAGTATATGATTGAAACATTTATTTGAACTAAATAAATATATTTTTTAAATTGTACTTATGTAAATTGTATTTTTGTAACTTCTTATTTTATTCAAAATTAAAAAGTTTCTTGCCATTTGTAAAAGATACATTTAATTAATTAAGAGGAAAGGCGACAAATGTCGCCTGGCAAAATTTTCAATGTGTTTTAAATGAATCCATTATTTTCGAATCCGAAGAAAACTAAGAAATATTTTTAAAAAATTTAAACGCAGAATGAAAGATTACATTATTACTGAGGCCAGAATGTCCCTGAAAACTTCTTTAATATGTTATGTAACAGGGGTGAAAATAAAAGAGAAAATATAGTATAATTTTTAATTGAAAATATTGCATGCAAAAGAAACGTTTTATTTATTTTAATAAATTTTTCTGCCTTTAAATTTTTCAAAAACGTTTTTTAGTTTTCTCACGATTTGAAAAAAAAAGGATACATTTAAAACACATTGAACATTTTGACAGGCGTCATTTTGCGCCTTTCCCCTTTAAAGCCTTATGATTACAACTACTATTACTTACCTTATATAATTACGATTAGAAAACTATTCAAATTCAAAATAATTAGGTTCATTTTCGGAATCCGAGTCATCTTGAGGGTTAATAAATAGCGGTTGTGCCTCTACGGTTTCATCATTTATGTTATCAACATCCCACATTTTTTGCTCTTCTTCTATTACATGTCTTACTGCATCTTTCCAGTGTTGTTCTGTAATATTTTGTAAAGACTCGTATAACAATTCACGTACAGCTTCTATCTTATATGACGTATTTTTTTTAGCCGCATAACTTTTCATTTGTGCCCAAATGAGTTCAATTGGATTTATTTCGTAGTGGTAGAGTGGAAGTCTAAGGACTGTGATGTTTCGCCTTTCCGCCATTTTGTCAACCACGTATTTCTTGAACTTAGATTTGTGTTGCCTGGTAATTTTTAAAAGTTCTGCTTTTACCATTCCATCTTCGCAAGGCAGATACTTATTCCGCAGCCAGTCAAGAATATTCTGTTTCTTCCACGCAGTCGTTGGAAGTCTTTCTTCTAGTCGTTAATGATAAGGTTGCATTATCTTATACTATAATTGAATTAGGTGGTATGTGTTCAATCATCTGCTCAAAATACTCTTGAAATTCCAAAAAATCATGCTTAACAAATCCTTTTTCACCGCCAATGTGAGAAATTATTAATCTACTGCCTTTGCCAGAAGGTGGGGAGATACCAGTAAACCAACCCTCCATAAAGGCTTGCCTGGAGCTTAATATCTTTTTATCTGACCAACTTTTTTTAGAGTATGACCTATATTTAATCACGTTTCATCCTGGTAGAAGATTGGCCTTCCTTCTGGTAGATAATTTCTTCTTCAACATATTATCTCCTCCCGGTCAATCAAAATTGATTTTCGGTCTGATTTCTCCCACTGGAAATTTAATTCTTTTAAAACTTGCCACAATTTAGTTCGTCCGATATGAGGTCAATCCAAGTCGTCTCTAACTTCTTGTAAAATTTTGTTTAGGTTTTGTATTTCGTTATTGAAAAAAAATCCATGAATTTTCCTTCGAATACTATTTTTGGCAAATCCATCAATTTCAATTGGCTTTTTCCCTCTCTTTAAGTGTTCGTTTTTTTTTTGGTTTAGCTACATTGTGTTTTTTTTTCTGATTTTAACCTATATATAGTTGACTCCCCTACGCCAGTCGTGTTGGCACAACTTTCGACTATGTTGCGAACAGTGTTTGTGGGATTCTGAGAAACCATAGCATCGTGAACATTCAGGACAATAGTCTTCTCTCTTGGTGAATAGACTTACTGACTGTACGCAACAGTACCGGTGTACAACTTTATGATGTTGATGATGAAGCCATCACAAACAATCCAACCAAACGAGCACGAGCGAAAGGTACGTATATGTTCGTAGATATATGGAATAAAAAATCACTCACGCACTGCATATAATTTGCAAAAGAAATATTCGAGACGCTAATTACTGCCGTAGATGCGGAAACACCGATGAGCCGTAAATTACATGCATCAAAAACGTTCTAAACAAAAAAATGTTTTCGTTCGTAATAACTTTACCCTTTCAAGTTAAGTTTCGAATATAAACTGAACACACGAGGCACGTGTCCAAAGCCGGCATCTTTATACCCATTATATTATTAAAAATCTGGGGAATTCCATCCTAATTATCTTGCAACGAATAGTACCTTCGGATATGAATTCCAAGTTTTCGAGTAAAGTGATTAAATGCGAAGATTTTCGATACAGATGCAACTGTATTGAAAGCGAAAATGAAAGAATTGTATTTAATCTAAAGTTACAATAAGATGTTTCAACAATATACACATATTTTACATATAAACGAATTAAAAATTCTTGATCTTCTTTAAATATTTTTACTCGTAGTTCAGAATAATATAATATGCGTTTATTAGAATGTTGCTACTTACCTCAGTATAACTGTAAGTATCTCGAGTAGTGTTATGCAATTTCGCATTTCGCATATTGTTGTCCTGTTTGTGTAAATCACACTGTATCTTCATACTTATATAATTCATCGAAGCTGACAATTGAAAGTAATTAAAAACAATTATGTTGTCTTCTCGCATATCCTGAAATGATCCAAGAAGCGGATGAGTCCAATATTTTTTTATTTACCGAGATTTTTGGCAACAGTGCTATAATCCCAGCTATTAATCGCTCTCTGTTTCTTTTATCCGTCATTCGTCTTCTTCTTCTTAGGGTGCCTGTCCATTCCGAACGTTGGCGATCATTCTGGCTATGATGACTTTGTTGGCTGCTATACGAAATAGCTGTGTTGAGGTCTTTCTATACCATGCTCTCAGGTTAGCAAGCCAGGATATTCTTCTTTGTCCTGGGGCTCTTTTTCCTTTAATTTTGCCCTGCAAAATGCATTGAAGTAGCTCGTATCTGCCTTGATTTCTCATTTTATGTCCTAAGTACTCCAGCTTACGGCTCTTCACAATGTTGACCAAATCCGCGGTTGTGTTCATTTTCCGCAGTACTTCTTTATTGGTGACTTTGTCTGTCCATGGTATTTTCAGGATTCTTCTGTAAAACCATAATTCAAAAGCCTGAAGTTTTGATAGAGTTTCCGGCTTCAATGTCCACGTTTTTACTCCATACAGAAGCACTGAGTTTGCGTAACATTTAAGGAGCCTTATTTTTGTTTTCAGGGTGAGGTCATCGCTTTTGAACACAGAGTTCATAGTCAAGAATGCACTTCTGGCCTTTCCGATGCGACATTTAATCTCTTGGGTATAGTCACACGACTTATTGATTATAGTTCCCAAGTAATTGTATTGTGAGACCCGTTCACTTCTCATTTGATTCACATACAGATTTGCTCCAGTTGCAGATGTTTTGCTTGCTGATGATCATTAGCTTAGTTTTGCTGGTGTTTATATCCAGTCCATATGTTCTACTTGTTTCCGTTATTCTGTTCATTAAGTTTTGTAGCCCTTCTATGGTATTGGAAAACACTTTTGTATCATCTGCATACCACAGGTTATTGAGCTTAACTCCATTTATTAAGATGCCTTCATCAATATCTTTTAGGGCCTCTTCAAAAATGTGCTCCGAGTACAGATTGAATATCAGTGGTGAAATTATGCACCCCTGTCTCACTCTCCTTAAGATTTTGACCTGATCTGTATATTCTCCATCTATTCGGAGTACCGCTGATTGATTCCAATACATATTAGCTATAATTTTTAAGTGTCTTCCATAAATCCCTGTCCTCTTCAGCAGTTCCATCATTTGTTCATGCCTGACTCCATCGAAAGCCTTCTTGTGGTCAATCAGGCATACCAGACAACAATTTACAGCACGACTATGGCAGAAATGTAATGATGTATAAATGCAACCAAACTTAATTAATACGATCGCACCACAACGACAAAAGACTGAAAGAAGCCTTAAGCTTATAAAAACAATGTCATTTGCAAACTTTGAGTGGTTGAAAAAACTTCTATGTATATTACAACTTTTAATTTGGCGTCTCAGTGGTTTAGAACATTTTCAAAGGTGATTTTAAAACTTTCTATGAGGCATGATCACCTTGTTACTTTACTTTTCCTAGCTTTCTATTTGCTTCTTATCAATTTTGATGTAGTAGGTAGAATATCTGTAAATATTACGATGGAATAAAATATTCAGAATAATGTATTAATCAAATTTATATTTTATCACATATTTTTAATAATTTTTTAGTATTGAAAATATAAAATTGTAATTATTTCGTAAATTGAAAAATGTAAGCTAAAAAACATTTTTGAATAAATTCGAAAAACAATAAACTACAAAAAACTTTCTAACAAAAGAATTCAGACCGGAAGCGAACATTTTTGTAGAAAATAGGGAGCTAGCGCTCCCCTTCAACGTCACATCACCCCAAATTTTGGGGCTTATCTTGCCGCAGCATTCGGCGAAATATTAATAGGATTGAAATAATCGAAAGTTACAAAAATTACAATCTGTTTTTTAAGATCCTACCTACATTGCATTTTAATTGAAACCGTTTATCATTCGAGGGTTACTAAAAGAAGACATTTTAGAGGGTAAGTACTTTTTGGGATTACACTTTTAAATTTGTTTTGGAAAAAGTGGGTAGATGTTAAGGTAAAGTTCACGATTTAAAAAGATACACGAAAAAACAAGATAACTTTTAATATATTATTAATGTAATTTTAATCAATATTCCCAAACGTTTGGAAAATTTGTTTAGTAGGGGAACATGGTGTACCTAGGGACAATTTTTACAATTTGGTTTTTATAAGTTAGACAAATGAAGATATTAAAAATAATAAAATCTGGACAGTTAATCATACCTCTGTAAAGCTAATTCGAAAATGCCAATTTTCCAACTTATATATTTTTACCCATTTTATCACTTTTTTTGTATGTACGTGTCCCTAGGAACAATCTGTTCCTAGGTCTGGACACGAATTTTATTGAAAATATAAACTACTAATAATACACAGACTACCCTAAATTAATTTTATCAAAAGATATTGGAAAGATAAATGTGTTTGATTGTCGAGACTCTGTACCTACTGTACGTGGTTGAGGAAGTTTTTGTATAATATCGCTGATGTTAGTTATATATTTCTTTTCATCTTCAACCGTAAATGTATAGCAGTGTGCAAAGAAGTGGGCTTTCTTTAAATATTTTATTTGGAACTCTATTTCGTCGACCTTTCCTGATATTGCGGCTACAAAATATCATGAATGATTTTTACCTTTTAAGTGCACCAAAATGAAATCACCTCTCTGAAGATCATCTGGAGTAAATTAAATGGAATCAATTTCTAAATCTGACAAAGAATTATTATTACAATTACTGCTGTCACTTCTAATCTCAAAATCAATTTGATTTTCCTCTGACGACGTTTCTTCAATATTTAACTTACGTTTTACTTGTTTGTGTTTTTGCAGTTCCTTTTTGTGCTTGTTTTCCATACTGTCTTTCTTACTTTCTTTTATTTTATTAAATTCTGGGGTGTCGGTAAGAACGCGAGACCTTCCTCTTTTGCGCCCCTTAGAAATGTTCCGAATAATAAAACATTAAAAAAACCAAAGTGATGTCAATCCGAAAAAACCAAAACGTACCTCAACCTTGCAAAATAAATGGGCACATATTAGAACAGGTCAATAGATTTAAGTACCTTGGATGTTGGATCAATAGCAGCCTAGAAAATAAAAAAACTGCTTTGTGATTCTCGAATTAAACTCGAAATTCGACTACGTTTATTAAAATGCTACGTCTGGTCGACTCTTCTATATGCAGTTGAAACGTGGACCCTTAAAACATCAACCGTAAATAAATTGGAGGCCTTTGAAATGTGGATCTACCGGAGAATACTCAAAATTTCATGGACATCGCATACCTCAAACGAAGAAGTGCTGCATAGAATAGGCAAGGAAAGAACTTTTTAACACAGTAAAAGTTAGAAAAACATCATACCTAGGCCACATACTGGGAAATAATAAGTACCAATATGCCCAACTTATAGTGAAAGGAAAAATCGAGGGAAAGAGAGGCCTAGAAAGAAAAAGACTATCGTGGCTCAGAAACATCCGACAATGGACAGGGCTAAATTTTGAACAGCTAATAAGAACAGCTGAAGATAGAGAAGAGTTTAAAATTGTAGTAGCCAACCTCCATTGAGGAGAGGGCACTTTAAGAAGAAGAAATTCATTTTAGTCAATAATATTTATACGAAAACAAATTAGTTTGTATAATTTTCAGATTACAACGATAGATAAATATAAAACTGATATTAACAATTAAACAAAAATTAAACTGTAATATTTTACATCAAGTTCAACAACATACGCTTAGTGCATCTGATAATCTTGTATAACATTACAAATAGCTGCAATAAAAAAGTAAAAGGTTTTAACGTAAGAACACAGCTGAACCTTTTTCATTTTGCTGCTTCGATACGTTTATTAGAAAATGTAAACTACGCAATAATTTAAAATAATGGTTGCATTCAGTAATAGCTTTAAGGACATCAATTTTCTCAAAAGTTACGATGTCTAGACTCTTGAGTTAATTCTTATAAAACTCCCATTAATTCCGGTCCTAACGAAGGGATACGGGAAAAAGTAAATGGATTTCTGCAGCAACAGTTTACTGATAAATGGATTTTAAAGCAATAGTCCATATATACGTAATTAAGAATATTAACACGAGCTTTAAAACGAAGAGATTACAATAATTATTCGTGTGATTAAAAACAAAGTGGGAAATCTGTATCTCAGCTTATAATATTCTATATCAATAATTAATATTAAATTATATTTTAAAAAAATTTGTAATGTTATATATATATATATATATATATATATATATATATATATATATTATATAAAGTATTCAACTAGTGAATTCAGAGGTTTAAGCAAATAAAAAAAGAAGTCAACTACTTCATAAGTTTATCGAAGACGTTTCGCTTTATATTACTAAAGCTTCATCAGTTCTCTAAAATACAATAGCTGACATAGAGTTTATAAGAAATACAGATGTTAATAGTTTATAACTTACAACTTAATATGTAGTATATTATCGATGATATTATTATGTACTGTAAACTTTACTCATTATATAAAACTAACAAAAAACAAACAAAGAACACCCAACTGCAGAAAATAATGTTCATATTCATAGATACGAAGATCTAAAAATTTTTAAACTGGTGTTCGCTGTAGATTTTACATAGAGTTGATGAGATTATGCATCCCTGCCTGACACCTGCCTCGGTTTTGAAATGATCGGAATGAGTGTTGTTTATTTTTACTGTGCACTTATTATTTTTATATAGACTTCTAAAAAGTTGAATTAGGTGGTGGGGTGTTCCCATTTCCGCTACTTTATCAAAGGCCTTTGTGTAATCCACAAGGCACATAAGCATAGGAGTATGCTCGTAATTCAAATTCACGAGTTTCTTCGATTAGCTGTCTAACATTAAGGATGTGTTCTCTTGTTCCTTTTCCTGGGACAAATCCCGCTTGTTCTTCTAATATCTGAGGCAATAGAACAGTTTTAAGTCTTTCATGTATTACGTGAAGTAGAACATTGCTTGCATGGGATATTAGGGTTACCGTTCTCTAGTTGCTGAAATCTAGCGGAGTTTCTTCTTTGAATGTAGAGATGAAAGTGGATGTTGTCCAGTCGTTGGGCCACTCTCTGGTTTCACAAATCTTTTTGCAGATCATATGCATAACATGTATTCCAACATCTCCACTCTCTTTGAAAACTTCTGCTGTGATCTGGTATGCGCCAGGAGATTTTCTATTTTTTAACTTTTTGATTGCTTTTTCTAACTCTGACTTAATAAAGCATTACTAACAGAAGAATTGTACTGTCAACATGGCATGTGGTTGTCTTTTTAAAGACGGATTACATGCTATGAATTTTTTCTGATAGATATTCTTAAGCTAAAACTGATTATATGTAATTGAATGAACTAACTTACAATAAAGTCGTCCCAGGAACGCAACTCAGTAATATTGGCAATATCATTTTAAAGTCGTCTACTTTAAAATGTATGTATGTAACGAAAAACAAAATTTGTTTAATTTATTAATGTTTGTATTTTGGGAACGATTTCCGAAGTGGAAATTGAAATGTCAATAAACTTATTTTAACCTTCAATTGTGGCTTATTCCCATTAAAATAGTAATTGCAAGAATAAAGAAGCTAACATTTCAGATAAAAACAGAAATATAGCGCCTACATTTCTTTTAATAGTCGATTTGTTAGCGTTTCAGAATATGACCAAAAAATCTTCCTGTATGCAAGCGGTAGACCAATTAAATTTAAACCGTATACTACCGATACGATATGGGCGCACACAGCTTAGATAATTAATGTAGCCATTATTTTTGATTATTCCGTTCAAAGAGAATCGCATATTGCACTTCGGCTGGATATAACGATAATCCCTCGAATAATAATTGTCCCCCATTTCCAAAAGCGTATCTAACGTAAAGCGGCATCGCCATTGCGAAATTCGAACTTACTTACCCGTCGCGAATCGGGATTAAATCGAACAAAGCAATTTTCTGGCTTGCCGAAATTGTTTAAAGTGATTTGTTAGAAACGAAATAGGTACAGGATTATCAATTCATGTACAAAATTCTTAAAGAAAAGACTATATAACGATTCAAAAGCAAACGTATCAGGGTTGATTGTTTTATCTGTTTATCTATAGTACTTAAGCGGAGTTTACATTGGTATAGTAAACGGGTTAGTTGCTTGTACCAGTAGCTTTTAAGGCAACAACTAACCCAATGTCAACCTACCGGGTAAGTACTTGTACAAGTGCTTGTACCAGTAGCGAGGACCATAGATAAAGAATATATATTACCGGATAGATAGGAAACTGTTTAGGTTATTTCCGGACAATGCGCCATCTGGCGGCCTTAGAAAAACAACACCTTTTTAAAAAATCTCTTAATTCTTCAAATATAAAGATTAATTCTGAGGCTTTGGGTTTGACTTCAAAAATAAAACAAACGTTGGTTCTTTTTCTACTTTATTTTTTTTATAAACATTAATTACATGTATTTAAATGTAGTTGGTTAAACAGTGGCTATTCTGTAGTTTCTATAAATTATATCTAATACATTATCAAAAATTTTCTATTAATATCGTCGGCATACTGCCAAGAAAATCTCATTTTGATGTTTATTGATCTAATGACTTGAATTTATAATATCGCACCCTTAGTAACGTATAGGTACAAATCCAAAATGTAGGGTAATCGCATTTAAAGTTTTGCATGAGTAATATTTTAAAGAAAATGGCCTATAACAACGCCTGTGTATTATATAATTCTGAAAATGTTTAAACTTCCACCGTAGATAATGTATTAAATGTTAGAGTTTTTAGGGTTATAACAATATTTTTTACAAAAATAAAATAATATAACTAACCATGGTCCAAATAAGCCATTATATAAGCCAATAATAATAAGGTTGTAATGATTACAACCATTAACGCAACAGTTAAAAACCATAATTATTTAAATACGATGGCAAAAAACATACAATTATTACAACTGGAAACACTGTGTCCAAACCACAATAAAAATGGCGTACTTGTTTTGTTGGTTGCGGTCTTGCGCAGTCACAAAGCTTTGCTACGAATGCTACGCCCTCTGGTGTCCTTAGGAAATACAAATTTCAGAGGACTGTCACTCCCATAAGAGATACCCGAGCATGGCGAGGACAGGTAAGTAAATAGCTAGTACATCTATTTACTTGCCTACTGTCCTTCCCTTTCCACCACATTTTCGCCTCGACGCAAGTAGCATGGCAAGTGGTTTGGTAACTAGTCGAGTGTAGACGGGTGTGCAAGTGTCCTGGCAAATAACGTTGTGAGAGCAGCGTCGCGGTTTTCTATTTCGATATTGTTTTTCAATTTTACGTTACCAAACAAAGTTATAGAAATAATCAAATGAGATCGACAGCTTTAGAACAATTAGTTCAACACATATGGGCGTTGAGGGATTTACTGTTGTCGAAATTGCGTCGCAAACTTCTGGTGCAAACTTAGATATTGATGTTTTTGGAACTCGAAAAAAAAATTTTCTATAGCCTATAGCTATTCTAGTTCTATAGCTATTTCCTGCTGCCAAAAAATTGAGGGTAACTTCTAATTTAACGTGCGCTGGTAAGGCGTCTTTTAAAACCGTGTCACTTCTTTGAATTTTAGGCAGAACCATATTTAGTAATTTGAATTTACTTGTTGTCAACCGAAGGCATAATTTATATTCTTCAGGATCTTTCATACGAAGTTCTTTTAAAAGAAGAGAGGATACTCCTCTTGTAATTCTTCTATCAATCCACCTTCGAACCCATATCCTTTTTGGACGACTTTTTCTTCTTCAATCAAACTAACAGCTTCTTTAATTAAAATTCTCGATATTCGCAACATAATTTTTTTAATGCGTTTTTTAATTATTAATTTTGGATTATTGCACAAAGCACGGCGCCGGCAATGGAAATGTTTCATCTTTACGCATCTGGTGCTCGTCGGGAACTGGTAAATAATAGTACATTGTTTACCGGGTAGGAAAAGCTTAACATTCCTGGACGACTGTAAAGATTGCTAAGTCGAGGCGCAAGCTGAGACTTAGCAACACAGAGTCCAGGAAAGTGGCTTTTCCTACGAGGTAAACATACTATTTTTCCGCAAATCGTTTAAAATTCGACAGATATTGATTGATTTAAAAAAAACGCGATAATTTTATTCCCAAATAAATGGTGCTTTGAAATTCCTAATAAAATTACTTGGGTTACTATGGAAACGTATTGAGGTTGAATTGTCAAACTTGACAATCATTTATGTAGAACACTAACAACTGTACGGAAATATCATTTCCTTGCAGTAAGGAAATGACATTTCCTTACAGTAAGAAAGTCCTGACTTATTCTTCAAGAAATTTTGACAGGAATGTCAAAATTTCCTGGCGATTTGCGGAAAATAATATTTTATATGTAAACACTTACTAGCATGTCAACTTGCGTATGTGAACTGTCCTGGATATACTTGTACAAGTAACTGGTGCAAGTAACTATACCAATGTAAACTCCGCTTTATTTTACTCAAGCTTATTTAACATATTTATCAATCATTCGCATATCGGTGAATAAGCCACAATTGAAGGTTACAGTACTTTTATTGACGTACTGTAAATACTGTGACGTATTGTTCAATTTCCACTTCGGTAATCGTTCTCAAAATACAAACATTAGTGAAGTACTGTTATTATTATTAGTATTTTCTCAAAATACAAACTAATGTTTGTATTTTGAGAACGATTTCCGAAGTGGAAATTGAAACGTCAATAAACTTTATTTAACCTTTAATTGTGGCTTATTCCCATTTAAATGGTAATTAAAGAGTAAATGTACCTACATTTTTTAAAAAGTTGAATAGTGGTAACTCAGAATTTAGAGTAAATAACAATGGCACCATATTTTTCAGATTGCAAGATAGTACAGACTTATCAGCAGTAAGCAATTGCTTTGGAGAAAAGCAAGTAGAAGTAAAACAAAAAATGAAGAATAGCTCTAAAATTAATGTGCGATATCCTGAACTTTTTGACATGTATAATAAGACAAAGGGGCGGCGTGGACCTCACAGATGATATTTTGGGTTGTATGACTTTGATAGAAAGTCTACCACATGGCGGAAGAAAGTATTTTTTTGCTTTCTGATAATAGTTGTTGTAAATTCTTATTTACTACACAATCATCTAAAAAAAAAAGACACCATTTTTGTTTTTTCTAATTAGTTTAGCTGAGATACCTATTTCATTGGGAAGAAGCCATGCTGCTCTTAAAAGAGATGCCTTGACTTCACTTGAAAGTACTCTAGCAAAGGAACAAAAAAAAAAGTTCAACATGAGAGATCATTTACCTATCGAAGGCAAGAACCGTAGATGTTAATGATGTTCTTCTCAGAAAAAAAGAAAAACGAACCACCACACTATGTCAGAGCTGCAATGTTCCCTCGTGCAAAACATATTTTAAGCCTTTTTATTTAAATTAAATACTGATCTTAGTTTTAGTCCTTCTGTTTTCAAAATATGAGATTTTATTTGTATTTTTGATTTTTCTTCACTAAAATAAAATAATAATTTGGTGTCTGATCCAAAAGAGTTACTACACATCAAAACAGTTACTTGGTCTTTGCTTTTTTACATCCAGGCGCAGTTTTTTCAGTTTAAGCTGTCAATGTTTTGGTTAGAAGCATTTTGAAATTGAGACCCGTTTTGTCATAATTGAAGATTTAAACAGCTAGCTGATATGACTCAAACTGACAGTGGAGGAGTGAGTGGGGAGGCAACCAGTAGAAGCTTACTGGCCAGAACAATAACACTCACTAGTGGCTCATCTCTTCAACGTACCAACAGCCAGAGCACACGCTTGCCCTTAATCATGCTTTTCAAGCTAATTTATTACAAAATTAAATTTGTTTTTTTCAATTACTACCTCGGTTAATCCAGAGGCTCAGTTAGTCGTTACTCGGATAATCGCGAGTCCACTGTACTTACAGAAGAATTTGAGTATCAATTTGGTGACTTCATTAAAATTGAAGTAGATATTTCCCTATTTAGTCAGCCGCTTACTACCTGTGTTAAAAATATAAGACCTGACCTTCAACTGGATTGTGTCATATACTTTTTACTAGAGAAGACCTGAAAGAGGATTGTACTTTTTCAAGTTGCTACTGGAGAAAAGTTATTACAATTTAAGAAAATTTGATCTTGAAATCAATTAATTCCATGCTTGGAAGCACGTACCTTTGTAAAAACAGATTTTTAAACATAAAATTTATAAAATACAAATACAGATGTTTGCTCTCTGATAACTTTCTCCATTGCTTCGTTTTTTAATAGCAAATATTAAAATTAATATTGATACTCTTGTTGGTGAAATTTTTTATATAGACATGTTCTATGAGGCACTAGACCGAGAGTATCATGAGTGCCCAAAAATGACATCAAAATAATAGCAGGACACTTTAATGCCAAAATCGGAAGAGAGAATATATTTTTGCTCAGCATCGGAAAAGAGAGTCTAATGATAACGGTCTCAGAATTAAAAAAATGGTAATAACTGGGATACAATTTCCCCATGAAGATATACATGAAGAAACTTGGAAATATCCTGATAATGAAAGACACTGCTCTAACTTATTAGATGTTAGGTTTTTTAGAATAGAAAACATATATAGTGATCACTATTTAGTGATCTAGTTTGCAACTAAACGAATTAAACGATAAAATAACAACAGAACTACTAGAAGAGGCCTGAAGATTGCTAATAAACAAAAGCGAAAACAACAAAAAATTAGCGCTAAATCACAAGATATGCTAAAAAAACGACGACAACTATTGAATGATAACAAAAGAAATACAGTGGAGTTTACCGAACTGAACAAAACCATAAGAAAACAGATAAATGAAGATTTAAAGAAATACCAAGAAGACCGCATTAAGAAAATCATAGAGAAGAACAAAAGTTTAAAAACAATGAAGACAAATATGGGAAAAAGAAAACTAATCATGCTTAAAGCTGAGAACAATGAAGAAAGAGATCTAGGAGAAATAGTAAAAATCATAGAAAGATATGACACAGACCTATACAGTTCTAAAAATGACCCACCACTATCATCTAAACAGAATCTCTCGAGGAAAATACAAAATGTTGGCTCAGAGGTATTACCAGAAATAACTGAAGATGAAATCGAAAAATCCATAAACGACATGAAAAGAAATAAAGCGGCTGGTGAGGACAAAATACTGGCGGAACTGTTAAAAGAAGGAGGAGACACGATAAACAATGGAGAAATGACAACACAATCTTAATACATAAGAAAGGAGACCGAACAGACCTAAACAACTACCGTCCTATTTCCCTTTTGTCACAACTATATAAAACCTTCACAAGAATAATAAACAACCGACTAACCTATAAACTTGATAACTACCAACCAGTGGAACATGCCGGATTCAGAAAAGGATACAGCACAATCGACCATCTACATGCGCTTAAAATCTTAATTGAGAAAACCAATGAATACAACCTTCCGCTGTACTTAGCATTCGTAGATTATAAAAAGGCTTTCGACAGCATTGAACACTGGGCGGTTGAAGAAGCTCTGGTCAATAGTAGAATAGATTCAAGATACCGACATGATATTTACCAAAACGCAACCATGACCGTAATTCTGGACGACAAATTAATAACGGATAATATAAAAGTTAAACGAGGAGTCCGACAAGGCGATATAATTTCACCTAAACTGTGTACCTTGACCCTCGAAGACATAATAAAATCAAGCAAGCAAGGTATATAACTCCTGTATAATACCGGTGCTCACCTACGGAGTACAGACATGGACATTTACATAGGCCAATTTGGATAGGATAAGGAAGGCACAAAGAGCGATGGAGGGACAAATGTTGGGTGTATCACTTAGAGATAGAAAACATAACCAGTGGATCAGAATCAGAACAAAGACAGTAGACGCAATAGAACAAGCAGCAAAACTGAAATGGAAATGGGCTGGACACAATGAACGTCTCCAAGACGGACGATGGAACAATGCCATCGGAAAGTGGCGTCCATACAATGCAAAGAGATCAAGAGGCAGACCACAGATGAGGTGGAAAGATGACATCAGGAAACAAGGAGGTCCCACATGGCAGAGAACAGCTCAAGATAGGGAAAGATGGAGACAACTGGGGAAAACCTATATCCAACAATGGAATAATAGAGAATAGGTTCAAAAAAAAATATACGTATATAAAGCAATCAGACAATTAAATATTAGAATGAATGAAACTATTTTTAATAGATTGACGCAAATTCCCGCATTCGTTGACGATATACTCTAACTATATTTATATTTAAATAATTCCAATTAATAACCATACCTTTAAGCAAGTCAAAGAATTCACATATCTTGGATCGATATTAAACGCAACAAACATGACAAGCGACGTAATAAAAATATGCGTAGCAATAGCAAACAGAACTGCTTGCGGTCTCCAGAAACATTTAAAAAATAAATAATAAACAAAGCAAAATAGATACACGACCTTAATTGGTATTAAGACTAATAAAGACCGGTTTTGATATATAGGGCTGAAACCTGAAACCTGAAACCTATAGAGTGGACCTTATCTCAAAATGATAAAATACTTCTTGGTATTTTTGAGAGAAAAATTCTTAGAAAGATTTTTGGGGCTGTAAATGAAAATGGGCTATGGCGTCGAAGATACAACTTTGAACTATATCAGTTATACACCGATTCCAGATATTGTGAAATTCGTTAAAGTGCAGAGACTTAGATGGGCTGGACACATTGCTAGGATATCAGATCACAAATACACGAAGAGATCAACATTTTCAAAACCAGAGGGCACAAGAAGCAGAGGACGACCACGAATGAGATGGATTGATGAAGTGGAAGAAGATCTACAGATTCTAAGGGTTAGAAGATGGAGAGAAGTTGCCAGGAATCGACAGGAGTGGCGACTTCTTTGTAGACAGGCCAAGATCCACAACTGATTGTCGAGCCACTGATGATGATAATGAATTAACCTTGTAATATAGCTTAGCTTCTTTGATAAATAAAAATGGATATATAAATATAAACCAGTTTTATTCATTATTAATCATTTACTCAGTCATATATGATGCCGCCCTCAAGTTCTTATGTTATTATATGGTGGCCTTCAAACTTGAGTTAGACAGCAATATATTGTGAGAAAACCTATACATTTTCTGTAGAAATTTCGGGGTGGTTTTTTAATTATTAAAAATTTAGTGTCAAAAATTGTTGAATTTTGTCTTACCACCAATTTTATCTGTTTTCGGTAGAAAAATTTGAATATTCTAAAATTGTTAAATTATTTTGCCAAAAACAGAAAAATAAGACAAAATCTTTACTTACACGGTTAAACACACAGTTTGCTGCCGGAAATTTTTTTTACTGTTTCTAGGTAATTTGGGTCTGCTGAATCCAAAAATGCCACCAGATTTGCTCCATCAGATTGTTTTCAGGAAATACAACAGATCACATTTCTAACATATAGGGTAATTTAACGCAGTACTAGCTACATATATGTAGTGCTGCTACCAATTAAATAAACAAAACAATAATAAAAAGTAAGATATTTATTGTATCATAATGTACTTACAAAAATCATCACACATATCTGCCAAAAAAACTAAACTTTTTATCTAAACTACATTAGCTTCTCCTTGAACCAAGGAATCTCTGGGATCCCATTTTCTTCTACTCCAGTGTTGGTCTATCCCAAAGACACAGGAAATAAGGATTTTTTTTAGAGCCACCTTGATATCCCAGCAGTGTTCACCATCTTAAAATCAACACAGATCGCCCACTGGTGTTGGTCATACTTGATGTTTTTTAGCACCAGCTAAATTGTTTTATATTCTTCTTCCATTTTTGTAGAATGCCCAATTGGTATACTTCTATATTTGTTGCCATTATGTAAAAGGACACACTTTAAACTTCGTTTAGAACTGTCAATAAAAAGACGTCAGTGATCTGGTGTATATTCCGATACACCCATTTTGTCTAACAGGCGTTTAATATTATTACAAAAAAACCCTATCATTTTGCTGAGAAAAAAAAAAGAAAAAGATCTTTTTCTCTAATACGGTATTATATAATTTTTGTATCTGGATGAAGAAGATTCTTTTGCTTTAGTCTGGAGGCAAGCAACTCGGAAGAATGCTTTGGAAGGTTTAGCTTTAGCACTTAGCTCTTCCTGAGTAAAGAGCTCAGGACGTGTTGACTCCTCTTCAAAATCACCGTCGTCTTCCTCAAATCTATTAGTCTGCAGTTCGTCAAATAACGTTTGGGATATCTGTTCAAGCTGATGTGGAATTGGTATTCTTGCTGAATCCAGGTTAGGATATGTCCACGTATGTCTTATTGTGAATTGTATGGATTGTTACGATTAATGCTTTTTATATTCACAAGACAGAACTAGCAATCGTTAAAATTATTTTTTGGTTCCCTTCATACCATTGATACACCAAACTTTAAATAGTTTCGTTATCCTTTCGTCCATTGTCGCAAGTTTTTCGACAAACAAGACTTATCAAGCCTATTTTGTTAAATAAACATCAAAATAGGCTTGATATGCCCTTTTTATAAAATCACAACTGGTTTTCTACTTTCCTTTACAATGTACTCGCCACATATATCGCTTGCTGAGAACATTAGTGACGTAACTCAAAAAATACCAATTTTGACTTAACCTATTAGACATACTCCTAATATTGAACTTGATATTATGCTTTAATGACGGAAGTATAATTCTACTATAAATCACTTGATGGCGCTATACGTCAGTAATATTCTGTGACTTTTAGTTCCACTTCTGCATGCATTAGTGGCGCAACTCAGTGTACGCTGGACAATGACATGAGTTTGGGCATAAGCTTAGATACTTAGTGACGAACCTTGACTTACGTCAGTAGTGCAATAACTTGAGGCATTATTTTTTAACATATTGAAGACGAGTTTGTGCTTTACGTCAGTAGTGCATGATAAATAAATTAGTTAATACTAATATACTGTTGACTTAAACTAGTTAATCATTGGTGTCAATTGCTTATAAACATTAAATTTGTGCCAATTTGCCTCAAAAATGAGTACGAAGGGAGAGATATTTTATATCTACATTAGGGATCACTGAAAGATTCATTAGAACCACAGCTTCAAAACGGCAAGACGGATTTTTGGAAAGTGAAAAGAGGGGTAAAACAGGCAAAAATAAGGTACCCGAAGAAATAAAAAAAAAGGTATGCATCAACACTTATCGTCAATACCTGCAGTAGAGAGTCATTACACAAGAGCGAATACTCAGAAAAAGTATATTTATGGAGGCAAGACAGTGATGGATCTGTACCGTGATTATGTTCAGTGGTGTAATGAGAGTGGGAAAAATCATGGAAAGTTGTCTATGTACAGGCATATCTTTAATTATGATTTTAACATGACATTTCATACACCAAAGAAAGATCAGTGTCTTACATGTACAACTTATGCGAACTCTGACCTGGATGGTAAAAATGCCCTTAAAAATGATTACGAATCTTATATTCTAGAAAAGAACTTAAGCAGACAAGAAAAAAATGCAGACAAAAGCAATATTACCAACTTATACCACGTAGCTTGTTTCGATTTACAAGCAGCTCTACCACTTCCTAAAGGCGATGTTTCAGCCTTTTATTATAAGTCTCGTTTAAATTGTTACAATTTTACAGTTTGTAGCCTTCAACAAAAAGGACTTGGTCCTGTAGAGTGTTATATTTGGCATGAAGGAGAAGGGAATCGTGGATCCATTGAAATAGGTTATATTATAACAAAAAACGTCCGGGCTATTCATACAACAACGCCTGCTAGTAGAAGTCATGGTTTTCAGTTGTCAAAAACAAACTCTTGCAACGAAACTCAAGTTCAAACTAAATTTTTCAATAGAATGCAGTTGACTATATAGGAATTTATTAAGGCCGTTTCAGAGAAAATACTATTTATTTATCGGACAATAGTTAAAAAGCAATTAGCGCTAATTTCAAGTTATGTGCATTTCCAAAAAGTACACTTTAATTAGAAGTCATTAGTATCTATTTGTATTAGAATTTCTTAACTTGGTTTATAAACATATTGCAGTTATAATGGTAGAATATACAGAAATATAAGAATATTTGTATTTGATGGGTATGTTATATGTCGAAAACTAGAGCTGATACAAAGAAAAGGTTTGTATTTTTGGAATCAGCACAGATGAATTAACTAAAATCGGTAGATTTTTTTTCGGCAGCAAAACTAACATTTTTTTTGTTGGGCTGTGTTATTTACTACTTTTGTAAAAATCAACTTACACTTTTGTGATTGCTCTCAAAGGAAGATCGTATAGTGCTTTGGAAACCTTCAATTTCAACTCGATCCATTAAATAGTTTAAAAATGAATCAAATTGATTATCTCAGAGGTAATTTTTTGTAATAACCGAAAATAATGAAGGCTGTACTATTCTTCTGGGCACCGTATAAAAGATAAATACTTTTACTTTTAGTTTGCAAAAAAAAATAAAATTTTACAACTAAAAGTCAATTTGCCAAGATACTGTATTTTTTTAGATTATGAAGAACTAGAATAATAACCTTTACAGTGAAGTAAAAAAGTTCAGTTCAGTAAAATGAAGTTTATTTATAAAATTTTTTAAAGAATAAAATTTTCCAAACGGATTAAAATTTCATAAGAAAGTTTTCGATCTTATCAGTGACAAACTATAGTTTATTTTTATGAACGAGAGAGTAATTAGCATAATTTTAACTGGTACCTTCGACCACTCCATGGGCGTGCTCAAGATTAATTGAAAAATTACTTTGAATAATTGTAAAAAATAAATGAATTATTTCAGTGTTATAAAGTGTTATGTGTATGTAAACAAAAGTGACCTCTTTTATCACACACTATATTAGAACTAACTGGCCTACATTAAAAAGGATTTTAAAAAATTCACATTTTTTTTAATTTTTAAAAATTACAAAAGAGAAAAAGAATCTTTAAAACAGTCTAAGGTTAAGGTCTTAAATAGATGAATAAAAATATTAATATAAAACTTACAGCTACTTGTTACAAATCCAAATCAGATTCAGAAGATGAACTTTCAGAACCAAGATTTATAATAATTGGCTCGATCATTTTATCAGTAATATTGTCAAGCTTCCACATTTTTTCCTCTTCTTTAATAGTGTGATTTACTGCCTTTTCCCAGTTTTCAGGTTTTACATTATTTACGGCCTCCAAAAACAACTGTTTAACATCATGAATTTTAAAAGTGGTATTTTTTCTTGAAACTTCACTCTTTATCTGTGCCCATACCAGTTCAATCGGGTTTAATTCACAATGATATGGTGGGGATCTAAGTACTGTTATTCCACGATTTTTGTCAATTTCATCAATTTCGTATTTTTTAAATTTTTCTTTATGAAGGGCACACAACGAATAAAGTTCCTTTCTTATAGATCCGGGATGGTACGTAATATTTTTTGAACTCAGCCAATTCTGCAAGTCTTTTTTTAACCACTTGGTTGTGGGCAGTCCTTCTATAAGTCTGAAGTGATAACTTGCAATATCCATCACTATTACACAGTTCTTAGGAAGAAGATCTATCATTTGTTCGAACCATTCTTGAAAGACATCAGCGTTCATGTCTTCATGGTAGTCACTGGTACGAGTTGATTCAAAAGTTTATAAACCACCTTCAACAAAACCGTCTGAACTGCCAATGTGTACTATTATCAGCCTGCGTCCCTTTCCTGATGGTGGGTTTAAACCAGTAGATAAGTTATTTACAAAAGCGTGCCTTTGACTTGTAACAGTTTCATCCTGCCAAAATTTATTTGGTGTATGACCCTCGTTGATCCATGTTTCATCAAGATAAAATATTTTTCTTTTTTGGTTTCTCATTTCCTTTATGGTTCTTAGAAAATGTCTTCTCCATATGACAATATCGCTTCTTTCTAATAAAATAGACTTTCTGGGATTCTTTTTCCAGCGGAAGCCTATTTCTTTTAAAAGTTTCTATAACGTACTTCGACTCATTTCTGGGTAATCCTTATCATCTCGAACTGAGACAAGAACTTTATCCAATGTTGAAAATTCTTGTCTAAAGAAGAATTCATGCACTTTCCGTCGAAGTCCTTCTTTAAAATGATATTCTATTTGAAATTTTGGTTTCCCTGGAGCATTACGTGGCATTTGAAAACTACCACATTTCTCTTCTTTAATAACTCTGTAAATCGTAGATTTCCCAACACCAAGTGTACTGCTAACTAACTCAACGGTCTCATCAACACTTTCACATAAACGTTTGTCTGTAAATGATTTAAAACAATTAAATATTATTGTTTTTTCATTAACTGTTAAAGGACCAATTTTTCGGCGTTTACACGGCACTTCCAAATTTTCCATAACACTAGTATACACAATAAACTGCACCTTGCAACTGAAGTACCTACTTTTAGTAAACTGTTAAGAATTTTGAATACGCCACTTGGACCTTCCTACAAAATGGAAAAACCCACTATCACATTTTCTGTGGAATAAGTTTAGAAGGTAATTATCTAGTCAATTACTGTCGTAGATTCCTGGAATAAAAGAAGTAAATGTTTGATTGTTGAAACCCTTACTTCGTGGAATACACTCATTTTAGATAAAATAAAACGTTTTATTTTATATAAAGAATTAAACTTTATTTTGCAAATAGGTAGGTACTTATTAAACTTTTATTGGTTATATATTACCAATAAAATAAACATCTTACATTTCTTGCAAATTCATTAGTACCTGTTAACCTCCATCACTCCGACACTGGCAACCTTATTTAGGGATTAGTAACCCTCACAACTATTGTATTCTATTCTGCTCCAACCTTTATACCTGGTGGTCATACTCAATTTAAAATTGTTTTCCTATATACTTCTGTAAACTTGTTGACAAATATCTGTTTTTCATTGAGTCACCCGTATCAACAGTTTAGGGATTTGCATACATAATTTATTGTTTTATTACTCTCTCATACATAAAAATACACTATAGTTTGCAATAGAAACTACCCACTTCCTGGGCTATAATATAAAATATCCACGTAACATTTCTAAAGTCTACACCTGTCTACTTCGACATATTTTACCTAAAACTATTTATTAGTTATTTATCTACTGCGCATAGTTTATCCTGTAAAACGTTATATTATTTTTTGCAAAAGCAATAATTTACCGGGAAACTTCCCTAAAGAACTTTCAGGCTCTAGCTTCTTATTCCCGTCTGCTACGCCGAACAATTTTAATAGAAATATCTGGAACGTCATAAATAATACCGAGTAAAGCGTGAGATGGGACGATACCAAAAAATCCAACAAGATCGTCGTTAATTAAATTATGCCATCATAATTAAAATGCTGCTTGGGTGTGTAGGTACATACTAGGAATGTTTTAATTACAATTTACAGGTATTTTCAGTAAGAATCTTAGATAAATATATAATTAATCCAGTATTTAGCTTTTTGCTTCATATTGCGTTTTTCTTTTCTTATCATGTAATTTTTGTAGTGATTTTATTATTTTTTGCCTTTTTAGCCTGAATTTTGGATTTACAACCCTACATGGGTCCTAACCTCCTCAAGAATTGTTCTTAAATCATCACTATCCATCGCCTTCTTCTGCCAAGTATGCACTCCCGTATTTCCCATATCTTAAATGACGGAATAGAACAATTCTACAACGATTTAGAAGAAATACTGAAAACAATCAAAAAACAACACATTAACATAATAATGGGCGATCTTAATGCCAAGGTCGGTCAAGGTAAGATAGGAGAACATTTTGCCAAAGTGAAGACTTCGTCGGACTTTATCGGAACGACCACATCGAGCGTCATAGACGGGAGATGGTTGCTAACTGGTCCTCATAAGACAACTAACTCTCACTTATGGCTCCACGTGCCACACCCCGGGCAACTGCATTGGTCTGCAGGCTAAACTAAGTGAGGGTAGCCAGATATGGCGAAACTTTTTACCGAGCAATTGCCGGTAGATCCGAGCGATCTCCCACTTGCTGTCCAACGGCTTCGGGCGGATGAGCTGGTAAGTGGTAGGGATCAAACTAGCACGCAGCGTCTGACCCAGAGTGGGCGGCTGCAAATAGCGTCTGTGTCCAGAGGATCGGCTAAAATACAAACCAGAGAAGGCAACGGGAAACCACTCTGGTATATATTTCCCAAGAAAACTACAATGAAAGCACAAACAGAATTGGCCCCTAGTCCCCGGCAGATCTTATATGATCAAGGGGTGCGAAGAATCCCCGGGAGGAATAGCCTAAATATTTTAAATACAAACTTTAAGATTGCAACATGGAACGTTAGAAGTCTGTTCGAAACAGGAAAACTAGCAAATGCATGCCTCGAAATGAAGGTTTAGGGTTCCAGATATTGGGTTTGAGTGAAGTTAAATGGCCAGGTTCAGGTAAAGTTAAAACCATGAACAAAACTTTCTATTACTCGGGTAATAACGATCCGGTTCATCGTAACGGGGTTGGAGTAATTTTAGAAGACAAATATAACCATGCCGTCACAAACTTTGTGCCATTTTCGGACCGATGTCTTCTTATTCAACTATCCGGAAAGCCAGTAAATATTAACATCATTCAAACTTATGCCCCTACGGCCGATAAACCCATAGAAGAGCTAGAAGCGTGGTATGCTGAAGTAGAAAAACTAATAAAGATGACCAAAAAACGAGACCTAACAACGAGAATTTTGCCAACAACACAACATGGTAGTGACAAATACATGGTTTAAATTACACCCTCGCAGATTGTACACTTGGACTTCACCACAACACAATGAAAACAGAGTAATCCGTAACCAAATAGATTACATATTGGTCAACAAAAGATATCACAATGCAATCATCAGTGCAAAAACATATCCTGGAACTGACATCAATTCCGATCATAATCCTGTCGTTGCAAAAGTTCGCGCAAGATGGAAACTAATAAAGAAACAAAAACCTCAACACCAACTATTAGACATTCAATTATTGAAAAACGACACCATACATAAGACAGTAAATAAAGAATTAAACAAAAATTTAGGAAATATCGACCACAATAGAATTAGCGAGTACGATGACATAAACGTTCTGTGGAAAACTATTAAAGAACAAATGAACAATGTAACGGAAAAACATCTAAAAGTAACACCTAGAAATAACAAACAGGAATGAATGACAGAAGAGATTTTACAATTAATGAACAAACGAAGAGAATCTAAAGGAAAAAATGACAAGGACGGAGAATACAAAAGACTAAATAGAATAATTCGAAAAAAAAATAACCGAAGCAAAAGAGAAATGGCTGGAAACCAAATGCGTTGAAATAGAAGAACTGCAACAAAGGCACGATTTTTTTAATTTACATAAAAAGGTAAAAGAGTTTACATCGACTACTAAGAGAACGACTTTTCACACCATGCTGAACACGGATGACAAACTGCTAGAATCAACGGAAGATAAACTGAAAGAATGGGAAAACTATATTAAAATTCTTTTTCACGACATACGAGAAGAACCAAGATTGGAAAATAACAATGAAGGGCCAACAATTCTGAAATCTGAAATCATAAATACAATTAATCATCTCAAAACAAATAAAAGCCCAGGTCCAGACGGAATATACCCAGAAACGTTCAAATTAATCAGCGAAGAAAATATCGAATTATTTGTCCTTTTATTCAATCGCATTTATGATACAGGTAAAATACCCCAAGATTGGCTGGAGTCAATATTCATCCCACTACCAAAAAAGCCAAACCCACAACACTGCAATGAGTTCCGTCTGATAAGCCTTATGAATCATGCAGTAAAAGTCCTACTAAAAATCGTACATAATCGTATCTATAGAAAGTGCGAAACAATCATCGGAGACGATCAGTTTGGATTCAGAGCCGGCATGGGAACGAGAGAAGCCCTGTTCAGTTTACTAGTTCTCGCCCAAAAATGCTACGACCAACAGAAAGATATATTTATATGCTTTATAGACTTCGAAAAAGCATTTGATAGAGTAAGACACGACCTACTATTAGAACGTTTGCAAGAAGTCGGTTTAGATGGAAAAGACATCAAACTCTTAAAAAACTTGTACTGGAACCAAAAAGCCAGAGTTAGGATCGAAGGTTCCACATCCGCAGAAGTAGAAATTAGGAGGGGAGTTAGACAGGGATGTGTTCTGTCGCCTCTGCTGTTTAATCTTTACTCTGAGTTTCTATTTAAAGAATCATTGGAAGATTCCAAGGATGGAGTCAAGGTGAATGGCGTAAATATCAACAGTATCAGATACCCCGATGATACAGTGTTAATTGCGGATTCCGACTCAGGTCTACAACGACTCATCGACAAGACCAACTCGACCTGTGAGCAATTTGGTATGAAAATAAACATTAAAAAAACCAAAGTGATGTCAATCCGAAAAAACCAAAACGTAACTCAACCTTGCACAATAAATGGGCACATCTTAGAACAGGTCAATAGATTTAAGTTCCTGGGATGTTGGATCGATAGCAGCCTAAATCCTGATCAAGAAATAAGATCGAGAATAGAACAGGCTAGAAAATCTTTCGAAAAAATAAAAAAACTGCTTTGTGATTCTCGAATAAAACTCGAAATTCGACTACGTTTATCAAAATGCTACGTCTGGTCGACTCTTCTATATGCAGTGGAAACGTGGACCCTTAAAACATCAACCGTAAATAAATTGGAGGCCTTTGAAATGTGGATCTACCGGAGAATACTCAAAATTTCATGGACATCGCATACCTCAAACGAAGAAGTGCTGCATAGAATAGGCAAGGAAAGAGAACTTTTTAACACAGTTAAAGTAAGAAAAACATCATACCTAGGCCACATACTGAGAAATAATAAGTACCAATATGCCCAACTTATAGTGAAAGGAAAAATCGAGAGAAAGAGAGGCCTAGGAAGGAAAAGACTATCATGGCTCAGAAACATCCGACAATGGACAGGGCTAAATTTTGAACAGCTAATAAGAACAGCTGAAGATAGAGAAGAGTTTAAAATTGTAGTAGCCAACCTCCATTGAGGAGAGGACACTTTAAGAAGAAGAAGAAGACTTCGTAATAACAAATACCTTTTTCAAATTACCTCCTCGACGGCTATATACATGGACATCTCCATAACATACCAAAGAAAAACTAGTAAGAAATCAAATAGACTACATTATGATAGCAAGAAGGTATCGTAATGCTGTTAAATGTACTAAGACGTACACAGGAGTTAATATAGGCTCAGATCATAACCCGGTAGTTACTGTGATAGAGGCGAGACTAAAAAAAGATTAGAAGACCACACAGAAAGGCACTAGATTTAAATAAACTTGGAAACAAAAATAAACGACAAGAAACAGGAGAAGAAATAAATGAAAACCTCTGTTCAGTGCAGCAACAAATTAACAATACAAATAAGATTAACCAAAAATTAAAGTACATAAATACAGTTATACAAATAGCAGGAAAGAAACATCTTATAAAAACAACAACAAAGAATAAGGGGTGGATGACGCAAGATATACTAGACTTGATGGAACAAAGAAGAAAGATGAAGAATTACCCAGACAAATACAAAGAAATAAATAAACACATAAAAAAAAGAATAAAAGAAGCCAAAGAGGAGTGGATTAAATAACAGTGTGAAGAAATGGAAACCTATGAGAAAAAGTACGATGCGTTCAATATACACAAAAAAGTAAAAGAGACAGTAAAACAGGAAGCATAAAGAAATGCCAAATAGGTAAACTTAAAGACAAAGATAGAAATCTTATTGTAAATCTAGAGAATAAAATAAAAAGATGGACAGAATACCTGAATGAATTATTTGAAGACGATAGAAACAACTTAACTCAGATAATCAATGCAACTGGGCCAGACATATTGAAAGAAGAAGTGGAATACGCAATAAGAAATGCTAAAGATGGAAAAGCAAATGAACCTGATGAAATTCCTACAGAACTGTTGAAGCTTTTGAATGATAAATCCGCAACCATAATATTACATTATTCAATACAATATCCAGTGTATAATACTTTAAGAATGGTTGCTGTCTACACTTGTCATCATACCGAAGAAAACTAAGGCAATGCAATGTTCAGATCATCGAACAATCTCCTTGATGAGTCATCTACTTAAAATATTTTTTAGAGTCATCCACAACCAAATCTATGAAAAGTTAGATATCGATATTAACGATACGCAGACGGGATTCAGAAAAGGATTAGGTACAAGAGAAGCTCTCTTTGCCTTAAATGTCCTAACACAGAGGTGTCTAAATGTTAACCAAGAGGTGCATGCCTGCTTTATAGACTTTGAAAAGGCCTCTGACAAAGTACGCCACAACCAACTCAAAGAAATCCTGGAAGGTAAGAACATTGACACCAGAGACATGCAAATAATATTAAATATGTACTGGAATCCAATGCATGATACCAGTATCACAATAAACGGTACCCAACTTGAAAAAGTAAACGAATACAAATACTTGGGAACCCTCATTAATGAAACAGGTGACCAAAATCACGAGATAAAAGACGTATTGAAATTGCCAGGTCTACCTTTTTTAAAAATGAAAAAAATAATTTTGTAATCGTGATATTAGTATTCATCTACAAACTGGAATGTTAAAATGTTATGTATTCAGTACTTTGCTTTACGGTGTTGAGGCATGGACTCTTAAACAGAGGAATATTAAAAATCTTGAAAGCTTTGAGATGTGGTGCTACCGTCGTATACTAAGAATAAGTTGGGAGGATAGAATTACAAATGAAGAGGTAATACGCAGAATAAATAACGATCCAGAAGTTATTATGAATATAAAAAAGAGAAAACTTGAATACTTAGGCCACCTGATGAGAGGACAAAAGTACACGTTCCTTCAAAATATAATGCAAGGAAAGATCTAAGGACGCAGAAATCCAGGCCGTACAAGAATGTCCTGGATGAGAAATTTAAGAGAGTGGTTTGGCTGTACCACTAACGAATTATTCAAAACAGCAGTAAATAAAATTAAAATCGCCATAATGATATCCAATCTCCGATAGGAGAGGCACTCAAAGAAGAAGAAGAAATGATAGAAATACGTACTGAGATAAATAGAGTATTTCAAAAACATTAGAAGTATTAAAAGTAATATATTGCAATAAATATTTGTTTTAAATACAAAACTTGAGTACACGTATCGAATAAAATGCGTGTCTTGTTTCATAATTTTCGTTATAGTTTGTCAACTTTGTAGAGTTAGAAATTTTGTCTGAACATACTTGGCCTAGTAGCGCTGCGATGTGTAATACAATGTTGATGTTATAAAAGGAAAACAGAGAGGAATATGGTCACTCACTCAATAATAGTAATGTTTGGTTTTGTAAGTTGGTCGGTACTCGTATTAAAACAGACATAATCTTAGTTACGCGTAAACATCGACATCATCATGCAGGTTCAAGTAAATTTCGTAATATCTCTAATCATGTGCTAAACAAATCAAAAATTCTAATAGGTAAAGAAATAATAAATCAGACTTACTCACAATCAATTTAATTTAACTATCCGACTACCGGTTTCGCTTTCTACAATATGCAAAGCATCTTCAGGTCTCGGTACAAAGTTAAACAAATGCTGAAATGATGAAAACCAATATTAGGGTGTTGTCTAATTAAGATAAACAAATTAGATGTTATAAATTACAATAATTATGCCAATATTACCTGTCTGTGGTTTTATTTAAATGATTGAGTTGAATAAAAGGTATAAATATTTTTTTAAAAAGTTAAAAGGACAAGGTAAGGCCCACAAATTGTCATAAAATCTCTTCTATTGGAATAAATTAATGAATGAGCAAATAAATAAATGAAATAAAATAAAATTACTTACATGCCGGTACTCTATTAATAGATGGATGGTAGAACATGTTTGAAACTATTGTATATTGTTGAATGGAGAACTCAATACTATTATTGCAGTTGTTTGACAGTAAACGGGAAACGTTTACTGTCAAACAACTGCAATAATAGTATTGAGTATTGAGTTCTCCATTCAACAATATACAGTAGTTTCAAACATGTTCTACAATCCATCTATTAATAGAGTACCGACATGTAAGTAATTTTATTTTATTTCATTTATTTATTTGCTCATTCATTAACTTATTCCAATAGAAGAGATTTTATGACAATTTGTGGGCCTTACCTTGTCCTTTTAACTTTTTTAAAAAATATTTATACCTTTTATTCAACTCAATCATTTAAATAAAACCACAGACAGGTAATATTGGCATAATTATTGTAATTTATAACATCTAATTTGTTTATCTTTATTAGACAACACCCTAATATGGGTTTTCATCATTTCAGCATTTGTTTAACTTTGTACCGAGACCTGAAGATGCTTTGCATATTGTAAAAAGCGAAACCGGTCGTCGGATAGTTAAATTAAATTGATTGTGAGTAAGTCTGATTTTTTATTTCTTTACCTATTTGAAATGGACTCACACAAGCAACAAATTCATGATTTTTCAAAAATTCTAAATTGAAAATAGTGTGTGTCAACAATAAAGATGTAAGAATAGACTATACGTATATTCTGACTTTCCGCACCCCAATGATTAAATCCTGAGATAGCAGGAGAATGGCTAATAGGGCAGAATAACTATCCCAAATTTAGTTGACCCACTGGTCCACGATATGGCGATCCTAAACCAGTGAAAACCCAAGAATTTTCATCTGTTGTGTACACCATGGTATAGAAATGGAAAGAGCATCGAAAGAAGAGCTACAAGAGAATGCAGTGGTCAATAGCAACTTTGTAGTAAAGAATCAATAGGTCAAATCAGTTAACGCGGATGACACGGTAGTATTCGCTGACAGTTCTGAAACCCTCCAGGAGTTAATTAACAGAATCACAGAGGTCAGTCAGAGATACGGACTTTCACTAAACACTAAGAAAACAAAATGCATGATGATCTCTTAGAAGGAACAGCAATTTGGACAAATCAGTGTAAACGGTCAACAAATAGAAAGAGTAAAAACATACACCTACCTTGGTACGAACGTCAATGAAAATTGAGACCATTCCACAGAAATTAAATGTAGAATAGAGAAAGCAAGATCTGCATTTCCAAAAATATCTCAGTTATTCAAATGTCATGATTTATCAATGCCCATAAAAATCAGGTTACTACGATGTTAAATCTTTTCTATACTGTTGTACGGAGTTGAGTCATGGACTCTCACAGACGCCACCTGCAAGAAAATTGAGGCTTTTGAAATGTGGCTTTATCGTCGCATCCTGAAGATATCGTATCTTCACCACGTTACTTCTACCACGTTACTAATGAGGGTGTTCTGTTGAGAATGATAAAAGAAAAAGAGCTGTTAACCACAATAAAAACTGCCAAAATCGAATACCTCGGTCACATCATGAGAAACAGTGAAAGATATGGACTGCTGCAACTAATCTTGCAAAGAAAAGTAAAAGGAAAACGGGGACTAGGAAGGCGAAGGATGTCCTGGCTAAAAAATCTACGAACGTGGTTAACACAACAACCACAAATATTTTTAGAGAAGCTTTTTAAATCTTTTAGTGTGCAAAGTGCAGATTGCCATGATGGTCGCCAACATCCGAAACGGATAGGCACTACAAGAAGAAGAAGAAATCAGTTAAAGGTGCTAGTGTATGTTATTACCACAGTCCCAATACTTAGGCTATTATGTTCACTTTGAACGGCGCATAGGAGGAATCTAAAGCAAAGCGTACACCGTGGTAGAGCGGCAAGATCAGCAACAAACCTAGACGTTTAAGGGGTTAGTTTGCATATTGTCTGTTTCTTGTATTTCCCTGTACGCATATTTTAGTCTGCATAAACTATGGCATAAGTCTACCGTATTAATTATTAATAATATTATTTTTGAATGATTTATTTATATTTATAGTATTTTTTCTTTTTGAAATAGATATATTTTGGATAAGCAAAGATTTCTCAAACTTTTTATCATACTACATTACACTGTTGAATTTGTGTTTTTATTCTTAAATGCCTAGTAGTTAGGGAGATTTTGTCAGAGCACTTAATACAATCGCAGATGATATAACTAAACAAAGCTAATAAATGCATATGGCAACATCATCTGCATATGAGCATATGCCGAACATTGAATAAATAATATATTAACAGTTATTAGAGTATTACAAATGTAATAATTAAATTATTAGTTAAAATGTAACAGCGTCCTATTTTTTATCTTATTTGGTTTGTTCTTGACCTAATATTACTTTATATTATTTTTTCAAATCTTTATAATCGTTTATCAATATTTACAGCATATAAAAAAAAATATATATTTTTTTGTAATCAGAAGGTGTTCCTTTTTTATATTCCTTAATTATATTTTAAAAGAAAGTCAAAACTGTTGGGGTACTTTAAGGTAATTTTTTTACCAAGGGCTTATAGAAGTTAAGCTGCTTGAGCGCCATATTTCTTATGAAAAGCTTACTCTTGAAGAGAAACGAAACTCTTTATTGTAACTTAATATAAACTTTAATATTTGAATTGTGAATTTTATTAATTATTTATGATAAGATAAAATCAAACGAAATAGGAAGTTCAGCTACTGGTAAGATTACAGATTAGATATAAAGCTTTAGTGTCTTTCGATACAAACATAAATTAAAGATCAAAACATGACATAAAACATGCTACTCAAAAAATATAATATTGAAGTAAGACCCTTCAACAAAGAAACAGTAAATCCACAAAAAACCTTTATGCATTTGACAGACAGATAAACTTCCCCTATTTTTCGGTTTCGCCCCAAGGCCAAAGGATCTGGGATATGCTGAGAATGCATCGAGGATTTCCCTTCCGGTAAAAACTAAAAATTTAATTCGACGGAAACATTATTAAATTGACGCGGCGGGGTCCTTAGTCCTTACACACTCAAGTCGATAAGGGTCTTACGACAGAGCCGAACTGAATCAACTCAAGCTAATATATAAGTGTACAAACGAAATATTATATTAAAATGTTAGAATATGGAAACAAAATAACTAGAAAATTTGTCAAATTTTAAAATAACTAGAAAATAAAATACTATTATATGACTTATTGAGGTTAAAGTAGCACTTCAATAAGCGAATAACAGTTTAGTCTGATTCTTGTTTGGATGTTACTGACAAGACATATTCACATAATAATTGATATGAGGTTGAATGCTTGAATAAATGAACTTAAAAAATTAAGGCAATTATATCGAGCACAATTTTAATCAAATCTTGCCCAAGTACTTTCGCTTAATATAGCATCTTTATGGGCATTCCATCTTGCGGGATAGCCAAATATGGGCTATCCAGCAAGCGTAAAATGTAATAAACATGGATGGTAACATAAAATTGTACAAACACTACACTGGAACAAGGACAAACAGTTTAAAATTAATTAAAATAGTTCTACGCTACATTCTTTGGTGGTAACAGGAGAGAGAATGTTGCCATCATTCTCTCTCGTGTTACCCAAAATTACCCAAAATTACCCAAAAGTTAGACAGTGACGATAAAGATATAGACGAAATAGACAACATACTTACAGCAACGATGATTACATTAGGAAAAGAAATAACAAAAAAGGATCTAAAAAAGAACAACTATATATAAACAGAAACAAAGAAGCATATGGATAAAACAATGCAAAAGGAAATCTATAGAATATGTAGAAATCAATAAAACAATAACCAGAATGATAAAAGAAAATAATAGAAAAGAACAAGAAATAAAAATAGAAGTATTACAGTACAACAAAAATTTAAAATGCTTGAGGATGAAATTAGGTAAGTTTAAAATAAACAAAATAAAAGATGTAAACGGAGTAGAAACAAACATCAAAGATGACATCATAAATATAATCCACCATTTCTACTCAGAATTATATAAAACAAAAAAGAAACCACCAGAAGAAATTAAAAACCAACTTAAGGCTAAAAAAAATAAAAAAATGTCAACTCAGAGCTACAGCCAGAAATTAGCAAATCAGAAATAAAGAAGGCATTGAAAGAAATGAAAAACAACAAATCGCCTGGAAAAGATGGAATAACTGCAGAGATGCTGAAACATGGTGGAAAAGTGTTAATTAATACTCTAGATTCCCTTTTTAACAAGATATTAAAAGAAAAAAGAATCCCAAACAACTGGAAGGAATCCGTAACCATTATTGTACACAAGAAAGGGGATAAAGCAGATATAAAAAACTACCGTGCTATAACACTCTTCAATGTAATGTATAAACTCTTAATAAAAAATTTAACCAATAGATTTAAAACAAAATTCGATGGATATCAGTCGAAAGAACAAGCTGGTTTTTGAAGCAGCACAAGTGACCATTTACTAAGTATGAAAATACTTATAGAACGAGCAAATGAATATCACATTTCTCTATATATGGCGTTCATAGATTTCGAGAACGCTTTCGACAATGTCGAACATTGGGCAGTGAAAAGTTCTTTAATTAACAGCAGAATTGACCACAGATATACGGAACTAATAGCCAATATATATATATATATATATATATATATATATATATATATATATATATATATATATATATAAGGAAGAAAAAAAAACAATTAAAGTATATGAAGGAACAAAATTAATACAAATAAATAGAGGCGTGAGACAGGGTGACACAATATCACCGAAACTTTTCAATCAGGCTCTGGAAGATATTTTTAAAAGATTAGAATGGAAAGAAAAAGGTATAAAAATTTGTGGACAACGTTTGAGCCACCTAAGATACGCTGATGACATCGTATTGATAACCGATAAAAAAAAATTATTTGAAATGATGCAAGAACTTGATGTAGAAGCTGGAAAGATAGGCCTTAATATGAATTACAGCAAGACCAAAACCATAACAAATACACATGAAGACATCACAATGAAAATTGGACAAGTTTAGCTACAGTTCGTCTTAAATAAATTCTAATGATATATTATAAAATATATATAAATATGATTAAATGTATAGACTATGTGTGTATTTGATGTCCTGTTGAATCTGAATACTTTCCTGTAATCAGAAACTACCCTATATGACCAGTTTCTCCCTTGTTGGGAAGTTTAATGAATTGTACTCCATTGTTACTTGCAGAAGTGCGTTAGGGAGTGACACAAGAGAGGGTGGGTGGTATTACGTTTATGGATTTTCGGAAACAGCGGTTAAGTGCTATTTCGTGATTCGGGGGATGTATGGTGGATGGTGTAATGATGGTGTGAGAATCGTTTGATTGTGATTTATTGATTCGAACATGTAATTGAATGTAGGCGCATCTCAAATAAATTTGTGCCCTTTATTTTAAATATATTTTAAATAGTTGTATTTACATTTTAATTGACAACTAATAAAAACTGGTCATAATGTTGGTGTATTTTTTTGTTGGCTTTGTATTGCTTGAAATAGGCATGAACATTTTACTACAAATGGAATGGAATGTTACAAAATGGTAGATGGGGAAACCAATAACTAAACACATTTAATTTTTCTTCTCTTCCTTAGTTCTTTTTTAAAATGTCCAAAATGAAATTGTCCCAAAAAAAATAGGTAAAAGGAGAGTTTGAACGCAGAAAAATGACAATTGATTTTTGCAAGAGTTTGTATTGAATACTTTATTACATTATTATTATGTTCAAAAGACATTTAATGAATATGGAATAGTTTTTTATATTAGCCAAGCTTCTTGCATCAAACGGTTCAGTAGATAAAATATAATGAATTTTGCTATAACAATTTTTGCTTCGTCTAAAGAACACATTACTTGACTTTATTACTTGACATTACTTGTATAGAACTTCCATCTATTCAACTGATTTCTGACCCAAAAATTTTCTTGCTAGCAAAAAATCTGCTCGTATATGATTACAATGAAAATATACAGATGAATATATACTCAAACTTTGAAAAGAACTTAATTTTGATGGGGAAAACCAATATTTTATTCAAAAGATGTAAAAATAGCTCATCTGTTCGACTTTCGATTTTGCTGAGACAGCAACATGTTCATCCACTTGAATAAAGTCAGAAAACTCACACCACTGATGTCAACTAATGTTTCTATTGCTAGTTCTTCATCATCCATAAGTACTGAAAGATTTTCCTGATCTTTTTTTATAAAACCCGATTTTTTAAAGCATTAAAAATTGTTGGGAGTGTTACTGCTCTCCATGCCTTGTCAATCAGTAAAATAGCTGTCAGAACGTCTTAAAATTGGATGATCCCTTGGTTGCAATTTGGAAGTTGTATATGGCGAAAAGAAGTAGAGTTTCACGTTGAACAATGTAGAAGGACTATTGTGGACAGTGCAATTGTCTAAAAATTTAAAAATTTTCAGCCTTTGCCGTTTCATGTCTCCATTAACTGTTAAAAACCAATTGTTAAAAAGTTCTGTCATCATCCAAGCTTTTTTGTTTTCCAATAATTTCCGATAATCCGTAGGAAACGATTTCACACCTTTGAAACATTGCGGTTTCATTACTTCTCATATCACTAAGGATTTAAGATTTTCCGATCCGTCCATATTTACTGCAAGTAAATCTGGAAAATACAAATCCCATCCCCATTAAGAGAGGAGTGAGACAAAGAGACGTAATATCGCCAAAGCTTTTCAACCTAGCCCTAGAAGACGTCTTCAAACTACAAATGGGTCAAACTATGGCATTAACGTTAATGGCAACAAGTTAAACCACCTCAGATTCGCTGACGACATAGTGATTATAGCGAGCACATTCGAGGAACTGCAAATTATGTTGGGGGAACTAGCAGCCAGCTCCCAATACGTCGGCCTAAAAATGAATATGAAAAAAACAAAAATAATGACAAACACAAAAGACCCTAGACATATAACTATAAACGGCAGTGAGATAGAACAAATCCAGGAACATATCTACCTAGGCCAAATCCTGAGACTTGACAAAGAGAACCAAAGTGCGGAAATTACTAGAAGAGCAAGACTAGCATGGACAGGATTTGGAAAACTTAGTTGGATACTTAAGAACCGCAAAATACCCCAATACTTGAGGAGCAAAGTGTTTAACCAATGCATTCTTCCTATCATGATATATGGATGTCAAACCTGGACCCTAACTAAGGCAAATATGAATAAACTAGCCACAAGAGAAAGAACAATGGAAAGAGCAATGTTAGGTATACGACTGTCAGATAAAAAGAGGAACGACTGGGTAAGATCAAAAACAAAAGTCGAGGACATAACAATAAAAATTGCAAAACTTAAATGGAGCTTCGCGGGCCACACTGCTAGACAGAAAGACCAACGTTGAAATACTACAATACAACATTGGAGACATTACGAAAGTAAACGACCAAGAGGAAGACCACAGATGAGATGGGTTGATGACATTAAAAGAATAGCCGGAACAAATTGGAAATATGTTGCTCAGGATAGAGACCGATGGAAGGAGTTGGGAGAGACCTATGTCCAAACATGGACGACAGAAGGCTAAGAAGAAGAGGAAGAAGAAATCTGTTAAACTCTCTTTACCTCAATAGTAAGCGTTTTGTCCGGTAAACATTTGAAAAATAGGCCAGTGTCATCAGTATTAAAAATGTCTCGAGCATCATATTTTTCAATCAAGGTCTTCAATTTACTGTGCCAATCTAAGCAAACTGCATCATCAACACTTCCACTTTTCCCACAAACTTTTTTACACACAACTTCATTTCTCTTTTTCAAAATTTTTAAGCCACCCTTCACTTGCCGCAAAGTTTTTGATGCTTACTAGTAGATGCGAACTATTTTGCTTTTTCCTTTAACAAGTTTCCTCTAATAGGCACTTTTTCTCCTCTACACTGTCTTAGCCAAATGACCTGACTTTCTTTCAGACGAAGAAATTCACCCTTAGTAGTTCTTTTCCGTACTCCAGTAGTTTAAGTAGCATTAATTTTCTTCTTGTGCTTTATTATGATTGAGAGAGTACTCAGAGGAATCTTTAACTCTTTTGCAACATCACTTTTCTTCTCACCTTCCTCTACTTTTTGGACTTACTTCTTCTTTTCAGCAATCGTCAAACATTTGTACTTTCTAGGACTCATGCATATCAAAATTTTAATCTGTATACCAACGAAAGAGTAACAGTAACTAATAACTAGACAAACCAATTCGTGAAAAGTGTGTAGTCAAATTAATCATAACAAAAACAAAGACGCGTTGATACACATACAATCTTTCCGCCTCTTTCTCCCTGCAACTTTGATTGTCGACTGTTGGACGCCGATGAGTTCGAATTAACCCGTCGATTTGTTATGTAGCAATGATTTTTTCGTTCGAATTACCAAGTGCGTAAAAAGGTATTGATTGAATGCGAAATATTAAGAGATTTTGTAGGGAACTCGCGATAACTTTGAATTATAGAGAGGTTCGAACTATCACAGGTTTGAATTAACGCGAGTCAACTATATTCCGATCTTTACCTCTACTGACACATAGATGTTCTTCCATATTAAAACAGTTTAATATTAATCAATTATGTTAAAAATATTTTATATTTGTTATTAATTTTACATATTTTTAGCGCTGTGTCAGTTACAAATCTAAAAGGTAGTTACAAAATACTTTTAATTGAAATTGATTGCAATAAAAAATGGATGAAAAGGTGATTTTGCTTTTATTGCTGTTATTTAATGAAGTTTTATCTAGTCATGGAACTGATAATATATTGTTCTGAAGCTATTTTCTTGTGGCATTGTAAATTAATTACTATTTATAACTGGGAATAAGCCACAATTAAAGACCCAAAATACGTTTATTGACGTTTCAATTTCCAATTCGGAAATCGTTCTCAAAATACAAACAGTAAATTAAACAAATTTTGTTTTTTGTTACATAGTGAAAAAATTCTTCTAATAATTTAATTTTATCTGACTCATTTATATTGACAATTCAGACATACATTATGCATTTTAAAGTAGACGACTTTAAAATGATATTGCCAATATTGTTGAGTTGCGCTCCTGGGACGACTTTACTTATAAGATAGTTCATTCGATTACATGAAATCAACTTTAACTTGAGAATATCCGTCAGAAAAAATCATAGCATCTAATTCGTCTTTAAAAAGACAAACACATGACATGATGACAGTAAAATTCTCCTGTTAGTGATTCCATAGTAAATTATGAGGGAAAAAAATTCACGAACAAATACTTACAATGTCGGGATAGTATTATGAGGTTTTTTTCCTGGTTTTTCCCTCATAATTTACTATGGAATCACTAACAGGAGAATTTTACTGTCATCATGTCATGTGTTTGTCTTTTTAAAGACGAATTAGATGCTATGATTTTTTCTGACGGATATTCTCAAGTTAAAGTTGATTTCATGTAATCGAATGAACTATCTTATAAGTAAAGTCGTCCCAGGAGCGCAACTCAACAATATTGGCAATATCATTTTAAAGTCGTCTACTTTAAAATGCATAATGTATGTCTGAATTGTCAATATAAATGAGTCAGATAAAATTAAATTATTAGAAGAATTTTTTCACTATTTAACAAAAAACAAAATTTGTTTAATTTACTGTTTGTATTTTGAAAACGATTTCCGAATTGGAAATTGAAACGTCAATAAACGTATTTTTATCTTCAATTGTGGCTTATTCCCAGTTATAAATAGTAATTGATAATATATTATTACAAACAAACAATGATAGCGTATAGAACATAATAAATGATAAACCAAATCTAAAATTGGGAAACATCACTTGGCGTAGAGTGGGTAGGTCACATGTTCCATCGAAATGTCAGTTTACTCGATCGAAATAGAAAATCTAAATGGTATAACTCATGCCAAAGCAATTCTACTCGGTAATACACATTGAGGTTCACAATAACCCCATTTGTGGGCCATTGAAAAGGAAAGGAAGACGGCGAGCGAGCATGTTTATTGAATTTGGCCCTCTCGAGTGACGGTCTTGACAAGTGATATCCAATATAATTTGCAATTTGGTTATACAGGGTGGCAATTACATTCTTACTCTTCAATGTTCGCTAAGCTGACAAACAAATGAAAAGTTTCTAGCAAAAGCTTCGTTATTAGCAGAAAAACAGACAATAAAAATTTAGGTTTCGAAGAAGACACTATAGAGGTAAAGAAAATTTTAACATCTATCTATATAAAAGGCTAGGACAAGTCACTCTTTGTGTAGTAAGGTAACTACGCTTCTTCTTCTTCTTCAAGTGCCCTGTCCGTTGCGAACGTTGGCTATTAACATGGCAATTTTGATCATTTTTGCGGCGCTTTTGAATAGTTCGACCGATGTGAGCCCGAACCACTTCAGCAGATTTTGGAGCCACGAGTGTCTTCTCCTGCCTGGCCCTCGCTTACTGTCTATTTTTCCCTGGACAATCAATTGTAGCAGACATATATTCAAGCTTTCTTTTTTAATTGTATTTACGAATTATTTCTCCTTTCCGATTCTTTGGAGTACCTCTATGTTGGTGACATGTTCGGTCCAGGATATACGAAGAATGCGTCGGTACACCCACATTTCGAATGCTTTTAGTTTTCCCGTTAGCGTCTCCGTCAGCGTCCAGGCCTCCACGCCATACATCAAGATCGTAAAAATGTAGCATTTAACTAGACGTAGTTTTAGGGGAAGAGACAAATCCTTGCTTATGAGAAGCTTTTTCATATTGCTAAATGCTGCTCTAGCTCGTTCTATTCTCGCCTTAATTTCTATGACATGTTCCCATTTTGCATTTACGTTGGTGCCAAGGTACACATAAGATTCTACATGGTCAATTAGTATGTTACTTATCCGTAATTGTCGAGCAGGTTGTTGCTTTTTGCTTATCAGCATCCACTTGGTCTTCTTGAAGTTGAGGCTCAGGCCGTATTCCTCACTAACTGAATAAAGTCTTTCCATTACTTGTTGTAATTCGTCTATGGTACTGGCAAGGATCACCGTGTCGTCGGCATAACTACGCAACCTTGCTAAGAAATCTGAACTACCGACCAATATTTTGTTCACATGCACTTTATTCTTATTCATATTATTAACCTAACCTAAAATGTTTGTTTACACAATCCGTACGGAACGAATGCCTGGCACTATTTTGTGATAAGGAGTCGTATTGATGATTAAACTATTTTTTAGTGATTTGTGGTGGGTCTATAATTGTTCGTACATCATTGAAAAGGAGAGGGTGTAGCAAATATGTTGGGATAGAAAAAACACACATGGCCAATATTGCCAATCTGTGTCTCATTGGAGCGTGTAATATGTTAAATAAAAGGGGAGGAAATATCAAATATATAAAAATAAAAAAAACAAACAAGGGGACTACCAAAAGGGCACTACACGGTATCTTAACAATTAAGGAACGTATAGCGACATACAAAATATCATAGGACACTATGGATAAAAATAGATTAACTATAAGACAAATTTTTTATTTATTGACTTAAAGAAGGCCTCTGGATGAGTCCAAAGTAAGCAACTGATCGAATCCTAACACACGAGATAGCAAATAAAAGGGGAGGATATAAATAATATATTAAAAGAGAAAACAAACAAGAAGACTAATAAAAGGGCATTACACACAATCTTCGTCATTAATAACCGTGAAGCGATATACAATATATCACATGTCACTATCGATGATAATAGACACATTATAAAATTAATTTTCTTTATTGACCTGAAGAAACAGTCTGACTTATTAAAAAATAAACAACTAGCCGAATTCTAGCATATGAGACAACAAATAAAACGACGTAAGACGTATAGTAGATATAATAATAGAATAGATTTTACACTTGAAATTTCCCCGGCAGGTATATGTACTTTCTGTGGTTTTCTGGGTTTTACTCCGCGTTGAATAATTTTGGTTTTAAGAAAAACCATTATTTTACCGACGTTTGGGCAAGATCACACTTCAGTCAAAGTCAAGTCAGGTAGAAGCGCTCCTTGCTGGTGCTTAAAGTTAACTGATTCTCCAAGCAAGCAAGCAATTTGATTAAACCCAGCCTATGAGAAATGTTCACCCAGGTAGTACGATCGGGTGTAACAATTCATTGGAGCAAGGTGTGTTAACTCGAGTAAAAACAGGAGTCACCCCACCGTGCTCCAATGCTCTAGACCATCTCTTTCCCACGTATAGCAATCTGATTCGCTATAGAGGCACAACAATCAGCCAAATGCTCTTCATATGGAGGTCCTGACTAATAGAACCCCAACATGGTTTCCTAACCGAATGCAAAAACTCAGGACAGCGCATCTCCGCTATATTCCTGTTATCTTAATATGGCTTATCCGCGAACTAAAATTGCTTACTTGGGCCTCAAGTCTCCGCTCTGAGTCCCGGCTCAGTTCGGGTTGGTGCTCAAGGGGGTTGGGCCCTACGTGCCCGGGTTTTGTGGTTTTTGTTAGTTTTTTTGATGGCCGAAGCCGGTTTTTTTTGGTGTTTTTTGTATTTTTTTTTGTAGGTGACCTGTGGACAAAAAATCATAATTAGTATATAGTCTATATCATTATAAAGAAAATATATAAAATATTATACGATACCACAATATAGACTGCATCCTTGTTGAGCAGCTGGGCCCACTGTGAACGAGGCGATGTGCGATATTCTGGGTGATTTGAGCTACGAACTATCTTCCTTGTGTGTCTATTATGAATTTGGAGCTTCTTCTCACTCTGGGCTTTTTGTGAGTTTTGTCCATCTGAACGGGTTTTTTGTTTCTCTCTCTGGTATTACTATTTGTTGTTTAGGTCTTTTGTGCTTCTATCTGTGGAAAGTGTCATACCTCATTGTCTCTCGTAGAATGTGACTTGGGTGGTTCTCTAATTCTGCGAACTTTATTCTCGCTTTTTCCTTCATAGTGTCAGTCACTCTGATTTGTTGTAGTTCTCTGAAAAGGAGTCTTTCAGCTACGTATCTTGGTACGTTTACCGCTTCTCTTAGGCTTTTGCTATGTTGAGCCAGTATTTTCTTTTTGGTTGTGTTGCATATATGTCCCCATGCAAGTGACGCGTAGGTAAGTATAGGAAGGACTATACTGTTTATTATATTAGTCTTATTTTGGTTTTGATACGAAGTTTGCTTTTCCTTCCTGCTAGGCCTCTTATTGCGGCTCTTGCCATGTTGGCTTTTTGTATTGTAGCTTCTACGTGTTAATTAAAAGTTAGTCCTTTATCCATTATTCCACCGAGGTATTTTGCTTCGCTTTTCCACTCAATGGGATCGTCTTGCACAGTTACCTGTTCTTCCGGTTGTTCTCGCCTCTTTTTAAAAAGTACAGCTTGCGTCATGTCTGAGTTTATTGCAATTTTCCACTTTAGACTCCATTCTTCAATGTCGTCTAACGCTGTCTGTAGATTGTTGATCGCCATGTCTACATTTCTATGTTTGGCCGCTATCGCTGTGTCGTCGACGTAGAGACTTAGTAATTTACCTGGTGTTCTAGGTATGTCTACTGTGTAACTGATTCTCCTGGTCGATGCGATTACTTTTATAGCCGATTGAGGCGAGCTTCTCTCGAACGGTCCTTCTACTTCTTAACGTGTCCCATCCATTGGGACATTGGCGATCATCATGGCCCATTTGACTCTATCTGCAACCATTCTGAAAAGTTCTATTGGTTTTCTCTCTCATCTTAATACATCGTTTTATTTCCGTACTTCGATCCCATTCTTCATTTAGTTCGCAACCTAAGTAGTTATATCTGTGCACCCTGCCTAAAAGCTTTCCTTTAGCATAAACACTGTCTTCCTTAATCTTGTTGTTGCTTACCACCATGATTTTTGTTTTATTTGTATTCAGTGCCATACCATACCTTTCGCGGTATTGGGTAATGCTATCAACCAAGATCTGTAGTCCTTCTCCGCTGTCTGTAAGGAGTATTGTGTCATTTGCGCATCTCTAAGGTTATTTAGAAGTGCTTCATTCATAAATATGCCTTTATTTACGTCTTCTAATACCTCTTTAAACAATTCTTCTGAATATATATTAAAAAGTAAAGGGGAAAGCACATACATTCGCCTTACTCTACGATTTATAGGTATATCTTTCGAGTTTTGTTGGTCTATTCGTATTATGGCTTTTTGATATCGGTATATATTGGCAATGATTCTCACGTCTTTGTCATCTAATTCTGTGTTCTGCAGTATCTTTTTCATTCGTCGGTATTGTACTTTGTCGAAAGCTTTTTCGAAGACGACTAGACATATGAATACGTCGCAATTGACATCTCGACATCTTTAATTAGTGTTTGTACAGTAAATAATGCTTCTTTGGTGCCAAAGCCTTTTCTGAATCCCAATTGGTTTTCAGTTATTCTATTATCTAGCTTTTTATAGATACGTTCGTGTATTACTCGTAAGAACACTTTAAGAATATGGTTTATCAAGCTAATTGTCCTGTGCTCTTTACACTTCATCGCGTTTGATTTTTTGGATATTGGAATGAATATTGATATTAACCATTCTTTCGGAATCTCTCCCGTATAAAAAATGTCATTAAATACTTCTTTTAGTATGCCCATATGATTTTTTATTAAAATTCTTAAGACTTCTGTAGGTATTTTATCTGGTCCCATAACCTTCTTATTTTTTATACGTTTTAGCGCTTTCTCAATTTCGTCTTTGGTGATTGGTGGCCCATTTCTTTCTCTTGGTTCAATGACCTCAATTTTTTCGTCGTCTTCGAATAGCTCTTTTATGTATTCTTCCCATTAGTTTATTTTATCTGTACATTTCGTTATTATCTTGTTATTTTTATCCATGATATTTTCGATACTCTTCTTCTTGTACATGCCAGCTGTCTCTTTGATTTTCCGGTATGTTAATACTGTCATGTTGTTTATCTAACCTTTCTATTTTTTCACACTTTTCTGATAGCCACAGTTCCTTAGCTTTTTTGATTTTCTGTTTAATTGTTTTATTAGTTTTTTTGTATTGTTGTTCGTTTTTATTCTTGTGTGTCCTTCTTTCCGACATCAGTTCTTTTATTTCTTGTGTGATCCATTGTTTATTTTTAGATGATGTGTCTTCTTAAAATTTTTGTTATGTGTTATTTCTCAAAATCTCCTCTACTTTCCTCCATTTATCTGTTGCTGTCAATTGCTTTTGCCTTTCTACTTTCTGAACTTCTTTGTGCACTTGTTCTTTGATTTGTTGGTATATATCAGTTTCTTTTAGTGTTCTCAGATTGATTCTCGGTGTTTTGGCAGTTGTTTTTAACTTTTTTAACTTGAGTTTTATGTTTGCTAGAACTAATTGTGGTCACTTGTTATATCTGCTCCTGGGTACGCATTAGCCGATATTATGGCATTTCAGAATCTTTGATTTATTATTATGTAATCTATTTGGTTTGTTTATTATAATTTTAATATCATTTCTAGGTGCTTTCCATGTATATATTCTTCGATTTGGGAATTTATACCACTTGTTTTTGATAATAAGTTCGTTAATTTTGCAAAACTGAACTACTGGTTAAAGTCACCTAAAATCAAATTTACTTCTTCTTTTTTAGTTTCATTAAATGTTTTGTTTAAGTCATTGTAGAAGCTGTTTACTTCTTCCTCTGTGCTATCAGATGTTGGTGCGTACACTACAAAGATGTTTATGTTGCACTAACATAAACTATACAACACTGTTGATGTTATTCTATCCTTTATCGGTATGAACCCTTTGATTAAACTTTCGATTTCATTGCTGATAGTTACACACTTTTGAAGCTAGTAATCAGTTTCTAAGACATTCGCCAAATACAAATATTATGTCCATCAATTCTTCAGTTGAAAAATTCAGATTTAAATTATAAAGATTTGTTAAAAAAATACAACTACAACAATATTGGCAGCTTTTGTAACACATTTAGATACTACGTTATTTTATTAAACATTTTGACTGATATATTTAACGTTTCTTTGGTTCAAATAATGTTTACTAGCATACATTTTTATTGATAATCTTTGATATTTTAACGTATGTTTCTAAAATCAGAGTATAATTCTTATTTTTGCAAAACACTTTTTTTTTAAATCTGCAATAAATAAAATATATAGTTCTTTTTTAAATATCTACAATACTAAACTTACTAAATAACTACAACCTTAGTTACAACATTGTTAGAGAATGGTTCCTTGGGAATTAGACGAAACATGTGGTTTTAATATGACGGAACACCACCGCATCAAACAATAAATGTTAGGCATGTGCTAAATAATAACCATAGCTCCAGTTGAATCGGATATGGTACTGTGAAATGGCTTTTAATATATCCAGGACTTACTTCACTGGACTATTTTTTGGGTACATCAAGAATATAGTATACATGTTCAATCCACAACACATCATCATCATCATTAATGGTACTACAGCCCTATGAAAGAGCCCTGACCTTTCCAAGTCTATTACGCCAGGCAGTCCTATCCATTGCCAACCGTTGCCAGTTTGCTGCGCCTATCTTTCTACCATCCTCATCTACACCATCCTTCCATCTGAGTTTTGGCCTACCCCTTTTTCTACTTCCACGGGTTATGACATAAGGATTCTTTTAGGAGGGTTGTTCTGCTGTGATCTTGCTAGATGTCCTGCCCATCTTAGTCTTCCTATTCTTATAAGAGATACTACGTCTTTACCACCAAATATTTGTTTATATCTGTGGTATACCTCGTTGTTGTATCTCCTCCTCCAAACACCGTTTTCACAGATGCCACCAAATATTCCTCTCAGGATCCTTCGTTCAAATATAAGCAGAAGGTTTTCGTCTGCCTTGGAGATGGTCCATGTCTCCGATCCATATGTCAACACTGGCTGTATAAGGGTTTTGTATATGGTTATTTTTGTTTTTTGGCTTAAGTTTCTACTTCTCATATGTCTACTCAGTCCAAAATAGCATCTGTTTGCCATTATTATCCTTCGCTTGATTTCTTTCGTTATGGCGTTCTCTTTGGTGATCAGGGAGCCTAAGTATGTGAATTTGTCCACCACTTCAAAGGTAGAGTTATCAACTGTGAATTGGGGACCGATTTTTCTGACTCTATTGTTGGGTTTTGATGCCATTATCTTAGTTTTCTCACACAATCCATAACACAAGATAGTGAGAAAGTTTGTATACACAATGCATTTGCCAGTGTGGGAGCTGAATTGAAAGAAGTTCGACAGTCCTTTATCAACATCGTTTACGACGGTGTCTTAAACATAATGGGCAAAATTTTGAACAGATAATAATAAGAACGCATCTGAAGATGGAACAGGCGCAAGCCTATATTTCAATAAATAAAACATGAATACTTAAAATATTTGTTTTACTACTTTCTGAATTCCAATGTTGTGTTTTCTGCAGTTTGACCACCATGTATAGTTTCCAATCCAATATGCTTTGATAAATGAGTGTGATCTGGATATGTATTTGGGGCTAGATATTAGCATAATATTTTAGGATGTCAATATGTCTGACACCCCTCTTCACAGCCCACTCTGCAGTGTATATCGAATTAATGAATAGAGTAAACTCAAATCCGTCACAAGTGCAATGAAGGGTATTAACAAGGGGGTACCGGAAAGACCACACTACAACTTTGGGGTAGAATTCACTGCATAAAGAAAAATTCATAACTTGCTTATAGAATATTTTCGTTTTGTGTAATAGAGTCGACACTCTATTAAAAGTTGTTACGTTAACATAAATTTTGACAGTTTTTTGCTATATAAATTTGTTAAAAAATTCATTAAATCATTTCTTTTTACTGATAATAATTGATTACATTTTTAACAGATTCACTGTTCAGATTTAACAGGTTTTAGAGTGAAAAATGCTCATCAATCCAGTTATGTTTTTGAAAAAATTGATATCTTCGGGGTATGAATAAATAAATAATGTAAAATATATAAATATGTAATTAAAAGATATTTGCTTTAAAGCATACTACATAATGGACTGTGGACTCTATAGAACAAAAATGACCAAAAGTTGTTTTGTGAATCCACAGAAAATATGTGGTATGTGCGTACTTTCCTCATTTTATCCATTTTTTTCCTGTATCAAATAAGAAATGGCGTGGACAACTCATCTATTACGATAAACTAAGATCTTTATAAAGATCTTGCTTAAATAGTTAAACGGAAAATAATTATTTACTTTCGTTTGAATATCCCGGGTGATTGCCATGATCCCTTATTTTTAATCTCTTGAACCTTTTATGGTTAGTATTTTTATTTACTGTTTCACTTCTGCTGCAGGTGCTTCATGAAATAGATCTATACTTACGGATTGGCTTGACATGAGGATACTGTTAAGTTCTGGTTTTTCTTTTAATATTTAATTAACACCAATAAGGTGCTTAAGAACATTACAATCAGATCAAACAGTATGATCAATGAGCAACTTTTTCTAGCCTAAATGATTACTAAAAACTTAAGATTAAGGATAAACTATCTAGTGTCCATTAAGTTCTCAAAGAACTGGATGATGTCAACATTGATGACTTTTTTATTAATCTTGTTAACAGTTTCCATTTTCAGGTCCCTATAGAGGTCACAGTTCCCATAGTATCAAAAAGCGTTGACAATTAGCACTTTGTTTTGGAGTATTTGGATGACGTCTAAATTATTCTTACTACCACAACCCCACAAATGGATGCCATATGTATTTATAGCTTTTAGAATCTGTTTATATACGACTATTTTGTTGTATATTGACAGAGTGGATTGTATTAACAATAGCACATACATTTTTTTTATACTGATGCTAAGCTGTTCTGTTTTGTTAACATAAACCCTCTAGCGTAGCCTGGCGTCTAATGTGATAACGAAATATTTTGCGATGTCGGCATATGGTATTTAAGTATTATTTACATTAACAGGAATATGTTGTTTTTCTTAAATTAATATGCACTGACTTCCTTTCATTTAATTTAATTAGCGAGTATTTAGTCCAGTTGTTAAGTATGTTAATAGTGTGTTATAAACTAACTCAGGGATATTACTAGTATGTAATAAGTACAAGAGTGGTCCTATCACATGACCTTGTGGTACACCTGCATTGATTTCTTTGAATTCCGAGTAGGCTTCTTCTTGCTTAACCCCAAAAACTCTATCTGACATTTGTGATTCCAATAATTCTATGTATTTACTTGCAAACATTTTGCTTAAATTATATTCCTTGACGTCCTTCATAAAGTCCTTCATGCCATACTTTATCATAAGCTTGCGCCACGCCAAGAGAGACAGAGGAGCAAACTTTCTTTTTTTTTACTGACTTGTTTATTATATCTGTTATTCTATAGACTTAATCGATAGTCAAATGACTTTTCTGAAAATGGTGTGATGAAATTAGAGCCTTAGCGTCTATGAAAGGTTTCAGCCTTTTTAGCAATAGCTTCTCACATAGCTTTGAAATTACAGGTAGTAAAGTAATTGACCTATACGATAATACTGTATTCGGTTGCTTTTCAAGTTTAATGGTCATTATGACCTCTGCTAATTTTTGTATCTGAGGAATATAATATGTTAATCTGAACAAAGAATTTATAAGGTATGTCAGCTTTACTATGGCCTTTTAGGAAGTTGTTTTATAATTTCCCCAGTAATTAAACCAAATCAGGTGCTTTCCTGGGATTGACATTTACTTCAGTTTCATTGGACACTTCTTTTAGAGTGACTAATTTAATTTCATCTTTTTTATGTAACATTTTCCTTAACCCCTTCATTTGGCTTAAATGTTTCCTGAAATTCAGCAAATTTTATAAAATAATTTGTTTAAGTAGTATTTTCAGAAAGATTTCCGAAATTGAAATTTAAAAAATAACACAAACTTATTTTTAACCAAAATTACGGTTAATTTTCAATATCAGACTGACTGCTGCTTTCTAATATTATACTATTTACATATGGACTGTTGCCATATAGTCCTGATTTTTCATTAAAATTGACGTAAAGCAGCCCCTGCATCTCTTTCTAATGGGTCGGGTGTATTGATCACCTGCCCTTCCCATTGGTCATTTAGGTAACATGGTTGATAAACCTGGCAAATTAGAAAGGGATGCAGTTACTGCTTTGCATAAGTTTTCTCTGTCGAAGTGGAGAAACGTGACTGTATTGCAGCACTCCGTCTGTTTGTATTATATGCCTATGAAGTAGATAGTCAATTATATTGCTATATAATTACAAATGCAACTTTGTTAGCATTACATGACAATTTGCTGCAAACATAAAAGTCGACTACAGGAAAAAGTCTTGAATTCAAGAAGAAGAAGAAACAATCCAGTTGACAGTTTTCTATTTACTATTAATATATGTCATGTGTCAAAATATCTATCAATAATTTTCAAATATGGAAAGATGAGACATAAATAAAAACAGAACATATTATTTTATTTTCATGAAAAGTGCAAAAATGAATCATAAAATTATAGCTACATCAGCATTATATGTAAGTAATAAGTAATTGTAAATGTAACCTTACTCTTGTACTAATTAGTTCAGTTTTATTGTTATTTATAATTATAGTCATTCATATAATTTCGGTCAGTATAGGGCTACGTCGCATCGCGTCAATCGGTTCCATCTTTTTTGACGTGCTATGAATCTTCGAGGGTACATCAATAGAGAGAATTTCTGCGTATAAGAAAAATTCATATATTATATGGTATTTTCCCGCAGTCATAGTTTAGATAATCTTGGTCTATTGTTCCCATTTTGCCATGTTTGAATTTACAGGAGTGACCCTGTTCGTATCTTGTAATAATTTTCCTTGTTCTAAAATTTAGAGATTGCCCCACCATTAAACCTATAGAAAAGTAAAATATTCAGGTGGTTCATCCTACACTGTTCCAAGAAAACTTTTGCTGAGTTTCAATCGTTTTCGTGGTGTCCAAGCTCTGTCTATGACATAGCGCTCGTCCGCGATTTGTGTTCTGCCATAATATAAAATATATAATAATATAATATATAATATAATAAAAATCACATAAAAAAACATTCTTGCCTTGAAATAGTAAGGATACGTTCGTAGCCTCTAAAATTACATAAAACCAAGACAAAAACAAATAGATTTGCAGAAATTAAAAGAAATAAGCGGCTGCATGATAAATTATTTCGAATATTTGAAAGAAATTCATACAAAAGCTTTCAAAAAAGCCTGTAATCAAAACTTAATTAATTTTATTTTATAGGAAAGTTTAATACATATAGTACATATAGTACATCGCTATCTGATAATGGTTTGCACCGTTCATGAAGTAGCTCAAAATTATCTTCATCCTCAGAAGAAATTGTCTCTGCAATAGAGACATGATGGTCAGAAAGGTGATGGATTTTCACAAGCTTCATTCTCGCTGTGTGTAGCTCTTCCTTTTCTGAAAATATAATCAATAATTAAACTTTGCGATGATGATGCTAGTAATTTTTTATGTTGTTCACGATATTCTGACATGCAGCTCTGCAGATAACGTTGTAATTTACAGGCTCGTTCAGAATTAGGATCATTAATAAGAAAATGATTTTCTAATTTAATTTACTGCAAATTTGAAGACCTCCTTGAACTAATTTGGTAATGAGGGAGGTTGGTTTTTCTTCCTCATCATTATCATTTTCTAAACTCACGACGCCATTTAAAGTTAGATTTCAAGTTTGATCAATTATATCATGGCCACTTAATTCATCATCCACAATAAATTTATCTATGTCACCGTGGCTCAAGGTATTAAAACCATCTTCGACAATTTCATGTGCCAAATTAGTTATTTTATCTGATAGTGTCGATGTTTAAATGGTTGCATTGCTTGTTACACATTGTTACACATGCTGGCCAAACCTTTTTAAAACAGGCATTTAAAGTTCTTGGTCTTATTTGAGCGGAAGTAGATGCAACATGAATCAAACAATCAAATATAGCCTCATGGATCAGAGTTGTTGGACACATTCCTGAATGATATAATCGATAAAGGAGAGACGATAACATTTACCATGGAAAAGGAATATAATAACACACTACTGCATTTTATAACGAACTATCGAACACCTTAAAACGCTTCTCCAGAAAGGATTTAACTTTGATTATGGGTGATCTAAATGCCAAAGTTGGTAGGGGACAATCGGGAGAATTCATAGGACAATTTGGACTTGGAGAAAGAAATAAGCGAGAAGACCGACTGGGTGAATTTGTATCAGAAGAAGAGTTTGTGATTACTAACACTTACTTCAAACTCCCACACAGAAGATTATATACATGGAAATTACCTCAAGATACTCCAAGCCGCATAGTGAGAAATCAAATAGATTACATTCTGATTAATAAAAGATTTCGGAACAGCATAAGATCAGTCAAGTCATACCCACATAGCAACTCAGACCATAACCCACTGATTGGCAAAATTAGGCTCAGGCTAAAGAAGGTTAGACGTAGTGTCAATCCAAAATTTGTCATCAATCTATTAAAAGACCAACACACAGAACATAGTGTAAAGCGGTATATACAGTCAGTCTGATGTAATAGACCAGAAACTAGAAAAGTTACATTTAGTTTTAAAAGACATACGAGAGAAATTTCTCAAACCACCAAAAATAAAGAAGAAATCGTGGATGACAAATGAGATTCTAGATATGATGGAAGAGAGGCAAAAGTTCAAAGATCAAGACGTGTTATTATACAAAAGAATCGATAAAAATATCAAAAAGCTATTAGAATAGCTAAGGATACACATCTAAGAAAACAGTGTGCGGAAATACAGCAATTGCAACATAAACACGATAACACGATTCATTTAATATGCACAAAAAATTTAAAGAAACCGCAGGTTTCAGGAAACAGCAAAGCTGGTTAAAGTCGACCTTCGTGACCATACCAAGAAAAGTAAATGCCAAGACATGCGAAGACTACAGAACAATTAGCCTAATGAGCCACTTACTTAAAACGTTCTTGAAAGTGATACACGGCAGAATATATAAAAAATGCGAAGAACAAGTATCATGGACGCAGTTTGGATTCTGCAATTACTTTGGCACCCGAGAGGCTCTATTGGCTGTCCAAGTGCTTTTGCAAAGATTCAGGGATGTTAACTGTGATGTGTATATTTGTTTTATCGACTAAAAAAAGGCATTTGATAGAGTAAAGCATAAAAAACTTATAAAACTTCTTGAAAGAAATGGGGTTAGATGATAGGGACTTGTGAATCATCTATAATTTATATTACTACCAAACAGCCAATATTAAAGTGGGTGATCAATTGACAGAGGCAGTCTCCATAGATAGCGAAGTGAGACAAGGATGCATTCTCTTCCCGTTGTTATTTGTTATTTAATATATACTCTGAATATATCCTCGAGCAAGCGCTGGGAGAAGTACAAGAAGGCGTATTAGTCAACGGAATGCGTCTAAACAACATTAGATATGCCGACGATGCAGTAGTTTTTGCAGATAGTCGAGACGGTTTGCAAAGGATAATGTCGCTATATCAGATATAAGTAGAGAACACGGACTTGATCTTAATACGAAGAAAACAACGTACATGGTAGTCAGTAAGCGCGAAATATTAAATACACAGCTTTTGGTTAACCAACATCTAATTGACAGAGTGGACAGCTACACATACGTTGGTACCAACATTAACAACCAATGGGATCATTCCAGTGAAATAAAACAACGCATAGGAAACCTGAGAAAATGGTTTAATACATCGACAACCGGACTATTCAGTAGCAGCAAGCAAAGTTAGGATAGGCATGTTGATCGCCAACATAAAAAGAAGAAGAATAAATATCCACTTACAGGAATTTTTGTTTGAATTAGTTCCTCAATCCAAATTGCGATGGCTCTTTCTGTTTCTTTTAATAATGCATCCCTTGAGTAAGATGACAATTTGGCGCTTAATTTTGTACCAGAAATTATAAATTTTCTTAAAGCAATTTCATTTTTCTTAATTGCTCTTAGAGTTGATTCGCCTAAATTAAAATGTGTTTCAATCGCCGCAGATCCTCTCCTTTTCCTAAGCGACCTAAAATTGCAATTTTCGTTTTCAACGAAATTAATTGCCTTTGATGTTTGTTTTTCTCAATTCTTCTTTTTCTTGATGCTCCTATCCATTACGAATATTGGGGATTATCATGGCAATCTTTATCTTATCTGCAGCAACGCGGAAAAGCTGCACAGATGTTGTATTGAACCAGATTTTGACGTTCTTTAACTAAGATGTTCTTCTTCTTCCTGGACCTAGCTTTCCAAATATTTTTTCTTGTAGGACGGCTTGAAGGAGAGTATATCTGGTTTCATTTCGCATATGTCCGAAGAATTATACCTTTCGAGATTTAATGGTGGTCAGTACCTCTAGGTTCATTCGAGGTTGGACTGTGTATTCTAATGTATTGCCATTCCATGCAGTTTGGAATTTTTGACTATTACTTTGTCTGTAGTTACTATTGGTTCTTTTTTTGAGTTTTTGGGCCCTTATTTAGTTTTGACAAGGCTATTATGTTAGATTGTCTCTATGTTTTTGGAATTTCTCAGCCCTTACAGCACGTTTTGTAGAGCTGCTGAATCCATTTTTTTGTTCTTTGGCCTAGATGCTTTATATGTTTACTGAATATAGCATCCATACATGCGGCTTTCTCGTTTTTTAGCCTGTTCATACTATCGTGGAGTTCTGTTATTGTAAATAGAGTTTCTATGTGGTTTGTAACGGTTGTCCCAGTCTCCTTTTAATTTTTGGGTCTTTATATCGATTCTAATCTTGACATTCACAAGAAATTGAGTAGCAGCTTATTTTACTGTAACCTTGCAAGGTGATTTATGTTCATTAGGGTAACCGTTAAGTTTTTAACAAGCAGAGGTAAATGACAATAAAGGACCAGCAAGAAGACATACTTTCTGGTTGGAAGATAATATACAGTGCTTTTCAGATAAAACTAACTACCTTAAATAACTTTTGAACCTCTAATTTTTTGGAAAAACGCAAAAACACTTTAATTAATATCTGAAGGGGGAGGCATAATATCATATTTAAGGTTGCTGGAAAATGCACCCTCTCACCCCCCGTATCAACCCTTTATTTTTTTTAAATTACTACCCCTTTATTTATTTTATATTTGGATTCTCCTTTTTGTACTGATTTCAGAAATGTATAATACATGATACTTGAAGTGATTAGTTTATGAGAAAAGTAAATATAAAAGCAAGAAAATTGGATTGAAAAAAAAATTATTTTTTAACAATTTTATTACACACATTTAGAACAAACATTTTACTACTAAAAATTTTTACAATAATTGTTCAAAATGACTGCCTTGCACTTCCATACAATAGTACAATCTATTTTGAAATTCTTCTCTGACATTGCTTAACACGTCTGCATTTAATTGTCGACATTCACCCTCTATTCTTTGTTGTAAATAATCTAGATATTCTGGTTGGGTAGCATAATTTTTGTTTTTAAATACTACCATAAGAAGAAGTCTAGTGGTGTTCAATCCGGTGACCTAGGTAGCCAATCGATCATCTGTCGTCTTTTACCTATCCAAGGACCGGGAAACGTTTCTTTTAAAAATTATCGCACAGATAAAGCAAAGTGTGGAGAAGCTCCATCATGTTGAAATACAACAAAATCATCGGAAAGGTTATCATCATTTGCTACTATTGTTCTAACGATCAACCACTTGCCTATATAATTCAAGATGCGATGCTCCATTTAAGTTTCCAGTGATAAAGAAGGGTCCGATAATGTGATTACGTAGGATACCACACCATACGTTTAACCTTTGAGGATGCTATGTGTGAAATTCGCGTACAATATGTGGATCACTCTCAGCCCAGTATCGGCAATTATATCTGTTCACCAAACCGTTTAATGAGAATGAGCATTAATCCGAGAAGCAAATATTGTTTAACAATTGTGGATTGTTAATAATGCATTTTATCATTAATTCGCAACATTCGGGACGACGACGATCAAAATCTTCTTCATTTAACTCTTGTACTAATTTAATTTTATATGGATAAAACTTAAATTTATGGAGGACTCGGAAGGCTGTAGAAGATGAAACACCGATTGCTCTGCTTATTGTTGACTGTGATTGTGATTGTTAAGAGTCTAAGTTAACTTGCCCTAAAACAGCTACTTGGATTGCTATTTTATTTACAAGTTCCTTTCGGTTATGTTTTTTATTGCAAACTGACCCTCTTGATCTAATTTTTTCTGCATCAGTTCAATCACACACTAATGAGTTGCATGTCTATTGTGGTGTGTTTCATTAAAAATTCTAGCAGCAGCTCTTGCACAATTATTATTTTTGTAGTATAAACCTACAATTTCGATTCTTTCTTGCAAAGTGTACACCATTTCAGCGATCAAATTGCACACGTATCAAAATAAGCTGTTACTTACAAGTTATAACAAATTGTCGCTATTAACCGATTAAAACAAATGTAAAAATGATATCGAAAACCTTAGATAAAACTTGAATAAAAAGTGAATTTTTGTATTTCTTGGTTTTTAAAGGTACTACAAATAGTACGGTTAAATATTTAAAGAGTTTAAATTAGTCTACACCCTATTTGGTTAGAGTCAATTAAGGTGATTGAGATACTGTCTTGTTAACAGGAAAATTGTCTATCTGATAAACTAATCACTTCAAGCCAAAGGTATTATACATTTTTGAAATCAGAACAAAAAGGAAAATTCAAATATAAAACAAAAAAGGGGAAAGTAATTTAAAAAAAATAAAGGGTTGATACAGGGGGTGAGAGGGTGCATTTTCCAGCAACCTTTAATATGATATTATATCTCCCCCTTCAGATATTAATTGACGTGTTTTGGCGTTTTTTCAAAAAATTAGAGGGTCAAAAGTTATTTATGGTGGATAGTTTTATCTGAAAATCACTGTATAGGGTAATGACGCCTATATTAACGTTATTTGTAATTTTGTTTTGCTAAATATCATAGTTTTTGTTTCTTTCATTTCTCCTTCATATTTTCTTCTATGCTAATATTAGAATAATGGTATTAGTTGTGCTCCACTTAAGTCTGTCAAGCTTTTATTTTGTATTTTTTTTCAGTCAGTGATTACATAAAAATACATCAATTTAAAGATTTCTTTAACCTTATAAATTTTAATCGTAACGGCAACACTGTAAAACTTTTAGAGAGAATGATCTTGCGCCGATTACTTGCGCACTAGAGCATGCAACCCTAAGCTGTGATTCCCCTTGCTTAAGCGAGGAATCGTATTTGCCAGTGAAATCAGTTTACCTTTACGTATAAGCTATATTTAGGCTTAATTTGATTATTCAACTAAAACCACCACGACTGGATGGACATCGTTTTCAATATTTATTGATTATAAACCAGCCAGCAGGTTGTCCATCACACAGAAACTTCAGTAATAAAGTTATGGTGGTTTTAGTTGAGTTTTCAGAAGAGGTGTACGTCGCTATCGCGGTGACAAAAGTTTTGTTATTAGAATAGATTATTTAATTCGATCAAAATTCCACTTAACATGATATTCTCCAAGGAATTTTACCGGGTAAGTTTGTGTATTTATAATTTTTACCAATTACGCAAAACTATGTAGTAGATAATTAGCTACAACATAGTAAATGCATTCTTTTTTTAAATTGTTTACAGTAATAATGAGCACGATAACTTATTTTTAAATATTTATACTGAAACTTGGCATTTTAGTTAAAGTAGTACAGTAGTCTTGGTATTATATAATATTTTCTTTAAAAACTACTTCCCAAGGTTATTTAATCAACCGTTAAATTTCAAAATATCATTTGAAATGATTTTAACTGTTGTTGTTTTATTAAATATTATAGGATACTTATATCTAGCATTTATGTATGGTAAGTTTTTCTATTAGATTTTGTCAGGTTGATGTCAAATAAGCGACAAATATAGAATGAGGCTGTTCGTAAATTTGTTAGTATCATTTTTCTTCTTCTTCTTTACTGGCTTTACCAATCGGGATGAGTCTTCGCAGCATCCACTATCGCCTTCCATCCTCTACGATCTTGCGCTTCTATTTCCCATTGTTGTACCCCGATTCTAGATAAATTGGCTTCAACATCATCCTTTCATCTTTTTCTCGGTCGGCCTACTGATCTTCTACCATCTGGTCTTTCAAAAAGCACTGTCTTTAACACTCTGTCATCCTATGATCGTACCACGTGACCTGCCCATCTTATTCGGTTTGCCTTGATATGTCTAACTATGTTTTCAGTTCCATACTTCTTCTTCTTCAGTGCCTTATCCGGTCCGGATGTTGGCGATCATCAAGGCTATCATGGTTTTGTTGACTGCTCTGCGAAACAGCTCCGCTGAGGTCATCCCAAACCTTTGTCGGAGATTTTTCAACCATGAGATACGACGGCGTCCCGGTCCTCTTTTGCCAAATACTTTACCCCGCATAAAGAGTTGAAGAATTCGATATTTTTCTTTGTACCGCATCACGTGGCCGAGGTACCCAAGCTTACGTTGTTTAATTAAATTAAGCACTTCCTTTTCTTTTGTCATGCGCTGTAGGACCTAGAACGTTGGTGACATGGTCCACATAAGATATTTTTAGTATCCTTCTGTAGATCCATATCTCGAAGGCTTCGATTCGTTTTTCAGTGGCTTGCGTCAGTGTCCAGGCTTCAACTCCATATAGTAACACTGGAAGAACGTAGCACCTCACTATCCGCATCTTGGTTCCCAAACTGAGATCACTGCAGCACAGCAAGGATCTCAACTTAATAAATGTAGACCGTGCCATTTCAATTCTGGATCTAATCTCTTGAGCGTAGTTCCATTGTAAGTTGAGGGTAGTTCCGAGGTAAGTGAATCTGTCGACTCTCTGGATCTCTTCGCTACCTGCCATTAGTGCCCCGGAATCTAAATTTGTACGGCTGACAACCATGAATTTAGTTTTCTTAATATTAAGGTTCAGTCCGTATGTTACGCTCACAGTTTGAACTCGGTCTAGTAAGGCCTGCAGATCATTTAGGCTGGTTGCTAGTAACACAGTGTCATCGGCGTAGCGGATATTATTGATGTATTTACCATTCACTCGAATTCCCATCTCTAGGTTTGTGAGAACTTCAGTAAAAATCTCCTCAGAGTATATATTGAAACGAGTCGGCGATAGCACACAACCTTGCCTTACTCCTCGCATGATCTTCACTTGGTCGGTCAGATGGTCTTCGACCTTGACTTGAGCACGCTGGTTCCAGTATAAATTCATGATGATCCGAATGTCCTTCTCATCCAATCTTACTCTTTGTAGGGCGGTGACCATCTTCTGGTGCTGACAACGGTCAAATGCCTTGGCGTAGTCAATAAAACAAATATAGACATCACAACTGACATCGCGGCATCTCTGAAGTAGGACTTGTAAGGTGAAAAGTGCTTCACGTGTACCCATGGACTTGCGGAATTCGAATTGCATTTCACCGACATTTTCTTCGCATTTCTTGAAAATTCTGGCATGTATGATTTTATGAAAAATTTTAAGTGCATGACTCATAAGACTGATAGTTTTTTTTTGGTAGCGTTACAAATGTTGACAATAGCCATTCCTCTGGGATATTAACTGAATCGTATATGGCGTTGAACAGTTCAGTTAACTCCTTCGTGCTCACTTCACTCATCACCTTAATAAGTTCAACGGGTATTTCGTCTGGACCTGTAGCCTTACCATTCTTAGACTGTTTTAAAGCAGCCTTTACCTCGCTTTCTAGAATTGACGGCCCTGTCATGCAATTTATTTCCGACACTGTCGTCGCCAGATTACCGTCTTTATTTATGAGGAGGTGTGTGTTTCTCCTCTTGTATTGACCAGTCGCTTCACGAATCTTTCGGTGGATATTTATATGATCGTGTTTCTCTTGAAGCTCCTCGATTAGTTTACATTTTTCTTGCATCAATGTCTCCTTGGCTCTTCGTATTTCTTTTTTAATTGTCTGGTTGGTTTCTTGGTATTTCTTCGCGTCCCTGTTTTTCATTAATCTTCTTTATTCCATTATCTGCATAATGTCATCAGTCATCCATTCTTTATTTTTTACTCTTTTTTTTCTTTCCATATGTTCTTTTCCCGCATTCAGCATGACGTCTTTGATATAACTCTATTTTTGTTCCACACTCTGTTCTTGTTGTTGAGCCGTTTCTAGTTTTTGTCTCATTGCATCTCTCACGTTCTGACGAACTACGGGGTCTTTTAGAGTGTCATAATCCAGGTTCTGTTTAGGTTTATTTTTGATGAGTTTCTTTAGTTTGAGTTCTATCCAGTCCACTAATGGGTTGTGGTCCGATGAGACGTCTGCTCCTGGGTAGGTCTTCACCGAAGTCAAGCTGCTCTTGAATCTTCTGTTAATGAGAATAAAGTCTATCTGGTTTCTGATGATACTGCTGGCTGTATCTGCAGGTGACTTCCACGTATAAAGTCGTCTCGGGGGAAGTTTAAACCACGTGTTAGCAGTGGTAAAATCTTCTTCCCGGTAAAATTGTATTAGTCGGTCTCCTCTTTCGTTTTTCTCGCCTAAGCCGTGTTGTCCGACGATGTCTTCTACTCTGCTTTTGTCAACTTTGGCATTGAAATCACCCATGATGATGGTTAGCTCGTAGCAGTTCCATACAGAGTCATCAATTCAGCATTGCGGCTTCTTCTCCAATCCCCTGTGAATTCATCTCTTTGAGCGTCAATTATTATTCTGAGAACCTTTCTTTCAAATACTAGAAGCTTATTGATTTGCCGCTGGTTGAGAGTCCATGTTTCACTGTCATATGTAATAATTGGGCGAATAATCGACTTGTACAGTGTTAATTTAGATTTTCTTTTTAGCAACTTCGATCTTAATAATGTTGAAATGGAGTATAATGCTCAATTTTATGGCATCGATGTTCTGCTTTATATCTTTACTTGCGCTGAGTCTGCCATGGGCATTTGCGTTAATTTAACTAATTTTCTTGGTATTTCTATTTCTAACAATTTGCTTCTTTTTATGGAATCATATGCTTGCTGGAAATCTATGAAAATTTGGTGCACATCGTGGTTGAATTCCCAGTTTTTCTCTAATATTTGTCGGATGGTAAATATCTGATCTATAGTTGACCTTCCAGCACGAAAACCGCATTGGTATTTGCCTAGAATATCTTGCGAATATGGTGTGAGGCTATTAGCAAGATAATTGATAGCACTTTATATGATTGCTAATAAAGGATGTGCCTCTATAGTTTCAGAATTTTTCTGTGTTTCCTTTCTTATATATGAGAATTATATCGCTTCCATTCTAATCCCTAGGCATTTTCTGTTATTGCCATACTCCCAGAATGATGTCATTCAATTTTTGGTGTAAAAGGATTCCTCCTTTTTTTAACAACTCTTTATTTATGCCATCATTTTCTGGTGCTTTATGGTCTTTTAGAGACGCGATTGCATTCTTTACTTCCTTAAGTGTTGGTGCTGGCATTTCGATATCTGCAGAATAAAACGTAATATCTGCTTCCTCCGTCTTACTTTTAATATTAAGTAAATTCTGTAAGTATTCCTTCCATCGTTCGACGATTTCCGTTTCTATTATTATAAGTTCACCTGCTTTATTTCTCATGGCTGTGTTACTCCAACACTTGCACCTTTTCTGACTGACTTCACCGTACTAAAGAATTTCCTTATTTGATTCTTGTTTGTGCTCTTGTTCTGCTATCTTCTCATCTGTGGGGTCTTGTAGCATTTTCAATCTTTTTTTCATTTTTATTTCCAGAATTTCCTCGCATGCTTTGTCAAACCATTTCCGTTTTGGGCGAGTTTTTTTTTCCAATGGTTTCCTTGGCTGCTTGTTCTATAACTGATGCCACTTGCTACGATGCTTATTCTAGCTCTACATTATGCTCTTCCTCTCCCAGCAATTGGAATCTCTTGCTTATTTTCACTTGGTAATCCAGTTCTTTATTTGGTGTTTGTAGGGCTCCTATGTTCCATTTTTTTTGTTGTTGTTCCAGTTTCTGTATTGATAATTGCTTTCTTAACTTCTCATACTTCTCAAATTAATAATGCTAGTAGAGTGGAAACGATCTATTTGATTCATTCTATTTTTGATCTATTTGATCTTACATCAATGAGGAAATGATCTATTTGATTTCGTGTTCTTCCATCATTTGAAACCCATGTGATCTTGTAAATGTCCTTTCTCTCGAATTGGGTGGATCTAATGATCATGTTATTAGATATTGCGAATTATGTTAGCCGGTATCCATTATCATTTGTTGTGTCGTGCAAGCTATGCTTGCCAATTACTTCTTTTAAATAATCTTCCTTACTTAGTTTAGCGTTGCAATCTCCCATCACTATTTTGACGCTATGTTTTTTGGCAGCTTTATACTGATGGTCTAATAATTCATAAAATTCATCGTTCCTATCTTTTTCGGCATCTTCTGTTGGGGCATATATTGAGAGTATTGTGTGATTAAACCACTTACCCTTGAGTCTAATATAGCAGATTTGTTTGTTTATTGGCTTGAAATCTATCACTGCTGACTTTAGTCTTTTTGCAATGACACAGCCACATCCGTATTCATGTCTATTCTCACTACCCGACCAAATGACTAGTATCTTTCATTTCCAGAATTCCAGTTGCTGTCCATGTTATTTCCTGTATTGTCGGTCAACATATTCCATGTTCCTATGCAAATGTCCTTATTTTGTTGAGAGTGTCGTTTATATTTCCTATCCTTCTGTTCCGAGGCAATGTTATCATTTTTGTTATAATTGAATTAGGTTGAATTGTTGTAAAAAGTATTGAGTTTGCTACTTTAGTTGAGTAGACTATATCTCGATTTTTATCCAGGTATTGAAAACAGTCTATTATGTTTGGCAAGAACACAGCATTTATATTTTTATTTATTCTGCGCTCGTCCACTGTTGGACATAGATCTCCTCATAATTTTCTGTTTCGATTTTATCCCTCTTGCATCCAATTCCTATAGCAACATATTAGATCGTCAGTCCAACGTGTGGTGTTTGGTGTATGACCTCTATTTCGATATGCATCATCTCTTGGTTTCCATTCCAGTATTCGCTTTGTTCATCTGTTATCTGTCATTTGACGTGACCTGTCCAGTTCCACTTCAGTGTTGCCATTCTCTCTACAGCATCAGCCACTCCTGATCTTGGTTATAGCTGGCTGTTTGGGATCTTGTTTGGTATTGAAACGCCCAATATAGCACGCTCCATTGCCCTTTGATCCACACAAATCTTTTTCACTGTTCTCCTTGTCATAGTCTATGTTTCCATTCAGTAAGTCAACACTGGCAAAACACACTGATTAAAGGTTTTTCTTTAAAGACATATTGATATAACAGATGATTTGAAAATGTAGTTCAATTTTCCAAAGGCTGTCCAAGTCTTATACGAAGGAAAAGCTCAACAGTTTGGTTATTTTTTCTATGTGGATCTCGTAACCTTGTTATTTATAGACCATTACCTTGTCTATGGATCTTGTTCCTACGCATATATCTTAGCTGACTACAAGATTTATCATCATCTGGGTTTTGCATATATTTATTTTTAATATGCTTTTAGCAAGGAAAGGTAGAGCTAATTTAAAAGCTCTTTGGCCTCATCTATCCTATCAGCTATTAGCACAATATAATCTGCAAACCTCAGGTAGCTAAACTTTTCTCTCCATTTATGTTTATGCCCTTGTCGGTCAGTCTTTCCCTTTCACATATATGGTGACAGTTTCGGTGATATAGTGTCCACGTTCTATCGGAAATTTCTGAGTTTGATGATCACAAACTCAAACACTAGCAGTTGCGTATTGGTATATGTGTTTATATATTTATATTCTTCTTAGAGTGCCGTCTCCCTACGGAGGTTAGCAATCATAATGGCTATTTTTATTTTAGAACTTGCTGCTTTAAACAAATCAATCGATCTGCAATGATACCAATCACGTAGATTCTTTAACCATGAGTTCTGCCGTCGGCCAACAGATCTTCTTTCTTCAAACCATTCCCTGTATTATCAGTCTCAAAATTTCATACTTTGGTCTCACCATATATTTATATACCGATAGTCAATTCGGCATTCTGTTAAGGCTTCCAACATTTTTGTTGATTTATGGTGTCAAAACCCTTTTTATAATTCACGAATATTAATTGTAGTGGTTTATTATATTGTAGTTGATAGGTTAGGATTTTAGGTTAGATAGTTGTTCCCCTATAATGCATCAGAGTACTGTAGAAGAGAAAAGTGGCTCCAAGATCTGGAGCATTGGAGCTAGGTGGAGGGATTCATGTTTTACTCCAGTTAATATACCCCACTCCATTGAATTCTTACACCCAAACGTTATTCTAAGTGGTGAACATGTCTCACATGCTGGGTTTAATTAAATCGCTTGATTTCTTGCATAAAAATCATTTCTCCTCGCAGATCAGGAAGAAGCAGAACTAATCTAACTTGACAATGGCTAGTGTGACCTTGCCAAAACGTCGCCCAAACAATGGGTTTTATTTTCATTCTATTTTATACGAGTATATTTTTTAATATTTTCATATAAAGTCTAATATTTTCTTTTAGAAAGGTAAAGTCAAAACAGCCTACACGGAGATATTGGAATCTTTAAGAAGAGATTTTTATTGGAAATGGGAGAAAAAGGCACGTGCTGGTTCCCAAGGGTTAGAACTTTATATAAAAATAAAAACTCTAGGTACAGGTTCTTTTGGACGAGTGGTGAGTAGATACAAATTTTGAAATCAATAAGAAATGGCCACAATAAGAGTATGTTTCCGAAACTATATTATTGTGGCATATTTTTCAATGAATAATATATATTTTTCACTAACGTTTAACTGTAATTATAATATATATTACATTTTTATTTTATTTTTGACATTCCGATTTCCAATGCGATTTTCAAAAAAAATCTCAAATTAACATTCTAAGAAAATTGATTTTAACTTAAAATAACTAAAAAATGTGGAAAATGTAAGTATTTTCCACATTTTTAGAAATTTAACTGTCAAAATTTTAAAGTGAAAATATACTTTCACGTTTCCCTGAAGATATTGTCCGGTTGGACCGAAAACGTTTTGCAATAATTTTAATCCTTTTGGATAAATTTTAATTATTTTTTAATAAAATAATATATCATTATACAATAGAAGTTTCTACATCTTTTACATTTTTTTATTTTTATTTTTAGTTGAGCGTAGTTGTCATTTTTTATACAGGATGTATAAAAACGTTTAAATAAAAAATCCCACCATAATATCTAGTTTTTGAATTCGTCAGAACAATCTGGACATATTTTTTGTACAAAAGCTAATATACCTTCATTTATACCATCATTTTTTCTGAAATAATAAAGAAATATTTTTTATTCAAAAATTAACACCAAAAAAGAAAAATTAATAATTTTATTAAAGAAATTCGCTGCTACATTGATTTTTATTTTTATTTTATTTAATCTGTTTTACTTATTTTAGTACTTAGTGAAAAAAGAAAGTGAAGATCAGGATAAAGAAAAAGATGAGTACTATGCAATGAAATGTATTTCAAAAGCTAGAATAATGAAACTACAACAATTGGAACACACGTTATATGAAAAGAGAATTTTAGAGGCTGTACGGTTTCCATTTATAGTACATTTAGAAGCTTGCTATAAGGATAACAGTTATGTCTACCTCGTGATGCCTTTTATAAATGGCGGTGAAATGTTCACTCATCTCAGAAGGTATTTATTAGAATTATACAGATAACACTAAGTAGCTGTAAAAATAAGTTTAGTGTGTAAGCCCAGGGAAAAAGTGGAAAACTTTTTGGATCTTTTTTGTGGTTCCAAAATTAATATTCTCTGAAAAATTTAGCTTGTTCGTATGATTTTTCGGGATCAACTCTCTGACGACTGGACTATATTGATTTTTTTCTTCTTGGTACGTAAAATTCGATGATATTTTTTTTATCAAGGTATTAGTTTTATTTTGGAGGTAAGGACTGTATGCGGAAAAAGGAAACGCCTTTCTATCAAAGAAAAAATCAATATAATCAACAAAAGTGAAAAAAGTGGCATAAGTACTGTAAGATGATCGAACAATGTAAAATGGGCATTACTCAAGTATGACCATATTATTACAAAGTAAAGAAGAAATTTTTTTACAGAAGGTGGAAGCGCTGACCAAAAAATGAAAGTTTGTAAAATCAAGGGACTCCTGTGGATTAAGTATGCGAAGCGACAGATTTAGTTCCCGAATTCGTTGCTATCTAATTTTAGTTTTTAGTTCATCTACATTAGTTTTTTACAAAATTAATTATTATTATGTTTCAGGATGAGAAAATTTACAGAAGTATTATCAAGATTTTATGCAGCTCAAGTCTTATTAGCTTTAGAATTTCTTCATTTTTGTGACATAATATACAGAGATTTAAAGCCTGAAAATATACTTATCGACCATAAGGGCTACATTAAAATTGCTGATTTAGGATTCTGTAAGGTACTATCATATATTTATTCTATATAAATTGTCTCCAAAAATAATGCGTTCCTTAAAGGTATAGGTGAAAGGCGCCATGTAAAGCAAAAAAAAACATTTTTTTCTAAATTCAACTGTTTGGCCCAAAAACGAGAATACATTTTGGTATACAAAAAGAAATCTGTCAATTTCGTGCAGTACAAAAATCTTAACGTAGAGACGCGGATATTTTGGAGCAATCGCGTTTAGTATCACCGCGAAAATGTTTTCGGTTCATGAGTACCATAATATGATGATTATTTATGGAGAAGCGCAGTGTAGCAGTAATTTAGCTATAACCAAATTTAAATGCATCGGTAATCCATAGTACTTCATCAATCAGCCAATCGCGTCCACTGCTGGAAATAGGCCTCCCTCAGTTCTTTCCAGTGTTCTCTACACTGGGCCACTTGTAGCCAGTTTCCCGCTACACGTTTAATGTCATCGGTCCATCTAGTCGGTGGTCGTCCTCGGCTTCTTTTATAATTTCTGGGCCTCCATTCCATAATACGTCTTGTCCACCGTCCATCTTGTGTTCTGGCTAAGTGCCCTGCCCAGTTCCACTTAAGCGTCGTGGTTCTTTCGATGACGTCTTGAACTCCTGATCTTCACCTGATTTGTTGGTTTGTTATGAGGTCTCGAAGGCTCACGTTCAGCATTACACGTTCCATGGCTCGTTGTGTAACTCTAAGTTTATTCGCAGATTTTTGCGTGAGTGTTAAAGTCTCTGCTCCATAAGTTTATACAGGTAAAACACATTGGTTATAAACCTTTCGCTTGAGACACATGGAAATTGAACTTTTTAGAATATGGCTTAATTTGCCAAATGCTGCCCATGTTAGACCTATTCGCCTCTGTATTTCATGTGTTTGATTGTCTCTGCTTATTTTGATTTCGTGTCCCAGATATTTGTAAGTGTCTGTTTGTTGTATGATATTATTGTCAATAGTTATATTTCCACTCATTACGAGATTTGTTATAATTTTAGTTTTCTCAAAGTTTATCTTTAATCCTGCTCTTTCAGACAGACTTGTAAGCGAATGCATCATAGAAACTGTATCATGTAAGTTATCTGCGATTAATACAACATCATCTGCAAACCTTAGGTGATTTAATCTTTCTCCATCTATATTGATGCCCATATCTTGCCATTGAGTACCCTTAAATATTGACTCTAGAGCTGCCGTGAACAATTTTGGTGAAATATTGTCTCCTTGTCTAACTCCTCGACCTAAGCTGAATTTTTCTGTGTCTTCGTGCAGTCGTATACTTGATGTAGCGTTCTGATAGATGTTTTTGATTAGTGTCGTGTACCTGTAATCTATTCGACTTTGATTTAGGGCTTCCAGTATTGTTTCAAACTCTACAGAATCAAAAGCCTTCTCGTAATCGACAAATGCAAGAACCAGTGGTATGTTGTACTCGATGCACTTTTCTATTAAGATCTTTATGGTATGCAAATGGTCATTTGTGCCATATCCTGCCCTGAAGCCTGCCTGTTCTTTTGGCTGATAGAAATCAAGTTTAGGTGTTAGCCTCTTTGTTAAGATTTTCATAAAGAGTTTGTACATATGTGTCAAGAGGCTGATGGGTCTATAATTTTCTAATTTAGTAATATCGCCTTTTTGTGTAACAAGACTATTACTGCATTGTTCCAGTCTTTTAGAATCGTACCCGCATGTAAGCATTTAGTAAACAGTTCGCTTACTGATTTTAATAAAATTTATCCACCTGCTTTTATTGCCTCGATAACGAGTCCATCATCACCAGGCGATCGATGGTTCTTCATTTCCTTTAAAGCTGCTCTTACTTCTGACACAGTAATGGGTAAAAGTATTTCCGAACCCTAATTTATGAGAGTCTCTACTCGTGTCGGGAAATTGTCTTGTGGTCTTTAGCTGGTATAGAGGTCTTTATAAAATTCTCTAGTTATTTTCAGAATGTTTTGTTTATCTGTTGTTGCCTTTCCGTCTTTATCTCTCAGCTTGTATATTTCTTTTTTACTATGCGTAAGTTTTCTTTTCATTATCTTTAAACCTTTGTTCTCTTCTACTGTTTGAGTAATTACATTAGTATTATATCTTCTTACATCTTTTCTAATTTCCGCTGAAATTCTTTTATTTAGTTTTTTATATTCGTCTTTGTTTCCCTTTTCGTTCTCGCTTAGGTTTCGTTGTATTTCCATGAGAGCCCTTGTATCTTTGCTAATCTTTTCACTTTTGGTGTCATTTTTCTTGCAAAATTTGAGTTGTGCGTTTCTAACTGAGTCTGTTATTAATTTATTGTGATAGTCGATACTTAGAGGTTTGGGATTATTACTCTGTAAGGTTTCGGCTATATTTCGTATGTATGCTTCTGGATGATTTGGTGAATTCCAAACTATGCGTTTACAATTCTTTCAATTCTTTTTGCAGATTGATCGTTACTCTAGCTCTTACTGGTCTGTGGTCGCTTCCTACTGATAGTTTATTGAGTACAGTGACATCTTAAATCATTTGCTTTTTGTCTGTTATTATATAATCGTATTCGCTCTTAGTTCTTCCGTCTGGACTAGCCCACGTCCATTTTCTATTCTGTTTCTTCTTAAAAAAGGTGTTCATTGTATACAGTTTGTGTTGCAGTAGAAAGTTGGTAAGCATTTCGCTTCTTTCGTTTCTTACTCCGATTCCAAAATCTCCGATTGTCACTTCTTGTTCGTCTTTTTTCCTTCCGAGTTTCCCGTTAAAATCTCCCATTATCAGATTGTAATGAGCCGGTTCCTGCTTTTTTGCTCTTTCGATTTCCTCATAGAAGGCTTCGACAATTTCATCTTCGTAATCGCTGGTGGGGGCGTATACCTGGATTATTTTCAGATTGTATCTCTTATTTAGTATTAGATTTATATACATAACTCTTGGGGAAATGCAGTCAATGCTCTGTATATTTTTCTGTAATTTTTTGTGTACTAATAAACCTATTCCTCCAGTTGTCGTATCCGTTTCCCCTTTATAGTGGAATATGTTTCCTGATGTTAGTTTGACCTGATCTTCACCTCTTCTTTTGACTTCGCTAATTCCTATAATATCCCATTTCACATGTTTGAGTTCTTGCTCCAGTTCTGTCATTTTTTCATCCTTAGATAAAGTTCTTACATTATACGTAATTATGTGCAATGTTCGTCGTTCTTGGTAGCCTCTTACATCCCGGGGATTCTTCGCACCCTCTACCCGCTGTCCGTGAGTCCTACCGCTACCTTGGTCAGGAACTACCGAGCTGCCGGGGACTGAGGGCCGTTTTCTTGAATGTCTGTTCATGCTGAGGGGGTTTTGACATTTAAACACCACGCTTGCCAGGCAGGTTGGTGAGTTGGTTTGGGAAATTGGTAGGATAGTAGGTATTGGGTAGGAATGGGGTTAGGAAATGATTTCTCTCCACAGGAGTTGAGAGAGAATCAAGGCTCGCGTAGGGCAGGATCGCATCCCTGAAGTAAGTCTATCCTCCACTGGGATTGTGGAAGAGTACCTACCCACTACCCGCATCCATAGTACTTACTTAAGTAAAAATAATAATTTATTTAAAACTTCGAGCTTTAATCCAAAACCTTAATTAAATCAGATAATAGCAAATGACATATTTTTAATGCAAGAAATAATTATTTTGCAGATATTAGGTACATACATTTCCTCAGATGTCAACAACCTTGAATAGTAAATAAACAAGGGTTGGACTATTTTAAATGCCCTAAGTCACAAACAAGTTTTTATTCAGTAGCGCTTTCACTGCGTACGACGTTGATAAAATATTTAATTTTCTGAAAATAATAATTCACTTATATGGAAAACAATGCAATTTTTTTGGAAACCATTAACTTGGAAAAAATGTTATATGACTTTTTTGTTCTAAATTTTATATAATATCCATACCTTAAACGAACTCACAATTTTTGGTGACACCCTGTATAATACTACGGAACTGCAATATTAACACAGTGGTGCAGTTCTGAGATCATGACATATTATTCATTATTTAGCTATAGATTTTGCAAAGTATTTATATAGTATAATTCGAATACATGATACTGGTACGTCACGAGTGAAGGGAGTAGGCAGATTGGGGTCCGAAACTCGAACGGAACCGTACCCATCTTGAAAATGGCTTCAAAATGGGGTATCACTATACAAGATTATGTTTGAAAAAGGTTTCACTAACTATCCTAATAATAATGGCCATCCAATTTTATTCTTAGATTGTCCTTCGTTTAGGTTGTTTCGACTACATATCTGTTAATAGTGCACTAAACGTTGTTTCCTCGTCATTAAGTGATTCGTGGTTCCTAATTATTAGTCATATTTAATTGTTATAATATATATATATATATATATATATATATATATATATATATATATATATATTGTTATGATTTGTTGTTGTTGTATGAGCTATGATTAAATTTGAATGATATATATGTATGTATAGGGTTTTTATCGCGGTTCTCAAAGAATTAGTTTGTAAGTACTTTTTTAAATTATCTTTATTATAAATATTATGAAACAAACTTATCTATCTAATATAAGCAATATCAATTTAACACAATCTATCTAAAATTTGAAATTCTTACAATTATTAAATTATTAACAAAATTTGGTACCTTCTTTCACTGAACGCCTAAAGTTTTTCCAAAATTAAAGTTATTATCACCACTCGATATCTTCTTACTAAGCCTTGGTTATACAACTATGTTAATATCTACCTTCTGAATTATCTCCACTCACCATATAAATATATATTCAACTCCTTGTAATTTCCATATACTTAATGTAATTTGAAATATACTGGATCTTGTGGTTGTATTATTGAATGCTTATTTCAATTAATTAACTTCAAACTGTCACTATATTACTGTAGTAATAATTAATCTCCAACTGTATTTAACTTAACAATTCATTTAACTTAATCAATGCCTTCTGCTAGCTAAGAATCTCTTCATAACCTCATAAACAACTGACTTAATAATCCTTGAATTGTTATAACTAACTCCTCAATAATAATCTTGTAACTGATTTGGAACTTCTTCTAACTAACTCACTTAACTCAATTAATAACCTTCTTGTAACTAAATTCTTGAATTATAACTTTACTACTTGATAACTGAACTGGTAACTGAACTGAACTAAACTACTAATTCAAACTGACTGACTGACTGACTAAAACTGCTAACTGACTCGAATTACATGGCTTTATATTTTTTTATTCTTTCCAGAATATTCTAGCAATAAATATTGTTCGAAACCTTCTATTTTTTCTATATGAACAATCTGGAATGATTTCCTGACTGTGATGTGTTATGTAAATAGTCCCATTGACATTTCTAGAGTTTTCTATCTATACTTTACTTGACTTTAGGCTCTCCAGATCAGAACTACACTATTATATGTAACTTAAACATTTATATTAAATATATTTTTACTATTTTACATCCACAATTATATTCTAAATTAACATTCCAAAAATAAATAACTTTTTTCTTTGACACTACAGTGTATGTTTGGTTGCATAGCACATGGCTGAGTAAACATATTAAATATTAAATAAAATAAAATAAAAAAAATTTCTTAAACTTAATTCTTATGCTAAATTCTTAAAAATACCCTCATATAATTATTTTTTAATAATATTATCTAATATATAACTTACATATTATGTCTCTAACCACTATTTAAATAAATCTACTAATCAAAACTGCATATCTGGTTGTATATATTTCTAAGTTAATTATTGTATTTCTGTTTTCATAATATATATATATATATATATATATATATATATATATATATATATATATATTATGTATTTATGTTCTTTTTCATACAGTTAGTCCGGGGTCGTACTTGGACGCTTTGTGGCACACCTGAGTACATAGCTCCAGAAATCATCCTAAGCAAAGGTTATGGAAAAGCCGTCGACTGGTGGTCGTTTGGAGTGTTGCTTTTCGAAATGAATGCAGGTTACGCTCCATTTTCTTCTGCAGACGTAATGAAAATATATGAAAGAATCATCGCGGGAAAATATAAATGCCCAGCTACGTTTACTTACGAATTGCAAAGCCTTATCCAAAATATTTTACAGGTAGATTTAAGTAGAAGGTGAGTACAACATTTCTTCCCATAAGATATTTAGTTTTTAGTCCGTATATAAGAGGAATTAAACAAAATTTAAACAATAGAACAAACTAGAGTACATAAATGACATAAATGTGTATATGAATTATTAAAAATAATATTGGAAAGTAAAGAACAAATACCTATAGATTGGGCAAAATCCACTATTTTTGATATATCGACACCTCCTACGTAGAATATCGTAAGTGCATTCGGTCAACTTTACAGTACAGCTGTTTAAAAGTTCTCTCAATGTCTATTAATGATTGTTCATAGTCGTCCTAGATGTATCGTAGTCTAAATAAATCATGCAATACCTTTTAATAACCTTATTCTAAGATCCATCAACATAACGTTAATTTTAATAAAGCATAAAAACCTTCTAGTAACAAAAAAAAATAAAAAATATATAACTCACTATCACCCTCCTTCTGAGTGTGCCAACTTCTAAAAAGCAATGACAAATAGATACTTTTAAAGTGGATGCAGCATACAAATACATGGCTATGCGATCGCGATTTTTGCCCACACAATTATCCGACCAAAATCTAAATTCATTTGTGCCTAGGTCCTTATGATTTAAAATAAATTTCATCTAACATGTAGAATCCCCATAAGCGCCCCTTTTGCTCTGCCCTTTATGCATCATGGAGCAAGTACCTTCTTTATCCACGACATTGAAAACAGTGAAGATGAATATTAATAGTTTATGTTTATAATAAAGATAATAATGAAAGTATTTTCTGAAAATTGAATGTAGGTGTTAATATTTTTCCCTTATAGGTTTTAGCTTAGTTTTAATCAAGGAACTTTCTTTCACGCGTGAGATTTTTACTATGCAGATGTGATTCATAAATCTGTATTTCAAGCAATGTTTGTTTCTTCTTCTTATGGTGCCCTACCCAATTAGTTGATGTTGGCGACAATTCTGGCATACCCCCCTCGATCTTGTGTGGCTCTAAAAAGTGCATGGGCATCAAGATTTGTCCAATCCCTTATGTTTTTAAGCCAGGAGTATTTCTTTTTTCCGATGCCGCGTTTTCCTTCTATCTTCCCTTCCATAATAAGATTTAAGAACTGGTACTTGGAATTTCAAAATATATAACCCAGATAAACAGTTTTTCTTCTTTTTATTATTGGCAGCAATTCTGGTTCTCTGTCCATTCGATTTAATACTTCGACATTTGTTGTGTGATCTGTACAGGGAATTTTATCCTGGAATCCAGAAATCTAAATACCCACATTTCAAAGGCGTCTATTCGGTTCATCACATTGGCCTTTATTGTCTAGGATTCTTCACCATATAGCAGTATGGAGTAAATGTAACATTTTACAAAGCGATATCGAAGCGTTAAGTTGAGGCTGCTGTTGCTTAGCAAAGTTTTCATATTAGTAAATACTGTTCTGGCTTGCCCAATCCTGCTAGGTATCTCTATGTCTGGATCTAGATCTACAGTTATCCAACTACCAAGATATCTGAACTTGGGGACCTTTTGGATGTTCTTGTTGTTTACTCTTATATTTAATTGCATATTTCGTGTTCTACTAACCACCATTACCTTCGTCTTGTCTATATTAATCTTCAAGCCCAGTCGTTCTTCCTCAGTGTTTATTCTGTCTATTAGTCGTTGTAGTGGTTCTTGGCTATCAGCTATTATGACTGTATCATCAGCATAGCAAAAGATTACTAATAGTCTGTCCGTTGATTTTGATTCCATCTTCAGTGTCACTTAAGGCTCTATCGAAAATCGTTTCAGAATAAACATTAAAAAGGAGGTGTGACAGAACACAACCCTGTCGTACACATTTTTCGATTGAGAAATATGATGTAGATCATATTCTGTCCTACTCTCACAGATGCCTCTTGATTCATATAAAGGTTCTTTATGATTTTAAGGTCATTCTCATCTATCGAACGTTCCTGGAGCAATCTTACTAATTCTGAATGATTAACACAATCGAATGCTTTCTGGTAATCTATAAAGCATATGAAGACATCTTTTTGCTGATCTCTGCATTTCTGAAGTAGGACAGTTAAGCTATAAAGTGCTTCTCTTGTGCCAAATCCTTGTCTGAAACCAAACTGTGTGGGGCTAATGTTTCTTTCACATCTGTTGTATATTCTTGTGTGAATTATCTTTAAGAAGAGTTTTAAGACCTGGCCTAATAAGCTGATCATTCAAAATTGGTCGCACCTATTAGCATTTGGCTTTTTTGGGATTGGTATAAAGGTTGATTGAAGCCAGTCCTGTGGTATTTGACGGGACCTATAAATGTCATTAAAAAGATCTACCAAGGCGTCTAAATTGTCTTCACTCAACATTGTTACAACCTCTATGTGTATGTCGTCTGGGCCTGGTGCTTTTCCCCATTGCTCTGTTTGGTTGCCCTTACAACTTCTGCCTTCAATATTTTATATTAACTTTCAGAGTTTCTTCTAGTTGGGTATGAGTATAGTTGCTGTGTGTAGTTTCTCCAATGCTGAAGTAGATCTTTGGGATCAGTAATTAATTTATTATCCTTCACAATACTGTTAAAACTGCAAGGTTTTGTATGACCTATTACTTTTTTAATAAGTTTATGCACCTCCTCCATTTCCTCCGACATTTTTTTCATATTTGTCGGTTAATCTGCTGATGTTTGGTTCGGTCTTTGTTTTTAAATGATCTGCGGTTGTCCATCATTGATAATATTTCGTCAGTCATCCAATTCTTCTTTTTGTACTTTTGGGAAGCAAGCAGAGACTTGGTAGTGGTTACGATAGCTTTTTTAATACAATTCCATTTGTCTTCTATACTAATCTAATAAATAAATGGTCAAAAGACATCGCACACATTTTATGGAAAATATAATACCACACAAAGGACATAAAACTTTGATGAATAGATTGGTGTCGTAAATCTTTGTTTATTGTCTCGGTCGTAAATGGATTACGTAGACACGCTGTATACTAAAATTGAACACTACAGATATAGATATTAAAATAACTAATATCTTACCTTTTTCATGCCTTTCATTGCATGTTATCGAAACCATTGCAATGTTCGGTGCAAAACTGTTGTAATTCTGTTACATTAGAATTTTTGCACGGAACTTATGTACAAAAACGCAAAATAGTTAAACTGTTGTTGTTGTAATATTTAGCCGGTTAAGCATTTGAAAGTTACTAAAGTTTTACAGGGGATAGATATGCATGTTTACAATTGAATTCCATGATTACTTCATTTTCGTAAAATTTTGAGTTACTGCAGCCTTGCACTGAACGTGTGATAGGACCTATTATATAAACCACAAACGATATTTTAAACGATCCTTATATTTTTAATAATAAAATTATTTGTAGGTATGGAAATTTAAAAAATGGTATACAAGACTTGAAGAGCCATCGCTGGTTTAAAGATATGGATTTTGTTGCAATTTACAACAAACAAGTGGAACCACCGTTTAAACCAGCACTGAAATCAGTTGGTGACGCAAGCAATTTTGATCATTACGATGAAGAAACGCTAAGAATAAGTGAACATAACTTATTTAAGGAAGATTTTGAGTTCTTTTAGTTTCAGTTTGGATTTAATGTATAATATATATCATAAGAGTGTTATATTTTGTTTCTTAAGTTGATTTATGTTCATTAATAAATAATTAATGGGAAATATGAGATATTTTGATTTTTATTAACATACAGTGGGTGATTAAATTATTATGATCAGTCACAAAAATTTAAGTTTTTCATATTTGTTCAGAAATTTCATAATAAAATTATATGCTGATATACGATTAAAGTATGCCAATATATTTTGTCACTGATAACCTTACTTTTTTGACGTTTACCGCTCTAGAACTGTCATTTGTGTCAAATTACATGACAACATACACATTGTGGTGAATTTACGCTTGGAATTTACAACTGAATTTGTATGTTTTTGTATTGTTTTTGAAAGATTAGTATCGTTTTATCTTTGTAGTATGTTTTATTAATTTATTAGTGGTGATTGTGAGTGAAAAAAGAATAGTCGAAAGAAAATGCAAAAAAGTATTTTTGAAGTGTGTATATTTTAGGCAATTCCTAGCTGAGCGCTTTCGGCTTTACAAAGCCATCATCAGAGCTATGGTCAATTTTTTAAATACCACTACAAAGGAGAGATCTCATTTCCTTAAATTTCAAAATTATGATTTTGTAGGTGTTGAAATTCTTAAAACATATAAAACATATATAAAGCCGACACTGGACTTCACAAGAATTTTTCTTTCACAAGACTTTTAAGAATTTCAACACCTACAAAATCATAATTTTGAAATTTAAGGAAATGAGATCTCTCCTTCGTAGTGGTATTAAAAAAATTGACCATAGCTCTGATGATGGCTTTGTAAAGGCGAAAGCGCTCAGCTAGGAATTGCCTAAAATATACACACTTCAAAAATACTTTTTTGCATTTTCTTTCGACTTGTCATAAGTGTGTACAAAAAAATATCAGTCTTTTGATTGAAAAAAGAATATCAGTTTTAATTTTAAAGACATTTTCAAAACATTTCGATTTTTGAGAAGAAAATCATAATGGGTAAGGCTAAAGACGTCCCTGTGTCTAAAATGGTGGAAATAAAGACACTTCTATTGAATACAAAGCTTTCCCAACGTCAGATAGCTCAACAATGCCAAGTAGCGCAAGCAACAGTGGGCAATATCAAGAAAAAAATTGAAACCAACAAACCCCTGATTCACCAGCGTGCCCAAAAATGTGGTCGAAAGCGTGTCACTACACATAGAGACGAAAGAAAAATGAGGGATATATTCGTAAACAATAGAAAGAAGCCAAGAAGAATCCTCAAGGGACTTATTCGTGAAGCTGGTATGCCAGTTTCTGACATGACAGTCCACAGAAGGCTTACTGAGCAAGGTTTCAAATCATGTCGCCATGCAAAAAACCAAAGTTGACCATCGTAATGATGAAACAGAGACTGGAATGGGTCAAAGAACACCAAAATTGGACAATTGAGGATTGGAATAAGGTAAATTACGTCACTACTAAAGTTTAAATCACTATAACCACTGTTTTTATCCTAAAAAAATATCTTATAGTTTTTTTTATTCACAGGTTTGTTTCTCCGATGAGTCTACAGTGGAGATACTCATGGATAAGTCGGCCTTCGTCCGAAGGCGAGTGGGTGAAAAATATCATGATTGCATAGTGGAGCGAGAAAAGCATCCTCTCAAGATTATGGTATGGTCTGTGATCAGCAGTAAGGGCACAGGGAGGCTGTACATTGTAAATGGAATGATGAATCAACATCAGTATATTGAAGTTCTGAAACAAAACTCATGCCACAAATCAAAGACTGGTTTGGCGAATCGGAGGATTTTACCTTTATGCACGATTCAGCACCGTGCTATAAGGCAAAAAGAGTAACATCGTACCTGGAAAAAAAAGAAAATTAAAGTACTGAAGTGGCCAGGTAATTCCCCAGACTTGCCACCTGGCACAGAAACGATAAAATAAAAGAAAACTGCCTGAGAAACATTCAAAGCATGCCAAGGAGGATCAAAGCTGTCATCGAAGCTAAAGGAGGTCACACAAAATATTAAAAAAAAAAATTTATTTAAGGTCAAAGAAAAAAATATTTTAAAATTTTGTAAAAGAACGTGTTTATGATCTATTTTTATATTATATTCACATTATTAGACACTCATATGTAGTTTTATTCTTTATTAAACAGTAAAATATAAAGTTTTTTGAAGTGATCATAATAATTTGATCACCCACTGTACGATAATGGTATCATAGACACGAAAAATAAAGGTAAAACTTTAAATATTTCGTTTAAATATCATGACGGTATTATAAAGAGTGAGAACTTGTAAGACCAACGAAATTGAATATCGTATTCCCAATCTCACCCTAATTCACATTCTTCTTCTTAGGGTGCCTGTCCGTTCCGAACGTTGGCGATCATTCTGGCTATGATGACTTTGTTGGTTGTTATACGAAATAGATGTGTTGAGGTATTTCTATACCATGCTCTCAGGTTTGCAAGCCAGGATATTCTTCTTCGTCCTGGGGCCCTTTTTCCTTCAATTTTACCTTGTAAAATGCATTGAAGTAGCTCGTATCTGCCTTTATTTCTCATTATATGTCCCAAGTACAGCAGCTTACGGCCCTACACGATGTTGATTAAATCCGCAGTTTTGTTCATCTTACGCAGTACTTCTTTATTGGTGACTTTGTCTGTCCATAGTATCTTCAAGATCCTTCTGTATGACCATAGCTCAAAAGCCTGTAGTTTTGATAGACTCTCCGCCTTCAATGTCCACGTTTCTACTCCAAACAGAAGCCGTGAGTACACATAACATTTAGGGAGCCTTATTTTTGTTTCTAGGGTGAGGTCATGGCTCTTGAACATAGAACTCATAGTCAAGAATGCACTCTTTGCCTTTTCGATGCGACATTTAATCCCTTGGGTATTGTCCCACGACTCATTGATTATAGTTCCCAAGTAGTTTTATTGTGAGACTCGTTTAATTCTCATTTGGTTTACATACAAACTGAAAAACACAAAGGGCGAAATAACAACAGACAAACAGGAAATTCTACAAACTGTCGGACAATTTTACAGCGAACTCTACAGCAAAACAGAAGAAAATGTTCCAACTGACAACATACCAAAGGTTCTAAACCAGGGCTCGGAAGACATACCAGATGTTACTGTTAATGAAATCAAAAAAGCTCTCCTACAAATGAAAAATAATAAGACGGGGTCGTTGCCGAAGCCATAAACTTAGGAGGCGAGAAATTGATACAAATGCTTTCCATACTTTTCACAGAATGCCTTGAAAGAGGAACAACACCATCACAATGGAAAAATGCAGTGATCATTCTGTTTAAGAAAGGAGATTTAACAAATCTCGTAAACTATAGACCAATCAGCCTCATCTCACACATATACAAGCTTTTTACAAAAGTCATAACAAACAGACTTTCGAACAAAATGGACATTTACCAATCATGCGAACAGGCAGGATTCAGGTCCGGCTTCGGCACAAACGACCATCTACAAGTTATTAAAAGCCTCATCGAAAAATGTATAGAGTACAATAAACCCCTCGTCCTAATATTTGTGGATTATGAGAAAGCATTCGACACAGTAAACCACCAGAAAATGCTAGAAGCTTTAAAAGAGTGCCGAATAGATCACCGGTACACCACTGTCATCAAAAATATCTATGATAATGCCACGGCATGCGTCAGACTCCATGAAGATACACACAAGTTCAACATTCATCGTGGAGTTCGCCAGGGCGACACCATTTCACCAAAACTATTTACAACATTATTGGAATACATGTGTAAGCGTGCAAACCTAGACGAGGGCATAAACATAAATGGAGAGCAGCTTAGTCTCCTCAGGTTCGCGGACGATATAGTCCTGATAACAGACCGCATAGATCATGCCATCGAAATGTGCCTCTACCAAAAGACTCTACCATGCCTCTACACAAGTGGGTTTAAAGATCAATAACTCAAAAACACAAGTGATGACAAACCTTATTCTGAGTGAGAACATCAACATAGCTGGAACAAGTATAGAACAAACATCAGCATACAAATATCTGGGACACGAAATTCGCTTAAGTAGAGATAACCAGACCAATGAACTAATACGTAGAATAGGGTTGACATGGGCAGCTTATGGAAAGCTAAGAGATGTTTTCCAATCAGCTCTTCCCATCTGCTTGAAGAGAAAAGTCTTCGATCAATGTGCTGCCGGTTCTAACCTATGGTGCGGAGACGCCCGCAAATAAAATTCGAACAACACAGAGGGCAATGGAACGGTCCATGTTGGGATTAACCCTGAGAGACCGAATACCCAACACAGAATTGCGCCGTAGATCGGGAGTAACCGACGCAATCAAAAGAATATCAACCTTAAAATGGAACTGGACAGGGCACGTCGCGAGAACGAAGGACGGCAGATGGACAAAACGCATTCTTGAGTGGAGACCCAGACAAGATGCCTTTAGGAATAGAGGACGACCACCAACAAGATGGACGAATGACCTGAAACGGACACATCCAAATTGGATGCAGGCGGCTCAGGACAGAAATTTGTGGGGTGAACTACGGGAGGCCTATGTTCAGCAGTGGACGAGTATGGGCTGAATGATGATGATGATGACAAATTTGCTCCAGTTATTTTTTCCTTGCTGATGATCATTAGCTTGGTTTTGCTAGTGTTTTTATCCAGTCCATATTTTCTACTTGTTTTCATTATTTTGTTCATTAGGTTCACAAAATGGAAAAAAAAAGAATGGAATAACCACATAAGCAGAATGGAGAAGACCCGAGTCGTCGAAATAGTAAGACATAAGTCACCAATCGGCAGAAGAAGGGTTGGACGAACGCGTAAAAGATGAGTGATAAGCTTTATACTGTTTTATTCTACGACACATTCCAAATGAGAGAATCATCTGCCAAACGAAAGCAGTTATCTGCAATTTACCTTCTGAGGATCCAAAAATGGCTAGGCAAGATATCGCTAGAGTTCTTACAAACTCAAAACCTTTTAATTCAAATATTAGCCAATCTAAGAGAAAAGCTTTGAAAGAACATCAGTCATCCTAAATAATTCTTGTTACATCCATAAACTTTCAAATGTCATTAATACTTCAGATTACAGACCAATTCCTAATAATCCAACAACTTATATAGAGAAAACAACAGAAGCCATCATCAATAAAACTTCCCTTCTTGTTGGCGTTAAACAAATTTTAATTCCTCGTCAAATGTCTTCTAGAACATCTCGAATATATGACCTACCAAGTTCACAAAATGTTTCTTTACGTTCCATTGTTAGTGCATACAACTGCTCTAAGCAAAAATTGACAAAATACTAGCATAGCCCTGCAACCACTCACCAAAAATGCTTTTCCTTTTTGTTTTACTGTACAAAGCTGACACACCTACCACAAATATTACTATTATTGCTACAATGATACCGTCATAATAGCCACTCATGTACATCCACATCCAGAAATTTGCAAAACCATTTTAACTAATTAGAAAATAGGTTGAAACTATGCCAAGTCAAAGTATTAACTAACATTACTTCCACATTAAAAAAAGAGAACTGATCTCAAGTATCTATAAAACGCAAATTATTACCTGCTGGGAACGATGTCAATTATTGGGGTATTCACATAGACAATTGCTTAAATTGAGGAAAACATGTTATATGGTCCAAACGACTACAATTGGGCGTGTTTTGCAAAAAATGTAGTGGTTTGAATTAAGGAATTCAAATCTGTGGAACTGCCAGGAATACAAATTTGTAAAGACTACAAAGATTCCAATAAAAAGTCCTTCGTGTTGTCTGCAATGCGGTATTGTATATGCCAAATGATGTTACTCATCATAACCTGAATGTTGAACATTCACACACAGATACACACAGTATACAGTCAGTGAGACTATCATCTGATCCAAATCCAAATGCAAGATTTAACATGTTAAATTATCTAGATGTCTTCACCGCCAGAAACTAGATAAAAGTTTGTTTAAATTGTTAATAGTTGTTTGTATAAAAATAAAAGTCAAAAATTTGGTAATGTAAACTAAATATATGTAAAAGTTCTAGTTGGTTTCTACATCGGTTTACTTTTAACATAAATTTCTATACAAGAAAGGCTAAATATTCTGGAAACTAAATACAACAGCTAGCAAGACCTCCTATCTTTAGTTAAAAATTGCATATATGAAGACATGTACAGACACCAATCCCAGCGTCGTAATGACTGTTTACTGAAAAGCTACCCGTATCAACCACTACCTTCTAACCCCTCTTCCACCACCCACATTTACAAATTATTTATCATTAATATCCTTGTTTTCAAATCAATATACCTTTGCAATGATGCAAATGGACGCGCTAACCTGTCTTCTTTAAATCATGCTCACATCTAAAATAGCTACTGCGAAAATCATATCAGGAGCATCCAAATGCATAAATTCTGCTCAATCCAAATACAAAAAATAAGATCCTCATCATATGAAAGCTTGAAAGCTGTTTTTTCTAAAATTAAAGGTGCTACTGACAAAATGGACAAAATTCTCAAATTATAGGTAATAAATACAATATCTACCCCTTTACAAAAACTTTTATCTCTTTTCCGATCTGTCAAATAAAAGATTTCAACTAAACAACACGAAGTTTATGAAATGCCTTATGCTGACTGCCCACGATCTAACATGGGCCAAACTAATCGTAGAATTTAAAATAGGATTTATGAACATTCCATTTCTGTTCCATTTCGGGTCTTAGTCAAAATCATCTTCATATGGACCACAAAACTGAAACCCCCTCCTAAAGAAAACATCGTCCGCTTCATATACCCATCATATTTCCGCCGTTAAAGAGTTTTCGTGTCAACTTTCACCAAAATGCCACGTCAATCAACCACGTCATCATCGATGGTATAAATGGACAGTCACCCGTCCCAGTCAACAGTAATGAGCAATCCGATCTAACCTGGAAGCCAGATAATTTTAGTATTAATTTTACTTATAATAATAATATTAACTTTAATTTTAATTCTACTAAACACAAAAAACTTTTACGAACCCTTTTATTTATATAGCAAAAAGTACTTGCGAAACTGCATTTATTTCAAAATTTTAATTGTTATGGCAATATCTTATTTAGTAAATATTTATATATTTAGTGATTTTTTGAAAAATTTAATAAATAGGCCGCATATTATTTTCTTTTTACCCTTGATGTTTACAGTGTTGTAATATTCATTATTTTTAGTTTCGTTATTTTTTATTATACTGTGCTAATATTTTTTCTCCTGCTATATGTTGTAATAATAATACTTAATAATGTTCTAATAATTACAACATTTTTAATTCTTATCATGCCAATAATCCTTAGAGGTTGAGGCATTAATTAGTAAGAAAAATCATATTAGAAATATAAAAACTAAAGTTATTTCATGTAATTAACTGAACTATTCTCTGATAAAGGTATCCCATTAAAATGTAAAACATGTTCAAATTGTCAGTTAAAAGTTCAGATTAAACTGTTGAGTAAAATTAGTTTTTTTGGTGACAATGTTAAAAAATAATATATTTTTGTTAAATTAAACAACCATTTATTTAAAAACGTCTTCTAAAGCTATAAGAAGAAATTACAAAGAAAGAAGTTAATATTCAATACAAGCCCATATACTAATAGAATCCAAGCCTATGGGAGATTTTTATTGGGTCATATGATCCAGCATGAATCACATATAAAAGAATACTGCAATATGTTATAACAACTTTAGAAGTTATTTTATAACTTATGTAGTAAATACAAAAATAATGACCTGCGACCTAATATTGGTACCAGGAGCAGGAAAAATTTTCATTATGGATCAGTCAATATCTGTAAGAGTAACACTCTCTTAGAAGGAATTGTAAGATTCTTTGAATTAAAACAGCAAGCCAAAAATTGTCCACGCATGTTGAGTGAAAACGATATAATAATGTATAAAAGTTACTTACATGTGAAGTAATACAATATCGATGGTAAATGCAGGACAAAGTTTTACAAAGAATTGGTCACAAAATCAAAAATTCATATAGCGTAATCGTATTTGAAAGATTACAGTGACTTACTTAATCCATGTAGAATAGATTTAAACAAGTATAGTTATAGTATAAAAATAGCCTTAAATGTTGCAATAAAGCTTGAAAAAAAACCATCTGGCAATTATTTGAAGATTTAAAAATTAAAAAAAAAAGCAAAAAATTGCAATTGCAATTGGAAATGCAGAAATGCATGGAAAGCGGAGGCCAAGATTCGGCAGGAGAGGAGAAACATATTTATACCACGAGGCTTCTCAGGTCGTAAACATGCGAAAACCTTATAGGGCTAGCTAAGCTAACTTAGCCCTAGACTCCAGCACAGATCAGAGGTAATGTAAGTCGACAAAATTTCACCAGCTCCTGTGGGACATGTTAAATGCCCCCAGTTGTAGTTTTTTTTTAATCGCCGAAGTTAATGGTCTATTGCATTTATCTTTGTAAATTCCACGAGGATTTTTTATTGCTGATGTCCTTCTAGTGTTTTTCTGTGGCCAAACAATGTTTTTAACAACTTTTTATTAAAAAATGTATTAAAAATCCTTTGTAAAAGGTATATATTTAGACCCAAACGGGCTAAGTTAAAAAGACAAAACGTTGCTCCCATACAGTCTTCGTAGACACACTGTCTCAAGACTAGCAACTTCAACGTGGAGTCATATGTCGTCATGTTACTTAATCCAACGGTAACTTTAACATCTTAAATCATTTAACATATTAAGAAATTTTGTAAACTAAATGTAATTAATTATTTGTTTACGGGTTTTTACCCATATATTTAGTGGCTACATTCATGTACTCTTAGACACTGATGATGGAATATGGATTCCGAAAACGTTTTGTCTTTTTAACTTAGCCCGTTTGGGCCTAAATATATACCTTTTACAAAGGATTTTTAATAAATTTTTTAATATATGGTATACAGCCAACTACAGGAACGTAGATTCCTTGTAAACTTCTTATTAAACTGATGATGGAATGATTTAAATTCCGAAAAGATCTTCTTTAAAATAAAGTTTTAAGCTTTTAATAAGCATTTTTTTTATATCTTGATACACACGAACACCACGTGCTTTTAATCTAAGTTCCTGTAGTTGGCTGTAAACCATATATTACAAAAAATTGTATTAAAAATCCTTTATAAAAGGTATAGAATTTAAAAAATCCAATCGGGCTATACCACTAAACGTTTTCGGAATCCATATTCCATCATCAGTGTCTAGGTGTACATGTATTGAGCCACTAAATATGTGGGTAAAAACCCGTTAAACATTGTTTGTTTAAATTTAGTTTACATTGTGTGATATTAAATATATAAATAAGTTGCTGGTTCTGAGATGTGTCTACGAGGACTTATGAAAGCAACCCGATTGGGTTTTTTAAGTTATATACATTTTATAAAGGATTTTTAATAAAAGTAATTTTATAAAACATAACATTAAAAAACAATTTAACAACAAAATAAAAAACATCGGAGAACAACTAGAAGATCCAAAAGAACTATGGAGTGAATTTAAAAACCAAGTTGACGAAATCATCGCAAACAATGATTATACAAAAAACTTAATCAAGAAAAATAAATGGATGAGGGACGATATCTTGAAATTAATGGACAACGTCGACTGATAAAATCTAATGAAATAGAATATAGACATCTGCAGAAAAGAATAAAAAAGAGATTAAATTAGCCAAAGAAAAATGGATGAGGGGAAGGTGCGACGAAATGGAAGATGTAATATCTAAACACGACTAATTTAATGTGCACAAAAGAAAACAAAAGAAATGAGTAATATATTTAAAAAAATGAGTTCTTTCTGTACTCGTTGACAATAATAACAAAATTATTGTAAACAAGCACGAAATAAAAAAAGAATGGCAGCTGTATCAGAGTTGTTTGAAGATGACAGGAATACAAGGGGATAGAAAATTGGCGGAAGAAACTAAAGGGGTTGAGATAAGGCAAGCAAAATAATCGCTACTTGTGCGAACGGACACTCAGGGTTTCGTAGGAGAGCTGGGGTCGTGGATAAGTAAAATGGGGGTTAGAATGGGGCAACTACAACAAAAAGAAATAAAGGGCTCTTGGGATAAACAAAATAAAAATTAAACAAGAAACACCTCAAGGAATTTAATATAGGGCGCCACTTGAGGTGCCTAATTATGCCTATTACAACCACTAGTTGTAACTAGGGAAATAATTAGAAAATAAAATCAAAACATATCTTTTTCAAATAAACTCAAAAAGGGTTAGCTTAAAAAAAATAAATAAAAAGTTAAAAAAATAAAATTTAACCTTTAATTATGTATACCACAAACAGTTACAAAACAATTCAACTTTATGGTTATGTATTAATGTCGAGAAAGGATAATACTAACTGTCATATATCGAAATGAAATATTAAACCTTTTTGAAACATTAATTTTAATTATAGCAGTCAACTTTATTTAAAAGAAAACTAATAGGACAATTAGCTAATCCATAAAATTTATAATTTCATTTATTTACAATTTTTTTAGTTTGTCATCAAAGCAAATTTTTTTATTATTGAAAAATTATTTATTTTTACTTTGAAAAGTAATTTTTAATTTTAAAAGTACCTGGTATCACTGACTGATGTATTTCCTTTAAGAAAATTTTGGAATCGGAATTGAACCAAAACACTGCAAAATATACAACTGTGTCCCACTTAAGCTGCAATTCAGTCTGAAGTGACTTATGAACACAAATAGACAATTCTTTGGAAGTTGGCCACTGGAATCGGGCTTCGGATCATCCTGAATGACAAAAAACTGCAATCTTCAAAACTCGCCCACTCAATTTCCTCCCAAAATCATGTGAACCTCTTAAACGGCTGGAAACGCCGTTTTACAAATCTCTCAGATAAAACACAGCACGAACAAATCGGTGGTTAACTCAACAAAAAAAACTGCCAGATCGCATTTTGAGTAAAAATTCACTTTTCAAATTAAAAAAAAAATCCGGCTTGGAAGACTACACCCGCAAGCCATTCCGAATCTCAATTCCAAAACTTGACTGTTTTCTTTGTCTCGGTTTACTCCACACTGCTACTATTTACACATTTTTCCATAACAAAAATGCAATAACGAATTAAAAGAAAATCCGGACTAAACAATGAAACCGACTGACTTTGGCAGCGATTCCACCGAGAGTGACGAAATTAAAAATTTGTTCGCTTAACTTGAAAATCAACGAACTGCTGAAATAGCAAAACTAACGAACGACGTAGATATCCTTTGAAACGCATTTACATGAAAAGAAATCGCCGCAGTAAAATAAACAACAATTAAATGGATTTATTACTCTACGACGTTAGAATGATTGAAAACACTCTTCGAAAGATACGAACTAAAAAACAGAAAACATTCTTCGTTTTATTAAGACGATTTCATATACGAGGCGACTTTAAATATACTTCAAAGAATCAATCAAATTTAAAATGCTACACGTCCCAGAAATTATGAAATGCGAGATAAAACACGCTATAAATAATGCTAAAATTAGAAAAGCTTGTTGTTCAGATGAGACACCAACTGAGTTGCTGGAACTAATAAAGGATGATAACATGAAAGTAGTGGTAAGGCTTTTTAATTCAATATATAACACCGGAGTGATTACCACAGATTGGCTCAAATCCTTTGTCGCAATACCTAAGAAACACAATGCCAGAAAATGCTCAGAATATCGATTAATTAGCCTAATGGTCCACACTCTTAAAATTTTCCTAAAAATACTTCACAACAGAATTAGACGCAAATGCGAAAATCTCGAAGATACCCAATTTAGTTTTAGAAATGCGATGGGAACCAGAGAGGCACTTTTTTCACTTAACATCCTATTAAAAAAACGCCGTGACCGAAAACAAGATGTATTTGCATGTTTTGTGGACTTCAAAAAGGCATTCGATATAAGTAAAGTTTTCCTGTCAATTTTTTTCTCGTCACTAGTTTTTCTTCTTTTAAACCTTACTTGGACTTCTACAAATATTTCGAAATAAAAATTAGTCAAATCGGCTTAGTCGTTCTCGAGTTGAGATAAAAAATATGAATTAGGCTGGACCAAACAACACACTGTAATGTAAACATAGCAAGAAAATAAAGAATAGAAAAAAATAAGGGCTAAGTAGCATAGAGAAGATAATAATTATTTAAAATAATTATTATTTATTCCAAATTAAATCAAAAATAAATTCAATACAGTAACGTATACATTTTAAATGATACAAAGATAACAACTGGCCTAGTTTGACACAAGCCCGAATGTTTAAGAATTACGAAATCTGAAGACCTTCGTGAAAATTAATACAATGAAGCGACACACCATCGCATGTTACATTCCAACACATGGAACAGTACAGCAGAATCAGCAAAATAAACTAGGAATGTTCGCGGGACATAAAAACTAAAAAAATTGGTCAACCAGGCAGTGGTATCGAGGAAGCGCTCAAGGCATTAATTGCCAGCTCCGTGAGTCCGTGAGCGCTCGGACGCGACAGCGTCCAGTACGCGATCAGTAATAGCTGGGCACTGTGACTGCCCGTTCAGGCAGTAATTGCCGGCGGTAGCGTCCGGTCAGTCAGTATCTTCGGGCAGGGCTGTCAAGACGAGAGGTGACACCAGGTGCGGATTACGCGCGATTGTTATATTTCGACGGGATACAGTTCCGTATAAGTGTCGGGTACTGGGAGTTCGAAAATCGTGACAGAGCGCGGTACCTCCACAAAAGAAATCCGATTTCCAGAGGAACTGAAGGGCGTATCATTAGCTAGAGCCTAAATACGCGAAATGTAACAAAATTCTATACACTAACCCGAGTAAATTATAGTAGTGCAGATTGTCACCCCTTTACTTTCTTGCTAAGATCTCTTCTCGTCTCCCTTCGCGCCGAACGAGTTATTATTGATTATATCTGACAGCTTGTTAACTTAATTGTAAACCACATGGTATATTCAATATATTTGTAGACTCTAAATTTGGTTTTTATGTTCCTTCCGGCCGATTCAGATAGAGACCAGAAGAGTACAAAATTTCTGCTTATGCATTTATCCGACTTCTAAAGTAAGCCCATAGACTCAAACTCTTTGCAGGACCTGAGACCTAGAAGTCCTTAATCCTTTTCCCAGATTCCCTACCTTCTCGTAAATCCACGAAGGCGAACCAGACAGTTCAGACTAGTTGGGACCAGTAAGCCTTGCCTCCGCTCGTAGGGATAAGCATCCTTAAGGTTCATATCGAGGATATTACAGTGGTGACAGCGTTGTACAGTGGTAAAGATTTTCTCACCCTCTAGTTCCTGATTTTTTCAATAGGGGATATAATCTCCCGCTAGTTGTACAACACTTTCAGAAAAGTTCATTGGAATGAAAGTAGTTCAGTGGTTTCGAATACTTGCGTAAACAAATATCGTGGCACGAGATTTTTTATAGTATAAAGTATAAAATAAAAAACGTGTATCTAAAAGTATATTGTGTTCATTTTCCAAGTATTGTAAAAATATGGAAAAAGGTATAACTTTTGTACGGGCTGTATTTGTCCCAAGAATAAATTGTCGAGATTTAAATGAAATATTGTAAAAACTATGGATATGTTTGTAAAAACATGTTTTACTGTAACTTTTCAAAAGAATCATAAAATGAAAGCCCCATTTAAAATAACACTTTGGTTAAAACCATCTAAAGTACTAATCTACGAAATTCGCTATTAGCCAGGAAAGAGTGTTTTCAATTTTTAATCTTAAATGACCACGGGGCAGATGCATCGGTGTGTGTACACGGCACTGTTGTCTCAAGTGCTTGTTGTCAGAGACAGCTTTGGGCGGCAGTAGCATATCCTTCAGGGGCGGCAGCCGCCCTTTAGCCAAACAATTCGGGTGGGCGGTTTTGGCGGCGGTCGTATAAATAAGATTACGCAGATGGGGCTTCGGGGCTCCGGACCCGTCCAGACCGCAGCTCGCGCCTTTGGGAACGTGTTAAATGGGATTAAAGCGACCCGGAACACAATGGGAGTTACGAAATTTTGTTTTATTGAGGAACAAAACGTCTCTTTCTTCAATTGCGACGTTTAATGGAGAGAAATAAATAAAAGTTGATGACTCGGCGTAAAATTTTAGTAGTATATTAAGACCTAAGGACTTATGGTCGTCTTGGGTCACCACTTTAAGACAGGAAGCTCATACTTCTTAAAATTTAGTTTAAATTTATCAACAAAGTGATATAATTTTGATATTACGCTGCTTATTTTTTATTCAGATAACGGCATTGTTTTGTTGACCATAAGAATTAAGATTTATTATAATCCCATCTCTAGAGTATCTAAAACTATTTTTTTGCTTATTGTTTAGCCTTAATAACAATACAAATAAATAAGTAAGTAAATAAGTAATATGCTTTATTGTCTCTGAAAATTGTACAAATTTTATGGACACAGCTTATAACAATAAGACAAGAAAGAAGAAAAAATTAGAATAAGAATCGTTTGTACTTTTAAATAAAAAAAAAACAATAAAATATTCTTCCATACTTCTTCTTCTTAGGGTGCCTGTCCGTTCCGAACGTTGGCGAACATTCTGGCTATGATGACTTTGTTGGTTGCTATACCTTATTTCATTAAGCGACGCAGGGCATATAAACAACGATAAATTTAACAGATAATTGTTTGTTAAAGATGTTCCAAATGAGTCTACGCGTTCCGATAAGTAACAGTATAGTTATGACACTTTCTTATTTTTCTTTTCTTTTCTCAAATATTAGTGTTTATTACATAGTAAATAAATGATTGTTATCACTAAACACATAGAAAGTGAAAAAATAATCCGATTTATAAAATTAATGAATATTTTATGCATAAATTCAGGTAGCAGTTCTTCAAAAATATTTAAAAACTAACCAAAATGTCCATCTTTATTTCTTCTGCCGACGTTGTCGGCAGCTCATACAGGTTCGGACACGATTTAATGTTTACATCTCCCTGCATCGCTTAATGAATTTTAATATATACGACATAGCTGTGTTGAGGTCTTTATATACCATGCTCTCAGGTTAGTAAGCCAGGATATTCTTCTTCGACCTGGGGCCCTTTTTCCTTCAATTTTACCTAGTAAAATGCATTGAAATAGCTCATATCTGCCTTGATTTCTCATTATATGGCCCAAGTCCTGCAGCTTACGACCCTTCACGATGTTGACAAAATCGGCAGTTGTGTTCATCCTCCACAGTACTTCTTCATTGGTGACTTTGTCTGTCGATGGTATCTTCAAGATCCTTCTGCACGACCAAGCTCAAAAGCTTTAAGTTTTGATAGTTTCTGCCTTTAATGTCCACGTTTCTACTCCGTTCAGAAGCATTGAGTACACATAACATTTAAGTAGCCTTATTTTTGTTTCTAGGGTAAAGTCATGGCTCTTGAACACAGAACTCATAGTCAATAATGCACTCTTTGCCTTTCCGATGCGACGTTTAATCTCTTGGGTATTGTCCCACGTCTCATTGATTGTAGTTCCCAAGTAGTTTTATTGTGAAACTCGTTCAATTCTCATTTGGTTCACATACAGATTTGCTCCAGTTATGTTTTCCTTGCTGATGATCATTAGCTTGGTTTTGCTGGTGTTTATATCCAGTCCATATTTTCTACTTGTTTTCGTTATTTTGTTTATTTATTTGTTTTATCTAACTTAAACATAAAAAAGACTACCTAATTAAGACCCTACAAACTTCGTAATGTAACTAACAAAAAATAAAAATTAGGAAAGCAAACTAATGAATTAAGGACTTAAATATTCCACCTCCTTGTGCTAAATAGTAACCAAATCTTTCATACAGATTTCTCCTTATACTTTGTAGTAGGGCTGGTGTAATGCTTGCCGAGAAATAAAGTATTTTTGCACTTAATTCGACTAGGTTTGTAGCCCTTTCAAACTGATGCCTATAAATGTTTTCTTTAAGAAAACCCCTAAAAAAAGAAATCCCTAGGCGCTAAGTCACAGGATCTAGCAGGTCATTTAATTGTACTTCGTGTAGTTATCAGTCAGTCAGGAAACGTTTGATTGAGGAAGTCAATAGTTGCTCTAGAGTCGTGAGCCGAAAACCCATCCTGTTGGAAATAAACTTCATGAAAATTAACGGGAAGGCCTCGAACTGCCGGAATGATCTCATCCTGTAAAAGTTGTAAACATTTGGGCTCGTTTAGGTTTTCATTGATAAAAAATGGACCGACAATATGGTCGCCTAACATTCCAGTCCAAACATTTAGCATTTGCGGATGCTGCGTTCGCACTGCAACACTTAGGTGCTTATTTTTCCGAAAATAATACCTTGCAACGGATGGATTGTGTTTTTTATGCAATGAAAATGAAGATTCGTCAGAAAATAAAATATTTTTGAAAAAGTGTACGTTTTTTTTGTCAAACATAAATTCACAAAACTAATCCGATTAAAGTTATCTTCCTGAAACAGTTCTTGTGTTGGTTGTATCTTAAAACAGTAACATTCCTTTTGCGAATTCGCTGGATAGTTTGAGCATTCATGCTAACTTCCCTAGCAATTTGTACACTATTGCAGGGTTCACTAACTTCCACAAAAGCACAAATATCAATATCCCTGTTTTGACGCTTTTCATCGACAGGTCTAACACGTGGTTCATTACCTTCATTTTTTGAAGGTAATGAACCACGACACCTTTTTACAACTGTTTACACATTTCGATGTTTGAAAATATTTAATGGTATTTTTAACTGTTGTAATACTTAATAGGGGTCTATTGTCGAGGTCAACAATAAATAAATCAATTACTTCGCGTATCGAATGACCCTGAAAGTACCATGTTGCTCTTTTTCTTGGACAGTATACAACGTAATAGGCATTTTATGAATGATTTGTTTATTCTTTCAGAACTTCGGTAGAAATGTTAATGTGACAATTACGACAATTCGTACCTACTGTGAAATAAATATAGAGGTGGAAACGTGTAACATGTCACAGCGATTTTCATGGTGTTGTATGGTCAATTAAACAATGTGTGATCGTGATCTCTATACTGACAATGATATAATTTCCTGACAACGGAATTATTATGATATAGTAAAAAGTAAAATTAATTAGAGTACGTTGTAAATTATAGGTAGAACTATACATCATTAACTTCAGAAAAACATTTATCAAATACTGAATTCAGTCTTTTTTTTTGTTTATTCATTGAGAATTATATAATATTTATTATGTGATTTTTCCTTTGAAAGATAGTATCATGACTGTACTAGAAAGACATCATAATTTAAAATGACCACGTGTAACCTCTTAACTAAATCTTTTATAACCAAATGTTCAATGTGACGCCTATTTACATCAATCTTCTTCTTCAAGTGCCATCTCCGTGGCGGAGGTCGGCAATCATCATAACTATTCGGACTTTTGAGACGGCTGCTCTGAAAAGTTCATTTGATGTACATCCGTACCTCTCTCTCAGGTTGCGCAGCTATGACATTCTACGCCTCCCTATTTTTCTCTTCCCTTGGATCTTTCCATGCATAATCAGTTGGAGCAAGGTGTATTTCTCTCCACGTGTAATATGTCCGAGATATTTTAATTTTCTTGTTTTAATTGTATTTAAAATTTCCATTTCTTTATTCATCAACCTCAATAAGCTTATCAATATTTTCTTCGTAAATAATTTAAAGACATTTTATAACAAATAAACTGTTCTCTATATTTATTAACAAAAACCCAATCAGATAAATACGACTTAAAGCATTTCTTCACATCATTTATATCAATGCTTATACTTTCATGATATTAAATAGCTTACTACACATTGAAAATAAGTTCAGGTTTTGGAGTTGGCTCTGGTTTAAATTAAACGTTTCGATCTATTAGAATGTTGGCAATCCATGATAAGGCCTAGCCTAACGTATGCGGCCATTGTGTGGTGGCCCCGGGCTAGACTTGCTTCAGCTAAGGCCCAGCTGACTCACCTAAGTTGAATGTGTGCCAAACCATGTCTCGTCGAGGTAAATTATCGGACGATATTCAGAACGGAATTTTCTTATCGAAGTTATATACTCATAACGCCATTTTTGGAATCTATTAGATTCCATAATTACTTGTCTTTTGTCAATTATACGATATAGAAACCCCATACTTTTCAAAATTGTCCATAAGCTGGTGAGGCTACAGCTTATTTGGGTTTCGTCAACATTCTTCTTCTTAAGGTTCCATCTTCTAACGAAGGTTGGATATCAACATGGCAATTCTTATTTTACTTACAGCAGCTCTAAATAGTTGGCTAGAGCTCAGACTAAACCATTCCCTTAGATTTCGTAGCCAGGAGGTTCGTCTTCTTCCTACATCTCTTTTACCTTTTATTTTGCCCTCTATAATCAAACGTAGTAGCCCATAACGAGGACCTCTTAATATATGACCGAAATATTCAAGTTTCCGCCTCTTAATTGTCTGTACAATTTCTTCCCTCTTATTAACCCTATCAAGGACTTCAATATTGGTAATTTTGTCTACCCATGATATTCGTAGCATCCTTCGATAACACCAACGCTCAAAAGCTTCCAATTTCTTAATCTCCAGTTGTTTTAATGTCCATGCCTCAGATCCGTAGAGCAAAGTTGTAAAAATGTAGCAGCGCAATAACCTTATCCTTAGATCCATTCTTAGGTCTCTACTACACAATAGATGTTTCATTTTTACAAATTTTGCCCTTGCTATTTCTATACGGCTTTTAATCTCTTGCGTTTGTTCTGCGTTTTGACTAACCAATGTTCCTAGATATTTGTATTTATCTACCCTTTCTATCTGGATATTATTAATATGGAGTGTCTCGTTGTCTTTTGGATGTTTTGTAATGACCATGAATTTTGTTTTCTTTAAGTTTATTTTAATACCATATATGGTACACTTTTCATTCAGCCGTTCCAGTATGTTTGTTAGACTTTGCAGAGTTGAAGTGAATATGACAGTATCATCGGCATATCTTATATTATTAATAATTTCACCATTTATTATCATTCCATCGTTACACTCTCCTAAAGCTTCTTGGAAAATGGCTTCGCTATATATATTAAACAGCAGTGGTGACAATACACAGCCCTGTCTCACACCCCGAAGAATTTCTATTTCTTCCGATATTTGATTTTCAATTCTTATTTTGACTTTCTGGTTCCAGTAGAGGTTCGAGATTACTCTGATGTCGCGGCTATCGATGTTTTTCATTTTTAAAATATTAATTAGTTTATTGTGCTGTACCTTGTCAAATGCTTTTTCAAAATCAATAAAACATGTATACATGTCTTGGTTCATATCCAGATTTCTTTGCATGAGCACATTTATACCGAACAATGCTTCCCTGGTTCCCGTGCCGTTTCTAAAGCCTAACTGACTATCACTAATTTCATCATCCAGATTTCTGTAAATTCTGTTGTGGACTATTCGTAGAAATACTTTCAAAACATGGCTCATTAATGCAATTGTACGGTGTTCTGAGCATTCTTTTGCATTTTGCTTTTTGGGAATAATTACGAATGTGGATACTAACCACTCCTTTGGTAAAATACCTATTTGATAAATATGATCATAAAGTTCTACTAGAATGTCTATCATTTCATCATCGATCAGTTTAAGAAACTCAATCGGGATTTCATCCGGACCTGTGGCCTTTTTCCCTTTTGTCTGTTTTAATGCGTATTGAACTTCCTGTTTTAAAATTTTTGGTCCCGATTCACCAGAGTCCTCATCTATGATTTGTTGTCTGTCATCCCCGAATAGCTCTTTTATGTATTCTGTCCATCTGTTTAGTTGTTGTTTTGTATCTGTGAGAATTTTACCATTCGAGTCTTTTATAACATGTATATTATTTTGTTTTCCCGACGTCATTTCCTTCACTTTCCGATAAATATTGAAACTATCATATTTCTTTTCATATTCTTCTATTTCGTGACACTGTTGAGTTAGCCATCTTTCTTTTGCTGTTATTGTGTCTTTTCTAATCCTGCTGTTTAAGGATTTGTATTTGCTAGTGTTTATGTTTTTATATTTTCTTCTTTCATTCATGAGAGTTAGTATTTCGTCTGTCATCCACATATGTCTTTTCTTTGGTATTGGTCCACGTATTTCTTCTCCCGCTTCTTTTAAAGCTTGTTGAACCTCTCTCCAATTTTCATTTACGTCTTTAGAGTTGGTGTTTTTTGACTTGATGGGTTTAAGATTATCATTGATTTTCTGTCTAACTCTTTGTTCTATCTGAGTATCTTTTAATCTTGTCACATCGAATTCTTTTCTAATCTTTTTGTTTTTTAACTTTTTTAATTTTGCTTCCATTTCGACAATAATAGGGACGTGATCCGAGTATATATCGGCACCTGGATAAGTTTTTGCTGATTTTATTGAATTTTTAAACCTATTTCTGATCAAGACAAAGTCTATTTGGTTTCTGACGATGTGTGATTCTCGGTCTGCTGGTGATTTCCACGTGTATAGTCTACGTTTAGGTAGATCAAATAAGGTATTTACTATAACCAGATCTTCATTTTGGCAAAATTCTAAGAGTCTATCTCCACGTTCATTTCTAACGCCCAATCCAAACTCACCAATCCATGGTGCCACTGCTCCTTTACCAATTTTGGCGTTAAAATTCCCTAGGATGATTGTTATCTCACATTTTTTTGTCAATTTTAGAGCGGCATTGAGTTGATTATAGAATATTTCAATTTCCTCCTCATCTTTGTCGGCTGTTGGAGCATACACCTGTACTATGTTTATTGGAACAGTCTTTGAATTAAGTTTCAGAATCGCGACTCTGTCTGATATTGGAGTAAAGCTTATTACTGTTCTATTAATTTTGTAATCAACGAGAATTCCTACGCCATACAAATGTGATGGGTCATCGTTTCCTGAGTAGTATAGCATTCCGTTGTTTGTAATACATTTACATTCAAACGTTCCATTTTTAAGATGGCATTGTCTAGTTTTCCAGCCATAAACAGACTTCTAACATTACATGTCCCAACTCTAATACCTAGTCTAGTTTTGTTCGACTGGTTCATGTTTTTACAGGGATTTTGCATGTTGACGACCGGAGAGGCCCCATAGTCTTGCGATTGCCCTCTCCTGCCGGATCTTGGTATCCGTATTCCGTGATCAGTAACATTTTTGAGTAGGTCTTTACTAGCCATGTTGACTTACTAAGGATGTTCTTTTGAACCTTTAATGCAGTGGTTTCCCCTTGCCTTCTGCATCCTTATGCCGTTGACCGTATACTTGGCTCATCCGCCTTTAGGGTCGATTTCTCAGCACAAGGACAAAAGAGTGCCCTACCACTTACCAGCTCATCCGTCCGAAGCCGTTGGTCAGTAAGTGGGGGATTGCTTATACCGGCAATCGTTCGGTGGAATTTTCGCCATATCTGGCTACCCTTCTATCTCGTCAACATTGGCTCAACATAATGTAGGTATGCGCTGCTCTTGGTACATGGTATAGACTTTTTGACGTATTAAGTCCTTATCGGCTTGCATCATACATTTTGTGAAACTAAAATCTTTTTTTCTTGCTTCTATGGGATTTGTGTGGAAGTTGTGGCAAGTACTCTTTTAAGCAAGGTACTGTATATAGTTTTTACAATTTGCTTTGCATCTACAGATAAATGTTTCTTCTTTACCAGAACACTAGAAGAAGTCCCATTATTATTATCCCACGGACGCCACATAATGATAAAAAACGTAATGAATAAAATGAGGAATACTACTTAACTCGTATTTAAATACTGGTTGGTGTTCAGTTCCATACACTTATATAAATACCTGAAAAGCACTTAAAAGGTGATTAGCAAACCCGTCACGCACTGCCATCGAAAAACCCTCTTATCAGTACAGCTAAGTCAATATAAGCCCTATCTGTATTAATGAAATTGTAATGATTGTCGATTGTTCGCAATTAAATCAACATTAAGAAATGAAGATTGACAAATTTTACCATAAAACATATTTAAATTTTACCTGAAACCGGACCTTTTATACTATTATCGGTTAATCCAGGATGTTTATGGTCGGTAATTGAAGTCAACCATTTTCTGCTAAACAAACTTTAGCTACACTTTTTGCCAAGTATGACAAGGATTTGTTAAATAGTTTTATAGTAGGTACTGAGTACAAATAGTTTTTAAATAAAACACCATGTAACTCAGTAAGGAGCCACATTTTATATGGGCTAGATCTTAATATTTTGAGAAATCTACAGTTCAAATATTTCCAATAATTAATGAAACCCTGTATAGTTTTAAAATACAATACTGCAAGCGTAGTTTTTTAATTTAATTTAAAAGAACAATTTATTTTTTGCTGTTTTTGTGATATCCTACGTTGGAAATGAATTTATAAACCCATCATAAACGTGTCGGATTCTTAGCATTACCTACCACAGTATAATCAAATACCGGCTTAATCTAGTAATCCACTTTAGCCATTACCACCGGCGTTAATAGGAGCGTGTATAAGTATCCCATAAATGTTTATTGAAACTATAACCCAAGGTCGAACTAAGTTTTGTTTAATGAGGAATATTAATCTTAGCTTAATCGTGAGGTGGTGTTGGTAAATTTTAGATTATCCTATTTTAACGCATTAGCAAGAATATAGTAGAATAGAAATATGCTTTATTGTCACTGAAAATTATTGAACAATTTTATGGACAAAGCTAAAAAAAATCAGTCAAATAGTACAAAAAGTATAAAACAAAAACAAATATAATAAAAAAACAGAACAATACAATTTTAAATTAGTAAAATTATTGTATAACTTACATAATTTTTACAGACAACAGCAAATGAAACAAATTGTAGCCAAATTCAGACACACAAATGTAATTATAAACAATACTAATTTTGTTTCTTTGTTATACATTAAGAAACTCGTCAACTAAATAATATGGTCTTTCAGACAGATAGATTTTTGTCATCTTACGAAACTTAATGAAAGATGTTGAGGATTTAATTTCTCTTGGAAGGTGATGGAACTCAGTTCTCTACTTGGGAGTTCGTTTTACGAGAACTCTCAATTGGAAGGCTGACGTCCAAGATTCCCTTGACAGGACGAGAAAAAGGCTCAACCTCCTGAAAGTGCTGGCCGGTAAACTAGGAGAAACGTCCTCTAACACATTGCTGCACACCTACAAGACTTTCATCAGACCGATAATCGAATACAAGGCATGCGTTTACCTCTCCCTGAGGAACCATAAACTCAATGTTATCACCGCCACAGAGCGTAGAATACTACGCTTCTGCATGAGAAAAGATTGGCTGTATCCATCGGCCCACATATATGCAATAACCAACATCACGCCTATCAAGGACAGAATCCTAACCCTCAGTAGGAAGTATGTCTTAAGAACCATAGCTGGCTCGAACAACCGAGCAAAACAAACATTGAAGACACCTTGTTCACATAGAGGGCAAATACTCACCAGGCATCCCGCCAAAAAAGTTCCATTCCCTCCAGCTAAACTTCTACATAACGCTGGACCTGAACTTCCTGAGGAGTATTTTGATATTTTAGAATCTTTCCCCATCTATTATCGCAGATAAACTGCGCACCAAAAACGCTGATAAAGAGCCGTTCCTACTGTATGGCTGGTAACCCTGAAGTACCTCACTGCATGCTAAGGCAAACCCACTTCTTGTGCGTTCACGAATCGATCACAAAATAAGCCACCTTCTTTTTCCCCTCTTTCCTTAGCAGTTCTCTGCTTCTTAAGCCGCGTTTCGTTCAGTTGACGTTTTTCTCGTAACCCCCACAACTCCGTCAAAAAAAAAAAAAAAAAAAAAAAAAAAAAAAAAAAAAAAAAAAAAAAAAAAAAAAAAAAAAAGGAGTTCCCCGTTCCTTGAAGAGGCGTAAGCCTAAACAAGGTTAAAACTCGAGGTTAGTTGGAAGGTGATTATATAGTTTTTTGCACTACATATAAAATAGAATAGAATTCTTTACTAGCTGAGTGGACGGGATCGGTAAATAAATGTTACAATCCGAATTTCTAAGCGAGTAGCCATGATCAGGTCTATATCGGGAAAAATGTTTAGATACTTGCGAATCAAATAAACCGTTTTCAAAATAAACAAAGAGGGAAGTGTCAAAATTCCGTGATTTTTGAAGTAGGTCTTGCAATGAGTTGTTTATTTGAGATCAAATAGATAACGAATTGCTCTTTTTTGCAACTTTAAAATAGTATCAAATTGGGCCGCTATACTAGAAATTTAGTTCCTTCGAAACAGATCTTATTGCAAAGCAAGCTGAGGCTAGTTTCTTCCTTAAGGAGTCAGTATGCAAGGACCATTTAAGATCACTGTCGATAAGAATACCTAGAAATTTTACGGAATTAACGATACTGATTTGGCTCTCATTTAAAAGCAAGGGTTAAATGACTCCTTTATAAGATAATGCTACTCTCTGATCCACGTTAAAGCTAAGTAAGTTGGAGTCTGACCAAGCCTTGATTATAAGCAAATCAGCGGTTATAATTGAATAAAGCGTTGAAATATTAGAGTTGCTCCAAGTAATACTGGTATCATCAGCAAATAGAAAAATTTTCCCTTTAATTTTCAAGTAAGTGATGTCATTAATGAAAAGTAAAAAAAGAATGGGACCTAATACTGAACCTTGCGGTACTCCACACTCAATATATTTACAACTAGAGTCGGTGCCTTTTATTCTAACCAATTGTTTCCTACCCACTAAGTAAGTTTTGAACCAATTCAAAAACATACCCTGAATTCCATAGAAAGTTAATTTTTTTAATAGAAGGTCGTGATTTACGCAGTCAAAGGCTTTGGAATAGTCACAAAAAACGGTGGCGGAGGAGAGGTTACTATTTAGTAATAGATATACCTCATGTAATACAGAAAACATGGCATCACTAGTACATTTATTAGACAAAAGGCCGAACTGATTTTGCGATAAAATATTATGTTTAAGAAGAAAGGGCATAAGTCGAACTTTTATAAGCCTTTCAATAATTTTTGATAGTGCTGGTAACAAGGCAATGGCAATTTTTCAAGGGAATCATTTACTAGCGAGACCATAACCTCCAAAACATTATGCGGAAGATTTGAGAAAATTTTAATAGATAATCTATCTGTACTACAGGACGGTTTGCTTTTTATACTACGAATTGTTTGAATGAGTTCAGTCTTATCAAAGAAGGTATAAGCAATGTTTTTTGAATTAGGAAACTGGATCTTGTTGTGGCGAAATAGTTGAGGTTATATTTTTACTCACATTAACAAAGTAATCATTTAGATTTTCGAGGTTAGAAAAAGAAATGATTTGATTCGCTGCACTGGTTTTATTTCGAAACTCGTTTATTATTGACCAAGTTTCTTTTAAAATATTTTTGGAGCTTGTTAGGCGATTATGAAAGTAGTATTTTTTGGTTACTTTGAGTAGTTTTAGATAGCATGTTCTGTACTTATTGATATAATCAGTGATGGGGATACTGTCATTAAATTTTTTAATATATAGCAGAGAACGCATATTCTTCGCAGGTAATCGCTTCGCCTTTGGTAATCCAAGGTTTGTAATGTTTTGACCTGATGTTTAATAGAGGAAATGCTTTATTAAAAATAGATACAAATCTATTTAGAAAATCACTAACATTATAGTCAATGTCCCCAGAAGAAAAACTCCAGTCAGAAGTCAAGCATGAATTATAGAAATTACGAAAGTTTTGAGTGGAAAAAATCCTACCTAATCGTCGGGTTTTTGAGTGGGGTGATTTTAAACTGCTAAACTTGGTATATACCGCTCCATGATCAGAAGCCCCCCCATTAATAACTGTAGAATGGATAATGGACGTCAGCGGGTGGAAAATCAGAAACCACATAATCAATTGTCGAGGATGATGTTTTTTAAATTCTTGTTTGATAATTAACGTGCATTGTGAGATCATATGATTCAAAAATAGTTACTAAAGACAGTTGGGTCGCACAAACAGCAGCTTAGTCAATATTAAAATCACCACATAAAATTTTTCTGCTTTTAATGGGCAGAATTATCTATCTAACAAATTTAGCGCAGGCTCTGAAAAAATAGTTCAGTAGCAGAGGTAGGCAATCTATAAATGCAAATAATGTATAGGTTAAATTTCTTATTATAAATCAAAGAAAATTCGAAATAGTTTTCACCTAGCAAATAGTCATATTTCGAAACTGAAGAAAAATCTTTGTTATTTGAAAGAATCAGAGTGCCACCATGAGCTGAACTTGGACGATCATGGAGTCCGTTTGAAGAGGTCTACTAACACGATCTCTTTAACAGATTTTAAAAAAGACGTAGTCTCAAGCACCTAATAAAAACAGAGGAAACTGTAGACTGTACCACTCAGACCTCAGCTTGTAAAAACCACGTCATTAAAGTGAAGAAAAAAGGTACTAACCATAGCAGAAGAAAAATGTGCAAGAACTGCTACAAAAAAAAATTTTGAAAAACAGAGGAAAATATGCCGTAAAAAACCAAAAAAGTCGACACATATTGTTTTGGTGAGATTCACACATAATTTTTATGTACGTGTGTCATACTCATATGATATGTATTTTATATCACTAAACACTTTTTTGACTTTTTAAAAAATTAATTTATTTCAAAAATATAATTAGCAAGGTTACATGTTAAAAATACTGAATTTAAAACTTAAATATAATGACCTATAAAAATATAATGAATCCTTAAAATATAATGAATACAAATAAAGAGCGAGAAATGGTTTTATAATATTCGTAATTGCTGTCTCAGTGGAAATGTGCAAAAAGCTTGGGTCCCGCTGACTCTGCTGGTACTGCATGTGCAAGAATCCTTATCGGCTCAGGTTGTTGGAAGTGGAAACTTGATACCCTGGGAATCGTCGTAATAAGGAACATTCGTTGGTACAATACATATAAGAGCTCCCCCTTTTAGATGAAAGTTGATGCGTGGCAGCAACTTTTAGACTGTCTGTTTATTGGTATTTAGTTGGATCTGCTCTTCTTCGTCTATGGAGTCGCTTAGGTGGATACTGGGTCTTCGTCTTGGAAGGATTTTCCTCCAATTCCTGGTGTTAATTCTTAAATATCTTTCCTTATCTCTTTTCTTTTCATAGGTTTCTTCATTTTCTCCTTAAACCCCAAAAAATTGAGTGGCGCCATGTTTCTATCTTATCTTATCTTTGGTAATTTTATCTATCTATCTTTTTATTTATTTCTGTATATTTTCTCATATATCTTATCTTGTCCTATCTCTACTTATTTCCTCGTTCCATTTCCGGTTCCAAAGGCTTGTTTTGCCTTTGCGTTGTGGAGGCATATGCCATTATTGGTCTTACACTGGATTTAATAAATTCTTGACTTCATCTCAGTGTTAATGTATTTGTTTCGCCATATAGTGTTATTAAGGCATTTTTTCAGTCTATTTGCTTTTTTTACTTGATCTCTCACTTCTTTGTCCAGGTCTCCATAGCTAGACAGTGCAATTCCCAGGTATTTTATTTTCATTACTTGTTCAATACTGGTGCCATCAATTTCTATTTTACATCTGGTTTGTTCCTTGCTGACTAATATTGTTTTATTTTTCTGAGATGTAATTCTGATATTAAATTATTTTGCTCTTATGTTAAATCTGTGGACCAGCATTTACAGACTATCTTTATCTTGGGCTATCAATATTACGTCATCTGCGTAACAGAGTAGTTTTATTTCTTTGTTTTCCATTCTATGTCCCCTTCCTTTGTTAACGCGTTTAATGATTTTATCCATGATTAAATTGAAGAGCACGGGGCTCAATAAATCCCCTTGTCTTATTCCGTTGCCTGGTTCTATGAGTTCTGTAAGTTGTCCATCTATTCTGACTTCCACTTTGTTATTTTGGTATAGTTTATTTTTATGAACGAGAGAGTAATTGGTACCTTCGACCACTCCATGGGCGTGCTCAAGATTAATTGAAAAATTACTTTGAATAATTGTAAAAAATAAATGAATTATTTCAGTGTTATAAAGTGTTATGTGTATGTAAACAAAAGTGACCTCTTTTATCACACACTACATTAGAACTGACTGGCCTACATTAAAAAGGGTTTTAAAAATTCACATTTTTTTAATTTTTAAAAATTACAACAGAGAAAAAGAGTTTTTAAAACCGTCTAAGGTATGTTAAATAGATGAATAAAAATATTAATATAAAACTTACAGCTACTTGTTACAAATCCAAATCAGATTCAGAAGATGAACTTTCAGAACCAAGATTTATAATAACTGGCTCGATCATTTTATCAGTAATATTGTCTAGCTTCCACATTTTTTCCTCTTCTTTAATAGTGTGATTTACTGCCTTTTCCCAGTTTTCAGGTTTTACATTATTTACGGCCTCCAAAAACAATTGTTTAACATCATGTGTTAAAATCATGTGTTAATCATCATTAAAAGTGGTATATAAATGTGGCTTTCTCTATTCTGGTTCTGATTTCTTCAGAGCAATCATTATTTTCGTTGATAACAGTTCCCAGGTAGTTATATCTTCTTACACGTTTGATTCTTTGATCATGCACGGTTATGTCAGGGAAGTTTTGTGGTGATTTAGATATTAGCATTATTTTTGTTTTGCTTATGTTAAGTGATAATCCGTGTTCTTCACTGCATTCTACTATTTTGTTAATTAGTATTTGAAGATCTTCCCAAGTTTCTGCGATTAGTACCGTGTCATCGGCATATCTCAAGTTGTTTATTCGAATGCCATTTATCTTAATACCTATATTTTGATCCGAAAGTGCTGTGTTTATAATGTCTTCGGAGTATAGATTGAATAAAGTCGGTGATAGTATACAACCCTGTCTTACGCCTTTCTTGATCTCGATTTCCTCCGTTGTCTCTTGCTCTATTCGGATATTTGCTTTCTGGTTATAGTAAATCTTAGAGATAATTCTAATGTCCCTTTTATCCAAGTTTTTTTCTACTAGCAGTTTCATTTAGTGATCGTGACGAACTTTATCAAACGCTTTGTTGTAATCAATAAAGCACATATATATATTGGTTTATATCTAGACATCTTTGGCATATGACGTTAAGTGCAAATAGTGCTTCTCATGTTCCAAGCCCGTTCCGAAATCCGAATTGAGTATTACTAATATCTGCATCCAGTTTTCTGTTAATTCTTGAGTGGATTACTTTGATGAATACTTTTAATGTATGCCCCATTAAGCTTATAGTGCGGTAGTCAGTGCACTGTTTTGCATTTGCCTTTTTTGGTAAGGTTACAAAAGTTGAAAGTAGCCATTCCTTTGGTATTTCTCCTCTTTTGTAGATGCAGTTAAAAAGGTCGAGTAGAATATTCACTGATTCGCCTTCCACAAGCTTAAGAAGTTCTGATGTGAGCCCGTCTGGACCCGGTGATTTACCATTTTTCATTATTTTTATAGCGTATAATAGTTCTTCTTTAGTCATTTCTGGTCCTTCGTCGCCTTGCAAGTTATCTATATTAGGTTCTTGTCTTTCATCGTCGAACAATTCTTCTACATAGTTCTTCCAGGTCCTAAGCTTTTCTTGTAGATCGGCTATTATTTCACCATTTGCGTTACATAGGAGATTGGGATGTTTTCGTTTTTGTGTACCTGTCAGTTCCTTTATCTTTTTATGTAAGTTAAAAGTGTCATGTTTGAGATGTAGTTCTTCGATTTCCTCGCATTTTCTTGTATAAAAATTTTCCTTTGCAGTTCTTATTTCTTTTCTGGTTTGTTTGTTTACTTCATTATATTTTTGGCTGCATTTTCCCTTTAACTGTCTTCGCTCTTCCATGAGACCTAAAATTTTTTCTGTTATCCATTCTCGTTCTTTTTTCTGTTTCTCTTTGGTAAGCATTTTCTGGGCAGGTTTTATTATGGCGTCTTTTAAATCTTGCCACTTGTCTTCTACATGCGTGTTCTCTGTCTTTGTAGAAAGCATTCGTAAGTTATCATTGATATGTTGTTTTAAATCTTCTTTAATTATTGGATCTCCTACAAAATGGAAAAACCCACTATCACATTTTCTGTGGAATAAGTTTAGAAGATAATTATCTAGTCAATTACTGTCGTAGATTCCTGGAATTAAAGAATTAAATGTTTGATTGTTGAAACCCTTACTTCGTGGAATGCACTCATTTCAGATAAAATAAAACGTTTTATTTTGTCTAAAAAATTAAACTTTATTTTGCAAATAGGTAGGTACTTATTAAACTTTTATTGGTTATATATAACCAATAAAATAAACATCTTACATTTCTTGCAAATTCATTAGTACCTGTTAACCTCCATCACTCCGACACTGGCAACCTTATTTAGGGATTATTAACCCTCACAACTATTGTATTCTATTCTGCTCCAACCTTTATACCTGGTGGTCATACTCAATTTAAAATTGTCTTCCTATATACTTCTGTAAACTTGTTGACAAATATCTGTTTTTCATTGAGTCACCCGTATCAACAGTTTAGGGATTTGCATACATAATTTATTGTTTTATTACTCTCTCATACATAAAAATACACTATAGATGTTTTCGATGGTTTTTATAATATTTAGGGGAACTTCTTTATTATACAGAAGATGTATTACATCTTTGAGCCTTACTCTGTCAAATGCTTTTTTTATGTCAATCAGACACAGAAATTCTGGTCTATTATACTCTATAGTATAATAGTCTGAGATATTAGACACTTTTATGAACCAGCAGCCTAACAAGCATTTATAAAGTTGTTGATCTCATGCGACCAACGTGGCGCGTTAATGCAACACCAGTGTTGGTCCCATGGGATAAACGTGACAGGGAACGTGTTAATTTAATTTTACTCTTCTTTGGTTTGATTATTCTCTTAGTATATATAAAGACAACATAGCAATGTTAAGGTTCGAAGGAAAACTCACAGAAACAATAGGACGCCCAAGGAAAAAGTGGTCTGTCATCATTTGAGACTAAAAATCGAATAAAATCAGGCATGATCCTATTAATAAAGCAAAAAGAAGTAGAAGAGAAATATCAAAGTCGCAAATAAGAAGCAAAATGTGATTAAAAAGTAAAATCTTTTAAAATGTAGATATGTTAAATATTTATTGAATTTAAACAATTATTACTTGAGAGAATTAGTTTTTTATTTCACCTATAAATAATAAAATAATGTAATATCCATTAGAATATACAAATAGTTAATATTTTCGTACAATTATGATAATCAGATTATTTGTAGGAAGGAGTTGCCCTTGAACATTATTTTATAAAATAGAATATTTTATATTAGCTTATATTATTCGTGTTTCCTTATACTTGTGCGTTTATATGTGTGTATGTTGTTAAATGTAAGTAATATTTTTTTTAATTTCATGTTTACTATTTAAGACCCTTTGTTTATCTATCCATCCAAAAGTATAAGTTAAGTGATATTATGACAGATCTTTTAATTTAATAAGGTTCTGAAACTGTTTTCTTTCCAAGAAAACAGTTTCAGAACCAGAATTCAGTTTTCTTAACCAAGTTAAATATATAGAAAAGAGAACTGAGGATTTTCCAGTGACATTCATTGATATAGGTATATAACAACTGCTTTTGATAAATTTGATAATAACACTATGCAATAAACAAAATATGCAAAAAAATAAGTTATTTTTAATTATAAACAATGTAAGATCGCTATTTAATTTTAAATATTAAAGGTAAAGACAGCTAAAAGTGACACAACCGAGACACAACAACGAACTACATTCTCTATTTGTACTCCCAAGTATTTGTAAGTATCGACTTGTTCAAGTGTACTTCCGTTAAGTGTTATCTTCGTTTGTTTTTAATTTTTTCCACATACCATTACTTTTGTCTTCTCATTATTGATTCTCAAATTTTGTTTAATTAGTGCAGCGTTCCATACTTGTAAATTTCGATTGAGTGCTTCTTCATTTATTCCAAATATCACTAGATCGTCTACGTATGCACACTTTGAGATCTACTGCTTCTAGATTTCTATGTCGAGCATATAATTTCAATGTTGCTGCTCTAGTTTCTTTAATTATGTCCTCCAAGACAATGTTACACAATATGGGGCTTAGGACTCCTCCTTGATGTAGACCCTCATTTGCTATTAACTCTTCGGATTCCATACTATCGGTTCTAATTATGTTCCTTGTATGTCTATATATACTCATAATGGCTTGCCTGAGTTTGGTTTTCATGATCCGACAGAGCCACAATGCAAAGGCTACTGGAAATGGCAGAGATGAGTGTACTGAGAAGAATTACAGGAAACACGCTGAGAGATCAAAAGAGAAGTGAAGACATTAGAAGAAAATGTAACGTACAGTGTATAAAAAACTGGACACAAAATAAAAGACAAGAATCCAATAACTACATAAGCAGAATGGAGAGGACCCGTGTCGTCAAAATAGCAAGAGATAAGTTACCAATCGGCAGAAGAAGTATCGGACGACCTCGCAAAATATGAAGTGACAACGTTCCATAGAAGTAATAATCCGCCAATGAACAATCAAAATTGCTTATATAGGAAAAGAAAAACAAGAAGAAGAAGATTTTACTTCGGACACCACTTAAGAAAGCAGAACAGTTTCTTAATATTGTTACGAAAGGTTTATCCCACATAGGAAAAGTCCATTGACGAAAAAGAAGAAGTAGTTCGAGAACATTCAAGATGACATCGAAAATTCTTAAAATGTCTAGTGAAGTTTGGAACGTCAGAAAATATATATATATATATATATATATATATATATATATATATATATATATATAACAGATGTTTTTGACAGTTGGGAAAAAGTTGTATTTTGAATGTTGAAGTTTATAGTTGTCAGTTAAAAGTATTGTAATATTGTTGGTGTTGAATAAAGTTAATTTTCGAGAAGAGTAACATTGGCGACAGCGGTGGGATGAAGAAATATTTAGCAGTTGTTAATAGTAAATACAAGATCCACTGAATTTGACAAAGAAATGGATACGTCCGGACCCTCTACATGGTTTTTAAAAATGAAAGAAGATGACGAGAAGCGTAGACAAGAAGAGAATGTGGAAAATGAGAAGCGTTGGCTAGAAGAAAAATATGAAAATGAGAAGCGTAGGCAAGAAGAGAAAGATGAAAAGGAGAAGCGTTGGCATGAAGAGAAAGTGGAAAATAAAAAACGTAAGCAAGAAGAGGAAGAGCAAAGGAGAGGCGTAAAAAAATAGAGGTAGAAATCATAAATGGTTTATTTCAAATTCACAAAAATTTTCAGTAGGAGGTAAGTCAAATCACTAGTAGAATAGATCAATTAGAAGAAAAACAAATCAATTTTAAAAATAAAATAGAACAAGAACAAAATGATTTGAAATCTAATTTACAAATACAAATAGTTGAGTTAGAAAAAAAATGAATACCCAAGCTTCTTTATCTAATGTTTCAGTAACTAACGTTGAATCTAAACAAACAGCTTCAGCATTTTCCATAATTGAACCAGGTACAATTAGAACTAGTACAATCTTAAAACCACCCACATTTGATGGTCAGACAGCATGGGAAACTTATCGTTTTCAATTTAAAGCGGCAGCTAGAGCAAATGGGTGGAATGAAAAAGAAATAGCAGCTTCTTTGGTGGTGCGGGGACAGGCAGCAACCGTTTTGCAATTCCTTTCCCAAGATGCACCCAGTTATACCTCTCTCGTTGAAGCTTTAAAGACAAGATATGGCCAGCAGCATCTGAAGCATGTTTTCTAAAGACAGTTAAAAATTCGATATCAAAAACATAACGAAAGTCTGCAAGAATTTGAGGCCGACATTAAAAAACTATTGCACTTGGCATACTCTCAGGCACCTAAAGATTTTCTGGAACAAATTAGGATACAGGCATTCATAGATGGACTACATGATGTTGAAATGCAACAAGCTCTCCGATTACAACATCACAAATTGCTAGTCTCATCCCACGAGTATGAAGCGGCAAAAAGCATTTCCAGATCTCTCCCAAAATTAAGAGAAATAAGATTTCAAGAAAATGAAGAAGTCACAACCGCAGATAACCAACAACCTATTTTATCCCAAATTTTAAACATACTGCAAAATCTGCAACAAAAACCTCGAAATGAAAACAGAAGATGTTTTAATTGCGGTAGAATAGGACATTTCTTGATGAATCAACTCAATGGTCCTTGTCCTCCAAATTTTAGATTAGTCCAGTATAAACCATAAACTTTAAAATAACTCCTATTTACTTCTGTAATGACATAGAGCTTAATACTATATTGCGTTTTTTTTTTGTTTTTATAAGTTGCCTACAATTTAGGCCACAGTGTAACACCGTTAATTCGTCTTAACTTAATTTTCGTCCAGGATAGTAAATGTTACAAATTTTTTTTTGTTAAAAAAATAATTATAGGTCTAACTTTAAAGGGTTGTGAATTCCTATAAGTTGGTTCATTGTCTGCTGGATTTCTGATTAAATTCAAGCATTCAAGAATCAACAAGAGTTTATTTCGACTCATGTGAGTAGAAAAAGCTTTCATTTTAAACAGCGGATCTTTCTTTTTCTAATGATCTTCTAGTGTTGACATTTCATTTTGGCTCGCATCTAATATTAGTGAAGTAAACGTTTGTTATTTTTTGTGCGTTAAATGCTATTTATTTATTGCATTTATTTATTCTAGATTCATGTATTTTTCCGCAAAAAAATAGATATTGCATATTCGTTGGATTGGTTACAAACTTGTTGTAAAAATTCGTCAGTCAGTAACAGTCTAAAGTAGTCTAAGAGTTATGCCGTAAAGTGCCGTCACCTGAATCCTACAAAAAGTCTACACTAGAAATAAACAATAAAAGACACAAAACCATTACCTTTATAACATCCTAAAATAAAGCGATACCATCATTATCGCTCTCTTCTGAACTGTTATCCTCTTTATTAATATAATTAATGTCATTTTCCGATCATTCAAAATCGTCTTCGCTATTTTCTAGTCCTTCTCTATACACTCCAAAAGCTACGCCTCTGTTAATTTACGATTTATGATCATATTTTACTTTTTTTCCTACAAAACAGGAAGTAATTATGGGTAGAGCAGACTGGCAAAAGATCCTATTTATTTACACAATTTGTGAACGCCAGAACCTAACTGAAGTAAGACAGAACGCATTTTGGCGACAGTGGCACTTGACTCACGTACGCAAAACTCCTTTTGACGGCAGGTGGTAGCGAATGTGTTAAGACTGCTTTCCATGTCTTGATGCGCAGAACCATCCAAGTTTATTTTTGTCAAGTACTCACCAGCATCCACAGTAGAAGAATATAAGAATCATAAAAATAATAGATCAATAATTTGTTTAATGTTTGTTATACAAATACATTTGCAAAAATTTTTTCGTTCTCTTAGCCATATTGTTTCCAATACAAACCAAGTTCCAGTAAGGATACAATTATTTTGATTTCAGGAGTATGTACGCCTTTTCTTTTTGGATATACCTAATATAAAATCAAATGGATTTTAGATAGTTTTCATTTATCTAAATCGTTCCAGGTTTTGTAATTCTTTTAGTAATATTATAATTATAGTAAGATCTTTCTTGAAAATCAAATTACTTTCTAATGAAAGTTTTTTAATCAAATGACTCAGTAGGTAACAACTATTTAAAATTATCCTGATTAGGCGTGGCCAGTATTAAAGGAAAATAGTATTGAATATTTAAAATATTTTTTCCTCTACATTTTACTAACATTTTATTGGTCCTATTTTTTCAGATGTTGCTGACGTTATCTTGGATACTGTACTTTATAATATTTATAGGAATACTCTTCTTAGCTTTGTACAAATATATGACAAGAAATTTTGGTTATTGGGAAAGGCTAAAAGTAGATGGACCCAAACCTATTCCATTTTATGGAAACTTTTATAATATAGCTAAGATGAAATCAACAATACCGCAAGGTTTCAAAGAATTATACGACTATACTGATGCTCCATATGTCGGAATATATGTATTCGATAAACCAGTTTTATTACTTCGTTCTCCTGAATTGATCGGCGATATATTAATAAAAGATTCCCATCTATTTCTGGATAAAACAATAGAAATACCAAAACATAACATAATCACTCAAAACTTTTTGTTTTTTCAATCTATGCCAAAATGGAAAGAAAACAGAAGTAAGTTCAGTCCTTGTTTTTCGCCTTCAAAACTAAAAGGCATGTTTCCTTTTATAAGTGGCATAGGCGAGGAACTTTCCCAATATATTGCTGATTCTCCTGAAGTAATTGATGTTAGTGATATGTCTGGCAAATATTTTATAGAAGTTATAGCCAGATGCATTTTTGGTATCAAAGCCAAATCTTTTCAACTCAAGGATGCAGGATTTATGAAGATGTACAAGGGTAAGTTGAAAAAGAATTTGCGCCTATACGTCTGGGCTCTGTACCACCTTTTCATCTCTTGAGAGTCTATTTGTGTTTATCTTTCCCTGAATAGAATAGAATAGAATAGAATAGAATAGAATAGAATAGAATAGAATAGAATAGAATAGAATAGAATAGAATAGAATAGAATAGAATAGAATAGAATAGAATAGAATAGAATAGAATAGAATAGAATAGAATAGAATAGAATAGAATAGAATAGAATAGAATAGAATAGAATAGAATAGAATAGAATAGAATAGAATAGAATAGAATAGAATAGAATAGAATAGAATAGAATAGAATAGAATAGAATAGAATAGAATAGAATAGAATAGAATAGAATAGAATAGAATAGAATAGAATAGAATAGAATAGAATAGAATAGAATAGAATAGAATAGAATAGAATAGAATAGAATAGAATAGAATAGAATAGAATAGAATAGAATAGAATAGAATAGAATAGAATAGAATAGAATAGAATAGAATAGAATAGAATAGAATAGAATAGAATAGAATAGAATAGAATAGAATAGAATAGAATAGAATAGAATAGAATAGAATAGAATAGAATAGAATAGAATAGAATAGAATAGAATAGAATAGAATAGAATAGAATAGAATAGAATAGAATAGAATAGAATAGAATAGAATAGAATAGAATAGAATAGAATAGAATAGAATAGAATAGAATAGAAATAGAATAGAATAGAATAGAATAGAATAGAATAGAATAGAATAGAATAGAATAGAATAGAATAGAATAGAATAGAATAGAATAGAATAGAATAGAATAGAATAGAATAGAATAGAATAGAATAGAATAGAATAGAATAGAATAGAATAGAATAGAATAGAATAGAATAGAATAGAATAGAATAGAATAGAATAGAATAGAATAGAATAGAATAGAATAGAATAGAATAGAATAGAATAGAATAGAATAGAATAGAATAGAATAGAATAGAATAGAATAGAATAGAATAGAATAGAATAGAATAGAATAGAATAGAATAGAATAGAATAGAATAATATCCGTTAGAGGATCCGAATAGATCCGTTAATAAATTTGTTGTGTAGACAACTTTTAAAAAATAATGTTTTATTTTAGGTATGTTTTCAAATACGTATCGCAACATGGTATCCCAATCGGCACATTTCTTTTTTGGCGAATTGGCAAATCTTCTCCGATTAAATTTCCTTGACACGAAAATTACCGATTATCTTTTTGATGCACTCTATACGGTAATTAAAGAAAGAAAACCACATGATGGAAAGGCTCAAGATTTAATCGATATTATAATATATTTTTCAAAAAATGAAGGCAAAAAGGAGTTGTCGCAAGAAGGTATTTATTTCTGTAGCAATATTTATATTTTTATTTTGTACATTTTTCTTTATTTCATTTATTTAATTAAGCAATCTCGGTGAGATAAGCTCTTATAGGTATTATATTATACATTAACAGCATAAAGTTTGATAATTTGATTATACACGAGGCGGAAAAGTCTAGGAATATTTTTAGAAGGAGACGTAATTTCTTGTTTAATTGTTTTGGATAAATAATAATTGAGCCAGGTGGCAACGTAGCGCTAAACGTGTAAATATTAAATTGTATTTGCTCCTGTATTAAACCCGTATTTCGCGAAGTGCAGAGTAAATCAATTATATTTAAAGTGTAAAGTGGAAAGTTAAGTAAGTAATCTTAGCGCATAGTGAAAAACAAATTCAAAACATTAACAGTGTGTTCGAAATTGGCAAAAATACCAGGTAAGAGTAACACATAAACAATAAAAACGTTACCAATATTGGGTTGAACTTGGTTGAACCTTGATTGATTGGGAAGCGGTGTTGCCAAGTCTACAGCAAAGTCAAGTAACTAGGGAGGCTCGAAATAGTATATACTGCTCAATACAATTCTTAAAATAAATAAAGAAAATAAAGTAAGACGTTACACTGAGAAGGGTTTAGCTTCAGAGGAGACAATCCGGGCGAGACCTTTATCGCGGTGAAACAAAATATTTTTAATGAGCAGAGAATATTACAAATTCTGAAACTGTTTATCAAGACATGAAAGAATAAACAGATTTAGCTAAGAATGATTTACAAGTAGAAGTTTTAACATTCGATTTTCAGCAAAATTTGCTACTTCCAGTGTCCTCGAGTAGTAAAATTTTCTACAAAATTCAACTTTGGGTATACAATTTTTGTATTCATGTGGGAAGTACTGGAAAAAGTTATTTTTATGTTTATGATGAGACAATAGCTGCAAAAGGACAAAACGATGTAGCTAGTATACTACATCATTGTTTAAATAATCATATTAATCAAGACGTAACCACTATTTACATATTTTCTGATAACTGTTCGTCCCAAAAAAAAATTGTGTACTGGTACAGTTTTTTTATACTATTTTGGCAACTACTGATAAGGTTAGACTGATAGTGCACAGATACCCTAAACCAGGACATAGTTTCCTTCCCTGTGACAGAAGCTTTGGAGCAATAGAAAGACAAAAACGGAAACATGACAAGATATATTTACCCCAAGAATACTCAAAAATTATTGAAAATAGTAACAGAAAGTTTCAAGTTTTTAATGTGACTCAAGATATGTTTCTGAACTTTAAGACCCATTTTTAACAATTTTTTGTGAAAAATCCTTCACGGAAGAACAACCAATTTACCATCTCAAAATATCGTGTCATACGATATGAAAAATTAGATAGTGAAATGACGTTTAAATGTAGCGAAACCGTCAACTTTACTGTATTCAATACTTTTGAAATAAGAGATAAGAGGAACTTGCAGCCCCTGACCTTACCAAACCATGACAATAAGTTGTACACTGAAATGAGAAAGCTGAAAAAGAACAAATTCGAGCATGTTATGTGTTTTGGCAACAAATTATATGCCACAGTGTGATCAATGGTTTTATGAAGCAATCCGAAATTACCATCAGAACGTCTCACCAGACAATAAGGAAACTTCGGTATCAGAATTCAGTGACAGTGAGTAAAGAAAAATATATTGACTCTGCACTAACATTTAGTTGAAACTATGTTCTTGTTTATTTCATTTAATAAATTGGTAGAAAATAATTTTTTGAATATGAAATTCTATTTTGTTTTATTTTTTCCCGTAAAAAAAGATGAATACTTTGCATAAACCAGCCAAGTCCAATTATTTTTCACCCATAACATTTTTGTTTTTTAATTTACAACTTATTATTTAAAAAAATATTAGTGTTAACAAGATGATCTTCAAATGTTAGAAAATACAAAATTTATCAGGATTTCATAGTTTTCGCTCAAAATGTTTTTTACTTCTCCTGGACATTTTGCTTTTTTTGACCGGTTTATGGCATTGGACCCTTCAATTGTATATAAGTAAAAAACATACCCCTTTTTCAAACGATTTTTTTTTGTAAATAATTTCGATAAAAACGCAATATGCATTTAACTTCTGAGATAGTTTAAGTCTTAAATAATCCTATGAAATTTGCTAAATGTGTCTAATATCAGTAATAGAGCAAGTTCAATAGATTAAATATTTAACCTTAGGGATAAATAAGTTAAATAACTTTTAAATTATTTGACCAATCGAGGAAATTTCGCACAAATTTAAAAGACCGTAATTCCTCGATGTTCAAATGTATTGATAAGATTTAATTGTGTTAATAGAAAAATTAATAAAATTTATAAATTAATGCAAAAAAACTGTTTTTTTTTGCAGATATCTCCGTAATATTTATGAATTTTAATATAAAAAAACGGAAAAATAAAGATATTTTTGATATAAAATAAAACAAATTTTGTTTAATTTCCCAATGTCTATAAAAAAATGATATAAATATTGTTTATGTAAAATATAAGGAGAAAAATTTATAGACAAAAAATCAAATTGTGAACATAAATTATTGTGTAAAAAAACGTAAGGTAAAAATATGAGTATTTTTTCATATATTCGTCATCTAGTAACCCCCACCTATCTCTTAAAAGCTTCAGATATCTGCGAAAAAATTTGCTGAAATCGCTATATAGCGATATTGCTTACTCTATTATGATAAATTTTCTGAATTTTTAAAAATATTTAGAACAAACTACTATGACATAAAAGTTTATATGCACCATGGGCATTAATGGATGTGTACACCTTCGGACGACTTCAGGCATAAAGATATACTAATGTCCTTGGTACATGAATAACCATGATACAAATACAAACAGATAAGATACCGCGCATGTAGGCGTGGCTTATGCATGACTTTTGTGACGTCAACTTGTGCTAAATTTCGCCATATTGTGTTTTGACATTTATGTACATTTACGGTTCATAGCCAATATTTAATAAAATAATATTTTTAAAATGTTACAAGGCTTTAAATTTTTCCCGATATGAGGTGTGCAGTATATGGTTGTGCCGTTGACAATATGTGCAAGAGTTTTGTACCCGGTACAGCATTTTATAGCTTTCCAAAAGACAAGGAAATGCAAGCTGTTTGGAAACATTTGTGTAAACGCCAGGATAATTTTAATGTTAAATTTGCTCGTGTTTGCTCTAAGCACTTTGTTGAAAGTGATTGAAGTGATGAATCGGTCATTCAGGTTGGCAAAATATAAAACAGAAGTCAACTACTTTATAAGTTTATAGAAGACGTTTCGCTTTATACTTCTAAAGCTTCATCAGTTCTAACTCAATATGTAGCATTAAAGATGTTATTATATAGGTACTTAAGTTTACTCATTATTTAGAACTAACTTAAAAAAAAACAGAAACAAAGGACACAAAAACTTTGCACGTAAAAAACACTCACCAGTGTTTTGTTTGTCTTTATTGGAGAACCATCTCTAAATGAAGCCAAATGTACGTTTAAAATTTTGTTAAATCTTCGTTTCTACGAATGATATTATTTTTTGCAAAGTTTTTGTGTCCTTTGTTTCTGTTTTTTTTTTAAGTTAGTTCTAAATAACAAGTAAATTTAAGTACATATATAATAACATTTTTAATACTACATATTGAGTTAGAACTGATGAAGCTTTAGAAGTATAAAGCGAAATGTCTTCTATAAACTTATGAAGTAGTTGACTTCTGTTTTTTATTTTGCCAACCTGAACGACCGATTAACCTGTGAATTGAAGACATGAGTGGATAAAGGTCATATGTCACTTTTTTGAAAAAATTGTTTTATTGGTTTTTTGTGCTGCTAATATGCTGTTTAACCTTTTAAAATTTTAAAATTACTTATTTTTAGCTAATTAAAAAAAATAGGAAGGTATTAAAGCAATATGTCCCACTAAATTTTCGAATTCTAGTGGATAAAGGTATTATGTCTAAAATCGCGGACATATTACCTTTATCCACTCAAATTTTTAGTCGCTCAGCAGTTGGTTTTCTGACATTTGACTTTATAGGTTATGTTATGAAAATCAATGTAATTGTGTAATTTACTTTGTGCAAACATTTTTACAGTTTTTAAGTCAAAAAGTTACGAAAAAATTATGGAGAGTAGAGGAAAAAGAATTTACAGACTATATCTTCAACAGAAAGAAAAGAATACTGTTAAAAAAGGTAATATTACATTATTATATAAAGGTTCATATACATATATTTTTTAATACTTGTTGTTTTATGCAAAGTACCAATTAATGCTTTTTACTGTAGTTTTTATCACATACTTACAATATTGTTGGTTTTAGGTGTATTTCCTCCTAGTTCGTCAGATTTAAATACCCGTAAACTCAACGATTTATCCAATAAACAGTATTGTGCAGACATGCAGATACCATCGACTTCCGGAAATTTTGTCGGTAAGGGAATATTTATTTGACATTTCCAGCCTCGTTGACAAGTTAATATAATAATAATTTAAGATAATATTAAAGTTATCTAGTATTTTCTAATCTGTATTAATAATTATTTTGTAATATCGGTTATTTGGAGTGTTTCAATATCTCATAGACAGATAGACACTATGCATTGTCTAAATTTTAATAAAATTGTTCTCCAACGTTTTTAATATGAAAAAATTTGGTTTTGTGCTTTTGAGATATTTGGTATAAAATGAAAAAACACATGGATACCATACGTAAGCCTGGCTGGAAAGGTTTATAATTTCTTAGTAGTAAATTTATTTTAATTTTACTACATATAGTTTTATATTTTTAGAAAGCAATGAGTCAGGAAGCGAAGCAGACGGATATGTGTCGTCCAGTGATGAATTCGTTCCTTCAGGTACGGGCTATTCGGATGAATCAGACTACTATGAAGAAACCACAAACAAAATGTTTTCCAAAAAAATACATGATGCTAAACGAAACATCTTTTCTGAAAAACTTCCTAACAAAAATTTGTTAAATGAAAAAAAGGAACAAAACATGAAGAATATAGACAACCAAGCAGAAGTGAATGCTGAAAATAAGACAAAGAAATTTCAAATAAAACCCAATATTGAAGACAGTCAAAGTGCGGTACATGTTACCGCAGAAGGACAAGGAGCTGATGTTTCCAAACCTCACAGGACGGCGAAAAAAATTTTTGAGCTTAAAGAGAAGAAAGCTCGTAAAAGAGAACGCAACCCTGTTGAATGGAAGAAAAAAAAGGCAGCAATACAAAAAGAAAAAGGGTTGGAATATGTTTCTCAAAATGGAAAAATTATACCAGCAAAAGAAATTGAGGAAGATTTAGTGTTATGTAAAGCAACATGCAGATTAAAGTGTGGAACCAAATTCAGCTTAGAAGCTAGAAAATCTATATTGAAAAGGTTTTATAATTTAGAAAATAACGCAAAAACCTGTCTTTTGTTTAAAAGCATTGACATAAATCAAGTTTCAAGACACCGAATTCGTTCTGGAGGTAAAAAGCAGAAGTTAAGAGAATGTTCTTTTAAATACTCAGTAACTTACGACAGAGAAAAAATATCTGTCTGTAAGGATGCAATTTGTTCGCTGTACCAAGTTGGCTCAAAGAAAATATTAAATCTTCAAAAACAACTTAAACAAGGTCAATCAGCTCCAAGTCCAAGTAAACAAGGGCAACATACAAATAGACCTCACAAGATCGGTGAAGCGGTAGTAGAATACATTACTGAACATGTTCAAATGTTTCCAGCTGAGAGCTCTCACTATTCTCGAAACAAAAATCAGAATAGAAAGTATTTGTCACCATTATTAAATGTAACAAAAATGCATGAACTATACCTAAAAAGATGCGATGAACAACAAATTGGTGAAAAATACTTAGTTAAACTTTCCATGTATCGCCATGTGTTCGATACTAAATTCAATCTATCATTTGGATATCCAAAAAGTGACACATGTAGCACATGTGATTCTGGAGAAAATACTATAGAGCATAAAGAAAACTGTAGCATTGCATTTGAATCTCAAAAAGTAGATAGGCAAAAGCCAATAAGTGACAATAATATGTGCTACATCACAATGGATCTACAACAAACCATGCCGTTACCTAAGGTTTCAACATCAAGAGCATTCTATTTACGTCAAATGTGGCTGTATAATTTTGGTATACATTGCATAACTTCATCAGGATCAAAATCTTACTTTTTTACGTGGACCGAAGATGTAGCTAATCGAGGTAGTACTGAAATAGCGAGTTGTCTGTTTCGATTTTGTAAGCTTTTAAAAGAAGAAAATCCCCATATTAATCATTTGATCATATGGTCAGATTCATGTTCTGGTCAGAACAAAAACTTTATAATTGTAGGTCTATATCAATATCTCATTTTAAATGGATATTTTAAAATAATAGAGCACAAATTTCCTGAAGTGGGCCACAGTTATTTAGATTCTGACAGGGACTTTGGAAGGATAGAAAAAGTTCTGAGAAAACATCAGTAAATTTTTATTCCAGATCAATATCGTAACATTATCACGTCGGCAAGCACAAAAGGTAGCATTTGTGTAAATATGGAGAATTTTTTCTACGACTTTGAAGATCTGCTAACGAAGCTCTATTTATGTAAAAAGACAACAAACAGTTCAAATGAAAAGATTAATTTTCGTGATAATGTAAAATGGATAAGAGTGGACGAATTTGGATTCTATCTCTATAAGACATGTCTTAATGACTACATGCCATTTCAGCAAGTAGATTTAAGAAAAAAAAGGACAGCACATCTGACCAGAAGTGAATATAGACCAAGAAGACTGGAAAATAAAACTGGTGGTTTGAGTTTGGAAAAACTGGAAAATTTAAGAGACCAAATAAAATTTGTTCCCGAAGAGTACAGATGGTTTTATGAAAACGCGATAGAGGAAAATAAAGAAAATCCTAAAAAGAAAAGAAAAACCTACTAAAAAATTTATTTTTGTTAATTTTTCATTTTGTATTGTAAGTGTTTTTTGAAAATAAATGACCATTTTTTATACTTAACTCTTTTATCCACTGAACCCTAACATTTTTTAATTATTTTTAGTATGTGGATTAAGGCAATATGTCCACAAAATCTGAAATATTTGGCTTAAGGTAACTTTTTTTAAATTCAATTTAAAGTCTAAAAAAAGTACCTTCAGATACCTGTTTAAAAAAGTGCAGCAATGCAAATTTATAAAATAAATAATTAACTTGGAACAAAAGACACTAAAATGGTCATTACTCAAAAATATCATTTTGTGACATATGACCTTTATCCACTTATGTCTTCAATTCACTAGTTGAATACTATATTAATATATATATATATATATATATATATATATATATATATATAATTGGGAGATTAAATAATTATACCGATATTTCGATATTTTAGCATATCCTGAAGAATCGAATAAATTTTGTGAAAGCTAAATAAAAGAACAAAGAGTTTTACTTATCCTGCCCTATTAATAACTGCAACCTCAAAAGAAATATATATATATATATATATATATATATATATATATATAATTATAACCATATTTTAGCATATCCTGAAGAAGCTAATAAATTGTTGTGAAAGCTAACTAAAAGAACAAAGAGTTTTACTTATTCTGCCCTATTAATGACTGCAACCTGAAAAGAAATAGTTTACCTAACGTGTCAGTCAATAATACCTAACTACTATATATAAAATATATATTGTATGAAAATCACATTCCATAGTTTGCAATTTGTGGCATTCGGCCATGACTCCCTCCATCAAACTTCACTCTTATGGGAAAATTGTTATTTTTTACAATATACTAATTGAAATACTTAAGCTTAAATTCACGTAGTAAATAAAACATCTAGTAAATTATATTAGAATTTCAACAGTTCGTTTCATCCGCAAGCAGGAATACATTTTGAAAATTTAGCACAAGGTGACGTCATGCGCGTGAGTGTACGAGTTTAGTGCGTGGCAATATCATATCTGGTATCCTTATATCATGATAAATAACTATGAGGAGCAGCTTTAACGATATTTTTAACAAAAGTTCTAATTTTGTTTATTTTTTAGAAATTGAACAATTAATCGCTAACGCGATGTCGTTTTTGATAGCTGGAGGAGAAACTAGTACTACAACTGCATCAAATGTCTTTTATGAATTTGCTCTTAACCAAGATATACAAGACAAAGCTAGGCAAGAAGTGCTAAAATGTATTGAGGAGTATGGTGGTATTACGTACGAGGCGATGATAAAAACTGAATATTTGGAAATGTGTTTTTATGGTAAAATATTTTTTTTAACTCTTTATTGGGAGATCTTATAAAATTCTTTTATTTTATTTATTTATACAGTATTTGTAACGATTCCCTATATAACGATAATTCCTCTAGAACGATGAAAATAGTAAACTTTGGTTGGTTTGTCATAAGGACAATATATTAACTATTTCTCTATACCGATATCACTCTCTTTTTATAGCGATGACTTTTCAGCGTTCAATAGTCGATGACAAATGTGTTACTGTGTTTAAAGATTAGACTACCTGAGTCACGAGTGGCAAAGTCATTGTCCAACGGTTGTTTTGTTTTGCGCTTAAGGAATGCGGCCACCCAGTCTTTTCCTTCTTATCAGAGGTTTAAGTTAAGTAACAAAAACGTAACGTTTGATTGGCTACAAAACGTGTAGCCTGGACTGAAGGCAGGATATGCGTCAGACGACATTTTTAATGTTGATGAGACTGAATTGTTTTTTAAAATGATACCAAACAGAACTTTAAAATTTAAATTGGAAAGTGTATTGATAAAAAGCTCTCTAAGGAACGTATTACAGTTTTAGTAGCCACTAACATGACAAGTTCGGTGAAGCAAAACTTTTTAGTAATAGGGAAATTGAGAAACCCACGTTGCTTTAAAAATATAAAAAATCTACCGGTAACCTATAAACCAAACAAGAGTGCGTGGATGACTTCGAAAATTTTTGAAAAAGCGATAAGAAAGTGGAATATCGAGCTTAAAGGGAAAAAAATTCTTCTGCTTATAGACAATTTTATTGTCCTGCTAATCTTTTACTCTGCGACTTTTAAAACATTAAACTTTCTTTTCTGTCAGCTAACATGAGTTTCCTTCAGCCCATGGACCAAAGTGTCATCAAGAGTTTGAAAAGTCATAACAGGAGAAGACTTTTGATGGAATTGGTTAATAACTAAACATTAAACTTAAACTAAACATTCTTAATGCCATCCTAATGATTAGTAAATCCTGAGATGAGGTAACGAACAATACAATAAGACATTCCTTCAAACACGCAGGATGGCTGGAAGATCAAGGATTGACTGATGATGAAGATGACATGCCATTAGATGTTTGGGCCAGACAGTTTGAACTTACTATCACCTACGGACCGGAAGAGCTAACAGATTTTGAAGAATTTGATGAAAATGTAGCTACAACATCTGGACTTTCTGTCGAGGACATCCTACAAGCAGTTCGTGTAGAAGAAGAAGAAAACAGTGACCCGGAAGTGCAAGCAAAGCCAGAACTAGCTCCGAACCTTCAGCAGGCATTGGATGCGGCAAAAGTACTGCATCGATTCTTCATTCACCAGGAAGACGATATGAGTGCTGTAGAAGATTCTACGCATCTTCAGGAGAAGCTCAGGTCAGTTCTGTGGAAAGGGAAAAACAGACCAAAGTGACTTTTTTGGTAATGTGGGCTAAATATATTTTACACTAGCATATTATTTTGTTATTGTACAATACACCTGTTGTTTTATACTGTATTGCTTATATATTATTCTTTAATGAATCTATGTGTTGTACAATACAGTGATAATTCATTTATATTTGTTTTGATAAATTTTTTAAATTAAAATAGGTTATTTAGTACAGTATTATTAATATTACAGTACCGAATTTTGTCTCTCTCTGTATAACGATCTCTCCTTGTAACGATGAAAATTCCCGGTCCCTTGCATATCGTTATAGAGAGAGGAAACTGTATTCTTATTTTAGCCCAATAAAACGATTCCAGCGATTTTCCTAGGAAAATCTGCTAAATAGGCGTTTGTTTCGTCATTTATCTCTTTGTTCCAGCTGATTTTTTTTATTTACAAGCCATTTCTTCAGATTTTGAAATACGTTCTAATCAGAGGGGGCCAAATCAGGAGAATAAGTCGGATGGGACACCAATTCAAAAACCAACATAAATGTTATGGAATTAAATTTTCTTGGGGAAACAAATATTTTTCTTCTGTATATGGAGCTATTTCTTACAAAGTTCCTGCTTCAATTTAACCAATAATGTATAATAGTATTGGCTATTGACAGTTTTACTTTTTTCAGGACCGTAAATTGAAATTATGCCTATTTAATTCGAAAATTCACTGGTCGTAACCTTTTCTGTTATTTGAGTGATTCTTGGCCACTTAGAGATCTTTTTTGGTTTCTCATTTTCAGTTTCTAAATTTCCCATTATTTTTATGTTAGGTTCTGTGTTGTAGTCTATAACTTTTTAAGGTCTTCGTATAAGAGTCATTTTTATTTCATCATCAGTTGCTTTTTCAGTTCGCGTACAAACCTGCACAATCTTTATTCTAATTTGTGAATTTAGCTTTAAAGATCATGTATGTGAATAGGACACATCATGGGAAAACCAACATGATCAAAAAAGTTATGAGATTTACCTCAATCCAAAGATGCCAAGGGAGACCAAGAACAAGATGGTGGGATGACATGAAAAATTAAATATGAATCGTGAAAATAAAACAATGGAAAAAGAAATGCAGAAATGGAAAAGAACGGAGACGGGTTATGAAATCTTCTTCTTCTTATACTGCCCATTTGTGAAGATTATAGGACAATAATCCTAATGAGTCATCTGCTGAAGCTGTTTTTAAAAGTCATCCACAAAAGAATTTACCGAAAATGCGAGGAACACCTTGCGCCCATGTCAGCTGTAATGTTTTCGCATGCCTCATTGACTACAAGAAGGCTTTCGATAGGGTCAGGCATGAACATATGATGGAAGTTCTGAAGAGGACAGGTATTGACGAAAAAGACTTAAAAATAATAGCTAACCTGTATTGAAATCAATTAGCGGTGCTCCGAGTAGATGGAGAATATCTTAAAAGGAGTAAGACAGGGGTGCATAATTTCACCGCTGATATTTAATCTGTACTCGGAGCACATTTTTGAAGAGGCTCTAAAAGATATTGATGAAGGTATCTCAATAAATGGAGTCAAGCTCAATAACCTGCGGTATGCAAATGATACAATAGTATTTTCCAATATCATAGAAGGGCTGCAAAACTTAATGAACAAAATGAACCCATTACAAGAATTTTACGAACTGCTAATGAGCACAGCAATAATTTAGAGTTATTTGGAATATCTACAGCAGCATTTAAGAAATCATTTGAGCGATTTTGAGCATTATTTAATACCTTAAGTTACCATTTTAATTGAATTTTGTTTGATTTTAATTTTGGTTTGTTTTTTATTAACGCAACCTATGTATACCTAAGCTTTGTAAAGGTTGACGTCATATTTATGTAAAAATGGTATATCCGTTAATTAAATAAATATAAAATAACGGACACGAGTAGAAAATATAGACTGTAACGAAAATATTTTGCCTACCACAGGGGGCATTAATACAAGGGGGTAGAAAATTGGGGGAAGAAACTAAGGGGTGGAGATAGGGCAAGCAAAATAATCGCTACTGATGCGAACGGCACTCAGGGTTTCGTAGGAGAGCTGGGGTCGTGGATAGGTAAAAGATAAGGGCATTGGAATGGGGCAACTACAAGAAAATGAAATAAAGGGCTCTTGGGATAAACAAAATAAAAATAAACAAGAAACATCTCAAGGAATTTAATATAGGGCGCCACTTGAGGTGCCTAATTATGCCTATTACAACCACTAGTTGTAACTAGGGAAATAATTAGAAAACAAAACCAAAACATAAAAAACATATCTTTTTCAAATAAACTCAAAAAGGGTTAGCTCAAAAAAAAATTAATAAAAAATTAAGAAAATAAAATTTAACTTTTATTTATGTGTCACCACAAACAGTTACATGGAGAAATACAAAATTCAAAAACTTACATGTGTCATCCATTAACAAACTCCATTGCTACAAAACTTACAAAATTGCATGGATGTTAACCTTTTAAAAAAAAACAATACAAATCAACATCAAAAATACTAAAACGGGCTGTCATAAATTAACATTAAATTTCAAAAAAAACTAAACACAAATTGACCGCTCAACTCAAAACCAAAAATTTACTATTAAAAAAAAACGAAAGCAATTATTATTTTAAAAAAATTTTTGTCTTCACTTTAAAATTAAACAAACACCTAAAAAGTTACCTGGATTTAACTTGATCACACATTAAGTTTCTGAAACCATAACTGGGGTTCTCTGGACACGAACACACGAACAAAATCATCTCCACTGTGAATTGGATCGACCATTTGAGGCCAAAGCCGGCACTGAACAAAACTTATGGCTCTGCCTCTTAAAAAAACAGGGACAGGTAGAATTGGACTATAATTATACCTTAAATTGCCACATTTAACTGCTACTTAAATTATTTTCCATAACGAAGAACAAAAGGACATTACAAATTCTTCATGAAAAGAAAAGAAAACAGAACACTTTACAAATTCGACGAAAAATTTGGACATAACGCTGAACCGCCTTGGAACGCGGTCCAAACGAGAGTAAAGCAGAGATTTTCTCCGCAAAAATTGGACGCAAATCTTAACAAACACTTATAAGAATGCGACGTAGTTTCCTTTGCGACGCATTTACATGAAAAGAAATCGCCGCAGTAAAATAAACAACAATTAAATGGATTTATTACTCTACGACGTTAGAATGATTGAAAACACTTTTCGAAAGATACGAACTAAAAAACAGAAAACATTCTTCGTTTTATTAAGACGATTTCATATACGAGGCGACTTTAAATATACTTCAAAGAATCAATCAAATTTAAAATGCTACAAGACTGGATATAAACACCAGCAGAAACAAGCTAATGATCATCAGCAAGGAAAACATAACTGGAGCAAATCTGTATGTGAACCAAATTAGAATTGAATTTGTCTCACAATACAACTACTTGGGAACTATAATCGATGAGTCGCAGGACAATACCCAAGAGATTAAATGGCGCATCGGAAAGGCAAAAAGTGCATTCTTGACTATGAGCTCTGCATTCAAGAGCCATGACCTCATCCTAGAAACAAAAATAAGGTTTCTTTAATGTTATGTGTACTCAGTGCTTTTGTACCGAGAAAAAACGTGGACATTGAAGGCGGAAACTCTATCAAAACTTCAGGCTTTTGAGCTGTGGCTATACAGGCGCTTGAATTATGGTTATACAGAAGCATCCTGAAGATACCATGGACAGACAATATCACCAATGAAGAAGTACTGCGGAGGATAAACACAACTGCGGATTTGGTCAACATCGTGAAGGGCCGTAAACTGCAGTACTTGGGACATATAATGCGAAATAAAGGCAGATACGAGCTACTTTAATGCATTTTGCGAGGTAAAATTGACGGAAAAATGGCCCCATGACGAAGAAGAATATCCTGACTTGCTAACCTGAGAGCATGGTATATAAAGACATCAACACAGCTATTTCGTATAGCAACCGACAAAGTCATCATAGCCAGAATGATCGCCAACGTTCGGAACGAACAGGCACCCTCAGAAGAAGGACTAGTTTATCCATAATAGGATAAGAAGAGAAGGCGTAGGACATAATTTGATGGGATTGAACGGTGACAATCATGATAAATACTTTATCTACAGGGTATGATCCAACCTCTCTTTCTAAGTATGTTTCACGATTTTCACAGTTCATTCTCTTATACAGTGTGTAAAAGCCAAATGGAATAAATTCATTATTTAGGTTACTGTACATATTTATAAAAAATACCGAAACACGTCAAATTTAAATTATAACTTGACATTCTTTAACGTAAAAATGCAGCCCCTACTTTCAACCCCCTTAAAATGACATGTACAACCCCCAATTTTTAAAATAGGATGTATAGGCTTGTTGCATATCGTTTGAAAGGTCTTTTCATTCTCCATTCAAAAATGTTGTCGCTTTTAAGTTTATTCAGATTAATTAGGATAAAATAAATTAAAATCACGTGGTTACCGAAATTCGCTTATATATACTCAAAAATTATTTCCTGTTTAGGTCTTGATAATGAGAAAGTGAACAAAAACCATAGCAATGTAGTTTTTAGATGGTAACCATTAAAAAACTTTAAAGAATTTCCGTGGCAACGTTATTTTAACACGCATTAGTAAATTGTTTTATTTAAGTTGTCAGTTTTTTAATTTAAGTAAAAAGTTCGTTCAATTCAATTCTGAAAAATGGTTAGATTAACGGAAATGCATAAAATAACAGTTTTACAAATGATTGGTTACGGAGATAACACCTGAACACAACAGGAAGTAACTCGCCTATTTCATGAGAAATTTCCTAATTTACCGCCTATATCTCAAGGAACAATAAGTAAAATAGAGAAGCAGTTTCGCAAGTTTGGTCATGTAAGGCAGATAAAAAAAGCAGCTGCCAATGCACTGAGTGATGAACTCAAATTAGATGTGTTGCTTGAGTTTCAGGAAAATCCACATACATCGAGTAGACAGGCATCCACTACATTTAATGCCATCCATACATCGATAGTAAACATATTAAAAGAAAATAAATTGCATCCCTATAAGATGATACCTACTCAAGAGCTCATGGAAGACGATTTTAACAGGAGAACTTTTTTTGTGAGCAAATGATGGATATGTTGGATAACAATATTATCCAATTAGAAGACGTTATGTTTTGTGATGAGTGTACTTTTTCACTTAACGGTCATGCTAACCGGCAAAATTGCCGCTACCATGCCACGGAAAATCCTCACTGGATGAGAGAAGAACACACTCAATATCCTCAAAAGGTTAATGTTTGGGCAGGGATTGTAGGAAACAATATCATTGGTCCCTTTTTCATTGAGGTCAACTTGAATGGCAACAATTATTTGGCACTACTTCAAAATTATGTCATTCCAACGTCGGCAAATTTATATCCTGATCCAGGAAACCCTCAAGTTCCAGCGAATACGATATGGTTTCAGCAGGATGGAGCACCACCACATTACCAACTTAATGTCCGGCAGTACCTCGATACAATATTTCCCAATCGGTGGATAGGGAGACGAGGATCGATTGAATGGCCAGCGCGATCACCTGCTCTTACATTATTAGATTTCTTTTTATGGGGATATGTGGAGAGCTATGTGTACAAAACTAAACCTGATTTAAATGACTTAAAAGAACGAATAACGCTTGCGATTAGGTCGATCACGCCTGTTATGTTAAATAATGTTAGACGACAGTTTTATTTGAGATTAGGATGTTGCCAAGACGTTCGCGGTGAACATTTTGAACATCTACTTTATTAACATTCATAGTTCTTTTTCGTGTTTTACATTTTATTACGTTTTGCATTACATTTTACTTTTTGATTGTATTGTAGCGAATTTCGGTAACCACATGATTTTAATTTATTTTATCTTAATTAATCTTAATAAACTTGAAAGGGACAACATTTTTGAATGGAGAATAAAAAGACCTTTCAAACGATATATCACAAGCCTATACTTCCTATTTTACAAATTGGGCGTTGTACCTGTCATTCTAAGGGGGCTGAAGGTAGGGGTTGCATTTTCACGTTAAAGAATGTCAAGTTATAATTTAAATTTGATGTGTTTCGGGATTTTTTATAAATATGTACAGTAACCTAAATAATGAATTTATTCCATTTGGCTTTTACACACTGTATATTTTTTTTACAAAACTTTGATTAAAAAAATGTATTAATTAAGTAGATAAACATAATTTGTATATTCGATACTATTGATTTTCATGAATACGTTTATTTTACAGAGGCTATGCGAAAATATCCGACAGTCCCTCATTTTTGTCGAAAAGCAGCCACTGAATACAGAATAAGAAATACAGACTTGGTTCTTGAAAAAGGAACCCGCATTTATATAGCACTATGGCCTCTGCATAATAATGAGCGGTATTTTCCGGAACCGCAAAAGTATGATCCAGAACGTTTCCGAAATTTTGACTGGAGCAAGGATGGAAAACTAGTATATATGCCATTCGGAGCAGGACCCAGACGTTGCTTAGGTTGGTAAATTTAAAAAAAATATTTGCAGTTTATTTATAATTCACATGGTTATACAGTGTAATAATATGGACGGCCTCAGTACAAAAGGTAATAAGTCATTTATCGGATTATTTTTCATGTGATTCATTGGTTTCGCCTTTCAGAGGACATTTTTGTCAGTTACAAAGAAAGCGTGGTCAGAAATCGCATTGGAACTGAAAGAATAAATCCCTGTAGGTTTAAATCCGTCGATATGATTTTTAGGAGTAGCAGATTTTTACCAAACTCGTAGCCAGTGATACGCAGTCCAGGCGTCCAGCCCTGTCAAGAGGCTGGTAAAAGTGAGTTGTGTGGCTCGGAAGGCAAAAAAAAAGTAATTTTACGTTGATTAACCAATTCAAGCATTTCAACCGTACTTGAATGAGAAGCGTGACCGTCCAATATTAAAAGAATTTTGTCATCAGGTTTTTTTTGGAAAAAAATTATCTTTTAGCCACTCCAGAAAAATAATATTGTCACGTAGATATGCTAATTTTATCGATATGTAGAGCGCAGATCCAGGGAGCATATTGTCATCTTTCTTAATTTTGTAGGTTACGCATGCTGGTAGCAGACAATTTCCTTCCGCATTACTACAAGCTATGAATATAATAGTTTACCCTCTTTCTATTGAGATAATATTTATTTTTATTTATATTTATTTATTTAGCTTTGTCTGATGCATGTTGAAAATGTGCTTGGGCTTGTTATAAAGTTCATAATATTTTAAACATTTTGCTAAGAATTCGAAATAATTCATTGACTGAACGCGATTAAGTGAAACGCCTTAAATAAAAATAATTTTAGCCAACGGTATCCAAGCCCTTTCCTCTCTTTGGTTGAAATAACCTTGTACATTTTAATTTATGTTTAAAAATGCATATTTATGTATCAAAGTCGACGGATCCCAACATTTTTTTTATTTCTTGAAACAAGGACATAAATAATTTTATTAAGTAAGTGATTTCCACCCTATATATTGTCTGCAGCCTATAAATTTTTCAGAACTGTAAAATCGATTGAGTTTATTTCATTATATCCATACATTTTCACAAATCAATTCATCATGATTAAAACAATATCAATGATAATGTACAATCTTATCCTACACCGAATTCTATAAATATCATTTATAGAATTGACAATTGAGACAATTGAGTCAGAAATCGATTATGTTCGATATTTGCCAGTTGTCATGCAGTTATAGAAAGTATATTTTTATATGCCAGCTTTTAAGCGTACGCGCTCGTCCATTAGGAGTCTGTGCAGTATCACCGAGGCCCAAGCCCCTATCTCTTGCAGTACGAAATTTTAAACTACTACGCTAGCCTTCTTGTTTTATGTCTAGGTTCTGACCTATCGACGACTACACAATGAAGTGAATGAGATTCGTTAGCATGGCTCATTTCCCCATCGGATTGACTATGGAAAATCTTTACCAGGTTAAAATATTTGTTTAATAATCCCTAAGTAGTGACAATGGATCACATTTTATCTTTGGTATTAAATAATTTGCTTTAAAAACAGCTCTAAATAAATAAACTATTTTAGGTGACCGTTTTGGCCTAATGGCGTTTAAAGTGGCATTTATGCAATTTCTATCAAAATACCGAGTAGAGAGAGCTGAAGACACTCCCGATGAACTTGAGTATGACAAAAAGTCGTTTTTATTAAAGCCAAAAACGGGATACAACTTAGTGATAAAAGCTTTATATTAGCATATGTAAATTAAGCGAAACTTCCTTAAATAAAACATATTTTTATTTTTACCCTCTTTTCAATATCCCTGCAGTACGTCCTAAAGTGGCCAAAAAGAAAGAAAAGCAATTAATACAGATAGAAATGAGACTATTTAGATATATAATTAAGTAAAAAAGTATAAAATTAATCTCTCTAAAAGTTAGATATAGTTAGAGCACTATAGGCCTTTAAAACTTGAAAACAAAACAGAGAAACACGCAATCTCACATGTACAAATACTACCTAAAATTATCCTCTTTTAGTGAAACAATTATTAAGCATAAAAGAACAAATTCTAGACCAAATAATAGAGCTAGATCTGAAGGGAAAGCTGTCTGATTGCTTCCTTGTACCGATGAAATCATTATGAAGTGACTAAAAATCATAATCCAGACGCTGAAGCGACTGAACGGTATCTCACCGAGACTTAAAGAGGACAATAACATTTCTAACTTTGAGAGCCAGGTGGCGTATCCTCCTGTTAATTGGAATAACTTAACCGACAAGAATCTTTGATTTTTAGAGACACAAAACGATAATCTCAATACAAATATGAGAAAACTCTAACTCAATAAAAGTTCTACCACAAAGAGCAAACTAATCTTCTCAGTGGATCCTATAGTCGCAAAGCCTCTAAAGGAAGTTTTCGACAAGGAATATCTACAACTACTGACCAGCTATTTACACTGAAACAAATCGTGGGGATACGACATTGATGTCCACAATATATTCATAGTTTTATTCATAGTTTTTAAACGGGCCTACGACTCAATTAATAGACAATAGTATAAAATATTGTACAGATTTAATATTCCCCAAAATACATCCGATTAGTAAAAGCAACAATGAACATGTCAGCAGCAACTGTCAGAGTACAAAATGAGCACACTGAGAACTATTCAACAGTGAAAGTGTAACATGTTTTTGATAATTAAAATATTAAATTATTTTTAATCCCTTTACCCCTGTTGCTGAGACGCCGATGACCGTATTTGTAAATAATATATACGCGGATGGTCGTGTTTACCATTATGAAATTTCATTGGTATCTACCGACTGTCTCAAAACACGGAAGGTTCGACTTATTAAAGACGACTAAATATAATACTTTATTGTAAGGCTTAGCTAATCCTTTCGGGTGACGGGCGAGTTCTGTTTGATGTTTTGGCAGGCAAAGTCGTTGAAGGTATTTTATAGTATTTTTCTGTAAGAGCCTAATCCAACAGATTGAATATATTTTCTCGTTACTTCCTGTCGTCCAGGCTAGCCTGTCGTTTTTGAGTGGGAGATATCTCACCTTATTTTTGGGAAGCTTGGTAAATTTGGGGAGAAAGAACATCACTTCTGGTAGGGCGGTCTTCTAGTAAAGACGGTTGCTTATATTATCGTCTATGTGTTATCTTACCGTCTCTGTGATTATTTTCTTTATGTGTGTATACACTTAAATGTTTGAGTTTTTTAATCTAATACCATATTAGACTAAAGATTGGTATAAACTAGCTTTAATTTAATTAACTTCAGTGTTTAATACAAGTAAAGTATTATAATAGCTTCAGTAAAGCAGTGCTGCAGTCATCAAAATTTATCGTAAGTTATCATATTTATATTATCTTCAACTATCTGGGCGAGTCTACGTCGACTATTTCTTCTCCTATAGTTAAGGTTTTATACTGAGTAAGCATTCAATCAAGGAACATTTAATATTTTGATACGAACTTTCAATTAGCTATTAAGAACTTCTAAATTACGAACATTTAATTCTCAGTTTAAAATTACTTAAAGATTCTACGCTACATTCTCTGTCAGTATCTGGAGGGATAATCAATTGATAATGTCAGTATCTGGAGGGATTATCCCTCCAGATACGGACAGAGAATGTAGCGTAGAATCTTTAAGTAATTTTAAACTGTATGTCCTCGTTTTAGTGTAGTGTTTTGTACAATTTTATGTTATTTTTAATGTTTCCACATTCTACGCTTGCCGGATAGTTTACATTTTGACGAAATTCCCCTGAAGATACTATTTTAAGCGAAAGTACTTGGGCTAGATTTAATTAACCTGTGCTCGATATTAGCCTTATTTTCAAAGTTCTTCTTTTATTATTGTCTTTAACGTTTTTTTGCTCATTTTTGGAATCAGACCATTCTCCATTATCTTTGTCCTAATGGATTCGAGGGTTGGCGCTTTATTCTCAAAAAAGAAAGAATGAATAGTGGAGCGTACAAAATTTTTCTGGTACTCTTCCAATTTAATTATTTTCTACCACGATAATGTACTTTTGGAGCTTGCACAATCCCAGTCACCTTTTTTCACGTACAATGCGTTCTATTGTCGACACGGATACTCCCGTTAAAAATGAACACTGAGCTAAAGCTTCCACTGTACAAAGTGTATTGTTTAAATTTTCATACACTCTACAGACAATCTGCTTTTCTTCTACCGACATAAACTTCCGTTTTCTTTGTACATTGCTTGGACCCGCTACGTCATCCATCTTAATGCTCTAAAAAGAATAAACATCAATCATAATATTCTGCTATGTATTTGTTGTTTACTTACCACAAAAACTATTTTAAAATTAATAAATATTAATAAAGTCTATTTAAAAATTATATAAAAGAAAGTCACATGCACAAGAAACAGAACACACTCCGCCTCTGGACATATAAGAATGTGAAACGACTCAAATATATCATCTTATTACTATTTTTTCCAAGGACGTAAATATATAGCCAAACGAAATGTTGATAAGTTTACCGATGTTTTAAAATATTTAACTGAACTGGTCCACCTATACATTCGAAAAACGAACCGGTATGCACAATTTATATTGTTACGTGGGCAAATGTTATGATATTATTTCGTATATTTTACTTATTTACATTGTCGAAGCATACACAATAAAAACGACCCCGGTAAGGTTTTACTCCCGATATTTAGCATTGTTGCCGTTAGCTCTCAGTTAAATTTGTAAATGAGACATCTTTAATTGAAATCTGTGTGACTATATATCTTTTCGTTTCTAGGGTTTCTTAATTTTCGCCCTTGACCCCAAAAAGTTAAAAGGCGCCCTTTTATTATATTATATTATCTTTGATAATTTTACCCATCTATTTTTTTCTTTATTTTGGTATCCTTTCTCATATACCTTATCCTGTCCTATCTTTACTTATTTCGTCCGTTGGGCCCATTCCTTATTCCAAAAGCTAGTTTCGAACCCATGACTCGCTCCTCATCAACCATCTGGCTGCCGTCCGCAGTGTCTCCATTGGTGACCTTTCTAGGACCATCCAAAAAAGGTTTCCGATAAAGGTTTACAAAAGGAGACGACAAGGAGACGAGCTGGCACCGATACTATTCATCCTGACTCTTGAATAGAAAAGAATATGTAATAACACAGGCGAAAGCTAGGATAACAGACGCACAGTTGAATTAGAGGACAATATTGAAACTGTAGAAAGTTTCACATAGCTGGTAGTTACATAAAATAAGGATAGAACAGCAGAACAAGCAACTCAAAGAAGATTAGTAAAGGGAAACAAAGCTAAATTTTTATTCGCCCATCTGTTTTGCTCCAAAAACACACACTTTAGATAGAAACTCAGGATGTACAAAACATAATAGTATTAGACCATATAGTAGTTATGGATGCGAGACATGGGCGATGACAGAAGACACAGAACGAAAGCTAAAAGCCTTAAAACTAAAAGCCTTAAGGAAGGTATTTGGACCTATTAACGAAAACGGAGTATGGAGATCCAGGTACAACCATGAACTCTACCAACTGTTTAAAGAGGCACCGATCTCAGAATTCGCTAGACGCAAAATTTGATAGACGTGAGAACCTGGAGAAGATCGACGCGGGACCGGCAAGGTTGGAAGTATAGTTTGGAGGAGGCCAAGGCTCAATTTAGGCTGCAGCGCCATTGGAGATGAAGTCAAAGAACTAACAAACAGAATGGAAGAGTACTGCCTAAAGTGAATAAATACAAAATCAATTGAAGACAAAAAAGCTTACAATAGAGCTAAACAGGAAGAACAAAATAAAATAAATCACTAGAACATAAGATGTAAAAACTAAAATGTCGGGAAATAGGCGGAAAAATTGGCGTCAGAATATAAGCATTTCTATTAGTTAACAACACTCATCAACACATACTAAAAAAAATATTTCAAAACATATTAGAAGAATAGCAGTTACAGAGAAACAGTACAAACATCTATTAACTGAAACAAGAACACAAAAACAAGAGAATTATAGGGATATATCAGTCATAAGCATAATTGAACCGCGTTATGCAATAACGGATTGAGTGCCAAAATACAGTTTTGAGAAAAATGGGTTTAAAGATTGTAAATTTGTTTTTCGTGCTATTTCTAAATTATAATACTGACAAGTATCATATTTTGATAGAGTATTGCAAATATAAAAAACTCTAACATGTTTTTTAAATTTTTTAAAAATAATTTATATTTTAAAAGTTATTTGATCAAATGTCGCTTAATTCATTAATCATTTTTTAAGACATATTTGGCGCTTAATCTGATGTTTCAAAATAAAAAATAGGTGTTATAATAACGTTTTATTAAATTCTTAGCTTTAATACATAAAAAAAGTTATATAGTTTACAGAAAATACTATGATAGGTCTTCAATATCAAAGTCTAATGATCCATTAAAGTCGTCAATATCATCTTGAATGCCTTCATTCGCTACGATATTTTCGTAGAATTGTTTGGCATCCAATGGAATAAGCTCCATTAACAACATTATGTCATTAAGCTTTGGAATATAGACAGGTTTCCCATTAGGCCACAAAATTTGCAGTTTGGAGGAAAATTCTGTAGTCCTGGTTGCATTTCTTTTGACTCTTTTACTTATGTCTACTTCTTGCAAATTTCCGCCGTGATTTTTGCTGAAATATATTTCAAACGGATTTTCTTCCATGAGAAGTATTTCTTTAGCTTGAAGCCAGTTAATGGAATTCCCATTTATATCTTTCTTCCTGATGGAGTTTTCTCCGATTTCCACCAATTGTTGTGGGGAAAGCTTATTAAATTCCTTTCCCCGTGCGTGTACAGTTCCAAATATTTTAGGACCATGGACTGTACAAGAGTGTTTCCTTCGATATATGCAAGCAGAACTTCAAGGCGCTGGTTCTTTATGTGTTTGATTTAATAGGGGTTGTACTTAGAGAAAGATAAGCGTCATTAATTGAATCTACACATTTAATAACAAGAGAATATTTACACCAACACTAATACTAACGAAAGAGTTCGCTTTAAAACATTGTCCATTATTAAATCGGCGTTTTAAGGGCGCGCGAAATTATCGAGAAAAACAAATACACGTTTCACTGCATTTTGGCGGCGAAGAGAGCTTAGGTACCGGCTACGAGTACCGTACAGCTTGAGACACTGGTCACATCTGCGAGAGATTTTGAATTGAATCTTTACCTAAAATTTCCGACAAGGTCGGTTTTACCACTTTAAACAACCCTTATAAGCTATTTATGGCACAAATATTTTGCAGGCAAAAAGTACAGTCTGTAGCATAAAATCCAAACTAATATTTGTGAGAACTAAAAATTATACTAAAATTAATATAAAATGTTGTTTTTACAACATACTCGCCCCCGTTGAAGCGCTGGCTTTAACACAAATAAACAGATAATATTACGACAAGAGAGCATGGGGAAGAGAAAATACACTACAATTCTAATCTTATACTAACTTAATTTAAATCGTCATTGGGTAGAGGACACAATTTGGTAATAGAGCGCTTGAAGACTCCATCTTTAGTTTTGACCGAGGCAATTCTTACTCTCCCATCCTTTCCTGGAAAGACCTCAATCACTCTTGCTAGTACCCAATGAAGAGGAGGAGTGTTGTCTTCAATCAACAAGACGAGATCGTTGGGTTCTAGGTTCTTATGAGGGAGAAACCATTTAGGGCGATTTTGAAGTCTGTTCAAATAGTCAATAGACCACTTTTTCCAAAACACTTGTTGAAGTTTGGACAAATGCTGCCATAAATTTAGTCTGTTTTCGGGAATGTGGATCACTTCTTTTTCAGGGAATGAGGTGAGAGATTGTCCAATCAAGAAGTGTCCAGGAGTGAGATAAGTAAAGTCAGAGGGGTCACTTGAAAGGGAGCAAAGAGGCCGGGAATTGAGCACAGCTTCAATTTGAACGAGGACTGTGGTGAATTCTTCGAAAGTAAGCTTAAGATTACCCAGGAGTCTACGCATATGATGCTTTGCGCTTTTAATAGCACTTTCCCAAATACCACCATGATGAGGGGCTCGAGGAACTATAGTTTTCCAGCGAATATGGGACGAGGCCAAAAATTCTTGAATAGAACGGGAACTTTCCTTTTCCTTTAAAAACTTATAGAGTTCAAACAGCTGGTTACGAGCACCAAGAAAGTTCGTAGCGTTGTCACTGAATATTGTCTGAGGGAGGCCTCTACGACTAATAAAGCGTTTTAGAGCGAGAATAAACGTCTCTGTAGAGAGGCCAGAGACGACTTCAATATGAACAGCTCGAGTCGACAAGCAAACGAAAAGAGCAATATACGATTTTATTAAAGGAGCCTTGCGAAGTTTGGAAGCCTTTATCTGAAAGGGACCGCCAAAATCTAATCCAACATGAGTGAATGCTCGAGAGGAATTTAAACGTTCCTTTGGCAACTCTGCCATAATCTGGGTTGCGGGTTTGGCACGAAACTTAAAACAAACCATACATTGGTGAATGACCTTTTTGACTTCTCGTAGTCCATTTAAAGGCCAATATTTGAGACGAATTTGGGACAGAGTATTTTGAGGCCCTGAGTGACAAAGTCTGACATGTTCTCTGTGAAGAATGAGACGAACTATACGATTTTTTGAGGGAAGGAGAATGGGGTATCTTTGATCAAAGGTAACGTCTGAGTTTCCAAGGCGACCTCCTACCCGGAGCATTTCATTCTCATCCAAAAAGGGGTTTTTAGGGGTAACAGACACTTATTAGTTAGAGTTTTACCTTTCTTAAGCTCAGAAATCTCACTCGAGAAGTTGGAATACTGGAGCATTTTAATAATCTTAAGTTCAGCGTTTTGAAGTTCGGTGACTTCAAGGGTATCCGTTAACTTGCGAGAAAGCGGTTTAGCATTATTAACAAATCTAAACATATAGGCTAAAGTTCTTACAAACTTTGAAAAATTAGAGAACCTATCAGAAAGGGAGGTGAAAAAATCTATTGTATCATTTCGAGCATGAAGAATGACTTTCCTTTCTTCAGGCAACTTGGAGGTGTAACCCTTTGGGTTGTATTTTAATAAATCCAAACACAGTTGATTTAAAAATGGAGGACCATGAAACCACAAGGAAGAGTTTAATATCTCAGAGGGTAACATTCCTCGGGAGAGTATGTCGGCAGGATTCTCTTTGGATCGTACGTGCCTCCAGTGAGCATCAGGGGAATTATCTAAAATTTGTGCGACCCTATTTGCTACAAATTGGGTCCAACGAGAAGGGTGTGAACGAAGCCAAGCGAGAACAATTTCTGAATCCGACCACATATTTATAGAGTCTAATCGAGATAATTTTTCTTTAACGATGTTAGCAATCCTTGCTGTGAGTTTACTACACAATAGCGCACCCATGAGTTCCAATCTTGGAAGGGTCAAGGGTTTTAGCGGAGCAACGCGACTCTTAGATGCTAGAAGGGAACAAGACACCTGTTCTGATTTATAGGTCACACGTAAGTAGATACAAGCTCCATAAGCCTTTAAACTTGCATCTGAGAATGAGTGAACCTCAACACCAGTGATTTCTTGACTCAAAAAGAGACATCTTGGTATACTTAAGTCCTTAAAATGAGAGAGACTGCTAATAAAACTTAGCCATTCATGTAACGTATCTGCGTCAATGGTATCGTTCCAACTGATTTTGGATATCCAGATTTTTTGCATTATAAGTTTAGCGACAACTGTAACGGGATTAATAAGACCTTGAGGATCAAATATTTGGGCAATCATTGACAGTACTTCTCTTTTAGTATATGAGTTTTTTAGGGTGAAATCTGGAAGAGAGATTGAAAACGTGTCAAGAACAGGATTCCAGCATAAACCTAAAACCTTATTAGAGCAATTATCTGGAGCTATGACATAAGAAGAGTTCGAAGAGAGAGAAGAAATATTTTTTAGAAACAAGTCCGAGTTAGAACACCATTTATGTAGAGAAATACATGCTGTTCCAAGCAAACTAGTTATTTCGTTATGAGCCTTGAGAAGAGTTTGCTCATCATTAGCACCATAGAGAATGTCATCGATATAGCAACTATTTTTAAGAGCGTCACTGGCCAGGGGATACTCAGTTTGATGAGTATTTGCCAGTTCCATTAAACAGCGAGTACTCTGAAAACTGGCGCTTCTAGTTCCATATGTAACTGTTTGCAGTTCCAGGCACTCAATATCTTTTTCCGGGGAGTCACGCCAAAGTATGTTTAATAGAAAGGTTTGATCAGGATTAATTTTAACCTGTCTGTACATCTTTTGTATATCCGTTGTGAAAACAAAGGAATATAATCGAAAGCGTAGCAAAATGTCAAAAAGTTCCGGTTGAAGAGTAGGACCTTTGAGGAGGATATCATTTAGCGAATAACCACTAGAACTTTTCATCGAACCATCGAAAACAACCCTAAGTTTGGTTGTTAAGGATTCTTCCTTTAATACACAGTGATGCGGGAGAAAATATTTATTTTCTAAGTTTCCATTAGTAAGAGAGAGAGGGACTATTCTAGCATGTTCGAGAAGAAGATATTCACTAATGAAAGACTTATATTGAGCGTATGTATTTTCATTTTTTAAGAGCCTATTTTCTAAATTAATAAATCTCTTTAGAGCTATTTTAAAAGATTCGCCTAATCTTTTATGCGCATTTTCGGAGACAAGTGGAAGATTTACTTGAAAACGACCCGAAGGTAAAATACGAGTAGTTTTATTAAATATTTGTTCAGCCAATTGCTCATCGGGGGTTAATTTACTAACGTGCGGAACTTCTTCAATCTCGAAGAATTGTTGAATTAATTTATCTAAATTATTCTCTTCGGATTCTGACTGAACAAGGAGAGAAACATTTGACTGAGAAATAGCCAAATTTGAACTACGATGAAAGACATGAGGGGGAAGAGTACCAAAAATAACATAACCCAAGTGGGTATTCTGAAGAATGGGAAGATTCTTTCCTAAACGTATGAATCCATCAGTCAATAATTCGCTGTAGATGTCACCAGCTAGAAGCAAATCAATTTTACCGGGAACAGAGTACGAGGGATCTGCGAGAGTGAGATTAGGGGGAACATTTATTTTGCTTCTATTTAGGGTAGCTTTAGGAAGTCTGCAAGTTATAGTATCAAGTACAGCAAAAGAGGTTTTGAAACTTTTATCCTTCACATTATAGGGAAAAAATTCTATGTTAATCATTTGATTTGACAATGAGGTGTTTTCGGATATGGTTGATATCTGTAACTGTTTAAAATAAGGGGTGAGGTTTAACTTCTCAACCAAATCACGAGAAATAAATGAATGTTGACTCCCATTATCTAGGAGCGCTCTGGCATGCATAGGCCTGCCATCTTTAGAATACACTGTCACTAAAGCGGTAGCCAACAATACATCAGTTTTAACTGATAAAGCAGAGAGAGAAGTGGCTCTGTGAGAATCTGCAGTGTTTTGTACTTCTAAAGGAGGTTTGAACGAACTGGTAGAAGCTTCATTTTGGGTATGAGCACTATAAGGCGGAGTAGGTATGTGAGCGACACGACTGGAAGAACCTTGAGAATGTTTGGGAGCTTGAGGGTTGCGATCAATCGAGAAAGATTGCCTATTCGTGATCCTAGAAGAAGAGACATTTTCAGGGGTACTATGCAAGAGCGAGTGATGTCTTTTCTTACATATACTACATGAGCGTGCAGAGTTGCAATCTTGAGAAAAATGTTTATTACCCAAACAATTCCAACAAAGTTTCTTACCTTTTACAAAATTAAATCTTTCCTGTAAAGAGAGACATTTAAAATCATTACATTGATAAATTTTATGTGAATTACTTTTGCAACATATACAACTAGTATCTGAAAAAGAGTTTGTTTGTGAGTTAACTGATGAAAACAAAGATGTTTTTAACTGAGGCTTAGTAAATTTTCTATCATTATCAGAAACGTTTAATTTTTCTTGGATATCACACTTTTTTTCAAGAAAACAAAAAAACTGTGAGAGAGTAGGTAGAGCCTTTGAACCTATTTCATATTCAAATGACCGGTGAGTAGCGAAATCTAGTTTTTGTAAAAATACTTCGATTAACAATAAATCCCAATGTTCGATTGGTACTGACATATTCTTGAGTGCGAGTAAAGTCTGTTTGCAAAGAGTTAAAAATTCTCGTAATGATTTTGAGTTACTTTTAGCTAAAGATGGAGCCTTTAACAATTTTTGAATATGTAAACTAATTACACGCGATTTATTTTCGTATCGATCCTTGAGCGTGTCCAAAGCGATCTGGAAATTTTCTTCTACAACTTCAATGTTTTCAATTAAGTGCAAGGGTTCGTTTTTTAAGAAGGATTTAAGATATATAAATTTTTGCACATTGTTCAGCTCCACATTATTAATTATTAGCGTTTCAAATAGCTGATAAAACGCGTTCCATTCGGCGAAGTTTCCAGAAAAAACCTGCATTGTAATTTCCGGCAACCTAACTTTAGCAGTGGCTACAGTTGACGGAGTATCGTTTGAGCTGAGCGAGTGGGAGGGTAACTTCAATGCTTCCATCTTATGCTGCAGTCCAGCTAGTGTAGAAAAGTATTTTTTCTCCATGAGTGCTCTGTCTTCTGTTTCAGAATCGGTTTCATCGATTTCTTCAATCTGATCCATCACCTCTTCATACTTCAGATAACATGATTTCAATTCGGTGTGTCTGAGTTGAAACTGGAGCCCGTCAGTTTCTGCATCTGCGTTTTCTAGTAGCCAGTTTACTATTCTAGTAATCTTGGCCTTCAGCGGCTTCCTCTTCTTTTTAAGATCTTCCATTTCTATTTTAACAAAAAGTGCTACTCCAAAAATAACTGCCTAAGGTCGTGCAAACACCGAGTTCTTTAGAGAAATTATTGTTTCTATTATATAACAATGCGTGTATCACACAGCGAGAATAGAGTGAGTAATGTTTATCGTATATAATAACATGTATAGCACACAACGAGAATAGAGTAAATAATGTTTATATTATGTAATAACATGTATAGCACACGGCGAGAATAGAGTCAATATTTATATCATATAATAACAGGTAGCACACGGCGAGAAAGTTTATAGTTGATTAAAACGCGGTAAAAGTCTTAAATCACACATGAGAGTTTATTTTTGCAATTAAATTTTTTGCACACCCGGTAAATGTCTACAAATGTCTACAGATAAATTTTTAAAGAGATAGTCTTTTTGAAAAGCGATTTACCCTGTGCATAAGCGAAGTTATAATATGGAAAAATCTCACCCAATTTGTCCAGTGGTTTGCAGGAACAATCACAAACACTATATAAACTTCACTACTGTCCTTTTGTTTAAGAGTTTATCGCGACACCTTAGTCTTTTCGAGAGTCTTTTAAATACATTCATCTAAATATCCGAAACTAGTTAGTACAAATGCCAACATCAAACACAAATCCGTCGAGTAAGGACCACAAACAATGATGGAGTTTTCTCCGATTTCCACCAATTGTTGTGGGGAAAGCTTATTAAATTCCTTTCCCCGTGCGTGTACAGTTCCAAATATTTTAGGACCATGGACTGTACAAGAGTGTTTCCTTCGATATATGCAAGCAGAACTTCAAGGCGCTGGTTCTTTATGTGTTTGATTTAATAGGGGTTGTACTTAGAGAAAGATAAGCGTCATTAATTGAATCTACACATTTAATAACAAGAGAATATTTACACCAACACTAATACTAACGAAAGAGTTCGCTTTAAAACATTGTCCATTATTAAATCGGCGTTTTAAGGGCGCGCGAAATTATCGAGAAAAACAAATACACGTTTCACTGCATTTTGGCGGCGAAGAGAGCTTAGGTACCGGCTACGAGTACCGTACAGCTTGAGACACTGGTCACATCTGCGAGAGATTTTGAATTGAATCTTTACCTAAAATTTCCGACAAGGTCGGTTTTACCACTTTAAACAACCCTTATAAGCTATTTATGGCACAAATATTTTGCAGGCAAAAAGTACAGTCTGTAGCATAAAATCCAAACTAATATTTGTGAGAACTAAAAATTATACTAAAATTAATATAAAATGTTGTTTTTACAACACTTCCTATTTACAATATGTTTTACAATATTGCAAACTCCTTTCCACTCTTCTTTTTTTACCAGTTGAACCATTAATTTATTTCGTTTTCTGCAATGTTTGATAACATTGGTTTTTTCCAAATCAAAAGTCAATACCTCCAGATTTTTTTGATTTTTAGCTTTTTGGAGATCTAAATTCTTAAGATTTTTAGCTGCTTCTGCTTAATCTTGATAAGTATCACTTAGTCTCTCAAATTCTTTTTTCTCTTTCTCAGATGTAGAACTTTTGATTTTAACTGCAAAGTTATCGCATTTATTGCATGTGTCCTTTTTAAGTCGTTTCCTTTGCAAATTAAAATCATAAAATCTCATAAAATATGCGTTTATAGGAAGAAAAGGAAACACTATCCTGATTTGCTTCTTTATACAAGTTAAACATGATGTCTAGGGTTACATCACTGTTTAAAAAAAGTCTTTCACTTTGGTTTCTACAATAATGAGACATATATTTTGGAAATTTGCTGATGCGATCAATATTTCTTTGTTTTTGATCTTCATGCATTTTTCGATGGGTATCTGTCTTTTCTCCTCTATGATCGTTAATGACTTCTGTTGAACCAACTTTTTTTAAATATTGGTCAACTCTTGCAGAGGATATTCTCAAAGTTTGAATAAACATTTTTGAACATACTACTTTACCAGCTAGGTGGTATATTCTTGTGTGGGTTCTTTTAGTCGATAGTTCAACTCTTTTTCTTTTTGGTGGTACTATTACGACCGAAAATGATACATAGAGGCATTTAGCTTGATAGTTATTAAGTGCCCAAAATCTGTTAAATTCTTGTTGCCTTTCTTCTAAACTTATTTTATCGTAACATTTGTCTTTGCAGCGATAATCTGTAAATTGTCTAGCTTCTACGGATTTGCCCTTTTAAGGATTTCCCATTAAGGATGCGTAGCATGCTCATCGTGATACAGTTGGGCACATAATTCTTGTGCAGACGTAGATAACGAGGATGACATGATAAGTATATGGGACGGAATAGGAAAGGTGAACTGCTTTGCATATCAAGTAAAAGTGACAACTATCTTTATTTTTTCTTTTATTCTATTTATTGTTTTTTAAATAATTGTTTATTGAAAAAAAAACCTGATGATGGACTGTTTAGTCCGAAAATGTTTGTTTTTTTATGTAGCCCTTTTAAGGGTTTTTAAATAAATATACCCACTTACGAAGACTAACCTCTTTTTTTGTGATACGTGGTATACAGCCAGCTACAGGAATTGTTTTTCTTGTGGATTTAATTGTTTATTAATTTCTGCAGTTTGTTTTCACTTTTAATAAAAACTTGTTGACAAGCCAAGGCATAAAATTAGACGTGGCATTCCACCCCGCGCTCCCCTATTTGATAAACCTAATTTCTAATGTCTAATCCGAATCTTCCTGTACAAGCGTCTACCCATTCTTCGCCAAGGATTTTGGTATTGTCCCTATAAAGTCTTCCGTGATGACTGTTATATCATGTTTCTTTGTTTACTTCAATACTGTCTCTATACAATAACGAATTTTAATATTTCTTGATAAGAGTTGCAGATAACAGATCCAGTTCTTTAGATGTAGTGTACATTTCTAAATTTATAAATTTATGTTATACCTACTTTTCATTATAAGTCCTCATTTGTAAAAAATGTGATTTTTAAGGACCAAAAAACCTCTTTGCTTCGTAATTAAGCACAATGATCAGTGTCAAACCTCACAAAATAATTTTTTTTATTTTCATATTTATTTATCTTGTAAAATTGCTATTATACAATAAAAATTCATTCTGAAACCATTTATAATTCTAAGACTAAATAAATAGGAAAACCGACGTATTAAGTAATTCTCACAATAACGAAAATACACCACCTTCCATACGCTAGCGAATGTTGACTTTGGTACAAGAAACTGAAATGTCGCCTTGACAACTTCAATACAAACAAAACAGAGTTTACGTCTTCGCTTCTTAGTTTTCGAATGTGTTTATATATACGTGTATGTTTGTGCAAGTGAAATAAATAATTCGAAAATGCGGTTTAAAATTACACTTGCCGAAAAGCCCTCTCACAAGGCTCCTGTCACTTGTGTTGGTTGGAGCAGCACAGAAGAAGTATATTCAGCAGGGTGAGTACCGTTTGCTACTATATATTGTTAAGTAATAGAAATATTTAGGAACATTACAAAATTAGTAGAGTTTATAATAATTTTAACAAATTTTGTGAGTGAATTAATAAATACGAGAGTAGAATTGAGACAATATACTTACCTGCTGTACGATATTATCCATGGACGTATAAACATACGTCCATGATATTATCAGTGAGGTGACACGTTTAGGACAAACATTCAAAAATTATATCGAATAAACTCATGATGAATCATAGAGTGGGTAAAGTTATTAAAATTAACTAATAAGAAAAGAGCTCCGCCCCCTTTACGATAATTAATTACTATGTAGGTTCAATCGAATCCGTAAGGTAACACATTTAGTAGGTACAAACCTTTCAAATATTCACATCCAATAATTGTGACAATTGTGACAAATTATAAAATTAAAATAGGGTACTTAAAAATCAATTAGTAAGAAACAGGTTCCGCCTTCTTCACGTTAACTAATGAAAACTAGTACCTAGTACAATATAAAGGTAGGAACAAACGGTTAGTACCGCCTCTCTAATTTTATTTACTTTGACAATATACTAATATGTAATAATATAATAACTGATATATCGTACCAAAACAAATATGTCCGTTAAATGTAATATGTACAGGGTGTTAGAATGTTTAATACGGACTGTTGTACATCTTTATTATTATTACTTTCAGTAATAAAGTATGATGATAACCTATTCAAAAGTACTTAACCCCTATTTCTGCCATGAGACCTCGTGCCGCCTGTCTCATGTCATGGTCCTATCAGGACTTTACATTCATGATCTATTCAGTCTCATGACATATTTTCTTTCCAATAAAACATAGCACTTACAACAATCATCATCATCAATCAGCCAATCGCGTCCACTGCTGGACATAGGTCTCCCTCAGTTCTTTCCAGTATTCTCTACACTGGGCCGCTTGTAGCCAGTTTCCCGCTACACATTTTATATCATCGGTCCATCTAGTCGGTGGTCGTCCTCGGCTTCTTTTATAGTTTCTGGGCCTCCATTCCATAATACGTCTTGTCCACCGTCCATCTTGTGTTCTGGCTAAGTACCCTGCCCAGTTCCACTTAAGCGTCGTGGTTCTTTCGATTACGTCTTGAACTCCTGATCTTTGCCTGATTTGTTGGTTTGTTATGTGGTCTCGAAGGCTCACGTTCAGCATTGCACGTTCCATGGCTCGTTGCGTAACTCTGAGTTTATTCGCAGATTTTTGCGTAAGTGTTAAAGTCTCCGCTCCATAAGTTTGTACAGGTAAAACACATTGGTCATAAACCTTTCGCTTGAGACACATGGGAATTGAACTTTTTAGAATATGGCTTAATTTGCCAAATGCTGCCCAAGTTAGGCCTATTCGCCTCTGTATTTCATGTGTTTGATTGTCTCTGCTTATTTTGATTTCGTGTCCCAGATATATGTAAGTGTCTGTTTGTTGTATGTTATTATTGTCAATAGTTATATTTCCACTCATTACGAGATTTGTTATAAGTTTAGTTTTCTCAAAGTTTATCTTTAATCCTGCTCTTTCAGACAGACTTTTAAGCGAATGCATCATAGAAACTGTATCTTGTAAATTATCTGCGATTAATACAACATCATCTGCAAATCTTAGGTGGTTTAATCTTTCTCCATCTATATTGATGCCCATATCTTGCCAATGAGTGCTCTTAAATATTGACTCTAGAGCTGCCGTGAACAATTTTGGTGAAATATTGTCTCCTTGTCTAACTCCTCGATCTAAGCTGAATTTTTCTGTGTCTTCGTATAGTCGTATAGCGTTGTAGCGTTCTCGTAGATGTTTTTGATTAGTGTCGTGTACCTGTAATCTATTCGGCTTTGATTTAGGGCTTCCAGTGTTGTTTCAAACTCTACAGAATCAAAAGCCTTCTCATAATCAACAAATGCAAGAACCAATGGTATGTTGTACTCGATGCACTTTTCTATTAAGATCTTTATGGTATGCAAATGGTCATTTGTGCCATATCCTGCCCTGAAGCCTGCCTATTCTTTGGGATGATAGAAATCAAGTTTAGGTGTTAGCCTCTTTGTTAAGATTTTCATAAAGAGTTTGTACATATGTGTCAAGAGGCTGATGGGTCTATAATTTTCTAATTTAGTAATATCGCCTTTTTTGTGTAACAAAACTATTACTGCATTGTTCCAGTCTTTTGGAATCGTACGCGCATGTAAGCATTTATTAAACAGTTCGCTTACTGATTTTAATAAAATTTCTCCTCCTGCTTTTATTGCCTCGATAACGAGTCCATCATCACCAGGCGATCGATGGTTCTTCATTTCCTTTAAAGCTGACACAGTAATGGGTAAAAGTATTTAGATCCCTGATTTATGAGAGTCTTTACTCGTGTCGGGAAATTGTCTTGTGGTCTTTGGCTGGTATAGAGGTCTTTATAAAACTCTCTGGTTATTTTCAGAATGTTTTGTTTATCTGTTGTTGCCTTTCCGTCTTTATCTCTCAGCTTTACAACAATGAACTAAGAATAAAAACTAATAACAATACTTATTGCAAAACTAGTACATCTCGAAATCATTATATCTAAAAAGGGGTTTAATTAATCTATTATTTCTGGTAAGAAACCGATAACGTAATATTTACCTGTAAACCTAAACCTTTAAAGCCTATTCCACATTGCTTAATAACTAACCTTTCAGACCATTCATTATCTCCTTATATTTCATTTACCTCAATTGATGTTACCATAAATTCTTCCTGTTTACTGTACATACCTACTTCTTCATTCTCCGGAACTTCGCTTACGATCCTGTTGTTACATATTTTCTTGAAATGGTTGTTATACAAACCCTTATTGCACATTTTACCAAATTCTGGACACCTTTGGAACTCATGAGCACACATTTTCTGCACTGATCACTTTTCCTTGAGTTTTCGTCCTGTTCCCATCATTTGCTTCTTCCAGTATTGAACTTGTTATTTGCAGCTTTTCTTCCTACTATTTGATTACCATTTTACCGTTTTACAAAATAAATATTAATTGTTTGACTTAACTGAACTTCTTTAAACTGTATTTTTGGAATTTCATTATGCTCTACACACGTCTATTGCCTCTTGTAAGGTTAACTCATGATGCACAGGATGCCCTAAATATAAATATATACATTTCGTTTATTTTTTTTTTTTGCTTAGACTTACCGTCATACAGCTAGAGACAAGAGAAATTAGACCATTTTCATCATTTTAATTTGCCTAAATTTCCTAACACAAAGTTAAGATTACATTGACATTAGAAAAACATGGACACACTCTTCTCGCCTAGAGACCTATTGAGATGCAATAACACTAGGTTATGGAGAGAAGGAAGTTATACGAGTGGTTTAAAATAAAGATATCAAGGTTAACTAAAAGAATTTTAGAGAATTATAATGATAATTTTTTGTCTTTGAAAAAGTTAAATAAGGAGTTGTAAACATCTACACAGCCAAGTGATAATAAATATAGTATATTACAAGGGGCTGCTACTTTACATTTTAATGAATCGTTTATAAGGTTGGATGAGTAGATTGTATTTTTAGTACTACCAATAAATATATGATCTAAATCACTTTTCTCTCCACAATGCTCACATTTATCATCATCCAAAACCTATATTTTAAATAAGAGTATTGGATAACGTACGTGCCCAAATCGTACCCTAATAGTGGAAGTTATGTGCCTACTAGTGGCTCTACAAGTCTTGTACCAAGGAAATTTGTAAATATCTCTATTTGAATTAACCAGTATCTATTTTAATTCATAAAAGAGTATTCCTTTTACTGGTTGCTTCACTCTCGAAACAATGTTAACTTGCAAGAGATGATACTATCAGAAAGCGTTACTTTATGTAGAGTACCAGTATAGATTGATATTCTTTCTTCGGCTAATAAGTCGGCATATTCATTGTGTTTCAATCCTGCATGTGCTTTAATCCATAGAAACTAAACATTGATCCGTTTGGTTAAACGAATTTGTTTATTATGTTTAATTTTATAAATATATGGGCAGTCTTGTACGTTTCGGTGTCCATATTTACAAATACATTTTAACACTGTTAAGGATTCGGACAAAATTATAATATCGGTGAAATCAACTTCAGCTCCATCTTCAGCTTGGTTCTATCTAAAGATTTAGACGCATCTGTATATAGAGCTATTGACTCTTTGCAATTGCTTATTATAGATAGAACAATATTTTTATTTAAATAAGTCTATGTATTTACTATAATTTGGTACAATATTATCTCTCTGAAAAGAAAGAAGAGTACGTAGAATTTTTTAATATGTAGTTCTTTTTACCTATATATTTTAAGAGTACTATATTTTGATTATATGCTTCGCAAAGTGAAGGAGACTTAAAATGAAAAAGACAGCAAATATTTGATTTCACGCAAAAAGCGCCTATGTATATGTTGATACGTATTTCGATCTAATAGGTCCCATCAGAACAGTTATTCAAAGCTGTTCTCAACGTGAAAAATCAATATTTTCTGTCTTTTAATAAGCAACACTAAAATGGCTTCAATACAGACGCAATAGCGACATCTAATAATAAAATCCGTAAAATAGTTTCGAAATACAATTCAGATTTCTGCTTATAATCTGAGCCTTCTAAAAATTGCAAGGCAAACAGACGTTGATAAAAGATGTTAAAAGGAACATGGGGAATCTAAAATTTGCATTCCACGACATGTCTTTACAACTAAGCAGAAATTCTTATCGAATTGTGTATCTCGTACTCACACAGAGTATATCCGAATAAAATGAAAAAGACAGCAAATAATTGATTTTACGCAAAAAGCGCCTATGTATCTGTTGATACGTATTTCGACCTAATAGTTCTCATCAGAACAGTTATTCATAGGTGTTCTTAACGTGAAAAAATCAATATTTTCTCTCTTTTAAGAAGCAACACTAAAATGACTTCAATACAGACGCAATAGCGACATCTAATAATAAAACCCGTAAAATAATTTCGAAACACAATTCAGATTTCTGCTTATAATCTGAGCCTTCTAAAAATTGCAAGGCAAACAGACGTTGATAAAAGATGTTAAAAGGGATATGAGGAATCTAAAATTTGCTTTCCACGACATGTCTTTACAACCAAGCAGAATTCCTTAGCGAATTGTGTTTCTCGTACTCACACAGAGTATATCCGAATAAAATGAAAAAGACAGCAAATATTTGATTTCACGCAAAAAGCGCCTATGTATCTGTTGATACGTATTTCGACCTAATAGGTCTCATCAGAACAGTTATTCAAAGCTGTTCTCAACGTGAAAAATCAATATTTTCTGTCTTTTAAGAAGCAACACTAAAATGGCTTCAATACAGACGCAATAGGGACATCAAATAATAGATTAGAAGGCTCAGATTATAAGCAGAAATCTGAATTGTGTTTCGAAACTATTTTACGGATTTTATTATTAGATGTCGCTATTGCGTCTATATTGAAGCCATTTTAGTGTTAATTCTTAAAAGACAGAAAATATTGATTTTTCACGTTGAGAACACCTATAAATAACTGTTCTGATTAGGTTAGAACAGTTATTACCTATTAGGTCAAAATACCTATTAGGTCCTATTAAGTCGAAATTCGTATCAACAGATACATAGGCGCTTTTTACGTGAAATCAAATATTTGCTGTCGTTTTCATTTTATTCGGATATACTCTGTGTTAGTACGAGAAACACAATTCACTAAGGATTTCTGCTTAGTTGTAAAGACATGTCGTGGAATGCAAATTTTAGATTCCCCATGTCCCTTTTAACATCTTTTATCAACGTCTGTTTGCCTTGCAATTTTTAGAAGGCTCAGATTATAAGCAGAAATCTGAATTGTGTTTCGAAACTAATTTACGGATTTTAAAGGAGACTTCTTTAGAGATGGGTTCAGTAACTCTATTTTCATTAAATATTTTTTGGACAAAAACTTCGTCTTAGATTTAAAGGAGGTTCCAAGGCGTCTAAATATAAACCTTTTACTGGAGTGGATCTCATGGCTCCTAGCTTGTTTTCATTGTTTTAGTCACTCTGATTTGTTGTAGTTATCTAAAGAGGAATCTTTCTGCTACGTATCTCGGTAGGTTGACTGCTTCTCTTAGACTATTGTTATATGCCGCTTGTATTTTCTTTTTTGATGTATTGCATATGTGACCCCTTGCGAGAGATGCATATTTTAGTATAGAAAGAATTATACTGTTTATTAATCTTATTTTGTTTTCAGTATAAGTTTGCTTTTTCTTTCTGTTAGGCATTTTATTGATGCTCTTGCCATGTTGGCTTTTTGTACTGTAACTTCTACATGTTTGCTAAACGTTAAGCCTTTGTCCATGCTTACTCCGAGGTATTTTGCTTCGCTTTTCCACTCGATGGGATTGTCTTTCAAAAAAACTTTGTCGCAGACTGTACCGACTCAAGCTGAAAGGTCGAGTTGTTTACTTCTGCTATTATATTTCCAGTAATTTTACTACGCATTGAGTAGGCGTGATCATTGTAAGATTTCGGAAGTCCATTTTCCTAGATTTAACGTGTAGTAACAGCAGATCGACCTCATGAGCTTCAAACGGGAATAAGAAGTGAAACCATTTATTAATAACAATCGTTTATTTAAAAATAAAGCAATGAGTGAAAATAATAAATTAAAAACTTAACATTATAGCCTAAAAATTAAATAATACACTATAATACCTTCAAAAAAAGAAGATTTGATTATAAAAATATGTCAAATTTTCAAAAAATAAATATTTTTGCATATTTTGATTTTAATCTTTATAAAATTAAAGATTATGATAAAATATATGGTCGCAATAAAGAATATGATCCTCTATTCTTCTATTATATTTTTTAGATATGACTACAATTTTTAAAAAAGCATCGCCATTCCCATTGGTCAAATATTGTGGTTATCAATAGATACTACATTTTTTTATAGCATGTCTATAAAAAATTCTTATTACATTATTTTTTACCAATACCTTCGTAAGTAAATATTAATAGGAATGCTTCTTGCGCAAGTGTTATTTTTCTAACCTTTAGAAGTGGTCAATCGTAGTGTAAATTAAAAACCACTACTGAATTCCACCGTTGCGGTAGCCGCCATCTCCGCTATTTTCAACCTTTGGACAAAATCTGCGATGTCCAAAATTTTCTATTTTACAATTTTTTCGTCCTGTCGATATTATCCGAGTTAACGAGAAAATGGTGGCAGGCCACCAAATGTATCTTCATTTTCATCTTAGATTATAAAAATTCCAACTATCAATTGCAGTCTATTACAATTCCCAAAAATAACACCAACCCTAATCTTATCATACAACTCTTCAAAGATCTAATTAACTCACATTTCGATTACACAGACTGTCGGCTCGAAAGTAATGCGTATGAACGTAACGTATCAGCCCGTTACGTTAGATAATACGTATCTTGATACGTTAGTTCAACCATTAATGCGCATTCTTATATGTCAAAAAGATACGTTACGTATACGTATTTGCTTGCACAAAAACATTTTTAAATTTCACACTAATATTGACCCCCCCCCCCCTAAAAGTTGGACTAATTAAATTTGGGGCAGCTCGCCGTGAAAGGTTAAACCTTTTTTCGTTTAGTGCGACTAGACTATTTATAATAACTATTTTTATCAATGTTTTTAACAAGTAATGTTTTATTTTTCCGAAGATTATATATATATAATAGCACTACGAGCCTAGTAGGCCCATGGCTTGAGCTGTTATTGTTTTCCATTTCTTCCTATTATTAGCCTTGTCCTTCCATCTTTCTATTCCCAGTGTTTCTAGGTCTTTCTCTACTTCTTGCTTCCATCTACTTCTCGGCCTTCCTCTTCTTTTTTTTGTACCCATTGTATGCATCAGAATCATTTTTGGTACTCGAGAATTTGTCATTCTTTCTATGTGCCCTAGCCACCTGAGTCTCTGAGCCTTTACTACTCCCACTATACTAGGATTCTTGTACATATCTTCTAATTCTTTATTTGTTCTTCTTTTCCATGTATTGTCTACTATCTTGCCTCCAAATATCTTTCTCAAAACCTTTCTTTCCCATATTTCGAGCATACCTGTTTCGCCTTTGTTCAGTGTCCACACTTCACTGGCGTAGGTTACCACTGGTTGTATAACTGTTTTGTAAATCCTTATTTTGGCATTCCTAGATATCTGTTTACTTTTTAATAGCCTGTTTAAGGAGTACACGCATCGGTTTCCTGCCATTATTCTTGATTGGAGCTCCTCTCTAATATTTGGTTTGCATGTGAACATCGACCCCAGGTATGTTAATCTTTCCACTGCTTCAAATATATATGCTTTTTCACCCTCTACTTCTATTTTTAGATTTACTCCTTTTTGTTCACTGTCATCTATCCATTCCATGTATTTTGTCTTACTTTCGTTGATGGCTAAGCCTATTTTCTTTGCCTCTCTATCTAGCCTCTTTACTACTTCTTGTAGCTCCCATTTGCTTCGAGCCAGTATTACTACATCGTCTGCAAAGGCTAGACATTGGTGCTTTCTTTGGTATAACAATCCCTCTCTGTTGACATTTGCATCTCGTATGACCTTCTCCAAACACAAGCTGAATAGTATCGATGATAGGGGATCTCCTTGCCTTACTCCTTCACTGACTTCAAATTTTTCTGACATTATATTATTTATTTTAACTCTGCTCTCAGTCTTGGACAACGTTATTTGTATCATTCTTATAAGTTTTCTACTGATACCCAATTCTTCTAGTGCTTTGCTCATTTGGTTCCGTTTTATTCTATCGTACGCTTGTTTGAAATCAATGAAGAGGACCCTTGTCGGCAGATTGTGTTGATAACTTTCCGCTTGCAATTCTCTGAGCGTAAATATCTGATCTATTGTACTTCTACCAGGTCTGAAGCCACATTGGTACTCGCCGACAATGTTTTCTATCACTCCTGCCAATTTGTCCTTTATACACGCTGCAAGAATTTTATATGCAGTATTCAATAGTGATATCCCTCTGTAATTTTGACAATCTGTCCTATCGCCTTTCTTATAAAGTGGGCATATAATTGCATCTGTCCATTCTTGTGGTAGTTGTTCTTTAATCCAAATCTCCTTTATTAATTTGAACATTTGCTCCTCTAGCGTTTTTCCCCCATATTTGAACATCTCTGCAGTTATATTATCACTTCCTGGACTCTTGTTATTTTTTAATTTCTTTATTATTTCCTTTATCTCGTTTCTGGTAGGGGGTGTTTCTTCTGTCTCATTTATTTGGTTCCTATGTTTCTCCGTTCTTATAGGCTGTTGCTGTTCTATCCTGTTTTCGTCATTTAGCAATTCATCGAAGTATTCTTTCCATCTAGCGGCTATTTCATTTTCTCCACTAATGACGTTTCCCTCTTTATCTTTGTAAAATATTGTTTTTTGTTGGTATCCTCTTTTTTCATTTTTTACTCCCTGGTATAAATTTCTAATTTCTCTATTTTTGTAATTTTCTTCTATTTCTTTCAGCTGATTTTCCATGTACTTTCTCTTTTTCATTCTCAAAATTTTTTTTACGATTTTTCTTTGTTTTTCATATCTGTTTCTTGTTTCTTCCGTATCACTTTTGATCATATCCATCCTTAGTTTACTTCTTTCTTCAATTTCCTTCTGGCATTCTTCGTCAAACCAATCCTTTTTCTTTTTAGTTATATTTTTATTGCATTCTTTAGCTGTGTTACTGATAATCTGCTGAATTTTGTCCCAGTCCTTGTCTATGTGCCCTTCTAGGTGTATTTCATTTAATTTTCTATCGATACCTTTTCTATACATTTCTTGTTCTTCTTGCGTTACAAGCCGCACTGGTTTATTTGTGTTCTTATTTTTTCTTTTGCGATTTTTTTCTTCCGGTATCAGTTGAGCCATTTTAATTCCTAACATGAAGTGATCCGAGTCAGCGTCTGGTCCTCTGTATGTTCGCACGTTCTTTATACATTTTCGGTCTTCTCTCTCTATTAGTACATGGTCAATTTGATTTAATGTTTTTCCATCTGGGGATCGCCATGTTGCTTTGTAGATGCTTTTTCTCTCGAAATATGTACTCATTATTAGCATATTTTTTTCTTTGGCAAAATCTATCAAAAACTGCCCGTTCTCATTAGTTTCCTCGTGTTTGCTAAATTTTCCTATAGTTGTTCTATATATTTCTTCTTTTCCTATCTTTGCATTTGCGTCCCCCAGTACTACTTTAATGTCATATCTTGGAATGCTTTCAAATACCCTATTAACTTCACAGTAGAAATCCTCTTTTACTTCAATATCTTTTTCTTCTGACGGTGAGTGAATGTTAATGAATGTGATTTTTTGATATTTTCCTCTTATTCTTAGACAACATAGACGATCAGATATTGGTTTAAACTCTACAATTGATGCTTTTAACGCTTTATTTACCAAAAATCCTGTGCCTAATATTCTGTTTCTGCCTCCACTATTAAAAAATAAGCTATTTTCAATTTCCAGCACTTCCTGACCCAGTTGCTTTGTTTCTTGTAGTGCCACTACGTCAAATTTAAACTTTTCAATTTCTTTAGTTAAGTGTTTCAGTTTTCCTTCCTCAAAAGTACCCCTTACGTTCCACGTTCCTACCATTAAGTGGTCTTTTGGATATGTGTTTCTATTGTCTTTTTTTGTATTTTTTATCTTTAAATCACCCTTTCCTATGACAATGTTACCGGTATTCATGTCCTTGTTCCCTGCGTTGTTCGTCTTCGTATTTTTACTATCATAGCCGTTTTCTAGTTTTTTGAGTTTGTTATTTCCATTTTATCTTCCTTGCTATTCCACTTCCATTCAACACCATTTATCATCATTTTCCTTGCTCCTATTTTGACTTCGTTTCCTTTGTTTCTTTCCTCTTGTGCAATTTTTCTTATTATTTTTTGAATTTCTCTCTCTCTCACCGTTGTGTCATCGTTAATGTATACCTTTTCCTTTTTGACGTTCTTTAACTTTGCTTTATTCTTCATAACTTTTATCTTTTCTTGTTGGTTCTTCATTTCAATTAGGCACGTTTTTGGACCTAGTTTGTGGGCCGTTTTTATTTTGGCCTCTACTGCAAGGTGATCTTTTATAAAATTGCCAATTGCTTCCTTCAATACCAGCTGATCCTGCGTATCAATTGCTAGCCCGTTCATTACCACATTATTTCGCCTTCTCTGTTTTTCTATAATTTCTATGTTGTCTCGTATTTCCCTTAATTCTTTCTTAATCTGTATGTTTTCCTCTTTTAGAATTTTATTATCATTCTTTAGTTCCTTGTTTTCCCTTATTAGATGTTCAACTACCTCCTTGTATTCCTTTTGGTCTTCTTTTATTTGTCTAATGTCGCTGGTTAGGTTGCTCATCATTTCTAGCAATTTATCAAGTTTTGCTCCATCCTCTTTTCCTCCTGTCTTCTGAGGGGTTCTTGTTAGTTTTTTATTTTTTCTGGATCTCTCTTCCTCTTGCTCATCATCCTCTCCTCTATTCTTTCTTTTTGCTCCTTCATCTGTTGTTGTATCGTCACTGTCCATATACGTTTTACCTTGTAGATATTTTTCCATCCTTGTATGCTTTTCCTTTTTTTTTTTTCACTTCGCGGATTACTTTCAACTCTGATTGGCGCCAGACACTATCTCTCGCTTCAACAGCTCGGAAGAAACAGTATCTACCACTTCCTGTTGAATCCCCTATTCGAAGTCTCGACTAATTTTGTACTCCGTGGCAAACACGAAACTTTGCACACATTGGCAACGTCGCAATTCAATTAAACGTAGCTTCCTTCCCAGTGTTAGTTCTTATCAGTTAACCTCGCTTTTTTCCCTTATCCGATTATTCACTTTGTTATTGTTTTTTTTGCACTTTTCGGTGTTTATTTTTGCACAGTTGTTACCTTATTCAGTTATCTCAATTCTCACTACAACGTATTGAATTATTTCCCGTTGCAACTCTCGAATTTCGGGTTTATCGCAGACAGAAAATAAAACAAAAATCTTCAACTCCGCGCCACGTTGCCGATCGATTCCGAAGATTACATTATCAAAATAAATTAAATAACTTGAAAATTGTTGCTTTGGAAAAACCTAATGATAAAACTTGCTATCTATTTTTGGAAATATTATTTACAAAATGAAAATGATAACTTTTATAAGTAACTTTCTGAATTTTTTATTCTTTAACGTCTATATTCACGAGTTTTCAAAAGAGTGAACAGGACTGTATATCTTTTTCTAAGGTGAGAGTTAATTTTTGTTTCGAGAATCTTGATTTACTAAAAAGAGTTTTTCCTTGTGAACGCTTCCTCCTCTTATATTACTTCCTGCCATTCCAGATACGCTTATTATTTCTCTTACGATATGCTTTCGCCTCAAAATTATAACGATAAAAAATAATGAGCAATTCATAGTATAAGAATCGACCAAAGAAGTCAATCGGTCCGCAATCGATCAGCTAATCATTAAAACGTTTCTGCATTACTGCTCATCCAAACTTGCTTGTACAGTAGGGTGTCCCGAAAAATCGCTTTTTGTTTTTGTTTAACACAAGACCTCTTAAAATTGAGGTAATTGCTCGTAAATTATCACAATAATTTAAAAAATATATAACAATATATCTTTAGGGTTCTTCCGAACTTCAAAGTTTTGAATAATTATCATTTTTATGGTAATATTTTAATATACTAAATTTCGTATCCTGTACTAAATATAAAACGTTATTTAAGGCAAGACCTCTTAAAATTTATGTAATTACCAATAGATTATCACAGTATTTTTAAAAATAAAATAAAAATATATCTTAAGGGTTCTACCGATCTTCAAAGTTTGGAAAAATTGTCATTTTTGTGATAATCTTTTTTCGGCTCCTGAACTAAATATGTTCCGTTAAAGTTTAGAGAATTCTGTGAACTTTGGTTACCTCAGATCTGCTTTGATGGTGGGAGACGAGTGGACGGAGAAGGTGGCTCAGGGTGGTCGACACGTTGTTCGACGTTCAGTTCAACATCATTACAGTTGCGTTTGTTCTAGTGTCAAAAGCTGATTTTGTGAGTTGTAAATCATGAGTTCTAGGCGTAGTGACTAGTGAGAATGCTTGTTCTATAATGGGACCTAACAAAGAACTTAACGATCGACAGCTACCAACTATAAGAAATGTATTTTATTTGTGAAGAACGATCGAAAATTATAGTATAATGGAAAGGATCCATCCAATTCAGAAATATATGCCATTGTTTCTGAAGAAATTATTAATATTTGGACTAAAGCTTCGATTCCAATCGTAACTAAGAAACGGATTATTCAGTTACTAAAAGATTATTTCGAAAAGTACCTCAGTTTGAAAAGACACCCCAAAAGCAAACGAAATAATAGTTTTGAAAACAAAGTGAAGTATTTTGTAGAGTCAACTGAAAAGCTTTTCGACGTTGCTGCTTGTAAATATATTTCTATTGAATCTTGTTCATGTTTAAAACATAAAAAAGGTCCCATCAATGATAGAGACTTCCTGTTGGATCAAAGAAATGAAAGGAAAATGGTTATAGGCGGTGTTGATAAGAAATAAACTGCCAGATTCATAAAACGACAGCAGAGAAAAATAGAAGAGTCAATGAGGGCAACAAAAAAGTTGTGTGTTACTCAAACGACCGATTCTATATCAGCAAATTGTGATGAAGAAGCAGTGCCTGACTCTTTCTTAAAAGAGACACCGTCGACTTCCACGTTTAATAGAAATACGTTGCGGTTGCCAACTGTTGCCAAAGTCAGTGATAGATACGGTTTATCGATGCGATTTGCTGCTGCTGCTGCTTCTGCCGTTTTGGTTGACGTGATTTGGTTTCTATCAAAGATCTGACACTGATTTTTGCTTCAAAAGATGTTGCAGGTATTGTTGTAAATAGCATTTACTTTAATGGACGAAAGGACAAGACCCTGATAAATGAGAAAATAAGGAATCGTTACCATCGCAAAGAGTTTTTAAAAGAACACATCTCATTGTAATCAGAACCCGGATTAATTTATTTGGGACATACAACGCGTAGTCGTGGCACTTCAAATGGAATTTTTACTTCGATCACTTTTGAAGATCAGAAACTTTTTTTGAAGGTCAAAGTTTGAATTTAGATGATGTAATTGTGTTGGATGTGATGGAACTGCAACTAATATTAGCTAGAAAGATGATGTGATTCAATATTTAGAGGAGTATTTGGAGTGACCGTTACAATGGTGCGTTTGTTTGCTTCATGTCAATGAGTTACCGTTTCGTCACTTGTTCCTGACCATAGATAATTCTACTTCGGATCCTAGAGAATATTCTGGACCTATTGAAAAACAGTTAGTTGCTTTTGAAAATAAACCTACTGTGACTTTTGCTGCTGTGAATGGTAATTTACCTGACTTGCCAAAAGATGTGGTCAATGAATTAGATACAAATTAAAAATATCAACAAAAATATCAAATATCAACAAGCAGTATTAACCGATTTCTGTACTCCTGAATTAGCAAAATCTGGAAAAATGGCGCACTCCAGATGGCTTACTACTGCTAATAGTCTACTCAGACTTTATGTAAGTACGCTTAACCCGTCATAAAATTTCCAATTGCTTGTAAACCATGTGGTTAAAGTATATGCTCCGATGTGGTTTAGAATTAAGCAAAAAGCGTCTTTTAAGGATGGAGCGAAGCATATTTTTCAACTAATTATATACTCACGATTTCTACCCGAAAACCTACGATCTGTTGTGGATACCGTTATCGAAAGAAATGCCTTTTTTGCCCACCCAGAAAACTTACTTGTGAGTACGTTGTTTGATGATAGAGATTACATTAGGGAGCTGGCATGGCAAAGAATAAAAAAAGCTAGAGACACTGAAAGTAGCGATAAACGCAGAATATTTAAAACACCAAAAATTAACTGCTCTGCTAAAGATTACACCAATATTATTGTGTGGCACAAACGTCAGGTTATAACACCGCATATTCTTCGGCATATGTCTACTGAGGACCTTCACATCATGGTAAAAGATAAAAGTTTAGATATTTTTGACTTTCCCTGCGCACACAAACTGTGGAAAGATTTGTTAAGGCCTATCCTCGATAATCCTAACGGTAAAATTCAGTGAGCTATCTATTTCAAAAATATCTTTCTTTACGAAAACAAAATCCATTCACGAAGAATATTTTAAACGTCATCTGGTACTAAATTTTATATTTTTACCTACTTACAATCCCCTATTGTGAAGTCTTGGGTGTATACAATAAAGCGAGCGGGAGGTCTTCTATTCATTGCGATTATGGGGTAATTAGAATAATACGAGTATACCAGAATAATATTATTTATTGAATAATTAATTTACATTTTAGCAAGGGTACATACAGGTAACAAATAATCGTCCTGTAAATAATTCATAACAATTAAATCGAAGACAAACTTTTATAAAATTTTATAACAAAATAATGTATAACAAGATATAAGTGTATTGGTTTTTTTATGTCTTATATTTTCTTTTGTTATTGTTTTTTTGCTGACAAATTGGCTTTTAACGTATATTACAGTTTGATGATAAATATTCTGAAATGGAAAATGTTGAGATGTGGCGAATGAAATCATTCATGAAATTAAAATGAAGGGATTTACGTCTATTAGTGGTGCGATTTATAAAATTAGTAGCTCAAATCGCGGGAGGAATATATGCATTAGTTTTCAAATCTTTATTATTTACGATATAATTTCCAAATTGAACCACTTTCACTTCTTTAGGTAACAATGTATCTGTCTTGACAACTAAATAGGTAATTAGACAAAATAATGATTATTATTAATTTCAAAACGGGAGTTTAAAGAATTAGAAGAAGGTAGTCCGGGCCCAGTTAAACAATCAAGTTTATTCCAGTGGAAGCAATCAGGAGGATTGTTTTTCGTTTTGGCTCAGCTGACATGCTCTCTCTAGAACTAGAACCCATGAAACTATGGTAAAAAGCATGCTTTTATTTACACGGTTGTGAAACGAAACGATTAACAGAGACATCGAAGAAAGATATGTCGCTGAAATGGATGCAATAAAGTATGAGAATAGAAGGTACAGTCATGGATGGCATACAATGAAGGCATCTCAAATGGTACGGACATGTCCAATGAATGAAAGACAGTAGACTCCCGAAACAAGTACATCTATGAACAACTACAGGAATCCAGAAGAAAGGACTACCGTAGAAAACACGGATGGAACGAATAAAAAACTCAATGCGCTCGAAAGTACTTAAAGAACAATGGAACAACCGAATTCAATGAAAAATGGACGTCGGAAGACGTTTTATACGGATTATATCATATTACGAGTATAGGTACTCTATAGTATTCTCAGAAATGTAGAAATTTGATTACCCGATTTTATTTCGACAATATAGTTTGGTATTTCCACGACAAAATTCCGCTTTGGAATTTTTGGAATCTTTGTAGAAAGTAGAAAGATATTGTTAGGGATACATGGAAATTCCAGCTTGGTATTTCCATATATAAATTACCATTACAATTAAAAAATAAATAAAAATTTGGAGGTGATTGAAAATTTCTTGAAGGAAGGAATAATTTAGTCACGCTATCATTTCAAATTTTGATTTTTGATATTGAATTTGATAGGCTGTGGTTTATTACACCAAAATCTAATAAAATATAACATGACACAAGAAATAGTTTCAGAATACGTTTGCTGTGTTGTTTATTATCATTCAATAAGAAATTAATTTACTTATTATAATACTAATCTAACAGACACTTATTATTGTCAAATAAAAGAAATAAGGTAATTTACTTGTGGTTAGTAAACAAGACGGCCCCATGCAACTAAAATTGCCAACAAACAACGGATTACAAAAGTTTAGATTTATGAGATTTATGAGAAGCATTTATGAAACTTAGATGTATACTGAGTACTTATTTCAAAAATTTACAACTAAGGATTTAATTTGTTTTATGTAAATATACTGTATTATTATAAGGATGTGAAACATGGATCATGAAGGATAGTATGATGGACAATTTAGGTTGTGACTCAGATATATGATAAAGTATGGCAAAGATGCCATAACTGTAAATTAAGACTATATTTACCAAAACGATACTCTCAAATTATTGAATCCTGCATCTTGGAAAGATATTTCAGAATTAAACAGGAATATACATAAACGGAACTGAAAGAAATTACAGCAGGGCTGCCACAAAGAAGTGTCTTTTGTATACCTTTTGTATACGTATTATATTATTGTCCTAGAAAATAATACAATTGAAACATTTACCGATGACACTTCTATCATAGCAATATGCAAAACCAGCCAGGAAGCGACAGAGAAATTACACAGATCTTTATCAAATATATACCTACTCCAGGGAAATAAGCAAAAAATAGACCATGTTCGTGACACTCAATAATCCAGGTCACTGACAACTTTTTTAGTTATTGTAGACCTATAGGAAGAAAACCTACTTGTTTCCTGCCTTGAATTTGGAGCCATTTTTTAATTATTAACAATTTAAGGCAAAAAACGCAATCTTTACTATGATTATTAATGATAATAGTGTTAAAAAAATAGATTTTTGGAAGAAAATTATTTTTTCACTATTCACATTTAATTGTTTAAACAAACTAGATTATGAATTAATTAATTAATATATAAACAAATTACATATTTGTAATGTACGTAGAAATTACATACAAATTAAAAAAGAATGATCAAAATCCATTGAGTAGAACCGGAGATATAGAAAATTTTATTAGTTTTAAATTGTTTGTTCGGTATAGATTTGTACTCCATGAATTTGTAGGTTCTTCCTAATCACCATTTGAACTACATTTTTAAAATTCGTAGAAGGTCCTGTAAAGGTACAACATTTGTGCAAATTTTTTATCAAAAAATACAAATCCCCTTCTTTATCATGGCGTCAAAGAGGTTCCTTAATTATTATAATCAAATTAGCTGTGAATAAACAAAAAAACATGGCTAACTTTGACCCAAATTAACCTAGGTCAAATTTTTTTATTTGAAAATTCGGGGAAAATACTAGCTTTTCGAATGTAAAAAAAGATTTCTTCCAAGGGCAATGTTTTTAAAGTTCTAAATGTTTATAAACTAGATAATTTCAAAAATTTGGCATCAGGATTTTTGATTATGATAAATCATTTTTTTATCATTTTTTAATACATATTGATAGTATCTTTTGCTTTCATTTGTCGCCCACAGCATTACCCTATCTTTAATATTTTCTGTCTTATTTTATTGTAAAAAAAGACCTCTGGGATAAACAAATACAATAACTTTTAAACTGATTAATATATCGGTTCCAAATTTTGAGGGTTTGTTAAGTATCCCAATACCCAACCTTCGCTGGAACTCTAAAGTAAAATTTTTGTATTCAAAGTTTTTAACAAATATCAATTGTCACTTATTTTGCAGTTTGTAAAGCAACAAATTGACTTTTCAACTTACAAAAATCAGCATTTTGAAGCTTTGTTAATATTCTAAAAGATAAAATTTTGTAATTTTATGTCAAGTATTTAGCTTTCTAATGAGTGGAAAAAATCGCGTTTCTTGCATTACATTAAATCATTAAAAAACGGCTCCGAACTTTAGGCAGGAAACAGGTAGGTTTTGTTCTTATATGTCTACAATAACTAAAATAGTTGTCAGCTACCTGGATTATTGATTGTCACGAGAAAATCCTTATTACTCTGGACTAATATGACTGGACAAGCAAGTGACGAAATATATTATGTAAACTTTACTAACAAAAACGTTCAAAATAAATAGTCCAATAAATATAATTAATCAAATTCCATATTCAAATACTGCAAACTATTTGGGTATTACTCTGAGCTCATGTAAAGAAGAAAAGAAAATAATAATTCTGATTCAAATACAAAAAAATGTACTGACCGATTGACCAAAATTCTACTCTGTTTCTACATAATAAATTATAATTATATAAGTAAATATTGAAACAATAGTATTATTATAAAAACAGTATAAGCATTTAGAAGGAAAATGTCACAACTCAACAGAAAATATTTCTATTCATATAAAAATTTAATCAAATTATAGGTACTTACTGCTTATTTATATAAAATTTCCTCAATCGTCGTCGACTTTTTCGTCCGGAGCATAAACGTCTTCGCGAACTACCCATTTTAAAAACAACAAAACACACTGGTTTGTCAAAACTAGTCAGAAGTCGAAATAAGCCCTAATAATGTTATTCAACATTATTTATGACCCTCCAACTTTCTTACCTACTCGTCGGCGAGAGTCTAGAAACTATCAACAAGGACAGCTTGTACTGACCGAGAGAGAGAGTACATTTAGCACAATTTAACATTTTTTAAATAGTTTATATGAAATAGCTGGTTTGTCTTACACTTTATGTTAAAAATAAAAACAGATTCGGAAAGTGGGTCAAATTCTGTAGTGCCCTATTTCAAAAAAAATTTTTTTACGTTTATTTTAACTAAAAATATTTGAAAAAAAAATATTGTTTAAACAATTTATTAATTTACAACTAAATAGTGCACTAGAACTTTTTAAGACCTTTCATATAAAAAAAGAATCATCTCAATATCTGCCATAGTTTTTGCGTTATTTGATATAAACTTTTACATTGGAACTTAGGTATGCCCAGAAACGCAAGGAACGGCCTTAAACCGATTACAGAGGCTTCGCAGAATGTATCTGATGCTACTTCTAGAGATAGCTTTATCAGAACCAGGTTGGAGTCTCGGGCAGAAATGCCAAATTTTTGACACAAAAATAAGTTCAAATTTTAAGTTTTTGTCATTAAATATGAGATCTATTTTGTTTGTTAAGTTGTTTTATTAATTGTAATAATAAATTATCTTTTAAATTTAATTTGTGTATTATTTGAAGTATATGATTTAGGACTGCACAAACGTAAAATTTACAAAACTTTAAAGTCTAGTAGAGCCTTGAAGGTGACATGCTATTGTATTTATTTTACATTTTTCATAATCTCTGAAAAATTACGCAAATTTGGATACCTCTTGCGATAGTGCAGTTCAAAAAAAATTGTATGCAAAGACGGGACACCATGTTGTACAGCACTTGAAAGCACCTGATAATTTGTTTTCTGATATAAATATCGTGGTGATACGTTGGACTCACGTACTCACTTTGCACTCTTTGTTCTGGATGAGTGAAACCAACTTAACATCATGAAAACAAAACATAAACATAATAACTTTTAACTCAAAACTACATATTTTAGGAAATATCCATGTTGGATATACATTTTTAGATGTATTTATGACAAAAAAGTATATCGACCTATGGGATTTTATGTTTTTGCTGTGTATGGTGGCACTCAACATGTTAAATTCAATATATAATATATACAGAGTAGTCCAAAAGTCTGAAAACGACCAATTATCTCGCAAATTGCTAGTCATAATTTTACAAAATTTGGGGTACACCTATTTCGGGATAAAGAGATTCCATATTCGATAATTGCAATATTGCTAGATTGTCCGTTTGTCTTATATTATAAGTAACTGGTTTTTAATTTCATCACCCTATATATTAATTATTAGAATCTCCTATTCAATACGAGTTCAACCATATGTAACTCTTACGATTTTATGTAGTATGGATGGTCTTAAATATATAAAACAGTGCAAAATATGTAGATTTTAATAAATTTAAATATTTAAGTAAATGTAGAATGCTGTAATTTTGACATTTCTGCTGACTTTGACAGAATGTCATTCTGTCTCCGGCTTCTATATAACATGTTGCTTCTCCTTTTTAAAAAATTTTAAAGTGTTTGTTTGTCTTTGTGTATTGTATTGTTATGTCCAAATTTACATTTATGACATTCTACTCATGTCGGATAGGCCACAACTGACGAAATGCCCCTGAAGATGATCTATTGATCGAAAGTACTTGGGCAAGATTTAATTAATCACTGTGTTCGATAGTTGCCTTGTATACTATCAAAGTTTAATTATTCGAACATTCAACCTTATATTGATTTACATTATTAACTAAAGCTGACAGTAGTTCTGCAAGATAAATTGCTTCTCTAAAATGGTTATTAACGAAAAATAACGAATTACTATTCTAATGATGAGAGGGTACGGTGACAGAAAAAGATCTTAATGTGAAGTAGTCAACTTGTTCAATGATACTTTCCCAAACCGTTCTCCCATTCAAAAGGCGACGGTACAAAAAAATGTAAAGCGATTTGAAGAATCTGGAGAAGTAATAGATACCGATCAAGTAGACCGAAAAAAGTGATGAATGACAACAAAACTTTAGATATAATGCAAAGTTTTGTTAAAGATCCACATACATCCTCACGCAGGATTGCACAAGTAGATGATGTAGGTCGTTCTTCAGTAGATGATGTAGATCGTAGAGTAAAGTTTACTGAGGTAATGATGGATAACATTGAAAATGATGAAAATTTCGTTAACAGAATATGTTTTTCCGATGAAGCAACCATTACACTGCGTGGAAGTGTATATCGACACAATTTAAGGTATTGAAGTTACGTAATTTCACACTGGATGCATCAAAACCATACTCAAAGACCACAAAAATTAAATGTTTGGTCAGGTATAGTAGGTACTCAGTTAATTGGGCCATTTTTTATCGAAAGAAATTGAACCATTTGAAATCAGATAGTTACGAAATGATACTTAGAAATGAAATTGTACCTATACCGAGAAACTTATTTGGGACCAATTATAATCAGATATGGTTTCAGCAAGATGAACCTCTAGCTCATTTTGGTGTAAATGTTCGGCGTTATTTAAATGAGATATTTCCCAGACGATGGATTGGTAGACAAGGAGAATTAAATGGTCTCCACGTTCACCTGATTTCAACCCTAGAAATTATTTTCATTGGGGATACTTGAAAAATTCAGTTTACAAAACTAAACCAGCAAGTATTGCAGAGCTAAGGCAACGAATTATCGATGAATCTCGAATAATTTCTAGACAATCGTAGAGAAATGTGGTAGACGCATTCTACAATCGATTAGGGTACTGTCAACTTACAAATGGACCACATTTTGAACAATTGATAAAGTAACCATTAAGTTAAAAAATGTTGTAATGTATCAATTGTTACGTTTTATTGTAGTTGAAAATAGGATTAAAAAAATATTAAGACAATTAGGCGTTGCAGACTTTTGTTTTATGTATTTCAAACCTTTCAGACTACATAAAATCATAAGTGTTACATATGTTTAAACTCGTATTGAATAGGAGTTAATATACAGGAGATAATATACAATAATGACTGAATATACAGGGAGATGAATTTGAAAAACCAAAGTTACTAATAATATAAGAGAATTATATTTGCAAAATCATTAAGTATTCGAAAATAAGTGTACCTCACATTTTGTACAATTATGACTAGCAATTTACGATATAATTGGCCGTTTCCAGACTTTTGGACCACTCTGTCTAATCGTCTGTAAAATTTAGAGTAGTGTATTTTACACTAATAATCTTTAGTCAACAAAACCATCCATTTTTTTAGCACATTTAATGTTCAAATATATTAGCCGTGACTTGTTTTTTTTTTATATAACGATTTAAGAATTGACTAATATAATTTAATAAGATGAATATAAAATTATGTGTATATTGGCAATTTAAAAATTTTAATTTTAAAAGGATACTGTTGATATTTTGAATGAAATTAATTTATATATATTTACGACCCTCATTCTCTTTTTGGTGATTTATTATCAGGAAAGTATAAAATCGTACGTCTAGGATGATAGTAAATATTAGGTTCACAATAAAAAACTAAAGTGAAATCTGCGTTACTAAATCCTATGCAGTAAAAAGGTGCTTCTCCCAAATGAAATTCTTTGCATGGCACGTTCTCTGGAGTTTTCGTAAATCCTTTTTTCGGATCTTCTTGTAAACTTAAACAGTTCCGGGAAAGTAGTCCGATGCAGTATTTTTCGCTAGTTTGGATATTGTGAACGTTCACACAGATTTTGCTCTCATCGGATTGGTCTGAGACTTGTTTGAACAGTATAGTATCGTTGTGATCTGTAATAATCCCTAAAGATTCGTGATTCTCTAATAACTTGAGACAATATATGCTGTAGGTATCTTCTCTGGTGTAGAAAATCTTAACGCAGGTCTCCAAATCGTAATCAAAGGGATCTGTAACAACAAATGAAACTATTTTTAGTATTTTTTAATTATATCATTCTAAATTGTATAAACAACAAATGTATATTTGTAACATTTTTTTCACTCTGTAAACGCTTAAGCTTAAACTTAAACAGAGAATTGCGTCTTAGAATATCAAACGAGAAAACATAATCCAAATGTCACAATGCAAAAAACTGTATTTAAGAACCAGAAAAATATTCAAAAACAGTATGCCCTTCTATACTCTGTTTTTTAACCAGGAGGAGTAAACCAAAAAGACAGATTCACACTCAAGAAAGTTACTAGAAAAGTCACCAAATACATCTTCTTTTTTTGTTGATTATCTCGGCCTTGCGGTAATCGAGTAATCAATATTGGACAATCTCACACGTCAATTTTAACCTAACTTCGTTTATTTATGTTTGAATAATAAAAAAAAAAATTTCAATTCACTTCCAATATATATATATATATATATATATATATATATATATATATATATATATATATATATATATATTACAATAAAAAAGGACATTTTTCACATTTGGTCCCATGTATATATATTTAAATATCGGGTGATCCAGTTTTATAGATCTCTTAACTCCATGGTATTTAATTATAATTTAGACAATATTTTGATCGGGAGAGTCAATAATGTTACAGATCTAAGTATGGTTTTTCTCAGAAATTTGTCTTTTAATAGTAGACCGTATTCTTATTCTGGTATGATCAATTTCTTGAATCTAGTTTTTTTTCTTAGCAGATATTTTGTATAAATAAGTGTGTACTTACAATTTCTTTAATGCTGGATTTTTGTTTAATTTTGACCCATTTGTTATCAACAAATAAACATTACTAAAAAATACTGGATTTCTGTGAGATAATCAACAAATCCAATCTATTATGTTACATTCTTTCATAATTTTGCAGTTTTCTTGTGATGATCTATAACCAGGAAGAACAAAACCAATTGTATCATACAATCAAACTAAAACACAACATTACTTTACTAATGTTCTTTTATTGTGATGAAAACAAAATGGAAATGCTTCTTAACAAGTGTACACTAAATTTAAAAGATAGTTGCTGTTTTTCTTATGATAATTAGATATAAATAACATACATTTATAAATTTATAAACACTTTAAACTATATTTAGTATAAATATCATCTAGAAAAATATATATATATAAAATATTTATATATATATATATATATATATATATATATGTAGGGAGGAGATTAAATAATTATAACCATATTTTAGCATATCCTGAAGAAGCTAATCAATTTTTGTGAAAGCTAAATAAAAGTCATTAATAGGGCAGGATAAGTAAAACTCTTTATTCTTTTATTTAGCTTTCACAAAATTTATTCGCTTCTTCAGGATATGCTAAAATATCGTTATAATTATTTAATCTCCCAACTATATATATATATATATATATTATATATATAAGGTAAGTTGACCAAATAAGGCCCACTTAATGTTTGTTAGTTGTTTTTTGATAAATAAAATCACGATATAAATCTGAAAACCACAGAGAAAATAAATCACATATTTAAATTTAATATGAGATTGTTAAATTTTGTTAAAAAGTTTTATGAGTTGTTACTTTTTAGTCTTTAAAAAATAGTTGCTTCTGGGCCTAATTAGGAACACCATGTTCTTAATAAGGCCCACTTTTTAAATGTGACCATTATGCCTAAGTGCACCAACAGATCTTCAGCTCCAGTTTAGCCCAGTTCAGCTTATGTCGCATTGACGTTCCACCTACGTCTTAAGCTTAAGGTCTATTGGTGCAACTATACATTAATCAAATTAAACAAAGGTGACATGTAGGACATTTATTTTGTAAAAAATAATAGGTACTTAAAATAATTATTGCAAACAGTCTGGACATATGAAAACTAAGTCTTTATCATCTGCTGAAAGTCCTACACACTCTTCATGGATATATCTTTTGCAGCTGTCACAAAGTCTCATATCCTTAACGACTTCCTCATTGCAGACGAAACAATACCAACTATCTTTTCGTTCTTCTTTGTTTTTTGAGGTTTCAAGTGAGCTGTGTCAAAAAATAATATCATTCGCAGAAACGAAAATTTAACAAAATTTTAAACGTACATTTGGCTTCATTTAGAGATGGTTCTCCAATGAATTTTGTTAAATCTTCGTTTCTGCGAATATTATTTTTTGCAAAGTTTTTGTGTCCTTTGTTTCTGTTTTTTTTTTTAAGTTAGTTCTAAATAATGAGTAAACTTAAGTACATATATAATAACATCTTTAACGCTACATATTGAGTTAAAACTGATGAAGCTTTAGAAGTATAAAGCGAAACGTCTTCTATAAACTTATAAAGTAGTTGACTTCTGTTTTATATTTTGCCAACCTGAATGACCGATTCATCACTTCAATCACTTTCAACAAAGTGCTTAGAGCAAACACGAGCAAATTTAACATTAAAATTATCCTGGCGTTTACACAAATGTTTCCAGACAGCTTGCATTTCCTTGTCTTTTGGAAAGCTATAAAATGCTGTACCGGGTACAAAACTCTTGCACATATTGTCAACGGCACAACCATACACTGCACACCTCATATCGGGAAAAATTTAAAGCCTTGTAACATTTTTAAAATATTATTTTATTAAATATTGGCTATGAACTGTAAATGTACATAAACGTCAAAACACAATATGGCGAAATTTAGCACAAGTTGACGTCACAAAAGTCATGCATAAGCCACGCCCACATGCGCGGTATCTTATCTGTTTGTATTTGTATCATGCTTATGAACGGTGTCGAAAACAAAATGTCAATGCACCATGAAACAATGTTAATTATACATAGTATTACTACAGCCAAAAGATTCAAAAACTTTTATGATGTTAAAAAAAATAACAGCAATCCAGGTGTTGGGAGTTTAAAATTTTAATTATTTAATTTTGGATATAAAATATTTTAAATTACCTATGGTATTAAAGGTAATGTTTAAGAAAATAACGTGTGCATTAGGCAACCTATGTTACTCTTTGTCGTGTGGAGTGTGGTCTAAAAAGTGTAATTTGCTAAGTGATAGATTAGCTAAGATATAAGAACATTGTCCTTTTATGTTGATCACATCTAGGACAGGGTAAAATTGAATGTTATATATTTGTAACTAATGTAAGACCTCATGTTTAAATGAAATTGTTTAAGACTACTCGTATGGTGGAAAAATTTATATAATTTTTCAAGTCTAATGAATTGAAAAGAGAAGGGTTATAAATCTTCCGGCTGAAGAATTAAAGTTATAAATTATGGAATTAAATTTAAAATTGAAAAGACTGAGTTTCTTAGAGACTTGATAAAAATCAAAGTAAAGAAAATGACTGAATAAGAAGGGGACTGAAAGCATCTAGCACCCTGAACAAAATCTATTTTGTTGTGTTATATTCGGTTGATAAAAAAACCTGAAATTTGATGTGTGTGTGTGTTACTAAGTTGTTGACCAAGAGAGAGGAGCAATGGTTGATTAGGATTTTTTTTTGTAATGGGGGAAATAATGAATTCTGATATATTGTTAAATTATGTTTAAATGTTTATTGAGTTTAGAACTGATGAGTAACTTATTGATATATGAAATGACCGAGAAATAAACAAAGAAATAGGAATGGACAGAAATATGATGTAGACGTGAAGACTGGAGAAAATTATAAAATAGTGAGGTGCGACGGGTGTGTGATGGTTATGAAGTTAATAATAGGGTCGGAAAAATTGTGACGATGGTGTAAAGAGAATGATTGTTTAAAGAAAACACAATTATTGTATACGAATAAAGGTGTTGATGTTTGTGTAGGAAGGTCGGGCAAAGAAGGTGGGGCAAATTTGAGAAATGTGGACTATGAGAAGAGTTGTCGATGTTAAGGGTTGAAAGTCACGGTTGTAAGATACATGGCGATTAACGCAGTTGGGGCTTCTTTGCTTTTCTTTGACTATTTCCAACTCCAAGTCTTCATATAGATCTAATTTTAGAAAATTTTTTTGAGAGCTTTGTGTAACAATAAGATAGATTAAACAGTTTCCTTAATTTATTTAATAAGTAGTATATCTTCTCCATTTACGATAGATTCTATTACAATTATATCCTCTCCCGGGGCTTTGTTATTTTTAATTTTTCCTAACGCTTGTCGAATTTCATCTATCTTTATTTCTGGCATTTTCGGAACCTTGATTCATGATCTTCTTTGAAATTGTTGTTTGCAATCCTATTTGATCTTCTCGTCTACTTCCATATAACTTCTCGTAAAACTCTTCGACTCCCTGTATTAACTCGTCTCTACGTGATATTATTTAATTTTGCTTATTTCTTAAATCTCACCTGTTTGACTTGGAAACAGTTTTATTTATTTCTCTTAGTGTGGCCGTCTGCATTCTTATCTTTAATATATGTAGTGATCCACTTTTGAACAAGCATTGCTCTCTGAAACTATCAACAACATAAGATATGCAGATGATATCGTAAAAAAAAGTATGGACCAAAAATAGGATGTAAGGAATATAAGAAAGGGATATGATAATAACGAAGAAAACAAAAATAAAAACAGTCGAAACCCAATATTGGGCTTTCTTATTAGTGATTAAAAGTTTAACCCAGTGAATTCTTGGACTTTATGTAACTACGTCATTTTTGCCATCTACGAGGACCTCGACTGTACATATTTATAGACTACAAAGTATACTACGGCTCTGTAAATAGAAGAGAAATGTTCAAAGCATTGAAAGAGCTAGGAATACCAAATCAGTTAGTAAATTTAACAAAACTAACTCTTAAAAAAGTTTTATATAGAGTACGAATTCAGAGGGTCTGTCTGAACTTTTTACAATAAAGAACAGGTTGCACCAGAAAGACCTATTCTCGTGTTTATTGTTTAATCTAGCTCTGTAAAAAGTAATACCAATGTCGCAGATCACAACCGCTTGTTTAATATATAACAAATTAGTGCAAATCCTTGCTTAAACTGATGACATCAATATTGTTGGAAAAACGGAAAACGTTGTACTAGAGAAATATGTAACACTAAAAGAATCGGCTACAAAAATGGGTTTAATAATGACCAACAAAACAAAGTTCGTGAAAATAAGCACGCAACCATAAATTCTACGGTCACTTTTTATTGAAAACGACTCTTTCTTTAATCTTTAATTATATAAAATATAAATATAAATGTAAAACTCTACATTTATATTTATACCCAATACATACACAATAAGGTTAAGAACACTAAAGTGTTATGTGTGGTCTCTACTACTATATGGCTGTGAGACCTGGACATTAAAACAGTATGACGTCAACGAACTGAATTCATTCGAAAGGTAGATGTACCACCGAATGCTAAGAATAAGCTGGACCAGCAAAACTACAAATGAAGAGGTACTGGAAATAATGAACACACGACCTCATCTGGTTAATACAATCAAAATTAGAAAGACGTCATATCTAGGACACATAATGCGCCATAAGGAATTTGAGCAGCTCCAGGTAATATTAGAAGGCAAAATCGAGGGTAAAAGGGGTATAGGAAGAAAGAAGAAATCCTGGCTCAGTAACATCAGAGATTGGACTTACCAACAGGAAATGACTTAATCGATCAAACCCAGAACAAAGAGAAATTTGCCATATTGATCGCCAACCTCAATAGAGAAGGCACTTAGGAGGAGGAAAACTCTACAAAACAATAATACGTCCAGTCCTAACATACGAGACCAAGACAGAGAACAAAAATGAATGAAAACATGTTAATGTTTTAATTAAAACAAAAGATATTTTAAAAGAAAAAACGTTTAATCTTTGTAGAGCATGTAATGCGAATGGAACAAAATGACTCAACTAGACAAACGCTTCTGGGTTAACCTATTGGTCAGAGAAAAACAGGAAGACCCAGAATAAGGTTCCTTGATAACATCGATGAAGACATAAGAAATATGGGAATACGTGCTGGTCGAGGAAAAGAGATAGATAAAGACGACTGAAGGGAAATTTATAAAGAGGCTAGAACTCACGAAGTATTGTAAAGCCAGAATGATGATGATAAGAACCTCGCCTGTCCTCAATCTTCCCTTCCGTTATTAGTTGTAAGAAATTATATCTATCATGCCTAAGTACCAAGATGAGTTATTTTTCGTTTTTTCATCATATCTAGCAATTCTCAATTCATGTTCATCTGTCTTCTTCGTTTATGGTATTGTCTGTCCAAGGAATCTTAAGCATGCAACGAAATATCAATATCTAAAAGCTTCTCAAATATTAAATTCAATTGGTCTAGACAGCAGAGATCGCCGTATGATAAACAATATCGATTACGAAGAAACTGCAGCTGTTAGAGTTGGAGATCAGCTAACAGACGATATAAAGATAAAAATGGGTGTACGACAGGGATTTATATTGTCCCCATTATTGTTCAATACATATTCAGAGCACATTATGAACCTAGCGCTAACGGACGTAGACGAGGGAATACTTATAAACGGAGAACGATTGAACACCATAAGATACGCTGATGATACTGTCATTTTTGCAGACAGTCTTGATGGTCTGCAGACACTTGTCTCCAGGGTGGTAGAAGTAAGTAGCAAGTTTGGGCTTGATTTTAACATCAAAAAAACCAAATACATGGTTATAAGCAAAAATAGGATACCACCTGGTCAATTACTAGTTAACCAACAACCTATAACACAAATCACCAATTTTTGTTATCTGGGTTCAAACTTAAATGAATAGTGGGACCAATCGACGGAAATAAGGATAAGGATCGAGAAAGCAAGATCAGCTTTCGTCAAAATGAAAAAAATCTTTAACAGCTACGACATAAAATTGGAAATAAAAGTTGGTTTACTAAAATGTTGCGTATTTTATGAAAAGTTATGAATTATTACGGATTACTATTATGATTATTACTGATGTATAAAGATTAGTGCCTTTCTTCTTAAGATGCCGACTTTTTTCGAATATTGTCGATGATTATGTTTAGGTGAATTCTGTTTACTTTTGCTTTTAACATCTAGTTAGACCAGCAATTAAATCACTCTCTTACATTGCGAGGCCATGACATTCGTCGCCTTCCAACGCTACTCTTTCGTAAAATCTTTCTCTGTATGATATTCTGCAGAGGCTAGTATTTCCTTTCATCCCATGGCCAAAGTATTGTAGTTTTCGTATCTTTATTTTATCATTCAGTTCTGTTTCTGTTTAAGATGTACATCTGGATTTTATAGAATTTAAACAGGCTTAACATTTAGTTGATGGTCTAAAACTATGGAACGAAATGATGAATGACTATGAAATGAATGAAGAAGCAGTAGCAGGATCAAAATTAGACGTTAAAGGATATTCTCTTAAGATATTCTCCTAAATTAACAAAAAACTTCAATAAATATCGGTATAAATAAAGATAAAATAAAATACATAGTTATTTCAAATCAAAAAACCGACGGATAATAAATTCAAATATTACTAGAAATGGCCATAACTTCCAGTAGGAGAATTTAAGTACGTAGAGCGACAATCACTAACCATAAAAAAAGGGAAGTTGAAATGTGAATATTGCAGGAAATAGATATGTATTCACCGTTAAACATCTAGTGAGGCAAAGCTTCTCTTATCTTCTTCTTCAAGTTCCACTCCTATCGGAGATTGGAAATCATTCTGGCAATTATAATTTTATTGGTTACTCGCCTGAATAGTTCAATTGAACTGCATCCAAACCACTTACGGAGATTGCGTAGCCACGAGATTTTACGTCTTCCTACGCTTCTTCTACCTTTGATTTTACCCTGCATTATATTCCTTAGTAGTTCGTACTTTTCACCTCTCATGATGTGCCCCAAGTATTCCAATTTCCTGATCTTTATGGAATTTAAAACTTCGCATTGTTTTCCTAGTTGTTCGAGAACTTGTTCGTTTGCTTTGCGATCCATCCATGATATTTTCAAAATGCGTCGGTAACACCACATTTCGAATGCTTCTCTCGCGAGACTAAAATACGAATTTACGAGACCATATTACCCTTACAAAAATATACAGCAGTCACCTACGAAAGCGAACAACGAAACAAATTAAAAAGTCCTGATACGAGAACGCAAAATCCTTCGAGTTATATGGCTCTTGCAGAGATAGCACGACAAATGAATGGAGACCCAAATACAGCAATGAATTAGATACTCTGTTTGGAAAACCAAATCTAGTAAGATACATAAAGGACAATATAAACACAGTAAAACAGAGTAGAAACAGTGGTTTGTCAACAATGTATTTTGGAAAAGACGAGATAAAAGAAGAGCCAGGACAGTCTAGAAATAGATGAAACGGTGGAGTCAGAGAATTTCTGAAAAAATTAGTGTAAGACAATGGGAAATAGTAGAACAGGACCAACAAAAATGGAAGATATTAAATTGTATACGTGGCAAAGATTCACAAAGGATTGTAACGTTATTGATGATGATGATGATGACTCAAAGTTATCAGTGCAGGAAAATTGCCTCAACATCTTGCTTCTTTAAAGTTTAAATTCGAATATTGCAAAAAGCATGCAATATTATTGTCTTGTGAATGATTCCTTATGCGAAACGGAGAACCACTTCCTCGATTTTCTGACAGGTTTTTTTAACACCTTTTACGACAAAGGGGAGATTCCGGAGGAATGGCTTCGATCGACATTTGTAGCTATACCTAAAACACCAAGTGCAAAAGACTGTGATCAACACCGCTTAATAAGCTTGATAAATCACATTACCAAAGTTTTCACCAAAATCATACACAACAGAATATATAACAAATGCGAAGCAAATATATCGAAGTCACAGTTCGGATTCCGAAGCGCATTGGGCACAAGAGAGGCGATCTTCAGTCTGCAAGTTTTAATTCAAAGATTCAGAGACATGCACAAGGACGTCCACTTGTGCTTCATCGACTTCTCCAAGGCTACAAGGCTCCAATAATAAACTCATGGAAATGCTCAGAACGATGCATATTGATGGCAAGGATCTGCGCATAATAACCAGTCTCTATTGGAACCAAAGTGCTGAGATAAAGATGGGCAACTTACACAGTGGGAAGATAGATATTAAAAAGGGTGTACGACAGAGATGCGTCCTCTCGCCGCTCCTGTTCAATATATAGATACTCTGAACAAATCTTCAGAGAAGCACTGGGAGAAGTTTCGGAGGGTATCAAAGTAAACGGAGAGGTCATCAATAATATTAGAAATGCTGACGACATAGTTATTATCGCAAATGACTGCAACGAGCTTCAAAGACTCATGCAAAGCATACACACAGCAAGTCAAGAATATGGTTTAGAACTCAATACAACCAAAACTAAATGCATTCTCATCAGCAGAACACACCAACATCCGATGCAATTGACATTAAACAACCGAAAAATAGAACAAGTGGAGACATACACATACCTTGGAACCACAGTCAACACAAAATGGGACCAGTCAACAGAAATTAGATCGCGAATTGAAAAAGCGTTCAACAATATGAAAAAGTGGTTCACAAGCAAAATCTCAATGGAACTAAAATTAAGACTGGTCAAGTGTTTTGTCTTCCCGGTCTTGTTCTATGGAGCAGAGGCATGGACCACAACGAAAGCCACCCTGGAGAAACTATAATCCTTTGAGCTGTGGATATATCGCCGTATTCTTCGGATATCCTGGACAGACCACATCACTAACGTGGAAGTAATGCAGAGAATAGGCAAAAGCAAAGAAATAATCTTCACCGTAAAGAAACGGAAGCTTGAGTACTTCGGACATGTCATGAGGCATACTAAGTACCGGCTGCTACAGTTAATAGTCCAAGGCAGAATCGACAGTAGGAGGGGACAGGGAAGAAGACGACACTCAGGGATGCATAACCTGCGACAATGGTTCGGACTAACATCGACCGAACTGTTCAGAGGTGCCGTAAACAAAGTCAAAATAGCCTTGTTAATAGCCAACGTCCGAAACGGATAGGGCAAAGGAAGAAGAAGAAGAAGAAGAACGATTCCTTACGTATCAAAGCTTGTATTTTTCTATTGGACTCTGTGTGCTTTTTGCATAAATATTTACACATCTACGGCCTATCAAACTGGCTATTTTTAATGTAAGATTAATGTATTTTATATTCTTCTGATGTTCTCTATGTTTCATCACAATAAAATTTTCAACAGTTTAGTAACTAATATTGTTTGTTCTTGCATATGTGTTTCAAAAATTTTGGTAAATTTAGATGAAATAGATTTTAATTCTTTTTTAAATATTACTACAATATTTTATATACCTCCACTACCTCTTTTTACTGTTCTGCCAGGTTTATTATGTATGGCACTGTCATATTTCTTTAGTAGTTTCTTATAAACGTTTCAAAATCTTATTTTGGTCGTGCCCTTTTTTCAATAATTTGTATTATAACTGTTGATCTTTAAGTAATAGTATTTAATGATTTTGTGGTTCAGTTTTAACAAATAAATGCTAAAATGCAATATTACTTCAAATCGATATTAATACTATCTACCATATTATGTAGAAATTATAATTTTCATAATTAATGAACAGAACATTACTTTATTTTGATTTTATCAAAGAATTGGTACTGCTTGGCCATTTCATGATAAATTGTTATCACGCTCTTGCAAAGTAAATTTCACAAAATAACATAACCTAACCATTTAAAACTGAATAATAAAGAGCAATAACACTTTACGATCACATGTTCGTAATTTCCTCACAATCTACCTTGAAAACTGCTTATAATGAATGAAATTATTTTAATTGACTACTTAGTTTTTGATAGGGAAATAATTCAGATTGATAACAGCATTATTGCTTACCTTTAGCACGAGCGACTGCCAAAATAGCTACTAAACACAACACAAAACCTAACATCGTAATTGGTGTTGTTTATAATTGAACTGATATCACTCGTACTAAAATACGCATCACTCTCAATCACTACGAAATATTCAGCCATAATTTTATGCACATATGCTATAAATAAAAAATCTTTGCGTCTGATGAAATGTTTCCTTTCTTAGTAATCTTAATACTGATAAAGAGGTTCCTAACACTACGAAACACACTTCTCAATTATCTATTTTTACGCAGATAATATTTTTTGGGTTTATGTGTTTTCAATATCGAATAATTCTGTTCACGGACAATATTTTAGGGTGTTATTGAACTAAAAAAGTAACAGAAAAATAATGTTAAGCTGTAATTCAAAATTTATCGAATCAAGTGAGGAAAGGTGTCGGTCAGATAGCCAAACTTGACAGGCTGCGGATTCGTATTCGTTTCACTGTCGAAATGCTTTCGGCAGTGGCCCAGGATAGAAAAACTACTAAAAATGTAGCAGTTTGAAATTCTAAATGAGTACATATAATACAACAAAAAGTTTATAGTGAGATAGACGAGTTTTTTGTATTTGTATATATAAAATAAAGGAGCAGGTGCTTGGTAAAATGATAAAATAATTTTGAATTAGGTAAATGGATTGCAGAATATTGCTATAGATGCTTCTTCTTCTTCATGTATCATGTCCTTTCAGAACGTTGGTATATCTTAATTTTATTCATTGCCACCCTAAATAGCATGCTTGTGTCAACACCATACCAATCTCGCAAGTTCTTCAACCATGAGGTTCTTCTTCGTCCTGGACTGCGTTTGCCTGCTATTTTTCCTTGCATGATATTTTGTAACAACCTATATTTGGGACCTCTCATTACATGTCCGAAATAGTCCAGCTTTCTCTGCTTGATGCTTTTTATGATCTCAGTAGTCGTGCTGAGACTTTCTAGTATTGTCGAGTTTCGAATCTTCTCCACCCAGGAAACTTTTAAAATTCTTCTATAGCACCACGTTTTAAAAGCCTCAAGGCGATTTAGATCGATTTTGGTATTATATACACATATAGACGGTTTTATATGCTGTTTTTTACTTATTACGAGTATTTTGGTTTTCCGTATGTTAACGACGATCTTCTTGACTAGAAGCTAGGAGTACTGTATCGTCCGCATATCGCAAATTAATGATGACTTCGCTGTTCACAAGTATTCCTTCTTGTTTTTCAGAAAGTGCTTTTCTGAAAATTCTTTCGGAGTAAACGTTAAAAAGCAGGGGTGACAAGAGGCATCCCTGTCGTACTCCTCTTTTAATATTGAGAGCCACACAGTTTCCACACCATCTACTAAAACTGATGTTGTTTGATTCCAATATAAATTTGCAATTATTTGAACATCTCTGCCGTCCAAGCCTATGTCTTTTAGAGTTTCGATCAATATAGAGTGCTTAACACGATCAAATACCTTTTGGAAGTCAATAAAACAATAATATATGTCTACAGATATATCACGATATCTTTGAGCAAGTACGTTCATTCCAAACAGTGCCTCTCTCGTTCCAAATCCGTTACGGAAACCAAACTGAGTGTCATCCAGGTATTCCTCACATTTATTGTAGATACGACCATGTATTACCTTCAGAAAAATTTTCAATAAGTGGTTTAACAAACTGATGGTTCTATAATCAGCACAGGCTTTTGTTGTTGTCTTCTTAGGTAGATCTATAAACAGTGAATTAGACCAACCATTAGTTAGTAATATCGGGAGGTGAATTATTGCTATCGTCTTCGAATAGGTTCGTGACGTAATTTTCCCATTCTTTAAGTTTTTCCTCTACTTTAAATATTACTTTACCATTTTCAGCCTGTAGCAATGCAGTTTGTTTCTTATTGAAGATACCAGCCGTTTCTTTCACTGTTTTATACATGTTAAACGTGTAGTATCTTTTTTCAAGTTCTTCAATATAATGACACTGTTTGGCTAGATGTTGACTCTTTGCTTCTCGTATTTTACGTCGAATTTCTCTTTGCATGCTGTTGTGAAGTGTTTCGTTGTTTTTTGCTAGTCGCTGTTGTTCCATCAAATCCAATATGACATCTGTCATCCAAGCCTGCTTTTTTACCTTTGACCTGCCTTCTAAATTTCTCACACAGATTTCTTTTACTGTTGTTTCTATTTTATTTAAGCCCTCATCGACGTTTTTGCCAATATTTCCCCAAATTAAATTTTCGTTCAGTTGTCTTTGAACTGATTCCTTAACTTTCTCGTCTTGTAATTGGGCTGTATCAATATTTTTGCGAGACTTCTTTTTGATCCCTTTTTTAATTTTAATTGGGTTACAGCTACTATGGAATTATGATTGGACCCAATGTTAGCACCTGGATAAGTTTTAACTGATCTGATGCAATTTCTAAATCGATTTTTAATTAGAATGAAGTCGATTTGGTTTCGGTGATAGTTTAAAGTGGGTATTCGATATAATGAAACGTGTTCTTGACAGAACTCGACAAGTCGATCTTCACGTTCGTTTCTGTTTCCCAGGCCATAATCTCCCACAATGTTCAAACAGCGTCCTTTTTCGACCTTAGCGTTAAAATCTCCGAGGACTATGGTATTTTCTGCTGCTTTGACAAGATCTAGAGCATCAGTAACATCTTTGTAGAATGCTTCTAATTTATATTCATCACTGGATGATGTTGGGCATAGACCTGAATTACGTTGGTAATGAACGGCTTTAAACTAAATTTTACTAGCATCACTCTGTCAGATATGGGGATATAAGTTAATACTGATTGAGCTAAGTGTTTTGCTACTACGATTGCAACTCCATTATAGTGATTGGCATCAGTATTCCGTCATGGTACACTTGATATCGTTGATTTGCGTTCTTTTCATTTTTTTATGGTATTATATATTTTACCTATAGATGCTGCTTAACTGATTTGTATCTGGTTTGTAATTTATTACATTACATTTATTATATTACAAACTTTTGTTATTAATACCGGTGTACCTACAAATTTTAATGTTAGTATATGGTTTGAAGAGTAATGTGTATGGTAAAGTAATCCGCACGAAAGACAATCATACAATACTAGATTGGTACCAAAAACCCACTGCGTCAGGCAGATTTCTAAATTTTGCTTCCAACCAGCCAAAAAACCAGAAATGCAGTACTGCTCTTGATATGAAAAATGACATATTCAATATATGCGACAACCAGTTTTCAAGTAACAGACAGAGAAAATTACTTGAGATATTTATTAACAACGGTTATTCGAAGATACTACTTAAACAATTAATTTACAACTTCCACTATTATGATGGACAATTGGATAGAGATGCTCTACAAAACTTTAAATATAAAAGATTACCCTTCGTTGGTAATGTAACAAATAAGATTACAGCCTTTTTTTCGAACTTTTCTTTACTGTCATTCCAAAGTATTTGACTTAATTCTAAAATTTTCAAGGTGTATTTGTTCATTTTCTGATTCACTTGTTCTAGTTTGCTGGTTTCAAATAATGTTCTTAGATTCCATATAAACAGTAAATTTGATGTCTCTTGTGAAAATTTCAGCGTAATTTAGTTGTATTGTTATTTTATTACAAGTATAGAAAACTTCTTTTTTCAGAGATGACTACCAAATTCTATCCTGGGCAGTCTCAACGAATCAATCTACCAGAATTACAAAATTCAGCGACGAAATATGGCCCACAGATCTTCAATTTTTACCTAGAACTGGAGGATCGCTTAGCAAGCACGGAGATTTAATTCTTATAACCGCAGCTGATGGAAGATTCCATATTCTCAATAAAGCTGGACGCATTGAAAGATCCGTTGAGGCGCACAATGGAGCTATTTTGGTTGGACAGTGGGGTAATGATGGCACCGGGCTCCTAACAGGTAAGAATATAACTCTGATTATAATATAAAAGTGAAGTTTTTTCATTTTAAATAGTACCAGGTCTGGTATTAAGACTTTTTGGTTAGGATATCCTCAAAAAAGTAGAAGTAGCAAACGTTTCAGAGGGTTTAACTGATGTAAATTTATCTTTGTTTAATTGATAAGTGGGAGTGTTAAAATATTGATGCCAACTAAACAAAAGTTAAATATTAGCATCATAAAATATGTGATTTACTGGGGGTTAAGGTTGGTACAATGTACATTGTTGTAAATTTTATTATTTTCGTAACAAAGTATAAGTAAGTCTTAACTGTGTACTCAACTGGTTCGTTTCATTTACAAGTTTTAACATAATGTTGATGATGAAGATGTGTAGCTTGGTATTTCCATAAATGTATCAGTTCTTCCAAATATAAACAAATCGCACTGTTCGCTTTTCCTAATGCAACGTTACCTACTGTTATACTTTTTTAGATAAAAATGAGTTGACTACTTCTAACATCTGATCTCTAACATCCAAGGGCTTTAGGAGTATTAATCATAAGATCTGCAACTTCAGCTTTTGGCTTTGCTGCATTTAATTGAAATTTTATATCCGTAAATCTTTCCGCTAAAAGACAAATGTCGTCTGCAAAGTCGAGGTCTTCCAGTCGAGGTTAAATTAAAGTCGAGTTCGAAAATCCGAGGTAAAAATCGAAAGATCAAAATAAACGTTTTTTAAACCAAAATTGTAATAAACTCCCATTATCTTCTTCTTTGGGTGCCGTCTTCAATGAAGGTTGGCGATAACCTCAGCAAAATCATTTCTGTCCCTGGCTTTTCTTATTAAAGATTGAGAATCCAAACCAGTCCACTCACGAATGTTCTTCAACCAGGACGCCTGCCGTCTACCAGGACCACGTTTTCCTTCTACCTTCCCCTCTATAAGAAGCTGCAGTAGCTGCTATTTCTCATTTCTGTATATGTGTCCCAAATATGAGGTTTTCATTATTTTTAAGAGTTCTCTGTCGGTACCCATCTTGTGTAGGACCTGCTCGTTGCTCATATGCGCTGTCCAAGGGACTTTCAGCATCCTTCGAAATAACCACATTTCAAAACTTTCCAAACGCCTGAGTGAGTTGATTTTGAAGGTCCAGGCCTCCATTCCATATAGTAAGGTTCTGTAAACGTAACATTTCAGCATTCGGTATCGGATTTTGAGATTGAGTGTTTGGGACGTAAACATTTGTTTCATTTTTAAAAAGACATTGCTTGCTTGTTCAATTCGCGATTTTATTTCTATGTCTGGATCTATATCTTTCATTATCCAGCACCCTAGATATCGAAATTTCTCGACATTTTCGATAATGTTACCATTCACGTTTAAAGCCATGGGTGGATGGATGGATGTTTTGGAGACAATCATTGTTTTTGTTTTCTTGACGTTAATGCTGAGGCCGTATTGTTCTCCCATCGATCTGACGCGGTCTAAGAGTGTCTGGAGATCCTGTGCGCTCTCTGCAATTAGGACCGTGTCATCGGCGTATCGTACATTATTTAGAACTCTGCCGTTAATTTTAACACCTTCTCTTGATTGCTCTAGTGCTCGTCCAAAGATTTCTTCCGAATATATATTGAAAAGTAGTGGTGACAATACACACCCCTGTCGTACACCTTGCTTGATATTGAATATTTCTGTGTCACCGGCTTCTGTTCTAACTGCTGCAGTTTGGTTAAAATACAGCGTTTGGATAATTTTAAAATCGTTCTCGTCTAGTCCCTTTTTGTGAAGTCAATCCATCAGCTTATCATGTTTTACTTTGTCGAAGGCCTTTTGATAGTCAATAAAACATAAAAAGGGGTCCTTTTTTTGGTCTCGACATTTTTGCAGCAGTATAATAAAACTGGTTAATGCTTCCCGTGTCCCAAATCCATTTCGGAAGCCAAATTGTTCATCACTGATATCCTGTTCACATTTCTTATAAATGCGTTGGTGAATAACTTTCAAGAATAACTTTATTCTTGATAAAGAATATATTTTCATTATTTTTATTTTTGTAGGCTCTTCGAGTATCCATCATTCCCAGAATTTTTTGTGTCATCCAGGGTTTAGATTTTCTTTTGTTATTAGTGTTTTTTATATATTTCTCGGCGCTAGTAAAAGCATTCTTGACTTCAGTCCATAAGCCTTCTGTAGTTGGTGATAACTCTCTTTGGAGTCTTTCACATTCCTCATTGAGTTTAGTCTTTACCATACTTTGTATATTTTCTTGTTTAAGTAAATTGATGTCAGTTTTTCTTTTGATAGTCTTTTTTAGCATTTTGAACTTTATTTTTAATTTAGCCACTAGTAGGTTGTGATCCGATGGAACATCTGCGCCTGGGTATGTTCTTGTATCCGTTACTGCATTTTTATATCGCTGGTTTATAATAATGTAATCGATTTGATTTCGGACACAATTGTTTTTATTATCTGCGGGTGATTTCCACGTATATAGCCTCCGTAGTGGTAGCTTGAACCAGGTGTTCATGATAGTTAGTTGTTTCTCCTGGCAAAATTGTAGTAGTCTGTCACCTCTATCATTGCGATTGCTCAGTTTATTTTCACAATGTTAAATGAACAATTTTTAACTTTTATGTGAAGAAAACTGCAAAAAAATAATGCTTAATATTAGGTGAATAAGGTTATTTTACTCGTAAACTTAAATGCTAATTTAAATTGCTTAAACAAGTCTTTTGAACTAAAACAAGTATACGATCAGTAATGAGTGTTCCCCTCTAGCTCTTAATAATGTTTGCATTCTTCTCGGCCGGCTTACAAGAAAATTTTGGACATATCCTTGGGGAATTGCATTCCATTCATCCTGTGCAGCAAGCTGAAGTTGATCTATCGTCTTTGGAACGAAATTTCTTTGTAGTATGTAGCGCTTTAGCTGTAGATATTACATATGTGCTCTATTAGATTTAAAGTCGGGCTAAATAATGGCTAATCCAATCTTCCAATTTGGGCCTCATCAGGATAAATACTCACTATGGCAGCGACATGTAGTCGAGCATTATCGTGCACTAACATCAATCTGTCATATCCAATTTAACCAACCTATGACAAAACATAACCTTGCAGGATGTTTTGAAGCTAAGAGTCACCGGTCGTCCATACAATAACTTCCACAAGTGCAGTGCGTTCCCTTCAACTAATACCTCCCTAAAGCAGTATGCCACGACCTCCAAAACTATCATCCGGTTTTGATCATCCGGCTTTCTTAATAGGATTTTTGTCTGATCAGTTAAATGAAATTTTTTCAGTTGTCGATATTTCATTGAATAACAATAATAACAATAATAACAATATCTTTATTTTTAGAAAACAATATACATTCAGTGAACATAAAATTATTTAAAAAAAACAGTGTCACAAACGAAAATATTATTTACTTATTCCTAACCGTTACATATGCAAATAGTCCTCCACAGAATATGGCTCAAGAGCTACCAGTAATTTAAATATTTGATGTTTATACACACTTAATCTTTCCTCCCTTTTAATAGGTTCAGGCAGTTTATTAAACAATTTGATGCAGCAATAAAGAGCGTTTTTTTCTGTTATACTTAACCTGTGTATTGGAATTTTATAATTATATAACCTGGTATTTACTATACTATTGGGCTCAAAGTTCCTAAATAGTATTTTATTTTTATATAGAAACAGTAAGCATTCTTGAATAAATACAGCATAAACTGTTAAAATATTATTACTCCTAAAATGCCCTCTACATGATTCCCTACTTTTTAAGTCAAACATAACTCTGATTATTTTTTTCTGAACCAGAAATACATTATTTATGTCCCTACTGTGTCCAAAATTTATTAGACCATATCTAAATTTTGCTTCAAAATTAGCATGATACACTGTTTTTAATGAGTTACTATTCATGTATTTTTTTAGAACTCTAAAGCTGTAAATCACTTTACTCAAAGACATACATAACTGGTCAACATGTTTATCCCAACATAAAAAACTATCAATATATAATCCTAAAAATTTGGTACTGCTGCTAATATTTAAAGTGTCATTATTTACAATAATACTGTTTGGCATATCTGAATGTGCATAATTTGTCTTAAACAAAAGAAGATCTGTTTTATTTTGATTTAAAACCAACCTATTCATAGAAAACCAGTCTTTAGCTTTCTGGAACTCTAAACTAGCATTAACGCTTAGAACAGACATGTCTTTACCACTGACTAAAATGTTAGTATCATCTGCATAATTTGTTATGCTGGAAGTAGTATTAGCCACTAGACCATGAAGATCATTGATATAGATCACAAACAGTAAAGGACCAATCACACTTCCTTGTGGTACTCCAATATTGATAGTGCTTTCAGATGAGATGCCGATTTCAGTGTTTTTATGTATTTTTACTAAATGTCTCCTATTTGCCAAGTAGGACTTAAACCAGTTCAATGCTGGTCCACGTATACCATATTTCTCCAATTTATCAAATAATATGTCATGCACTAAACAGTCATATGCCTTTGATAGGTCCAAAAAGAGACCCAAAGCCATATGACCAATCTCAGTACATTTCAAAATATCCCAGACAAATTGAAAAATCGCAGTCTGAGTTGATTTTCCCTGTTGATAACCATGCTGATTTGCACTAATAATATGACATTTTGTTAAAAATTCTGTTATCCGCCTATACATAGTCATTTCTAAGATTTTTGAAAAGGAACATAGAAGGCTAATTGGTCTATAGTTATTAATTAATTTAGGATCACCCTTTTTGTAAACAGGTGTTACTATGGCAGTTTTCAGGCATTCAGGAAATACACCAGATTTTAGTGAATTATTAATGATTGTAGTGAGAGGATTCACTATCTGCTTTATACAAAGTTTAAGGATTTTAGTGGGTATTTCATCAATTCCACAACTCATTTTGTTTTTTAAATTTTTAGTTATATCCATAATTTCAGTTTCTGTCACAGGTGCGACAAACACTGAATTTATGTTACTTGCAATGTTGTCTTTATATTCAGTGTATTGTAATTGAGTAATGTAGATAATTGTAATGAGATTGTAATTTTTTTACCTGTCTATAGGAATCATAGAATTTATGGTTAACTCTGCTCATTGTAAACAAGATGTCTAAACGAGTCTTACATTCTATTATCTCTGGATCATCTCTTTTATTAAGGCCTTTTTTACGTTGCCTAGAATCTAACTTTTTAAAAGGAAAGCACTGATTGAATATATACAGAAACTGATTTAAGAAAGTATTCCATTGATCATTTACACATTTGTAACTTAAATTAATCCAGTCATGATTATGTAATTTACTTATAAAGGTTTCAATATTATGTGTACTAAAATGTCTTTTCATTTCAAGAGTATTCATTTCTGCTTCCTCTACCTGAAAAGTTAATTTTTGGGCAGAATGATCAGAGATTCCAGCGTGCAAGACTTCTACTGACACATATGTATGTGTATTATGAATAAAATCGAGGCGTTTGAGATGTGGTTGTATGGAAGGATACTAAAAATTCCATGGACTAGCAGAACCAGAAACGAAGAAGTTCTTCGAAGAATGGGACATCAACGAACTGTATTAGATATTATTAAGAGGCGTAAACTAGAATATCTTGGACATATAATCAGAGGACCAAGATATGAGTTCCTTCGGCTAATTCTTAACGGTAAAATCGAAGGAAAGAAATGGATAGGACGGAAGAACTCTCTTGGTTAAGAAATTTGCGGCAGTGGACAGGTTTGACAGCGGACCAATTGCTACACATAGCGCACGACCGAGATCAGTATAACAATATTATAAGCATGGTAGTCGCCGATGTTCCGTAGGGATATGGCACTCTAAGAAGAAGAATGTATGTGTTATTGCAAATTCTAAACAACGAGCTTTATGATTTTAGAGAAGACGTAGAACTTTGGCAGTGCATGTAGGCTTTCTCTTTGCTTCTCTTAATATTCGTCTAACTGTTTTAAACTCACACTAACTTGTCTAACATATATTAGCTCATTTATGAGGTGCATCGATGTAGATGAGCGATTTCGTGTAGAATTAAGACCCAAAAAACGGTCATCAATTGCGGTTGTGCTCCTTGGGCGTCCTTGGCTAGGTATTTGTACAAAATTTCTTTTCTCGTGAAACCTTTTTAAAGTATTTAAAACAGTAGATTAACTTCTCCTGCGAGGTCGTGCGTTATCTTTTTTTGTATATCTTTCCTTGTACAAAGTTACAATATGTTCTGCTTGGTCTTCATCGCAGTGTTGAATTGGTGGCGTACTTGTTTTAAACTTAGTTAAATCAAAACAATATTTGATTAAACTTAATAAAATAAACTAAGAAATAACCAAAGTTCTGTGGTTTTTCCTTTACATGAGGTAGGTTTTCTATGATAAAATGCATGAATGACACTGTAACGAATTATTTTGCTTACCTCAGGATAAGAACATGGGGGAGAAGATTGGGCAAACAAAATAATCGAAACTAGTGCGTACGGCACTCAGAGGGTTGTTGGAGAGCTGGGTCGTGGATAAGTTGAAATAAAATTAGTCGGATTGGGGTATCTACAAAATGAAAACAAAGGGATACTTACATAAATCTCCTATCTTAAATTGCTAGAAGCTTCTAGCAATTTAAGATAAGGGCGCTGCTTTGAATGATCCTAGTTTGCAGAAAAAATTCTTTTTTCCTAAAATCAAAAATACATACAAGGATTACGAGACTTTTCTAAAATAAAACGCAAAATGGATCAGACAAACAAATCAAACATTTATTTTTGTCTCAAACAGTTTTCAAAAATACAGATTACTCAAGATGCATACTATATACATAATACAAATTAACAAAAACTTACGTGTTATTTGTTTACAAAAGAGATTGCTACAAAAATTTTGAAATGGTTCCTAGGTCATAATATGGTCAAATTAGATTATCAAAAACTTATGGATATCCTTTTTATAAAAATACTGTAGAATTTAACCTTATATATGAAATATCTTTTCTATATAATAATCAAATGAAAATTGTTTTACACCAACAATGGATTAGAGCAAAATGTTAATATGTCAACATAACATTTTAAGTCAGAATAAAATATGACATTTTTAGCTATGACTCGTAACATAATATAAAACTTTAAATATTACAAATTCTTTTATTTTAATGAAAGCAATTATTAAAAATGTCTATATAACTTAAAAAGAAAAAGAAAAAGAATTAATATATCAATTGTTACCTTATTTTCATATATTGCACTACTTAACTTTTAAAACAAACTTGGTACATCTCTGGGGAAGCTACTTGGACAAATTCTCAAACTGGAACACAGGGAACCATTTCCATACTCAGGAACGAAGATCTGACGTAAATGAGTTCGGTGGAGGAATCAAGCTGACAAAAAAAACTGGTGGGACATCCTATATAATCTTTAAAAATTCCATTAGTCTTTGGTACACTGTATAAATCTTCCGATGATTACTCTGTCTAAACCGTTATGCAAAAAGTATTATCATCTTATCGGTCTAGACATAACACAAAAAAATTGAATCGACTTTTTATTCAAATTTGCCCCAACATTACACCTCGTCTAAGTGTTATCTTGACTCTACATCGTTCGGTTGATCAGGCTTGACTTTTATTCGAATGCTCTTGCTTGACTTCACTTGCTTGACGTCTATCTGCCTTCAGTTTTAAAATTTCAACGTAAATTCCAATTCTTTTCACCTCTCCGAAAAAGTTGCGCCTACAAAACCTAAACAAACAATATTACCCCTCGCTCGTCCCTACGAACTACCATAAAACATCTTTATTTTTACCTGACAATGTAACAGAAAGTTGGAGATTTGTATGTTAACACAGACAAAAACATCTAGATTTACTTTTGAATCGGTAGAAATACACGTATATATTGATTATTTTACCGGAATAATTTTCTACCTGACAATGTAACAGAAACAAAACATCTACATTTTTGCCTTATCTCGTCAAAAAAACTTGAAATATTCTAGTTCGAATATCAACCTTTATTTAACTTCTCCGCCGAAATATAAAAAAAAACTTGCTAGAAGTTGAGATAAACAACCAGGGGCGTACTACAAAGATTTAAAACCGAATTTATATTATTATATAGACATTAAACATAAAACGCTACAACACTACGCGCTGAATAAATGTCAAAATAAACGTCAAAATATTTTAATCCAATTGACTACATCAGCCTAAAATTATATTGAAATAATATTATTGACTACAAAAGAAAATTTGAAAATTCCAAAATATTCAATATTTTTGTCCATGAGTTTATATTCCAATATTTGAACCAATGTTTCTGATAAAAAAATTATTTACATATCCTCTGATTATATTGATATAGTACATGTTTGCAAAATATCTAGACACCATAATAGATATTCCTAATTTCCCAAATTAGTTACATTTAATACTTCACTCTGATCATGCTTCGTTGTTTCTTGTTAAATCACCAATCATAATAGGTCCTTCGTGTATAAATCTACATTATTCTAATCTGACTTCGCTTAATTAAATATACAGAAACCCATTTTGCAACATTATACCGTTTTAACTCATATATAGTTAAGGAGTATTATTTCTCTCCATCATGTTATGATGTTGATATTGAAGTGGTACATGACAAAACGTTTAGCTGTGGGAGTGATCTGATTATTTGATAAGACGAAGGTAGATTTGTAAGCAAACAATTTAGGGCGACGACAAGCGTCTTCAATCGGTGTAACACGGTATATTTAGACCAAGTTCGAGGAAATACAGGCTGGCTCGTAATTGGAAGGAATTATGTTTACATATATACGAGGTAAACACCATCTCTTCTCGGTTGGATACGCTGATAATTTAATATTAAAATTGCTTTCAGCTCGCCTTCTTCCGAAATTTTTAAATAACGATATTTTTAAATCAAACTATATATGTAGAAAACCATCATACACCAAATACTTGTAAGTACAATTGAGCTCTAAAGGTCAATCTTACAAGTGGGATATAAAGTCATTATAATATGAAGCCAAAACTACATGTTTTGACGAAAATTCTTTTAAAAAGAAAGTTCGTAGTAAGAATTAAAGATGTAATACATCTCTTGTATAATAAAGAGGTAGAGCTTGATCTTATAAAAACAATTGAACACGTCTATCAAAGTGAGTTTTTCTATGCCCTGTGCTATTCAACCTTATCATGCATGAACTCATAAAGAGCGTCAATAAAGAAAGGGGATATACAATGGCGAACAAGGAAATTACAATTATCTGTAATGCAGACGATGTAATATTACGTTGCAAGGGGCATATGCTGAGGCTAGGAAACAACTGACAATACTTATAGTTTGTTGTATTGGCAAATGTGTAACAACAAACTAATTAAAGCGAAGCTTTCATTCTGGCATAATATACTTTTTCTCTACAGTGAAATGGTGATGCGAGCGTCACGAAACTAGCGTCACAATATGGCGTCATCATGAGAGTGTCATTGTTTTGTATAACACTTAGAGGTCGCTGGTTAAATGATATTAGATAAATAATATAGAAAAAAAAATGCAATAATTTGTATGTAAATAAATTACGAAGTTAACTTGCCTTACTCATTATTGTTGTCTGTACAAAGAATTTAGACTCACCCTTTGAAATATTGATGTCGTATTCTTAGCCAGCGAAATCTCGTTGGTACCGCGTCGGAACGCCGAGGCTCGATAGCACGAGAACTGATCAAACTAGGTCCGTTTCGTTCGCTGCCTTGGGATGAAGCGATTGTGTCTTGAGATCGTCAGTTCAGAAACCACCCTCTAACCGTTGGGTAGTCAACAGCTCGTAAGCAAGAACATCCCATAAATCAACCCTATTGTAGGACGATTTTAAATGGCGATAATTTAAGTTAATTGTCACGGTAATACGAAACTGTACACTTGTTTCTACATTTGTGAACCAAAATACAAAAGAGAAGCAAAATTCTCTGTACTTAAAACATAATAAATGAGATAGCCAGTTTTACGATTTTACGAAATAACAGAAAGCAATATATTTTAAGAAAAGTCATTAGGATACAGCATTGAATTAGATTGCATTATGGAACACTAAAAGGAAAATATTAAATGTAAAAATATGAAAAGAAATAGTACATATATATATAAGCGCGGATCCTACAGCTTCTGCCGCTTTCCGCATTTCGATCGCCATCTATTTCTATCTCTCCAGGTGTCTTCATCAATGGCTCTGTCTTTCATGGTTTCCATAACACGTTGTATCCAAGACTTTGCTGGTCTTCCTCGTTTCCTTCTATTACTTGGATTGTATTCCATGGCTCTTTTTGGCCAACTGTTGTCGTTCATCCTCTGTACGTCTCTATACCATATTAACTGTCTACTTTCTATTCTTTCAGAAGTTGTATGTACTCTATCTGTTTTTCTTCTAATTTCAGAATTAGGTATACGTTCTACTCTAGATAGTCATTTTAGTTCTCATAGTAGCTTTGTTTGACCAAAGTATCGAATTCAGAATTTGAACACTCTTCCTGCCTTGTTGCACTCTATAGTCTATATCTCGTTCCGTTGTTCCTTTACTGCAGATAATACTTCCCAAATATTTGTATTCGTAGCACCTTTTCATTTTCAAATCCGGATCTTCGTCTTCACTGCCTATTCGCATATATTCTGTTTTTGACATATTCATACTCTTCTTCCATTTTTCGTATTCATCTTTGAGCTATCTAAGAATATAATCTGCATCTTCTTTACAGCTTGCAATTAGTACTTGATCATCTGCAAAAAACAGCGTTGTCAGATAATCGTTGTTAAGCTTCAGTTCCATTCCCGCACATTTTTGTCTCCATTGGTGCAGTGCTTCTTGGATATATATATTTTGAATAGGGTGGGGAAAAGACAACATCCTTGTCTTAAGCCTTTCGTTGCTGTAAATACCCTTGAGAAAGTATTTCCTGTTTTTACAGTGATTTAAGGACATTTATAGATGTTCAGTATTGCTTTTAGATATGTTTTACTAAGGTCCGTTTTCGTCAAGACACTAAATGAGAGTTTTAAAGGAACTGTATCATAAGACTTCTCCAGATCTATAAATACCAGATGCGTAGGGAGGTTTTGAGCTGTTCGTTTTTCAATTACTTGTTGAAGGGTAAATGTGTTGTCCACGCACGATCTTCCTGCCCTGAAGCCGCTTTGTTCTTTAATTTTTTTATACTCCTCTTCTATTCTTCTTTTCAATATACGACCATATAACCTTCCCAGCGAGCTAGTTACGCTAATGCCTCTATAATTTCCGCACTCTTTCCTGTCTCCCTTTTATAAATGGGGCTAATGTGGGCCAAATTCCAATCATCTGGAATCGTTTGGCCTTCAATTAAGCATTTATTTAAAATATTCACTAAGCTTTCCAAAAGAGCATCCGGTCCATGTTTCACCAACTCGATGGGAATGTCTCCAGGCCCGGATGTTTTTCCATTTTTCATTTGTTTAAATTCTTTTTTCAGTTTTTCTTTGTTTATCTTATGCATCTCTGAGTTTTCTGTCATTGAGATATGGTCAGGTCTTTCCTTAAATTCGTGCCTACTTTCTGTTAATAACGTTTCGTAATATTTTTGCCACTTTTTATTTTGAATCAGGTTTGTATTTCCCTCATCTTTTCTTTCTTTTCTCTCAATACTTTTTATGAATTTCCAAGCTTGTGTCACTTTGGTTCCTGCTAAGCATCGGTCCATTTCTTCGCATTTCTCTTCCCACATTTAGTTTTTTCATTTAGCGACTTTCTTCTTTACTTCCCTGTTGAGTCTGCTATAAATTCTACGGTCTTCTGAGTCTTTCGTGGATAGCCATATTTGATAATCTTTTTTTTGTCTTTAAATAATTTTCCTACTTCTTCGTTCCACCACTCAGGATTTTTTTCTTTTGTCAGCTTCTTCGTACCCTAATGCCTCTTTGGCCACCTGATGAATGCAATTTTTACCATTTATACCATTGACATATATATCAATATTTTATGTTTTTTGTAATATTATTAATTTGTCTTTTATCTTTTATGTATAGTATTTTTGTGGCTATGGCAGGTTTGTCTTTTAGTTAATAAATACGTCGTAGTTGTCGCTTTGTTTGAGCCATCAGTGTTCGATCCCTTAAATGGTTATCTTTTTGGTATCGTTTCGTAGTAAGTAATATTTAAGTTTGTATAAACTCTTGTTTAGGTATAATTGTATATTTGGGTATGTATATTTATGTTTAATTTTACTTCTTTTTAAAATAGAGTTTTATATAGTACTCTGGCTTACATTTTTTTATTTTTGATATACATACCCAATGCGAAAGGCGGAAACCAGGGAGTTCTGGATTGAACATAATATCTTCTCTTCCCTTTCTGATGACCCCAATTGTTATATTGAGGTCACAGTATGTGCAGAATGCAATAGAGAGAGTGTCGCCCTGTCTCACACCTCGCTTTATATGAATTTCTATGGTAGTATCATGTAGTTTTACACATATTGGTTCGTTTTGGTACAATGTTTGTACTAACTGTGTAAGCCGGTAGTCTATTCTACTATTGTTCAGCGCAATTATAATGCTGTCTAATTTTACGGTATCGAACGCTTTGTGCAAGTCTACGAAGATAAGTACCAGTAATCTGTTATATTCTATCGATTTTTTTATTAAGATTTTTACTGTTTGTAGGTGATCGTTTGTTCCGAATTTTGAGCAGAAGCCAGCTTGTTCTCAGGGCTGGTAGAAATCCAACTTTTTTTCTAGTGACTTTGGTGACTAAACAAATTTTGCAAAATACATATTTTATTCCAATCTCCAAGATAAATTACTATTTCTTAATTTTTAAAGGGTCAAACTCCTTCAAAATTCAAACTTACTAAATATTTTTTCGACAATACTATATTTAGTAATAAAAAATACTGCTTTTATTTTACTTGAAATTTCCTTATTGCTAAGCAAAAATCTATTTTATCTAAATTTAAAATTGATATTTTACTTTTTCTGAAACTTAAATTGCTTAGTTTGAGTACGGAGTTTGGTCCTTTTAATTCTTGGTCCAGATATAATTAAATATGAAAAATTTCGAACTAGTAAAGTACTGTATATTTCCAGTAGCACCTTGTTGACAACAAAGCCTCCGGTAAACCTCTCGTCGGTGTAAATCGAAATCATATCATTTCTAAAACCATTAATAAGAAGATGGAACAGAAGAATCTTCGTTCATCTTCTAAAGCGGCGGCTGCTAATCATCCTGAAACTCCAGGTACTATAGAGGATTCTATTGCCAGTGGCATGCCCCTACGGAACTGTGTCTGAGGCAGCCTTGTGGACCATCACTGGATGTGTTCCGTGGCATGTTTTGGGGGTGGAAAGAAAAGAGCTCTATGAGAGAAAATGCCCAAACCTTACTGTGGCCGAGAGAAGAAATGAAAGTGGCAAGAAGAATGGAACAACACGGATGTGGCACAGTGGACGAAAATGTTAATCCCGAACATAAGAGATTGGGTGGACTGTGGCCACAGGCGACTGGATTATTTGCTGAAGCAGGTGCTCACAGAACACGGGTGTTTTCGGGCCTACTTCTATAGGATAGCCTTTCGGGCCTATCTTGTAGCAGATGGATAGTGGAAAGGAACAGAAAGGAGAGAGAGAGAGAGAGAGGTGTGAATTTTGTTACAGTGAGAGAAATGATTGAGAGTATGATTGAAAATAAATCATGTTGGATTAACATACACAGCTATATCCTAGCAATTATCAAGTGAAAGGAAGATGAAGAAAGACAGCTGAAAGCTAGAACAGTGGGTCAGACTGTATGAGTTACAATGCGTTATTCAGACTGTGTGGAAGAAGGAAACGCCCATCTGGTAATGATACCGAACTAGGAGCGATGAGGGTCTTCTAGGCGCTACCTGAAACGAGACAGGGAGCCTCCTTGCTGATGAATAGAGTGTGGATGTGTATAAATGGAGAATGAATGAATAAACGTAGTGCTTCGGAAGTGATGCCGGCCTTACAGCGGCCATTCCGCTTCCGGATCGCTGAACTGAGATGTATTTTAAATATTCCAGACCCCCCCCCTCTATAAAGACGAAAAAAAAGATACTATAGAGGATGATCCAACTGTATGACAACACGAACTTGTATGTATTTAGTTTGTTTCTTTGGCAATTTCAATTTTATTCATCAACATCAAACCACAATAATCACAAATGCAAATGTTGTGTATCTAAGTTATCTCTTCTTTTTTTGCGTTCCCCTTATTATGTCCATACGTGTAACTCTATAATCGTTAACTATATTTTTAATATTGCCATTTCTGTTAAACTATCATTATAAACACAGCTGAAACAAATAAATTATTTTATTTAAAATTGACAATGTTTACATTGTAAGCACTATCGTAAAGAATTAGGAATTATGTTATTATCAACTCCCTAAACTTCCACTCAATAAGTATTTTCTTTGAAGTAAGTCATGTTGTATAATCAATGTTTTTTAGTTATTCTAACCTTGACCTAACTTCTTGGAAACTCCGATACTTTATCAAAAACGTTAATATAAACACAATAAAAATGCAATTATCCCAAGAGGTTTAAATTTAGAATTAATGTTTGATGATTTTCTAAATATATTTGATTTCTAGGAAAAATCTAAAAACCATTTGCGTAAAATATTGATGTTCTGGCACAGTTCGTACATCTGATCCTCATCTTACAATAATCTTTTTCCAACAATTATCTCATATTTGGTTTTGTAAAGAACATAAATAATTCATATTAGGTTACACATAAATGTTGTGAGATTTTCCTATACAATAACAAATGTCGTTGCTGGTAGAAAATTTTGAAGAATTTTTGCGGTGACAAAGGAATTGTTGTTTAATCAAGCTTTATAATGTTCTAAGCTGCAAGTTTTATAGAGATTTTAAAATTTTAAAACAAGTTAATATTCAATAAAATAAAAAACGGGCCAGATTAATATTATCGGATATAAAATTTAGTAGGTAATATTAAATATAATCGGCAACCAAGTAATACCCGGCATCAAACTAAATCATAATGAGAATGTTTAAAATGTAAATGGAGAACTGATGATCAACTTCTGCACGAATAACGAACTAAGAATAAAAAACACATTTTTTGACCACAAAGACCAACACAAATATACACTTAATAACACCTGTGGACAAAGATCTATGATATATTATATTATAATTAACAGAGATGCCTCTACTCAGCAGATGTAGGAAGCGACCATATCTTTTTTTCTTTATAGAGGGGGGGTCTGGAATCTTCAAAAGACATCTCAGTCCAGGACGCCGCCTGACTAACCTTAGTACAGGATTCGTTCTTCGTACTCCCGGCGATAGTTCCCGAGGTACTTTAAAATGCCCTCTCGTCGCCGAGTCTACGCCGAACGCCTACCTGCTAAACCAGACCCTCCTCTGTCATCCAGCGATCCGGAAGTGGAATGGCCACTGTAAGGCCGGCATCACTTCTGAAGCACTACCTTTATTCATTCATTCTCCATTCATACACATCCACATTCCTAGTTCGGCATCATTCCCAGAAGGGCATTTCCTCCTTCCCCACAGTCAAACTTACGCATTCTAACTCAAAAAATGTGACCCACTGTTTTAGCTTCACCTTTCAGCATCATTCACTCTACATCTGCCGTTGGTCCAACTGTCTTTCTTCCTCTTCCTTTTTCTTGATCACTGCACGGATATAATTGTGTATGTTAATCCAACCTAATTTATTTTCAATCATTCTCTCAATCATTTCTCTCACTGTAACAAAATTCACACCTGTCTCTCTCTCTCTCTCTCCATTCTGTTCCTTTCCACTATCCATCTGCTGCAATCTAACATCGTATGTGTTACAGTGTCCGAGTATCCACAATATAGGCATTCATCTGTATCAGCCTTTCCGATCCTATAAAGGTAGGCACTAAAACACCCGTGTCCTGTGAGCACCTGCGTCAGGAAATAATCCAGTCGCCTGTGGCCACAGTCCACCCAAGCTCTTATGTTTGGGATCAGCATTTACGTCCACTGTGCCACATCCTCCGTATTGTTCCATACTTCTTGCCATCTTACAACTGACCTCTTCCTTACCTGTCTTCTGTCACGTCCACGATCGTGCCCTTTTCCACCATAATCCTTCTCTCGGACAGATACTCCGCCACAACATTCATCAGGTAACCAGGACATTCTCTCTCCTCCATTGCCTTCATTACCTCGTTCCACTGCAGCGTATTGAAAGCATTCTTAACATCAAACAACAGCAGGGCCGCCCAGCGATGTTCATTCCCTCTGTTGCGCAATGCTTCGAGTACACTTATGATTGCCATAATCAATCGTGCTTTTCCCTTTACAAAAACCAAATTGTCTCCGAGATAAACCACCTGACCTCTCAATCATGTCGTCTATGCGTACTCGCAGCATCCTTTCATACAGCTTACTGATGCATGGAAGAAGACAGGTGGGGCGATACTTCTCCCTAGCTTTGGGAATCAGTATTAACCTCGATGTCCTCCAAGGCTCAGGAAAAGTTTGTGCTTCGAGCAATGCATTCATATGTTCTAGAAGCTACGCAGGCTCCACCCGTCCTAGACCCTACCGCCTCAGGTGGTATCTGATCCAGTTCGGGAGACCTACGAGTCTTGAGTGAACCCAATGCCTCGACAAGTTCATCCATGGTAAAAGGTACACCCCGCTCAGCTCCTTCATCCCTCCATACACCATGACATCTGCCGTCCGCAAAGAGCTCTCTTGTTACCTCAAGCTTCTTGTCCATAGGCATTTCATAAGGAGGATACGCATGGAACTTCTTCATAACGATCTTGTATCCCTGACCCCAGATGTCCTTATCCAGTTTTTCACACAGCTCTTTCCAGTGCCTTCTTTTCTCTGTACGAATTTTCCTGTACAGTTCCCTCTTCCTTGCGCAGTACTCTTCCTCAATCTCCTCGATGACCTCAGGATTGATTCCTGCTCTGCCTCGTGCTCTTGTTAACCTTCTTCTCATTGCTATACATACATTTCTTAGTGCCTCGATGTCCGCATTCCACCAATATTGCATCCTGTTGACATCTTGGCGACCAATCTTGCTTCCTTCCAACGCTTCTTTAATGACTCTCTCCAGGCTTTCCACCGTCGGTGATTGACCCTCCATTATGCTCACTCCATTTAATTAGCAGTCAGGTGTTTTCAAAATAATATTTTGTTAACTTTAAAAGATTTGGTTTGAATTTTGAGTTTGAGGTGTATAATTATTTTTACAACTAAAACAACACAAAAAGGCAGCTTATTTTAGTGGAAATTTATACCCTTTGTAGGGTTGCGAATATTTGACATGTGTGTGAGAGAATATCGCTATGGATAGGCAGAAGTATGAAACAGAGGACTGGCAAGGGTCTGCCAAGACCAAGTGACTTATAGCAAGCATGCAGTTGTGAGAAATTATTGTAAAACGTGTGATAAATAGTTTCTTTATTCTGGTGATATCTTCTGTTAAACCATGCGTAAACCACATGTGACTCTGCGCCAAACTATTCTGACATAAAGCGATATATTTAGCTGAGAGAACGTCTCCTGCATTCTTTTAAAAAGATGTTGGCATTATCATGCATAAATCTTCATGGATCTTCAGTATTCTTTCTTCTTGATGTTAAGTACCTAAATTGCTTTTATTATCTTTATATAATACCTAATCTAACCTAATCTTACTCGCCTAATCTCTTTCAAAAACATTAATTCATATTGTTTTAAAACCTTACGTTGTATTTTTTTCCAGCTGGTGAAGATGGAATGATTAAAATTTGGTCAAGGAGTGGAATGTTACGAAGCACTGTCGTATCTAGTGAAAACTCTGTCTATGGAGCATCATGGTCTCCAGACAGTCAGTCGATTGCTTATACGCAAGGAAAATGTCTGATTATTAAACAGCTTGCACCGAACACGAAACCGCTTAAGGTAAAAGATTGTTACCTATATTAACATTACCTATTATAATCGATCGATTACACATTATTTAATTAATTTCACTATATTTATATAAGTATAATAGTATATTACATAACGAGAGTTGTAAGAAGCTTATTACATGCGAGTAAAAAAGTTATTTTATTATTACAGTAATTTTACAAGCATGTAATAAGCTTACAACTCAAGTCGTGTACTATACTTTTTCTACGATTATTTTCGTTTATAAAAATAAAAATTAAATTACCACTATATTTACACTGACAGATTAATAATTTTTAATCTGTCAAAATAACGTCTGTTAATTCGTTTCCATGGTAACTCGACCAACTGACTTCGAGGCTTATGTGATATTACACATTTTTATAAAACTGAAGCGTAATTTTTTTATTACGTGCTAGTCATTACGTGTCAGTATCTGTTATGATGCATTTACTTAGCATCCAAATAGTAGGTAATATACAATTTACTAGTAAGAGAGTGGAAAAATATTTTTTTTTACTCTCTTACTAGTAAATTGTATATTACCTACTATTTGGAAAAATATTTTTTTCTACTCTCTTACTAGTAAATTGTATATTACCTACTATTTGGATGCTAAGTAAATGCATCATAACAGATACTGACACGTAATGATAGCACGTAATAAAAAAAATTACGCTTCAGTTTTATAAAAATGTGTAACATCACATAAGCCTCGTAAGTCAGTTTGTCGAGTTACCATGGAAACGAATTAACAGACGTTATTTTGACAGATTAAAAATTATTAATCTGTCAGTGTAAATATAGTGGTAATTTAATTTTTCTTTTTATAAACGAAAATAATCGTAGAAAAAGTATAGTACACAACTTGAGTTGTAAGCTTATTACATGCTTGTAAAATTACTGCTCTCGCTGCTACGCGGCTCGCGCGCAATTTTTTTACTCGCATGTAATAAGCTTCTTATAAATCTCGTTATGTAATATACTATAAAGTAGAGTTCTCTAACGGACACTTTTGTATACCCTTTGCTTTTGTTTGATAATACCACACAACATAACTTACACTAATTAATTGCAAGTCTTTATTGCTTATAAAGTTTCCAGCTTTTAAATTATAGTTATATGCACCAAATGTTGTAATAAAGTTTTAATAGTAAATGTAACTATATGTATTGTGTAAAGTTAGAAAACTTATTTGTAATCTCAAGACAAGTAAGTTAGATAATAATAATTGTTATTTTACATTATTGTAATGACATTTTCTTTCACAATTGTTTTGAAAAAGAGATACATACGAAAGCAAGCAAGCAAGTAATTTAATTGAACCCAGCCTATGGAAATGTTCACCCAGGTAGTACGATCGGGTGTAACAATTCTTTGGAGCAAGGTGTGTTAATTCGAGTCACCCCACCGTGCTCCAATGCTCTAGACCATCCCTTTCCCCCCTATAGCACTCTGATGCGCTATAGAGGCACAACAATCAGCCAAATGCTCTTCATTTGGAGGTACTGGGTAATAGAACCCCAACATGGTTTCCGAACACTCAGGACAGCGCATCTCCGCTATATTCCTGTTATCTTAATGTGGCTACATACGAAAGCTTGCTCGATTTTTATTTTAAAGGGGTGATCTTTTAACGAAATAAATATCTGTCACTTGTCAACCACTCCTTTTCAGTACCACAAACCTTAATTTAAAATAAGGAATATCTCGATGGAATATACCAAGTGTGGTACATCATTTGAAAGGTACTTCGCTTGAGAATTTATACATCCATGATGTTTCTTTTCATAATAACTTTATTTTTGTAAAAAACGTAACCTCTGTGCATCTCTTCCCGTCAAAAAATACAATAAAATAAAATTTGCAACATTAATAGGAAACTTTAGTAAATGTAATGTAAATAAAATAAACCAAATTTTAAATTAACAAATTGATGGTTCAAAACAGTTTACTGATTAGCTTTAATTATTTAGTTAAATGTTCAAAGTCTATTAACTACCGTCCATATAATTATTAAGACGACTGTCGTCACTCCACACTGAGGAGTAGGTAGATTGAGACCTCAGTGCCGTTTGACGGTTCTTGTATTTATACAGAACCCGATACTGGCACATACTGTTATGTTACGAATGAATGGAGTAAGCAGATTGAGACTCCGAACTCGAACGGAACCGTATCCCTATTGAAAATGGCTCCAAAATGGGTGCCGAAATCGATACGACGAGCATTAAATTCTCAACGCCGTTCTTCCCGAGAGAACTTAGTGATATCATTATATACAGAGTGGCCCAAAAGTCTGGAAACGGCTAATTATCTCGTAAATTACTAGACATAATTATACAAAATTTGAGATACGCCTATTTTGGGATACGGAGATTCCATATTTGGTATTTGCAATGTTGCCAGATATTCAGTTTCTCTTATATTACTAGTAACTTTGGTTTTTCAAATGCATCACCCTATATATTCAATCATTATTGGAATCTCCTATTAAATACGAGTTCAAATATGACTATGATTACTAAACTACACTTATGATTTTATGTAGTCTGGAAGGTCTTAAATACATAAAACAGAAGTCCGGCAACGCCTAAATTGTTTCAATACATTTTTTAATACTAACTATTTTCAGATACATTAAAACGTAACAATTGATAGTTTAGAATATTTTTTAACATAATAGTTACGTTATTAAGTGTTCAAAATGTGCTCCATTTGTGAGTTGACAGCACTCTAATCGATGGTAGAATGCGTCTACCACATTTCTCCATGATTGTCTAAAAATTATTCGAGATTCATCGATAATTAATTGCCCTAGCTATGCAAGTCTTGCTGGTTAAGTTTTGTAAACTGAATTTTTCAAGTATCTCTAATAAAAATAATCTTTAGGATTGAGATCGGGTGAACGTGGAGGCAATTCAATTCTACCTTGTCTACCAATTTACCGTCCGGGAAATATCTCATCTAAATAACGCTGAACATTTACACCAACTATCTGACGTTAATTTTCTTTCGATAAAAAATGGCCCAATTAAATAAGTACCTACTATAACTGACCATACATTTAATTTTTGTGGTCTTTGAGTATGGTTTTCACGCATTCAATGTGAATTTCACACGAGTTCAGCTACTCAATACGAGTTCAACCATATGTTCACTTGATTTTATGTAGTCTGAAAGATCTTAAATACATAAAACAGTGCAAAATATGTAGATTTTAATAAATTTAAATATTTTAATGGAGAATGCTGTGATTTTGACATTTGTTTACCATTTAAATTATGAACTAAAATTGACAGTAGTTGTGGTTCAAAAATTTTTGCAATTTAAATTGTTTCTCTAAAATGCCGTTCTCTAAACCATTCTCCTATTCATAAGACGACAGTACAAAAAACTGTAAGGCGATTTGAGGAATCTGGAGAAGTAAAAGATAGATACCGATCAGGTTGACCGAAACGAGTTATCAATGACAACAAAACTTCAGATATGAGCAAAGTTTTGTTGAAGATCCACATACATCCCCAGTCAGGGTTGCACAAGTACATGATGTAGGTCATTCTTCCTTCAGTCTTATGTTTATGACGTAAAAATAAATTTAAGTCATACAAAATTAACTCATTGCAAGAATTAAGTGAAGATGACTTTGGTGGTAGATTAGAGTTTACTGAGGTAATGATGGATAAAATTGAAAATTATTAAAATTTTGTTAACAGAATATGTTTTTCCGATGAAGCAACTTTTACACTGTGTGGAAGTGTAAATCGACACAATTTAAGGTACTGGTATGACGCAAATTCACACTGAAGACTGAATGCGTGAAAACCATACTCAAAGACCACAAAAATTAAATGTATGGTCAGATATAGTAGTTACTTATTCAATTGGGTCATTTTTTGTCGAAAGAAATTTAACGTCATATAGTTGGTGATTACGTCGATATTTAGATGAGATATTTCCTGGACGATAAATTGGTAGACAAGGTAGAATTGAATGGCCTCCACGTTCACCCGATTTCAATCCTAAAGATTATTTTTATTAGGGATACTTGAAAAATTCAGTTTACAAAACTTAACCAGCAAGTCTTGCGGAGCAAAGGCAACGAATTATCAGTGAATCTCGAATAATTTCTAGACAATCATGGAGAAATGTGGTAGACGCCTTCTATCATCGATTAGGATGCTGTCAACTCACAAATTGAGCACATTTTGAACACTTAATAACGTAACTACTATGTTAAAAAATGTTCTAAACTATCAATTGTTACGTTTTAATGTATTTGAAAATTATTAAAAGTATTAAAAAATTTATTGAAACAATTTAGGCGTTGCCAGACTTCGGTTTTATGTATTTATGACCTTCCAGATTACATAAAATCATAAGTGTTACATATGGTTGAACTCGTATTGAATATGAGATTCCAATAATGACTGAATATATAGGGTAATGTATTTGAAAAACCAAAGTTACTAATAATATAAGAAAAACTGCAAATCTGGGAACATTGTAAATATCAAATATGGAATTTCCGTATCCCAAAATAGGTGTACCTCAATTTTTTTACAATTATGATTAGCATTTTACGAGATAATTAGCCGTTTCCAGACTTTTGGGCCACTCTGTCTATATATATATATATATATATATTGAAAACGTTGTATTTTATTAATTTTATTTTTATTTATAATAAATGTTGTAATTTTTAAAATATGTGGTTCGTTGTTTAATTTAATATACCTCGGCTACCTCAATTATGTGTTCTAAGCAATCTGTCACTGTGTGACGTCGACTCTGTAGTCTCCTGGTAGAGTTTAAAAAGAAATTAAACCAAAATTTACTTTAGACTTTTAATAAATTAACCCAAATGAAGCACGTTAATTATTAATATTGAACAAATTTAATATAAACAATAAAATTCGTCTGCAACTTGGGTTGCCTTTAAAAATTTACAAAAATAGGAATCGTGTAAATCTTAATGTGGTTTAGTGTCGTGACAATAAAAATTTATTACAAAATGTGGAGACTCTCTACAAGTACCTAAAAACTAAATAAATATTGCAACTTTATAACGTGTTTAAATGAACTATAAAGAAAAAGAAACTCAACACTTTATTCCGCTGACTTTAAACTTCTATTCAAATATAATCAAAATTTCAAATGATCCCCAAAATTATTATCCAACCTCACTTTAAAACAGTTCTGATTTCTTTAAAGAAAACTAACTACTCGCAAAATAATCGGTGAAACTGGAATATCAATCCTCTCTTCGGAAGTTAAGGTACGTACTATTCTATTTTTAATTTAATGATCATTAATATTTTCAATTTTTAAGGCCTATCGCAATTAGGTTAATTCATGAATTTTAATTTTCTCAATTTAAATGACATTTCTGTACTTCAATAATAATTTATAAGTCAAATTGTTTCTCTTACTCTCTGGAACAAATTCTGGATATCTCTGCTGTGGAAACTGTGGAAAAACTAAAATTCTAATTAGACGAGTTAAAAAACACTCCCGACCTATTCCACAGTTTCAGGGCTCCCCTTCGTCAAAAAATCCTCGTCGGCCTTCTCCAAAAAACCAATTTTTATCCGTTGCTAACAGCAACCAACGTTCTTTTTCTTTTCGTCTTCTCTTCTTGTTAAACCCTAAAACTGTCCTGTTCTGACACATTTGTCAATCCACATTAATTTCTCATAATCACTGTAATCACATCTAATTTGGGAATTTATAAAAAAAAAGTTCAGATATAAAACTTATTCTATTACAATACTAATACAATTTATTCTTTTTATCTCCACATCATTGTAATTTCTTATTTAACAAAACCCCTATTAATTTAGCTCCCACAAACTTGCTTGACAGTTTATTTTCTGACGTTTTTTTTTTAATTTCTATGTTTAAATGTTTTTTAAGAATTCTTATTTTTTGTTCTTTTTAAGGTTTAGATGATTCACCTATACAATAGGCAACTATACTATTCAGAAATTATTAACACTATACCAGGTAAGTCAAAATTAATTTATTTAAGAATTTACTAATCTTTTTCTCTCCTTTATTTCAGAGTCGAACCCACATTATGATGGCTTCATGAAATTCATGAACAACAAACTCATATAAAAATCCATTTAAGTTTTATCCTTTTTAACATATTGAAATCATTTCAATGTAGTGTGTGTATATAAATATTCATATACACAGTTTGTTTTTGTAGACAAAACAAGCGATATCTTCTCCATTTTATTATATTTTAAATATTATACATTAATATGTCGATATAATAAAAAATTAAGACGAATAATATACAACTTTGAAAATGTGAAAATAAAAAAACGAAGACACATTTATCGTTTACTTTTCATCAAAGTTCATTTAAATGGAGAAAGATAACATGAAATGTTCTAAATATTTTTATATTTCTCGATAATGATTATAAAATATTGTCCTAATGTTTTTATTATTTTTACACTTTGACCTTGCCTATAGGCAGAAATCTAACTACAATCTGATTAAGCATAGTTAATTAACATTAATTATAAACTTAGTTGTAATAAAGATAGTATAAATATATGAATAGAATTTAACAAGTCAGTGATTTTTTTATTAACATCTATAACAAATTCTAAAATTTTAAACTATTTGTCCTTGTTTAGTGTAGTGTTATGTACAATTTTATGTTTATGACATTTTGTGATTGTTCTTCTTCTTCTTCAGGTGCCATCTCCGCTACGTAGGTTGGCAATCATCATAGCTATTTTAATTTTTGAAGCAGTAGCTCTAAATAGTTGTTTTGAGCTGCATCCAAACCATTCTCTCAGGTTCTTAAGCCATAAAATTCGTCTTTTTCCGATGCTTCTTCTGCCATCTATCTTTCCTTGCAATCAGAGTCGCAAGGTGCGTTACTTCTCGCCCCGCATCACATGTCCGAGGTACTGTAGCTTTCTTTCTTTAATTGTAAGTTCAGCTTCCTTCTCTTTATCTATTCTCCTCAGTACTTCATTGTTCGTAACTCTAGCTACCCAGGAAACTCTCATAATTCTTCTATAGGTCCACATTTCAAAGGCGTTGAGTCGTATCATTGTGTCTAGATTTAACGTCCATGATTCAACTCCATGATATAGTACACACTTGTTTAATCTTCTCATGGGCAAAATTATCAACAAAGTAACATCTCTTAATCTCGGATATAGAATGGGCAACAAAAGAATTGGTATGGTGTGTTACGCAGACGATGCAGCAATTATTGCCGAATCAGAAGATGATCTCCAAAGGCAGCTCTTTTAGTTCTTTCAAACAAGCCGACTACTAAATATGAACATCTCTACCAACAAAACTAAATGTATGACAATAGCAAAAGATCCGCTCAGATGTAAGTTAGTGGTTGAGGACAACCCCATAGAACAGGTGATGCAATTCAGATATCTGGGCATAGATATATCAAGCACCCACGACCCAGTAGAGGACCTGAGGAGTCAGATCAACAAAGCATCTGCACTGTCAGGATGTCTGCGGGAGATAGTCTGGTCAAATCCGTATAATTATGCGCACAGATAGTAAAATTAGAATCTATAAGACTTGAATACGACCGATCATGACATATGGCATAGAAGTGTGCGAAGATACCAACAAAACGAAACAGATGCTAAGGGTTGCCGAAATGAAAACCCTAAGAACAATAATGGGGAAAACAAGAAGAGACAGAGTGAGAAATACAAACATTAGAGAGCAGTGCAAAATTCAAGATATTGTAAAATGGGGAAGGCAGCACAAGAGGATGTGGTACAACCATGTAAGACGAATGGATGAGAATAGACTCCCAAAAATTGCCCTAGAAAACAATCTGCCCGGAAGACCACCTAAAAGATGGAGGGATAGTTGGCAATCTACCTCCCAAGAAATTAACCAGAGGCAGCTTCAGAATTAAACAGATCGAAAGATCTACAAAAAGTAGAAGAAGAAGAAGATATAGTACACTGTATACGTAACATTTTGTTAGGCATACTTTAAGAGCTACTGTTAGATCTTTGCCACATAGGACCTTTTTTGATTGTTGGATAGGCCAAAATTGACGAAATGCCCTGAAGATGCTTTAGGAAGCGAAAGTACTTGGGTAAGATTCAATTAATAAAGCTGTGCTCGATATCTGCCTTTCATTTAATCAAAGTTCATTCATTAGTTTTGTTTAGATGTAGTTGCAGTATCTCTCATGCTATTACTAGATTACTATGACATGTTAGGAAAGCAGTATTATCTACAAATATTGCAAGCGTAAGGTTATTGCTTGTTGGTAAGTAAACGGTATATAACAGGTACAAGATCTGTCTGAGCACACTACCCTGAGGTACACCAGATATGAGGAGGTCAAGTTTTGTGTAGGCTTTACGATACCTTACCAGATATCTTCGTTCTGTAAGGTATGATTTAAGCAATTTGAAGTAAGTGTAAGGTAGGTTTTTCTTTAACTTGTACAGAAGCCCTGTGTCACACCTTGTTAAAAGCTTGGGAGGCATCTAAAAAGGCTGCAGTGCAGTATTTCTTGTTTTAGAGACAAGTTCTTATTGTTGTGTGTAATCTGTGAACTTATTCGATTGTAGCATGTTGGTTATATAATCGGAATTGATGGTCAGGTATTTTGAAAAATATTGGTTTGATTTTTCTCAACAGAAGTTTTTCAAAAACCTTAGAAATGACTGAGAATAAACTAATCGGTCGGTATGAGTTGACATCTGTTGGATCTTTACTATGTTTTTGAATGAGTATAATATGTGCTACAGATTATACTCATACTGAAAAACAGTAGAGTAGTAGGACCTTTTGAAGAAATTGCAACTAAGGATAATGGCGGTAGACTTATACACTTATGTGAGACCTATGAGTTAAAAATTAGCAATGGATTCTACAAACATAAGGACATACATAGATATATCTGGATTCAACAAAGACGCAATCTAAAATCAGTCATCGATTATATTATTAGTAAACAAAAATCTGTATTGCAGTGGAATGCTGTGAGAGTTCTCCGAGGAATAACATGTGGATCCGATCACTACTAGTAAGAGCGAAAATTTTGTTCCCACTTAAGATAATACACGGAAACCAAAACCTAGAAGACAAGCAAGACTTACAGACAGTGGACATTCCGAAGTACAACTTCAATAGTTTTATAAATTATAGTACTGAACAGCTATACCAACGACGACTGAATGAAAAACTACGAGAAATAGAGAGACAAACATTTTCAAATATTTACGAGAATATTATTGCTAGTTTACACCAGGCCTCTAAGGAGACACTCGGGACACAGCAAAACAAAATTAGTAACAAAATATGGTGGAACGAAGAAATCGAATATAGGGTAAAACAGAAAAAGAACAGTATCTAAAATGGCTAAATACAAAAAATACTGAAGACCATCAAGCTTATAAAGAAACCGATAGACAACTACGAAAAATGATAAAACAAGAAAAGAATAAAACATGGGATCAGAAATGTCAAGAAATCAATACATACATCGGAGGGAAGCAATGTACAGAGGTATGGAATTTTATACAATCAGTAAAAAATACAGGAAAAGACAAAGCACACATACACACCATAAAACCAAGACAATGGAAAAATCACTATGAAAGTTTGCTGACAGAGACAAGACAAGAATACCTAGCGAACTCCCCAAGACAGTCAGTACATATACAAGGAGAGGAAGCGAGGGTAGACATCGAAACAGTAAGGAAGGCTGTAATGACCCTAAAGAATGGTAAATCCGCTGGACCTGAGGGAATCTATGCTGAAATGCTTAAGAATGGAACTTATAAACTATTTGAAAACTTAACTTATGTGATTAATCAGTGTCTAAATGGACACCCAGTACCAGAACAATGGAGAACGGCATACATGTCCTCAATACACAAAAAGGGGAGCAAAAGGAATTGTAATATTTATAGAGGCATATCGGTAACCAGCACCCTGAGCAGACTGTATGGACGAATTTTGAGAAATATGATCGAGGAAGAATATAAGCACAATAAAGAGGAAGAACAAAGCGGGTTCCGTGCAGGAAGATCGTGCACCGATAACGTATTTTGTCTTAAACAAATAATAGAAAAAAGATCGGCTAAGAATCTATAAACTCATATTACTTTTGTAGACCTGCAAAAAGCATATGACAACATCCCCTTAACAAAATTGTGGACAACGTTAAAAATATCTAGCATCAACTACACATTGATAAATGCTGTACAAGAACTATATAGAGACTCAAAGGCACAGATAATAAGAGGAAAATATCTAACGTAAGAATTCCTGGTTACAAAAGGCTTGCGACAGAGATGCTGTATCTCACCAACCTGATTTAAGATATATGTTGCAGAGGCATTGGAAAGATGGAAAAGAAAGGTGCATAAGATGGGTATAGAGCTTAGCAATGAATGTATATATACACTCCAGTTTGCTATTGACCAGGTAGTACTAGCGACCGACAGGGAAGACATGCAGTACATGCTTAGAAAACTGATAGAAGAATATAACGACTGAGGAATGAATGTCAATACAACAAAAACCAAATATCTTTGTATTGAAAACGAGTCAGATAACATTGACCTCGAAAACGGACAACATATTTCCTGCTGTCAGAGCTATGGCTACTTGGATGTTGCCTTTGACAATACAGGAACTGAGACACGGGAAATAGAAAAACGAATCGCTCAAGCAAAGAAAGTCTTAGGATGTCTCAATGGTATAATGTGGAGTAAAGAGATAACGCAAGGAAGAAAATTTAATATATATGAGACCATGATTAAAACTACTCTTCTTTATGGCGCTGAAATATGGAGAATTAGTGAAAAGAACAAAAAGCGAATAGAAGCAGTAGAAATGGATGCAATGAGAAGATCTTTAGGTATTTCCAGACGAGACCGAATCAGAAATGACGTAATAAAACAACGTCTGGGAATAGAAGGAATAGAAGGAAAGATATAGAGAAGAAACAATTAAGGTGGTATGGGCATGTTCAACGGATGCCAGCAACAAGACTCCCCAAAAAAGTAGTAGAATGGCAACCGATAGGTCGACGGAAAAGAGGAAAACCTAGATTAGAATGTCAACACGGCGTAAACAAGTCCATGAGCGAAAGAAATTTAACAACGAACAACTGCGAAGATCGGAATATATGGTGTCTAGGTATGAGATCGTATTCCGGCACCTTGTAGAGTTTTATCTCATTTTTTATTATTTGTTTTGCTTCTTTAATGTTAAATTGTGGGATTGGTAGTTCCATTAGATATGGAGCGTCAAGAAAATAATGAAGTGGTTCTTCTTGTTCTACAGGTACTTCTCTCGTAAATGGACTAAATACTTTAAAAAAAAAAGTGTTTTTAAAGGAGGTCTGGCGTCTTTTAATTTTCTCGTCGCTTTTCATAAAGAATAGTTTGTATCTATGAAGGTCGTCAGATTTTCTAGATAAGTTTGGATTCCCTTATTTTTTCCTTTTTTTTTTTAACAGATTTTTAAGTCTTCTGGTAATTCTGTTTAGGCTTGCTTTATCAATAAGTGCGTGTGTGTTTTGCCACTTTCTCCTTAGTTTTCTTTTCTCTTCAATCAAGCTTTTTGCACTAAGAGAACAATTTATGCTTTCCTTCCATATTGTCTGTTCAGGAGTAGTACTCCATCCCGCCTTTGTGTATGAAAGTAGTAAGATATTATACAGCTTTTTCAATTTGTGTTTCTGTTTTGAGTAGCAAGTTCATTGATATTTGTTCTGTAAGTGCACTTCGAAATATGTTTCAGTTTGTTTGGTTATTGGTTAGGACTGGAGGCTTACTTCTGAGTATGACTTTGGAGTATAGATCAATTTCCGTTCTTTTCCTCCTTTCTCTCCAATGGTGTTTTAGTCCAAATTGAGCCTTGGGCTCCTCCAAACTATGGTTTTAACATTGCCAGTCTCACATCGCTCTTCTCCAAGTTCTCGATTTTGGCACAAAACTGAAGTGAATTTAAATAAACACAAGGATCGAGAAATTCCTCTAAAGGATTACCAGCTATGAGAAGCAAGAACCAGGAATGCGAATGATTTTGCGTTCAACTCAACAACCGCAAAGAGGTGCAGCAGCCGAGGTTTCAGAGCAGCAGGGTGCAAAGTACAGATTGTCATGACGGTCGCCAACATCCGAAACGAATAAGCACTACAAGAAGAAAAAGCTGATTTTGCACGTCTTTCTGTAGGTTACTCTCTATTTCTTCCTGGTATGCTTTGGTGCCTTGTGTTAGTAATCGCAGTGTATATAACATTTTTAGTCCTTGTTACCATATTTCTTCGTTCCTCTTTTATGTTCAAGACAATCTTTGCTACGTCCTAAGATTAGCTATGATGTAAGCCATTGAATGTTGGGTAGTTAAAAAGATAGAAATCTGCCATGGTCTTTTATGCATCAATTTTTTTTATGTTTTGTATTTATCTTGCCAACTTTACGTATTTTTAATAGTTATGACCAAATTATTTTAAGATTTCAATAAAATACTACATTTTAGTGGTGTCAAAGGTTTTGGCCGTCACGAAATATGTAAATTGTGGAATTAGCTGATAACCTATTGTATTTGTATTAAAAAAATATGGTGAACATCTGCGTTGAGAAGAAATAAAAGTAAATAAGTTTTGTTGATTATCAATTTTCGCAAAAGAAAAACAATGAGTAATATTATGAAATGAAAAACAAATTTAAGAAACGTGAATAAGTCAACAAGGAATTGACGTAGTGAAATGTATTTATATCATAATTATTATTGTCGTACTATGCTCACTGTTAAATAAAGGCATTCTTTATTTTTTCTTTAATTTATTTATTTATTTCGCTCAACAGGCCTTATATTTTGAAAACCTATGTTAATACATTTAAATTTTATAGTTTTTCTCTGCATTTATTAACGGTTTCTTTCCATCTGTTCTATTCTGTGCGTCTCTCTTCTATCCCTTTCCTTGTTAGCTCCTCTGCATTAATATTCCATATTTGTCGTAATCTTACAGTTCTTCTTTTATATATAAGTTTCCCATTTAGAACTAATTTTGGCATGTTCTCTTTCTCGAACGAATTTGTGCACAGAAAATAATTTCGACGTTTTGTTTTATGGAAAATGGGAAAGGCCTATGGACAACTGTGGTCAACATAACACTACAGCTTATTTCAAATCGGGTGACGAGAAATACAATAGAATATCTATGATCAGACCCATGCAGTGGCGTTGCAATATTAAACAAATTAAATTATTTGAAATCGCACTAATTACAAAATTATTACTTACTTAAATAATAAATGGAGTTTGATTGTGCACAGATTGTTTTATAGATAGCAAACTTTTTGTTTGTTATAATACCATCTTTAATAATTGATACTCTATAAAGTTTGGTAAAAGTTAATTTCTAATTTAGTATCGGTTAACTTAAAACCGTAATTATAAAGTCATTCTTAATGGCTCCTTAACGATTCGTTAAGGACATACAAAAAACTGATAAGAATTATTTCCGATAATTTCTAGTCACTGGACTTCAAACTAGTTCGTAATTTAGTCTTATTATGTTGTCGACTCTCAACAAGAAAGATGCTACCAGCCTATTCGAACTATTTTGTACAATGGAGATGGTGAAGTATAGTACGAGTAAATAGATCAGATTGATACCAGAATCTAAAGGAATAGTTTACAATGTATTTAAATATATGCAAATACTATTTCCTAAACATAATCGAACCAGTATTAAACAACGTGTGATTGAAGCTACTGGGGTATCTTTACGTACAGTAAAATGGATCATTCAACAAGCGAGTATGTTATCAAACGCAGAGTCAAATAATACTTTAATGCTGTTGCATAAAAGGCTTGAAGAGGACGAGTGGACTGGAAGTGTGAGTTCTCCCTACATAATTGTGAAAGATTTTACTCTACGCATTAAATATTTGGACAAAATTAAATATTACAGAAGCGAAGGTAAGTCAATTGTATATGTTGGTAAAACCTATGTACCGGGTGGTCCAATAAGCCAATCTCTCGGCTGTATATCAGAAACTATTCATATTATAACTTTAGGAGAAAAAATTCCTTGGTAAAAGTGGTCAAGAGAAATCGCTGGAAATAACTTTCAAGTTTCTGGGTTAACCGCTAGGGGGCGTAACCTGTAAAGAAAACTTTGAAAACCAGTTTTTTTAGAAATATGCCCAATTATACCAAGTGTTAAATAAGTAAATTAGAAAGAGGCCCTAATTCTTCACAAAGTTGTTCAAGTACTTTTTTATTTTTTCAAATAAAGGGTGGGGGAGAGTGGGAAACTATTTCTGGATAAATACCTATAACTTTGGATTGGATTAACCGATTTTAAGGAAATTAGTGTCATTAGAAAGAGTGTGGATGAATTAATTTACATCTTTTATTAAATAATTGCATTCAGTTTTAATTGTGATATAGATAGGGTACTTTCGAATAGAAAAAATTAAAATTCGTTTTCCTTCAAAATGTTTAATGGAAACACCTATTTATTGTAAACTATAATGGAACTGGATTAAATTCGTAACAAAATGGCGCAAACCGTATGTTAATAGCTTTTGTTGAACTCGAGATATGAATAAAAACGCATAAACGTAAGTAAGTATAGTATTGACACCCTTTATAATAACTTAAAATTAAATATGTAAAAGATCATACAAACATCTCGATCATTAAAACTTAATGTCCAAGTAAATGTTCAAATTGTTTTCCATCATTGTCCAGACAAAGATGTAATCTTTCGTGCGTAGACATAACAGCTGCTTCAATCTCAGCTGTTGATATACTATTTATTGAGTTTATAATGCGCTGTTTCATCTCGATTCGCGTGGTTGGTCAAGTTTGGTACACTAAGTCCTTCAATCTTCCCCACAGATAAAAGTCCAGATATGTTAAGTCTGAAGATTCCCCTTCCAATCCATTTATATCTATCAATGTCAACAAATACCAAGAATCAGTTCCCAAAATTGTTGTAAGTCCAAAAACTAACATAAACCACAGAAAAAATAGTAAATCAAATTGTAGTAACACAAAGTATTTCATAAATAATGTCAACTAAAAATAATATTTCATTTCGAACATTTTCTTAGAGCAATATAGTGTTAACTTAAAATTTTCAAATACCTTCACTGTGAGTATTTTTATTGAAATAATAGTACAAAGAACCTTCCAATAACAAAAAATATTAATTAAAAACATATTATGAATTATTTTTTTGTTTACCTGCAATAGGAAATGATTAATAAGTTTTTCGATGATTCTGAAAAATCATCTTTTTTGAGTTACGACACTATTGTATTATTAGTGCGACATGTTTTAAATATATCTTTTGATTAGTTTTGTCTTTTGTACTAATATAGCTAATTGTTTATTTAACGTTATTATAGTTGGAAAAAAAAAATAGGTAATTTAGATTTGATAAAAATTGCCCAATAAATCTATTTTGATCAGATTAAAATTGAATTAAACAACCCTTTGGTATATTTTATAAATAAAAAAGTGGAAACTTGTATCTTTTTATTTTTCTGATATATCAAAACTCTGTGTTGAAGGTATACATATTTATATATTCTTAGAAACGTTTGAAATTTCACAGTTTCAAGTCTCACAGCACTTTGTGGACTCAATATAGAAATTAAACTTGCCGAGAATAGAAACGTTTAACGGATCAGTAAAATACCTGAATACTACCACGAACTTACAAAAGTAGCTTTCACCTAGATTGTTCTCGGAGAGAAACCGAGCTAGGGTTAGCTGCGTTACAGTAACACATAGCTTTGTGTTCTTAGTTACACGTGACTTGCAGCTTTGTGCCCTTAAGTTGCATCAGTAACCTCTCCCTTTTCTGAAAGCTTAGAGCCCAAAGTTTGAGTTTAATGATTAAATTAAATAGAAATACGGCTTATATAGTGCATATTAAGAGAAATAAATTAGACTGGGTTGAACGTAATATTCGGTTTAACTCTAGTTTAAATAAAATGCATTAAGTGTAATTCCATGAACAGATTTTATTTGATTTTATATTCATTGAAACCTTGAATGTCCTTACTTTTTATCGGTAAGTAACAAAATTCTTTTAATAAAAGAACTGTCTTCTTGGAAAGATTCTAACGTAGTTATAATGTTCGGATTATTTTATAATTCCCCTTTGTCCGCTTCTTGTCGATCGACGATGATAAATATAATAAAAAGTTGAAGTTGTGAAGAAATGTTAATTTTATTGACAGCTATTAATAAATACACTACAGGTGTTGGTTAGGTAACTACTTAAAATAAACTGCGCTCACATTAGCTCAAATCCAAAAATTTATAATTTCACAAATAATTCATAATTCATACCTCAGCACAGAGGTTATTGCTTCTATCATACCAACCAACTTTAAACTATTAGCTTACATTACAATTTAATCTAGGCTGTCATTGCAACAATTAGGAAGTTCAATTAGAAAAATATATTATTCGTCAATAAATGTACAGGTGAATGGAATTTAATTATTAAAGTATTCTTCTTCTTCTTCTTTTGGCATCATAAACCTGGATGGGTCTTTGCCTGTCTGGCTATGTCCTTCCATTCAGATCTCTCTTGTGCCCTTCTTCTCCATTGTCTTATGTTCATTGTTTTCAGGTCGTCTTCCACGTCATCCAACCATCTCGTTCTGGGCCTTCCTTTTTTTCGCCTTCCTATGGGCGAAAATATATACCATTGCACGGTTATAAGTCGTTTCCACTTTAAGTCATATGTACTCTTTCTCTAATGTATCAGCTCTATATGAGACATCACTTAGGCTCTTAGACATTTCCTTAGTTCCGTTTATCAGTGCTTCTCGGAACCTATTTAAATGTCCGTTTATTCTTTCTTCTGTAAAGTTAATCGAGGCTATTGTTTGTAACATCAGCTTCGTCTGATGTTTCAAATGTTTTATTAGATCCTTCTGATTTTCGTCCAAGGAATCTATGTCCCTGTATACTTCATCATTTACCCCAAATACTGACGTGAGGACTGTTCCTAGAAGACCCTTTTTGCGGCCTTCCTATAACTCCCAGTCTAATGCTCGACTTATCATTTTTGCTCTTTCTTGTTCCTCTTTTAGTTGGCTCGATAGTGAATCACAATTTATTATATTGCTTGTCTTACACATATCCTCCAGCGTTTTTACCATTGAATCTATCGTTTGTTCACAATCTAAAAAAATTTTCTTTTCTAGATAAGTTTTTATTCTAAATACCCTCGATCTATGTATACATCGCTTAGATGCTCTAAATCTAATTCAGGGCATTGGGTATAAATTTTGTACAAATCTGCATTTGATGGCTTCAAAAATACTAAAAAATGATGCAAAACATAAATTTGCTCCACATTCTACGTGCTCTATTTGTCTTTCGTGAGGTGGGCTCTCGTACTATTGGTATTAACTTGTGTATAGGACATGGACGTATAATACGTCCATGATATAGGACGAGTAGTTACTTTTCCGTTAGCCTTCTGAATTGTTGCGAACCTTGTTAAACCTTCAGCTCCAGGATGTGTTTCGGTTATCTTCGGTAGTGGCCATTTTCTCGGCTAGGTGTCACCCTCCTTTATTATCACCACTTTTTCTTTTTTTTAAATGCAATCTCTTAAATGCAGCTATAAATGCATCCGTTGTCATATCGCTTACTATTTCGAGATGTACAGCTTTTGTGGCTAGGCATACAAATACTGCTATATATCTTTTATAGCTCTTGTACCCTCTTCCTTTGGTTGCTCTTATTTTGATTGGTCCGGTGTAGTCTATACCAGTATTTTCAAATAGATGAGCTTGGTTTACCTTCGCTCTTGGTAAACTTCCCATTAATTGTTGAGCCGTTTCGGCCTTGTATCTTTTACATTTGATACAAGTGTTTATTTCTTCTCGCACTACTCTTTTTGTGTGCTTGATCCAAAATCTTTTCTAGTAGTAGTGCAGAGTTTGTTGTAGGCCTCCATGCAACGTTTTTGTATGACAATGTTGTATTATTAGTTTACTTAATTTGCTTTTGTGAGGTATTATTAAGGGATGTTTTTCATCATGTGTTAACTCTGCTGTTTACTTCTCCCGTTAAGTGGTTTTCCACTCTTTAGCGTTTTTATCTCTTCTGCATAATATAATTCTTGAGTATTATTTATTACTCTTTGTAAGGTATTTTCTAATTCTTGAGGGGTGGGTTGTTCATGTTCTACCTCTCTTTTTTGCAATTTGTCTGCAAATCTAATGCAGTGAGTTAGTACTCGTTGCATTCTATTCAAATTTGAGAATCTTTCGCAGATGTCACTAATCTTGACGGTTGTGTTAGCTATTATTTCTAAGTATTCTCTTTTTCTCTTCCTCAGTAATGACATAGGGAATGAAAATTTGCGAAATCAAATCAACCAAGAAAATAAAATGCAAATAAGGTGAAGAAAATGAAGATGTCTGGACTATACACTCCATAGATTTTGCCAGGAAAGCGCTGGATTGAAATCTTCAGGGCCGACGAAAAGTAGTCATACCTAAGAACACTTGAAAAATGACAGTACTGGACGTAGGAAGAGAAACGGGGAAATTCTAGCTTGAAATCAACGCATTAGTGAGCAGTAGAGTTCGCTGGAAGTACTTCATAAAGGCCCTATGTTCCTCTTAAGAATTTCAAAACTAGTGTGAAAGTAACCCGATCAGATAGGCAAAACGGCTTGTTATATGTATACATTTATTTAGTCGTTTATTGTATTTATTATTAACTTTATGAAACTTCAGTTCAATGTGAAATTTTTGGCGATATGCGATAGATCTATATTTTACTTATTTTGCCGTGAAACATGAAACTAGTTGGAATTTTACAGAATTTTCAAACAAAAATGTGAGTACAATAATTTTACGCTAGGTTAGTGATTTTCAAATATGGTAGGAAAGCTCAGTGAATCTTTAAATGTGCACATTAAATGTATACCACGAGCTCTTAATATTTTATTTTTATGATAAATTTCATTACTTTTCAAATTTATTGGATAGTTTCTAAAATATAAAAATTATGGCTAACGGGGCGAATGCTCAATGTGGAATTTAATATTTTTAAGCTTTTTTATGTCAGTTTCACTGCTTGCAGAAGCTTAATTGAATAATTTCCAATTAATACACATTCTACTTTACATTTCATGTTCTGCATGCATTAATGGATCAACAAATACTGACATTTCAATCAGTTGATTCAGTGGCGTTCTCCCTAACAGTGATCTGATCTGTAATTATTTCTAGACACTTTAGAATTATGTGGTTGTATTTTTTGTGTTTTGTACAAAGTTATTTGATTAGAACTGACTAACCTAAAATACTTATATCTAAAACTCTTACAGAGGAGGTAGTTAGCTGTTTTGAGTATTCTTCACATACGATTACCAATCAGTGCGATATTACTGTGTTATCAGATTACACTATCATCGGAGTTCTCTTACTGAATTAAAATTACTTCTTTCTTTTTAGTCTTATTTTAATCGGTAAATATTATCAACCTTGCTTCTTCTTGTTAAACGGTTATATATATTTTTTTTTTGAACCTATTCTCTATCCTTCCATTGTTGGATATAGGTCTCCCCCAGTTCTCTCCATCTTTCCCTATCTTGAGCTGTTCTCTGCCATGTGGGACCTCCTTGTTTCCTGATGTCATCTTTCCACCTCATCTGTGGTCTGCCTCTTGATCTCTTTGCATTGTATGGACGCCACTTTCCGATGGCATTGTTCCATCGTCCGTCTTGGAGACGTTCATTGTGTCCAGCCCATTTCCATTTCAGTATTGCTGCTTGTTCTGTCGCGTCTACTGTCTTTGTTCTGGTTCTGATCCACTGGTTACGTTTTCTATCTCTAAGTGATACATCCAACATTTGTCTCTCCATCGCTCTTTGTGCCTTCCTTATCCTATCCAAATTGGCCTGTGTAAATGTCCATGTCTGTGCTCCGTAGGTGAGCACCGGTATGATACAGGAGTTATATACCTTGCTTCGTAAGTATAGAGGGATTGTTTGATTTTTTAGAACGTAAGAAAGTTTGCCGAACGCTGCCCATCCCATTCTTACTCGTCTCGATATTTCGGCTGTTTGATTTTCTCTATTAGCTCTGATTGCTTGTCCTAGATAGATATACTCATTTACCTGTTCTATTTTTTCTGTTTTTATTTTTATTGCCTCTTGGTCTTCCGTGTTTGTCATTACTTTTGTTTTGTTGAAGTTAATTTTTAGGCCTTTTTGCAGTGATTTTTCATGAAGTTCATTCAGCATTAATTCCAGTTCTTGTCGTTCCGAGGAGATCAGGAGTATATCATCCGCATATCTAAGGTGATTTAGGTATTTTCCGTTAATACATATTCCTCTGTTTTCCCAATCTGTTGATTTTATTATGTCTTCGAGGGTCAAGGTAAACAGTTTAGGTGAAATTATATCGCCTTGTCGGACTCCTCGTTTAACTTTTATATTATCCGTTATTAATTTGTCGTCCAGAATTACGGTCATGGTTGCGTTTTGGTAAATATCATGTATCAATTGTCGGTATCTTTAATCTATTCTACTATTGACCAGAGCTTCTTCAACCGCCCAGTGTTCAATGCTGTCGAAAGCCTTTTCATAATCTACGAATGCTAAGTACAGCGGAAGGTTGTATTCATTGGTTTTCTCAATTAAGATTTTAAGCGTATGTAGATGATCGATTGTGCTGTATCCTTTTCTGAATCCGGCCTGTTCCACTGGTTGGTAGTTATCAAGTTTATAGGTTAGTCGGTTGTTTATTATTCTTGTGAAGGTTTTATATAGTTGTGACAAAAGGGAAATAGAACGGTAGTTGTTTAGGTCTGTTCGGTCTCCTTTCTTATGTATTAATATTGTGTTGGCATTTCTCCATTGTTTGGGTATTTTACCTTCAAACAGACATTTGTTGAACAGTATTTTTAGCATTTTTTTTATCGTGTCTCCTCCTTCTTTTAGCAGTTCCGCCAGTATTTTGTCCTCACCGGCCGCTTTATTTCTTTTCATGTCGTTTATGGATTTTTCGATTTCATCTTCAGTTATTTCTGGTAATACCTCTGAGCCAACATTTTGTATTTTCCTCGTGAGATTCTGTTTAGATGATAGTGGTGGGTCATTTTTAGAACTGTATAGGTCTGTGTAATATCTTTCTTACGGTTATATACCAATTAGAAATAACCGTTCTTCGATCTTCTAACCTAAAGCAATTGTTGCCACATATGACTAGATTGTGACAAAAAATTTATAATCATTTTCTTTAACACACTTCGAGAATGGATCACTTCTATTGGTTTTTCCCAATGACGTATAATATTATATAGACTAAGCAGTCCCCTATTCTCGCTATATAATCGGGTGTCCGAAAGATCTCCGCTCAAGGTTGAAGGTATGTTTACCAGAACAGCGGCGTGCTCATTTATATGTTAATGACAATAATTATTTTTTTAATTAAAATTAAATATTTATGATTTCTTTTTGTTCCCGTCTATAAGAGAAATAATTATTTTGATAAAATAGTATGGCATTTTACTAAAATAGTAAGTAAATAACTCTCAACAATTTAAAATAAAATTTGCTTGTCACATAAAATATGTAAACACACAAAATGGCGAAAATGTTTTCATACGTCCATGATGTTTTCAAACACAAGATCAACTTCGTGATGCTTCGTAAGAAATCATGAACTTCGTGCATCTTCGTATCAAAACAATAACAAAGGTATTTATGTTGTGGACACTTTTTAAAGCGTTCACCGGGTCTATATATTATACGTCATTGGTTTTTCCTCATCGTGAAACACCCACACAGCGGATTGGGTTAATATTGTATTTTTATATTTCAGTGGAAAGCACACGATGCTATTGTCCTATGCTTAGCGTGGAGTTCAGTTTCCGAGCTAATAGTGTCTGGTGGAGAAGATTGCAAGTATCGTGTATGGGATAGTCAAGGGCGGTTAATGTTTTCAAGTGGTTTTCATGGAAATCACATAACATCAGTGGCATGGTCGCCCGTTGGTGACCTATTTGCTGCCGGTACATATAATACTTTGAGGTTATGCGACTATTCAGGGGTAAGTACTTATACTTTTGAAAATGCTTTTATAAATTATATACACAAGTTCCCAACAGTTTATTTTAAAATAAATTAATTTTATCATTATATACATAACATTATTGTTAAAATCGTGTAAATTTTGTTTATATGGCGTGTCACTCACTATATGACGCACATTATATGCATCACACAGAATTTGGTATATTTGTTAATTCTAATTCATTATAGTGGTCCCGATCTTTAGACAAACCCAACACCGGCTGTATTTACAAGATGGCCTGGTCTGCAGACGGAACTCAACTTGCTGGTGCCTGCGCCAATGGCCAAGTGTTATTTGCCCACGTAGTGGAAAGAGAAGTCCACTACCAGAATTATACTGCTTTGGTCACTGAAAAGAAGCTTGTTACTGTTAAAAATATTTTGGATGACACAACAGAACAATTGGAATTACCTGAACGAGTTATACAGCTGGCGATGAGATATGAAAATTTGGTGCTTACTACTCCCACTCAGTGTTATATTTATAATACTAACAATTGGAATACTCCAGCGATTTTCGACTTAAAAGATGGATCAGTTATCTTATTGTTATTAGCAGAAAAGTACGTATTTGTTTATCTTTACTGTAACGCATTGAGGTTTATTTGATGTTCACCTTATTCGATTTTTAGGGTTAAATTTGATATAATGGAATGCTTTATATTTCCAGAATACATTTTATGATTACCTAATCGAATTAATGAATAGCCTAATCCGGCACTGGCCAAAATATTTATTACCCTGAATAGCTAAGCTGCTCTGAAATCTACAACTTATGTGTCCATAACAGCTTTTAAACAGTCCTTTAAGCAACTTTGTTGTGGGTGCCAAAGCATAATGGAATTGTTGGTTACGAGATATCTGCTAGTTTTTTTTTTAAGAATGATCTAATGATTTGATGTTCACCTTATTCGATTTTTAGCGTGAAATTTGATATTTTTTTGTGTGTGTTTTTGGCTTGGACAATTGTCATTCAGCCAGTCTCAATCAAGATAAGTTTATTAATGAAGTGTGTGTGTGTCTGTGTTTGTGTGTGTAGAGTAATTGTCTTGATACTTAGCAAAGTCGACGTCATTGTCTTTGCTAAGAGATGCTAATTGTATCCGAACGTCTGCGGTCCCTCCGGTGAGTACCGATCACACAAGGATAGAAATTATTTTCATTTATTAATTTTTTTAATAAACGAAAATTTCCACCCAGGTGGGATTCGAACTCACGACCTGTAGGTTTAAAGGCAGGCGCTCTTACCACTGAGCCACAGAGGGGGTTAAATTTGATATAATGGAATGCTTTATATTTCCAGAATACATTTTATGATTACCTAATCGAGTTAATGAATAGCTTAATCCGGCACTGGCCAAAATATTTATTACCCTGAATAGCTAAGCTGCTCTGAAATCTACAACTTATGTGTCCATAATAGCTTTTAAACAGTCCTTTAAGCAACTTTGTTGTGGGTGCCAAAGCATAAGGGAATTGTTGGTTACGAGATATCTGCTAGTTTTTTTTTAAGAATGATCTAATAGTGTTTTTATTAGACCAAAATTATTCTGCGGCCTACCAAAATGTCGCTTGGTGATAGATATCCGAAAAAGGGAAAAAGCAACTTGGTGTAGTTTAGTGAGAAATATCGCAGGCTAAGAGCAAGCAAAATGACAATTACAACTTTCTTATCGGTACGCAAAAATACTCTTACAGCTTCAAAAATTATATCTTACTTGACTTTACTTAAACTTAACACTCAGCGATTTGTTGTTCATACAGATTCAATGCATTTTCTCTGGGTCTTAAAACATAATTTCCTTTTTTTGTATTCGTAAGTTATCTGTTATAAACAATTAACAATTGGCACATATGTAAGGGTAACATACTGTTTCAGGTTTGAACATTGTAGTTATCACATCGACTTTGATACTCCTCTATTTCCTGACATTGCTCTGTTTTTTGTTTCTCTTTGACTTCTCTTATCTTTCTTCTGACGATGGTATGTATTCTCTTATATTCTTGGAGATTTTCTTCGATTTTTTAACTGATCTCTTGGAGATTTTCTTCAGGTGTTGTTATTTTATTTCTCTCACTGTTTTTTGTAGTTTGGTCAGACTTTCCTCTATAGTTCTCGCATTTCTGTTGTGATCTTTCAGTTTTCTAATATCAATATCTTCATCGACTTACTTGTAACGTTCTTCATTCTGACTTTGAAATTACCTACAACTGGTACATGATTAGAATTTATGTCTACCCCCGGGTATGATTTCTTTCAAGTAGTAATCAATCTGATTTCTACCCTTTCCACATAATCCTGTCGAAATTTCCAAGTGTACAATTTTCTTGAGTGTAGCTTCTTAAACCAGGTATTCATTATTACCAATCGATTTGCTTCCACAACAATATTCAATGTATCTTCGCGATCATTCCCGTTTCCTAGTCCAGATGGTCTACTGCGTTCTAAACCTCGATGGCCTGGAATCCATACCAGTGTTACATTGTTATGTTCTTCCCGTTTGTAGAGTTCTAGTAGTCATTCCTACACTAGTTACAGTCCACACTAGGGCTTCTAAGAATCCTTTGACATGATATACATTACTTTTAAAGAGCCAGGTTAACTTCTTCTTCTTCTCGTGCCACTCCTAGCGGAGATTGGAAATCATCATGGCTACTGCGACTTTGTTAGCAGCGCGCCTGAAAAGTTCAATCGAACTACACCCGAACCATTCACGTAGATTACGAAGCCACGATATTTTTCTTCTTCCCACACTTCTTTTGCCCTTAATTTTGCCCTGCATGATGTTTCTTAAAAGTTCGTACTTTTCACCTCTCACAATGTGCCCCAAGTATTCCATCTTTCTAGTTTTTATCTCATTTAGAATTTCGCATCTTTTGTCTAAAGTTTGGAGTACTTGCGTGTTAGTGACGCGGTCCATCCATGATATTCTCAGAATGCGCCTATAGCACCACATCTCGAAAGCTTCGATGTTTTTTATGGTCAACTGTTTCAGTGTCCAAGCCTCAACTCCATATAAAAGGGTAGAAAAGACATAACACCGCAGCATTCGTATTCGTAACTTTATATTGATATCACGATTGCAAAAGAGTTTGCGCATTCTATTATAGACTGATCTAGCGATTTCTATTCTACATCTAATCTCTTTTGTTTGATCAGTATCGTCTGTGATCCAAGCACCTAGATATTTATAACAGGGCACACGCTCAATCGTTGTATTGTCAAGATTAGCTCTGATGTTCTTTGATTTCGTGATTACCATAAATTTAGTTTTTTTCAAATTAATTTTCAAGCCGTAACTGTTACAGTATATATTGAAACTTTGAACGAGATGTTGTAGTTCTACTAGCGTTCTCGTTAGGAGAACTGTATCGTCAGCATACCTTATATTGTTGATCGTCTCACCATTTATTATCAGACCAAGATCTTCTTCCTCGAGTGCTTGTTCACAGATAGCTTCACTATACAGATTAAATAAAAGTGGCGATAAGATACATCCCTGTCGGACTCCTCGTCGGATTTGAATTTCTTCTGTTAGTCTGCCCTCAACCTTGACATTTGCTGTTTGATTCCAATATAGATTGCATATAATTCGAATATCTCGGCTGTCTATATTTTTCTTTATTAGAACTTGTCTTAGTGGTTCATGTTGTACTTTGTCAAAGGCCTTTTCGAAATTAATAAAGCAGGCGTAAATTTCTTGGTTCATGTCTAAGCATCTCTGTGAGAGAACGTTCATTGCAAACAGAGCCTCCCTTGTACCCAGCCCTTTTCTGAATCCCATCTGAGTGTTACTGATATCTACGTCTAATTTCCTATAGATCCTATTATGGATTATTTTTAAGAACAGTTTTAGAGCATGACTCATCAAAGCTATCGAACGATATTCGTTGCATTCCTTTGTATTTGCCTTTTTTGCAGTAGTATAAAGGTCGAACGGAGCCATTCCCTAGGTATTATTCCAGTTCTATATATTGTGTTAAATAGATCTAGGAGTATTTTAATAGATTCATCGTCCATAAGTTTGAGCAGTTCTACGGGAATTTCATCAGGACCGGGGGCCTTACCACTTTTTGCTTGTTAACAATAAACCTTAAATAATTTCTATATAAATAAAGAATTATGTTTCAGACACATGTTGGTGGTGGAAAAAACTACTGTTGGCATTTACAACTATCAAGGAAGGTTAATAGCGTCTCCGAGATGGCCAAACATGAGACCTGATCATTTGAAAAATGCACTCATAACATTGTCCTCCGATACATTAGCAGTTCGAGATTCAATTGATTCAAAAAGTTAGTATTATAACGTGTTTAACAGTAAAATGAACGGTTCTAATTTATATAAACTATTTATTTAAAGTTTGCAATACGATATCCTGGTATCAACCAACTTACCTATAAGAGTGCCGCATTTATATAACGAATACATCATTCTAGAATTATCTGGAGTAATCCACCTCTATTTTTACTTATATAAACGCCTCGTTCTGTGAGATGGTCGATACATCTATAAGGATTTCGAACACGCATTATGGTTCTAAGAGATGCAACCGTTATATAGGGTATGTCGGAATCAGTTTGTTCTTTACACTGCTCGCCTCTTAGATCTAAGTAACCCGATCAGCAATTCTATATGTAGTCCCAGGATGCAGCTCTCTCTCTCTCCAGCTCTGCATAAACATCTCAGGAAGAAATAACGGTCTACTGTCCTTGAAGGACAGTCATTCGTACACCGAATTTTTCGGAAGATTGCTTCAAGCATGCTTCTGATAATCTTGTAATCCAGATTCTCTAGTGCATGGTCTATCTTTGGTAAGGATAAATTCCTGATGTCATAATTGTACACAATTTTCTTTAATTTAGTTGAAGCCTGCCATATGTTTTCGTAGCTTTCCTGTCTATATAAGACTTCCTGGTAAGCATCTTCTGACCGCTTCTTCTTCTTTGATTGCCTCTTCTATCGGAGATTGGATATCATCATGGTGATACTAATTTTATTTACTGCTATTTTGAACAATTCGTTAGTGGTACAGCCAAACCACTCTCTTAAATTTCATCCAGGACATTCTTCTACGGCCTGGATTTCTGCGTCCTTGGATTTTTCCTTGCATTATATTTTGTAAGAATATGTAATTTTGTCCTCTCATCATTAGCAGTATTTTAATCGCAGTATTCTTCCAACTTTAAGCTGCTGACTTTCCAACTCGTCTAAGCAACCAAACTAATTATTGAATATGAACGAGATTTCTTTGGTCATCTCGAGTTCTTGGGCAACACAGTGGGCTAAAAAGACGTTTTCCGGAACACTAAAAAGATCCTGTTGAAGTTCTGGTGTGACGCCAAATTTAGCACTCTTTCTTTTTGTGTAATTTGACCTAAATTTCTTCAAGCTTGGTCGCCGGTCATTTTTGATCTCATGTTGAAAGGTCCGTACTTCTTAGGTTTCATTTGAGCTAGCAAAAGACGATTTATGTGAACAACTATTGGTTTACCTTTCAGTAACTTCCTAATTCGGTATATTACATTCTTTATTATCTTTTTAATTGTATACAGAACTTCCCATTATCTTTGCAGTTTCGGAGATAAGCCTCGATGACGTTGGAGATTATAAAGCCAAACAAGATCACCTCACCATCATCATCAATGGTGCTACAGCCCTATGAAAGAGCCTCGACCTTCCCAAGTCTCTTCCCAAATCTCTTTGATGTTCGGATAAAAGTTTAGACAGGTGTTTACCCATCATTCGGACTATCCTCTCGACCATTCTATCTGACTGGGAATGCAGGGGTTTTTTTCTGGCTTATTGATGCCAGAACAAAATGAATGCGTTCTCTAAGTGTTGACATACGTAGCAGAAACACTTACTTTAACCAAAGCCTCGGCTACCAAACTAAGAGTCGCCCAGAGAAGATTGAAGCGGTCGATGTTGAGAATAACTCTGCGAGCCAAAATAAATAACGAAGAGGTCAGGAGAAGAACCAAGGTGGCTGATGTCATCGGAAGAATATCCAGACTAAAATGGAGATAGGCAGGACATATAGCTATAATGACAGATGGACGATGGACAAAGAGGTTATTGGAATGGAGGTCAAAGGAAGACAAGAGAAGCGTCGTCGATCGACCACATATATACATGCACACATTTGTATTTATTTAATTTGATAAGACATTATTGTGACAAAGTAAAACAACTTAAATTTTAAAAATACTTATTTATTTCAGCTATTCATATAGTAGATCTATCAAATAATAGAACCTCGGCAGAATCTACCCCGATTCAACACTCCACGCCAATTATGCAGATATCACTGGATCAGCGGGGTGAAACATTGTCAAGAAATTTAGCAGTTCTAGATCGAACAAGAGATCTATTTTTGGTTAACGTACGATCACAAAACAAGAACTTTACCAAATTGGGTAAGTTTTTACAAAACGTTAAAAGCAAGTAAGATGTATAGATAAACATAAGTAATTTCCAGGACGAAAAATTGAATCTTTTCAATGGAATGCCACTGACAATATAATGGCAGCCATTCAGGATACAAAACTGGTTATTTGGTATTGTCCAACTGCTTGCTTTAATCCCAAGCTATTGAGGTTATGTTCTTTTTACAATGACTCCTCTGAATTGGGCAGCAGTCCTAGAATAAATGATTTTGTTGGAAATATTGTATCGGTGAGAAGAGCAGACGGATCTCTTATTAATGTCCCAACGTCTCCGTTTCCCAGTCTACTGCATAAGTAAGTTAGTGGACCAATTCAATAAAATTCTAATAACTTAATTAATTGTATCTCAATTTATCTAATCGGTACGTTGCTGAGGTTTTTTCACAATTTATAATATCCCACTCTTGTCTCACCACTTTTAATTATATATAAAGGTCGAAGGCGAATGAAGTCGAAATGATTACCATCATCGAACGGCTAAGCCGAATAAGTGAAGAATTCGGACTTCAAATCAACACCAGAAAAACAAAAATAATGATTGTAGACAGAGCAAATAATAATCTACCGCATATACGCCAAATAGGGATTTTCGAAGTAGTCGACAGATTTGTATACTTGGGCTCTCTGATAACCAACAATGGTGATTGTTCCTCAGAAATCAAACGTAGACTAGGAATGGCCCGAACCGCAACTGCTAAATTAATTAAAATATGGAAAGACCGAACAATAACAAGGAATACTAAGCTTAGGTTGGTCAATGCCCTTATTTTTCCCATTGCTACATATGCAGCTGAAACATGGACCCTTAAAAAAATCGATAGGAGTAAGATCGAAGCTTTCGAAATGTGGGTATATAGAAGAATTCTACGCGTGTCCTGGACAGAACATAGAACCAACCTGTCAATTCTGGAAGAGCTTCATATAAAAGACAGGCTACTAAAAAAAGTAAACCAAGCATACCTAACTTAGTTCGGCCACATAGCTAGAAGAACGGGCACCATGGAACTATTGGTAGTAGAAGGTAAGGTAGAAGGCCGAAGACCAAGAGGAAGATCTCCAATACGATGGGTGGACCAAATGAAGAGTTTGGTGGGAAAATCCCTACATGAAGCCGTCCATATGGCACAAGATCGCAGTCAATGGAGACAGCAGACTAATAATATTTAGGGTGTCACTACGCCCTGACAAGGGCTAAAGGATTAAGGAGGAGGGAAGACGAGGAGGGCCTCCATGACTGCCGTTGGTATGTCCTTTGTCTCGGAGTCACAGTAAGTCTTTTTTCGTTTGAGATTACATGTTTTTGATGCATCTTTGGCCATCATACCACTGATGCATATGTAATTATAGATTTTACTTATAATATGTTATAAATCCAATATAATATGTCTGGTTTTTAAACCACACAGTTTTCTATGAGTGCGTCTGACTACCATTAATATATTTACCGTTCTCTTGGTTACCTACTCGTTCTATCTGCTGATTCCAAGTAAGCCTTGAGTGTAATATTACCCCAAGATACATTACTTTACTCACCAGATTCAGATGTATACCATTTAGCTTTAGAGGACCCAGTACCCCAATACTGGACCCACCAGTAATGTTGCGCATATCACACAGGTCCTTACCATGCAGTCTGCCCATCTTGTTTCGTCCATTCCTTTTAGATAGTCCCTTCGTAGGAGATGTTTTCGAATGTACCCTCTATATCAAAAAATGCACCCAACTCTTGTTTTTCTAGAACATACACCACCCGCTGTACGAGATATTACAGTGCGTGATTTATCGGACTTTCAACCGATGTCGGCCTCAGAGACTTGACTTTTTCCTGTCCGGTTTTGAAAGGTTTGGATATAAAAACCACTACCCCAGTGCTAAGCTAGCCTGTAGTATTTTACATAATTTTTCTCTAGAAGCTAATTTCCCTTCTGTAGAAGTATTGGATTAATCCTAAGGGTTAATTTTCCACTTGATTTTATCCTGGTTCACCACTTCTTTTGCCATACGCCAATTTTCTCCAGAAACTTAAGTCAGGTTAAGGTTAAGGAATACTTATCTGGGGGTCTCTAGAGAGAACTTTTGAACAATGCTGTCTTCGCTATTTTCTTTTTGCTATTCTCAGTTTGTTATCACCTTCAGTTACAGCTTTACGTTAATGGTCCCACTCGCCAGAACTTTTGGTAAAGCTAAATTTTCTTCTAAATTCTGTCATTTGAAATTAGTGATGGTCTCACAAGTACCAATAAAGAAAACACAGAATTTTGGAAACAAATATATTTATTTTTCAAGATAATCCCCTTTCAGCTTTATACACTATTCACAGCAATGTTCAGTAAGTTTCACTTTTTCACAGTTGGAAAACTTTTGACCACTGACCCATTTTCTACTTTGAGAACTAAAATAATCCGAGATGGCTACATCTGACAAATAGAAATTTTGGCCATTGTAAAAATGGATGTGTGAAATTTTGAATCAACACTTTATTCTTAGCCAAATGCAGCCAGTTTTGCTTGTTTTCGCTTAAACCTTGCAATCAGTTTAAATAAAAACTCATCGTTGATAGTGTTAAGCCCAATCCTTTGCTACGTTACTGATCAACGATTCTAACGCGTTCGATAAAGATCCCGATATTCTGTTCGAAGCGAGAATTAGCGCCGTCTAGAGAATTCGACTGGATTCCGGAAACGGTTCGAACAGATAGATAGAAATATAAAGAAATATATGTATATGAGAAAATTTAGATTTCAGGGTCAGTCGATAAAATAAATTTGTACTTTTAAGTAAATAAATGGTATAAATTAATTGTGTTTTTAGTGTTAATATTAGAAGACTGTAAATAAATTAAAATAAACATCTCGTGGCAGCGCGTTCCATCCCTTTATAAACTAAATTGCCTTAAAAAAAGCATGTAATTAAACTACATTTAACTTCTATAGTTGTAAATCTTTATAGTATTTATATTTGAATGAAAAACAAAGTTCTATTAAAAACTGTTATTTTTTCTAGTAACACGGTATTTTTTCACCTCTTTAATATATTATTTTCAGATGTATATTGGACAATCGATGGACGGATGCGTTGAATCTCTGTCGTTCAACGAACAATGAGACCACATGGGCATGTCTTGCTATTCTTGCTGTTCAATCAAGTGCAAATACAATAGATATAGCAGAAGAGGCTTTTGCAAATATTAATCATTACGATAAAGTTTACTTTTTGCAGCATATAAAGGTATCACATTTAGTAGTTAGAGTCAACAATAAATTATCATTCCCATATCCAAAATATTATAATAGCGAATATACTAGTTCCTTACATCGATTATGTAGTTGGTATGTCATCACCTTTTTCGCTCTATGCTAGTTTTAAAGAAAGAGAATATTACATTGTTATCAGTGTCGGACTGGCTCAAAAAAGGGGTCAACCTTAAACATAAATGGAAGGCGCCAGGCACCCTCTCCTAAGTATTTTAAATCCAACTTTTTTTGAAATTCTAGTGCATGTAAAGTACTCTCGTACTTTAAAGTAAATCAATATTATTTGTGACTTTTTTTAAGTTTCCGCTCGTCTTAGGGTTCAAGATTCACATCCATATGTCAATATTGGGAATATTAAGCAGTTGATCAACATGATTTTTTTAGAGTTCGTGAAATTGGAGAGTCCAATTAACTCTTCTTGACTATTTGCAAGAAGGGCTGTGTCGTCTGCAAAACGAAGCTATTTTATTTTTCGGTCATTTATTGAGGTGCCCTTTTCCTATCTTTCAAGCGCTATTCTCATAGTATGCTTCCCATGCGTATTAAATAATTGTGGATACAGTATACATCCTTGTCTGACACCTTGTTCTGGATGGATTTCGTTTGAGAGTGTGTCAAGTAACTGTTCCAGTAATGTGTTTGTATAGTTCGGTTATATGCGAAATTAAGTGTTGTGGTACGCCCATTTCTTTTAGTATTTGCCATAAGTATTGCCATTTGACCCTATCGAACGCTTTGCGATAATCTATAAAACAAATGTATAGTGGGATATTGAATTCCCTAGATTTTTGTTCTCAAATACCTCTACCTTTGGTAAATCCAGTTTTCTCTAGTGATATTTCTCTTTTTAGGAAAGTTTTCAGTCTCGCATTGATTATGTGTAGCATTATTTTGCTGGCATGTGAGAGAAGCGAAATGGTTTTGTAGTTGTCGCATTTATGAAAGCTGCCTTTTTATGTATTGTCGTTATTGAAGATTTTGTCCAGTCGTCAGACCATTTCTTGGAATGCCATATATTGTTACAGAGTAAGTAAGGCAATTTTATTCCGGTTTCTTTTGTAGCATTGAGAATTTCTGCTGTTAACAAATCTGGAACTGGTGCTTTGTTTACTAAGTTTACTGATCGCCAGTCTTATTTTGTTCTCAAGTATGTTAGGTTCTTCTTCGATTTCTTCAGGAGTTTGGTCAATAAGTTCCTATCCTTGATCGTCAACACGTCAAATAAAAGACACAAAAAGCAAGTGAAAGCACCACCAGACATCTCTGAGGAATCATAAGACCTTGATTTGTCGAATATATATCAGGATGAGGAATTGTTCAATATCGTCTTTAATGTGAAACCATCCCTTTATATACAAACGTCGAATGAAATTTATTCAATATGTAGAGAAATTGATAAGGATAATGAACTTTTATTCCACTGTATCATCATCATCATCATCATCACTGGCTCGACAACCCTTTTTGGGTCTTGGCCTGTTCAAGGGTTCTTCTCCATTCTGACCTGTTTCGTGCTTTTTTTTCTAGTTTTTAATTTTTAATGTTGTTATATCATTTTCTATTTGTTCTACGTATCTCAGCTTCGGTCTTCCTCTTATTCTTTTTCCTACTGGCACTTGTTTGAATATTTTGTTTGGTATTTCGCCTTCTTCCATTCTTTCCACATGTCCAATCCAACGTAGCCTTCCTATTTTAATGAATGTTATGATATCCGGATCCTGGTATATGTTGTATAGTTCAAAGTTATACCTTCTCCGCCAAATCCCGTTTTCTTTTGTGCCCTTATATATGTGTCGCAAGATTTTTCTTTCAAAGGTGGCTAATAACGTTTCCTCCCTTTTAGAGAGTGTCTAGGTTTCTGAACCGTATGTGAGTACCGGTCTTATTAAGGTTTTGTATATTTGGCATTTTGTTTTTCTTGAGACGTTATCTGATCTTAGTTGCCTAATTAAGCCATGGTAACATTTATTGGCAATAAATATTCTCCTCTTCACTTCCTCTGCAACGTTGTTATCAGACGTAACTAGGGATCCTAAGTATGTAAAGTTTTTTACCGCCTCAATGTTGTATTCTCCTATTGTTAAATTTGGCAGCTGCCTTATTTGTGCGTTTTTATTTGCAGGCATATATTTTGTTTTTGTCTGATTGATTTTAAGACCACTATTTTTTGCAGCTCGTTCTATTTGAGTGAATGCCTCTATCATTTCTCTTCTTGATCTTGCGATTATGTCAACATCATCTGCAAATGCTAGTACTTGCACGCTTTTATTAATTATTGTTCCTCTGGTATTAACTGTTGTGTCTCTTATTATTTTTTCAAGTATGATGTTGAATAATATGCATGATAGAGCGTCTCCCTGGCGTAGTCCCTTCTTCACATCTATTGTTTCCGTTAATTCGTTTTGTATCCGGATTTTACTTTCTACTTTTAGTGTTTCTTTTATCAATTCTATTAGCTGTGTTGGTATATTAAATTCTTTCATTGCTTTTGTTAGGAATTCTCGGTTTATATTGTCATATGCGCTTTCGAAGTCTATGAAGAGATGATGTGTCTCGATGTTATATTCACTTGTTTTTTCAAGGATCTGTCGCAGAACAAATATCTGGTCTATTGTTGACTTCTGTCTACAGAAGCCACATTGGTATTTGCCAACTATTTTTTCAGCGTATGGTCTAAGTCTTTCATACATTACATTGGACATTATTTTGTATGCCGCATTCAACAGTGTGATTCCACGGTAGTTTTCACATTCTAACTGGTTTCTTTTTTTATGTAGTGGTACAATAATGCCGCTATTCCACTCCTTTGGCAGCTGTTTATTCAACCATATCTTTCTTATCAGCTCATGTATGGCTTTAAGTAATGCGTCTCCTTCTTTCAGTAGCTCCGATGATATTTGATCCGATCCCGGTGATTTATTGTTCTTTAATTTGTCCACTGCTGTTCTAATCTCTGCTATTGTTGGTGGACTCTTTTCTCTGTTGTCTGCTTGGTCTAATGGTATATCAGGGTTCATCTCCGTCCTATTCACCCCAAGCTTTTCCTTAAAATGTTCTGTCCATCTTCTAAGTATCTCTTGCTCTTCTGTCAATATATTACCCTCCTTATCTTTACACATCGTTGTTCTCGGTTTTAACTCTTTTCTGCTTTTGTTGAGTTTCTGGTAAAATTTTCTTGTCTCTGTTGGTTTACTTAGTTCTTGTAGTTCTTGAAGTTCTTTGTTGATATATTCTCTCTTCTTTCTTCGGTGAATTTTCTTTTCTTCTTTACGTAGTTGTTTATATTCTTCCTCTGCTTGTCGGGCTTATTCCACTGTATACTATCTCCAATGTAAGGTAAAAATGAAACATGGTAAAAAAAATATTTACAAACCCTGATCATGTTTTTACATATATAATATATAAATATATATATATATATATATATATATATATATATATATATATATATATATATATATATATATATATAATTACCCTTATATTGGGAATCGTGTGCAAATACATCTTGTTACATTTGTCGTAACAAGGTTTTACTGAGTCTGTTTTTAAACCCTTATCTAGAAAACATAGACCATTGTAATTCACTAAATTCTTCTCTTTGGTTTAACATTTTAAGATTTACAGCTACATGAGATTTTAAGTTTTAACAATTTTGGCTTACTCCACTCATCCCTAATCCTTTGTTTTCCTTATTCCATTAAATTTAGTTTTAGATCAAATAATCCGAATGTATCGGTTATTTTAAAAGTTGCAATTGTGCTTCCCATACTTTAAGCTTTTCTAATAATCCTATTACATACGGTATTGTTATCTTACTCGAATCATTTGACAATCAAGTCGTTCAGGATTTAGTTTATTTCTGTATTTTTGAATTTTCTCTATTCTTCAAATTTCTTATTTTTAATTGCCAATTGCAATCATTTTTACCAAAATAAACATTTACAGAGTTACTTTTCGCATTAATGCTAGTTCTCTAAATGTAGTTTTATAAAAACTAGTTTTTTCATTGGTCATACGTTACGACATAATTAGGAAACATAATATATTAGTTATTATTCGTATGTTAAATCAAGATAATAAAATATTTAACTGATTACTTTAGGATTTACCCACACGAGCTGAACAGAAATCGCAAATGGCTTTACTCGGAGGCAAACATCAGGATGCTGAATCGACTCTTTTGCATAATGGAATGGTCTTTCAAGCTATCTATATGAATATTAATCTATATGAGTGGAATAGGTGAGATCATTACCAGTACTTACGTTGTTTCTAATAGTAATTAATTTACCCTACTAATTGTTATTCAATCATTTCTGGCAAATGCAGAGTTGTCATTTTTACGAGGTCTTTCATACGCGTCAGTGCACGGTTTAAAATGTGCCTTAAGACCTTAATTAAATAACTCACAGTGGCCCTAAAAAACTAATATCTAAATTTAAACGGTATTTAAAAAAAATCTAACTCTACTATGTTGCACGATAACTTTACTAAAAATACACAAAAAGCTTTAATTCCGCGTGCAAATGGGGATATTCAGGGGCGTGCGGTGTATGGAAGTCAGGTAGCAAGCAGATTTCCTAGGTTTCCGTAGTAATAGCGTACTAGCTGAGTAACTGGGAATATTTAACAAAAATAATTTAAACCAACACACATATATAAGCTGCCTTTTAAGCTGCATACGAGAATTATGTAGAACGAGCAACGAGCTCGTTTTGACCCTGCGCAAATCTTTAGCTTTCCTGTTCGTAATTCTACGTTGGTAGTCTTCAGAGTTGCTTCTCCTGCCTTATGTAAAAATAACCCGGGTTATGCACTGAAAAGCGAAGGTTAAGTTGACCGTATTTGTGGCAATTGATTACGAAGTTTTGGCGAATTTAAATTTGGAGATTTACTACATCGATTAACAATAGCGTCTTTGTCGACTGATTTTGTGGAATCAGCTATAGTGTGTAAATGTGTAGTATGTTTCTTATTAGAAAAACGCTTTAGTTCGTTGAATTTTTACTGCTTTTTAATTAAAGGTAGGTCAAAGCCTGAAATGAAAAATCTCACTACCAAAATATAAACTTGCATCAGACATTTTAATTCGGAAAAATCTTACGAACAATACGAGTGACTAACTGGTTGTGAATTTAGGAATAAACTCTTTTGCTAGCGTTGTTTACTGTTTGTGAATGAAAATGGTGTTTGGAATCATAGTAGTTTTGGCGATTTAAACAATTTCCATAAGGTATTCAAACGACATGTCATGTCTAAAGCTCACTTGCAGGCCGTCATCAAAGAGAACGTTTTTGAAGTATAGAATAGAACACACTTTGGATAATTCATTAAAAGTGAATCATCAAAAACATAATAAATTAGTTCATAAAAATAGGGACGTGTTGAAAAGACTTATTGACGCTGTGTGTTTTTTTTATCTTTCCATTAAATTGGGTTCAGAGGTTATGACGAAACCAGTACATCAGCAAATAGGGGCAATTACATGGATCTTGTTTTACTAATTTCTAAGTACGATCCTTGTTAAAAAACTCATGTAGAATAGTCCAGTGTGTTTCAAGGCACCTCAAATCGAATTCAGAATGATTTGATTTCTGCTTCAAACAAAATAAATTAAATGAAATTAAACAAACATGCTTCATTGTAATTATTTTAGATGAAACAACTGATTTTACCAATTTATTATATGACGGAATTATACAGGAAAGATTTTTAGGTTTTATAAATGTATCAGAAGATAGAACGGCAGACGCATTATATGAAATTGTTTGTGAACTTTTAAAATCCATTAATGGTAATGACAAACTAATTGCCCAAAGTTATGACGGCGCTGCGGTTACGGCTCGGCATTTGAGGGTCAACAATCGAAAGTGCGAGAAACATGTCCTAGTGCGATATTTATGCACAGTTTTGCCCACAAACTAACTAAACTGCCCAGTTTTATCCCAATCGGTCATGCAGATCAAAAAATGCAAAGTTTTTTTTGCAACTTTAAGTGGAATGGCTGTTTTCTTTTCTAAATCCTCTAAACGAACTCAAGCTTTAGATGCAATTGTAAAACGAAGACTACCAAAAGTTGCATTGACACGATGGAATTACAACGCCAGACTAGTACAGTAAAACTTCCTTTAACCGAAAACTTTTTAACCGAAACATCGTTTAACCAAAACAGCTGACAGTTTCAATAATTTCGTCAATAAAAAGTTAATTTTTATCGCAAAACGTACACAATTTCATTAATTTCACTCACCGATTGATGCAGACGTGTGTTGGGAAATCAAAAAACTAAGAGCTCTAAAAGATATTTGAGCACTTCCAGTTATAGAAGCCAAAAAAGCTCATGTATTTCAACCACTTTATTTTCAAAATGGTTCGAAAATGAATTCATCCCAAGTGTAAAATCCTTTTTAAAAAAAAAAAAACCTTCCCATCAAAGCAGTGTTGCTTGTTGACAATGCGCCAACTCACCCTCAAAATCTATACAATTTTTGCCACCGAATGTCTTGAGCTTAATTCAGCTGTTAGACCAGGGAGTAATAGAGATATTCATGAGACATTATAGAGGAGCATTCTTAAGACATCTGTTATTACAGAAGCTGAATTAATCCAAAAGTTTGAATGTGTTGCTTGTGTGAGTCCATATCAAATAGGTAACGAAATAATAATAAGACTTACTCACAATCAATTTAATTTAACAATCTGACGACCGGTTTCGCTTTCTACAATTTGCAAAGCATCTTCAGGTCGAGATACAAAGTTAAACTAATGCTGCAATAAAATAAACCCAATTAGGGTGGTGTCTCATAAAGATAAAATAAACAAATAAATTAGTTCATACAAATTATAGTAATTATGCCAATATTACATGTCTGTGTTTTCAAAATGAATAATTTGAATATATAAAAGGTATTAACAGACAAGGTAAGACCCACAATTGGTATAAAGTAGCAATCTTATATTGTAATAAATTAATAAATGAGCAAATAAATAAAACAAAACAAACATTACTTACATGCCGGTACTCTATTAATTGATGGATGGTAGGTCATGGTTGCAAAAATCATGTATTGTTGATTATAGAACTTTAATGTGCTATTGCAGTTGTTTTGACAATAAACGGGAAGTTCTTGAGGAGAACAGATTTGATCCAATGAATTAGAGATAGGTATATTGTGGTTGTTTGTCAGATGAAAGTGATGTTCTTTACTACAAACAACCACAATATACCTATCTCTAATTCATTGGATCAAATCTGTTCTCCTCCAGAACTTCCCGTTTATTGTCAAAACAACTGCAATAGCACATTAAAGTTCTCCAATCAACAATACATGATTTTTGCAACCATGACCTACCATCCATCAATTAATAGAGTACCGGCATGTAAGTAATGTTTGTTTTGTTTTATTTATTTGCTCATTTATTAATTTATTACAATATAAGATTGCTACTTTATACCAATTGTGGGTCTTACCTTGTCTGTTAATACCTTTTATATATTCAAATTATTCATTTTGAAAACACAGACATGTAATATTGGCATAATTACTATAATTTGTATGAACTAATTTATTTGTTTATTTTATCTTTATGAGACACCACCCTAATTGGGTTTATTTTATTGCAGCATTAGTTTAACTTTGTATCTCGACCTGAAGATGCTTTGCAAATTGTAGAAAGCGAAACCGGTCGTCAGATTGTTAAATTAAATTGATTGTGAGTAAGTCTTATTATTATTTCGTTACCTATTTAATCCAAAAGTGTTCCCGAAATTCTCAAATCTTCAACAATGAAACATGTGGGTTATAGGTGTGCTGAGTTCTAGGCCAAGATAAACTCTTTAACTTTGGAAAAATGCTGGAACTAACTTTTTGATTGGATTTTGATTGACGATTCTGAAGAAGAAAATGGTAAAGAAACGACAGAAGAAATTAAACCTTTAATAAAAAATTTGCCGTGATGTGACGAAACTAACCAAGATGAGATATGTGAGTGGTTAGTACCCAGAAAGGGAATTCATCGACCAGGACATCATTGATATGGTTCTTCGTCCAGACAACCTAAGCGTATCAGACGACGAAGATGACGACCCAACAGACAACAGGCGGCATAAGACAGATGACGAGATTTTCAATGCCTTAAGGATAAGGATTATACAGTAGGCCTAATTAGTTAGGGACACGACTAGGTTCTTAATTTTTGTTGTCATTGTATAAAGTTTTGTCCTTTTCAGATTGCTTTATGTTTCATCGAACGATGGAATGAGGCAAACTCACGACGTTCTGCAAATGAACGATGGAGATATATAGCTGCAAAACATCGTTGTCAAACGATAACGCAATAGAAAATATAAGATTTCTTTAAAAAAGCATGTTAAACTTGTTCATTTTCCTTAATTTTATTACTTTATTCTGTATTTACTTATTAGAAAACATTACGAAATCACCAGATAATATTTTTTAATACCAATACCTTAACCAAGAATACTAAAAAAAACTATTTCGGTTAACGAAGGTTTTACTGTATTAACAGTCTTAGATCACCGCGGTTCTTTAGATTGAATCATTTGAGAGTGTTTTGGAGAATGGTGAAAAGTGGGATACCGAAACCATAAATGGCTAGAGGATTTTTGGATAGTTTAAAAAATAATTTTAATTTTAATTTTTTAATATTGCTTTTTTCTGAAATATTTCCATTCTCAGATAATTTATTTAATTTATTACAATGTAATATAAACGATATTGGCTCATAAAAAATTATTGAATTTAAAGATGTTATTAACAAAAACAGAGATGGCAAGAAGTTTTGAATTGATATAAGGTTGAATGCTCGAACAAATGAATTTTGATCAAATGAAAGGCAAATGTCGAGCACAGTTTTATTAATTAAATCTTGCCCAAGTACTTTCGCTTCCTAGAGCATCTTCAGGGGCATTTCGTCAATTTTGGCCTATCCAACAATTATCATCATCATCCAACCTCAAGAGTCCACTGCGGAACATAGGCCTCTTCCTCATGTTTCCAACCCCGTCTATCTTGCGCCGCTCTTATCCAGTTTTTATTGAGTTTTCTTAAATCGTCAGTCTATCTTGTAGGTGGTCGACCGACGCTTCTCTTGTCTTCCCTTGGCCTCCATTCCAATAACCTCTTTGTCCATCGCCAATCTGTCATTCTGGCTATGTGTCCTGCCCATCTCCATTTTAGTCTGGCTATCTTCTCGGAGAGTTATTCCTAACATGGACCGCTCCATTCTTCTCTGCGTGACTCTGTTTGGTAGCTGCTGCTTTTGTTAAGGTAAGTGTTTCTGCTCCGTACGTCAAGACTGGGAGGACGCACTGATCAATGCGTCCTCCCATCCAACAATTATAGAATGTCATAAACATAAAATTGTACGTTACACCACACTACATAAGGACAAACACTTTCATCATTAGTTGGCGCTACAGCCCTTCATGAGCCTTGGCCTGCTTCAAAACATTCTTCCATCTTCCCTATCGAGTGTCTGCCTTCTCCAGCCCCTCACTCCAATCTCCCTCGGATCTTCCTGTACATCGTCCAGATATCTGAGTTTAGGTCGCCCCCTTCTTCTTCTTCCGACCGGCCTGTTTAGGATAGTTATTTTAGTGGGATCACTCTCATCCATCCGCATAACCTGGCCCATCCACCTTAGGCGGTTTATTTTGATGGTCTTCACAGTGGACAAACACTTTAAAATTGTTAAAAATAGGCGAAGCTACATTATTGTCGGCATCAGGAGAGAGAATGCTCAGAGAGAGTAAAAGCAACCTGGGCCGAGAGGAAAAAAATAAAATCTTGGCGCACAAAAGGAATGTTATATATTATAAAGCACATAACAAAATTGGAAGCTGATATGTTTTAACTATTATTAAAATCAAATGCCTATGGATCCACGTAGAGTCTGTAAATTTTTATTTAAACTTGATCATGAGGCAATAAGTTAATTTATTTCATCATGTTTTTCAGGGCTCTAGATCTGGCTATTAAACATAAAACTCATATCGACACTGTTCTCTATTTAAGAGAAAAATATTTAAAAGGGTTGGACAAAACTGAGAACAATAACAGATTTATTAGCCTTAACGAAACTGTAAGTACTTAATTTGTTTAATTCCAATAACAATATTTTTGTTTAAGTTAATTATTTATTCTTATCTTATACTACTTTCTCTTTTTTTGTTAAAAACTTTAGTTACTTGAGAAGCTTTTCATAGATCGCCCGGATAATGGAGTTTTGTCTGCTAGTAAGAATAACACAAAAAAATCTTCGTCCGTAATATTTTCTTCTCGGTCTTTATAGTTTTCTCTTTTCTTTTATCTCTTTTTTAACTTCGTTTGATCAAGATCAGTTTTTCGTATTTTCCAATTTCTTTCATTTCAATTATTGATGAATGTTTTAACTCTTACAGTACCGTCAATCCGAGAATTCCCAGTGTCGTCATATGTAATTCAAAGTCTAGTCCCTCCTACACCGCTCTATATTTTCCTGTAGATTGACCCACTTCTTCTTCTTCTTCTTCGTCTAGCCATTCACGTCCACATCTGAACATAAGCCTCTTCAAGTCTTCCTTTCCATTGTTTTTTATTGTACGCTACTTGTAGCCAATTTTTCCCAGCAGTCCTTTTCAGATCATCTGTCCATCTCATAGGAGGTCTGCCTCTGGGTCTTTTGTGTTGGTATGGTCTCCAGGTTAAAATTGATCTGTGCCATTTATTTAGATCGCTCCTAGCTACATGTCCAGCGTATTCCCATTTCAGCTTTAATGCTTTTTGCACCACATCGGTGACTTTGGTTTTCTGTCTTATCCATGTGTTTGTTTTCTTGTCCTTAAGTGATATACCTAGCATTGCTCTTTCCATCGCGTGTTAAGTGACTCTAAGTATATTCATATTCTTTTTTGTGATTGTCCATGTTTGTGCCGCATAAGTTAATATCGGAATAATGCATGCATTAAAAACTTTAGATCTAAGATGTAATTGAATTTGTTGATTTCTGAGTATATAGTTCAGTTTACCGAATGCTGCCCAAGCTAACTTTCTTCTTGACCCACATGTGCATTAAAATCATCTGCTTTTTATTACCGTCTTCTCTGTTGGAATATCTTTAAATGTATCAAAAGATTTCATACTCAAATTTCTCTCACATTATTCTGTCACTAGTTCCTACAACTTATTTCTTTATCTTTTCAATTCACAATAACTGACAAACGTTCAAAATTTCAAAACAACACGGCTGGTGCGCGGAGAATTTGTACGCAATCATTAATACCTTTACGGAATGCGACTGACACTTCGTGTGAAGAAATCAATTATCATTTGTAGGAGTTAGACAGCAAGGCTGCCAGGTCTAGGGATTTATCCCGAATCTAGGGATATTTCAGTATAAAAGGGACAGAGGGATTTTTTTGATATTTAGTGTAAAATCTAGGGATTTTTGACCGGCTCAAATATTTACCCACATAGGCCTATTATAATAACATTTTCTTTAATTCAGGTATAAAACCACTTCGTATTAACAGTATTAAATACACGATCTTTCATTACAACTAATTAAACTAACAGTAAACTACTTAAAGATTCTATTATCAGATGTCGCTAACTGTCCACGTTCTTGGAATCTTTATTTTATGCTACCAAATAGATTTCTGTCAAAAGTAGATTCCTATATATTTTCAGAAAGAAGCAAATTCTGGAGCTGGAATTAGGGGATTTACAAAAGTCCTAGCTTTTATAAAATAAATAATTAGGGGATTTACAGTAGGAATCGGGTGATTTACAGGATTCGTGAAAATCAATAAATAAAATTCTATGCTTCACCGTTTCATTTCTCTTCAAGTTGTATTTTGTATTAATTTTATTAAGTAAATATGTAAAGAATACGTACGTTATTCCGTTTTTGTTAAATTTATTCAAATGATCGCTATTGTACTGTTTATGAAATAAAGGTATAAAACAACAATTTTTTTATATCAATGTTATTATATTAATCAACTATCAATACATCTCATAATTTTATTCAGAAATAGGCAACCATATATACATTTATTCCAATCTAGGGATTTCTAGGGATATTTAAATGTTCAATTTAGGGAGGACAAAAATTTTCACCTGGCAACCCTGTTAGACAGACATGCCAAATACTAATGGCACAGACCGATCTTTGATCCAGACCACAATTTTTCTTAATTAGATAGGTACTATTATGGCTAAGTTTATTGAAGGTAGTGTATAGTGAGACATACACTTTGAATAATTAATAAGTACTATATGAAAAGTAATTGTATAAAATAAATATTAATATATTTTATTGATTTTTTAATACATCGGTGTTGATAAAATATATTTTTTACTTTTCAGGTTAACATTGATAAAGAAAAAGTTGAACAAAAGCTTATGATGGAGTTTCAAAAACAAAAACAAAGTGGATAAATATATGTTACCATATCACTGTTCAAAAATTGTATATAAATAAAATATCATCGTTAATTTCTTACGTTTTTTACTTATTAGTACTTCATTTTAGTATTTCTTCAAAATTGACTACAAAGTTAACATTTTGTTAGTGAATATTTGACTTCTTTTGCGAATGGATAATGATGGAAGATCCATACGATCTGTGGAGCACCCAGAGGGGGGGTTTGAAGGTTGAACCCCTTCCCCAGGGCATATAAAGTAAAAAATTTATAAAGAATAAACTTTGAACAAATGAAAGGTAGATATCGACCACAGGTAATTAATTAAATCTTGCCCAAGTACTTTCGCTTCCTAGAGCATCTTCGGGGCATGAAGTAGATTAACAGTACACGACACAAGGACAAGTTTAATTTTTTTTACGGCGAAGCTACATGTTGATTGGCATCAGCAGAAAGAATGATGATATTCTCTCTCCTGATGATAATCAACATGTAGCTTCGCCATTTGTTTTTTTAAATTCCAAAATATTTATATTTGTGTCATGTAGTATTAATGTACAATTTGACGAAATGCCCTTGCAGACGATCTAGGAAGCGAAAGTACTTGGGCAAGATTTAATAATAAACTGTGCTTCTATATCTGCTTTTCATTTGATCAAAATTCATTTATTCGAGCATTCAACCTTACATCACTTTATAAAGAATAGTAGAAAAATGTAATTTGTCTTTCACACACAATACAAAAAATCCAAAACGCTAATTTAATAATTGAATTACCACTTTAAATATGTAGAATACAATAATTATTGTATATAGATTAATTCATAATATTTTTCTTTATATCTAGATATAGATACCTAATGTTAAGCTCATGATAAGAATAGACAGAACGAGTCTGTTGTAAGTAGCATGCGCCAACAGGACTGTATTTGCGGCGGCCTTGTATACTATCACGGGTTATGTTCCTCAGCATGTGTTAGCAGTAGAAAGGAGACATCTCTTTGAGAGAAGAGAGCATTTTGACAACAGCCATAAAAAAGAAGACAGGGAAAGATCAATGGAAAGATAGCAAGAAGAGTGGAGCAACATGGCAAGTGTTGCCCAGTGGACCAAGATGCTGATCGCGAGCCTAAGGGACTGGGTAGATTGTCTATTTTAGGACGTATCTTTAAAAGTTTAGAAAGACAGATAAAGATAAATACCTATACTGCGAATATTTCGACACTGTTACTCACACAATGCTGAAGTGTAATAGATCTACAGTGAAGAGAAACAGAATGTATAGAGAAATAGATATGAACCCTGTGACTGTGAGAGAGATGATCGTGAAAATGACGGGAAATAAGAAGGGATGGAATAGTCTTTACAATTGCATCTGAACAGTAATTAAAAAGAACAGGTGATTGAACACCTACCTATGGATATTAAACAGCCTCGTTAAAGCAGTGGACAGAGCGGTAAATGTACAAGTGAAAGCATGGTCACTGGTTCGAACTTGCCGAGTACATGATTTTTCTACGGTAAAGAAAAATCGTATTTTTAATTAATAGAATTATAATTACATGTGGTAAAAGATATCACTGTATTTTTCTAACCTTCCTATAGGTACCACATTATCAAAGTTTGATAAAAACGACACAATTGATAAATTTGTAGAGAATCACAAAGGTGTTGGATAAGGTTACCAGTTTGATATCAATAAAATGATTCACATGACTCGATAGACTAATTACTGAGTCAAACATTGAGAAAAATAGATTTTTACTAAGGAACTAAGATATCTTTATAGATTCGAAATCTATTTCATTCTGTTGTCCAGAGTTTTTCTTCTAGCTCCTGTTGTCATGTATATTTCTGTGATGGTATTTTGATCGAATGCCTACATTGTTTGGTACAACTACAGATAGTTTCAGCCTCTTATAACATTTTTTTTAAGGCAATAGACATGACTCAATCTTACTTAATATCAAACGGCATGCTTTCCAAGTATCTTCATACAATTTTAATATTTGGGGTTAATTTGGAAATAAGTTATCAAACATTTCGTTTCATAAATAAAAGTTTATTAAAAATATACCTAACAAAACACAATTCAAGCAAATATCTAATTTTCCAAGAAAGAAACAAAATCAGTCAATTTAGATAGTTGATCTTCACTACTAGTCTGTCCCACGTATTCGACAACTTTTCTTACTGGATGTATAATTTTTGATTCTGCGTCATATTTCCAACCTCTCTCTTCACAAGCTGGTACGCATACCTCTAGAGGTAAGCCTGTCATTGCAGATACTGTGTCTAAAGTTATGGATGAATATGCTTGAGATATTAAATCAACAGCCCTGGTTCGAACAACTTCTGCAATAATGAATATAAAATTAGCATCGACACTAGTTACCTGAAACAGGGTTAAAGATACAATTGACTCCGGAACAATCTTAAAGAATCTCCCGGCAAAAATGCCATACAATATTATTTTAACCAACCGGGACTTGCGTCAACTTTTATAACATTAGAACAACTCACATGTACAGAAATTTTCTAACCCCAACTTTATGTGTATAATTTTTTGCTGTCCTAGATGTATTCAATAAAAACAAATGTTATTTTTTATATAAGCTAATTTATGTAATATTGATACACACTCATAGTTGAACGTTAAACTAAATCCCTCATCATTATCACTTGAATTGCAAATATTGTTACATTGAATGCAAATAAAAGTTGTTCTGGTTATGTGTTCTTTATGTATTGATATTGGAATTTAACATGTATTACATCTATGTTGCATAAATCTGTTGTTTCTGGTAGGACAAAAACTGCATCTAGGCCTACTATTTTCAGGATTTTCTGATGTTGATTGTTTAGAATATATCTTGGAACTTTTTCTTTGGTCAATTTCTAAAATCAAATTAATCTTTTGTTGAAGATTGACTGGCAATGTTGAAGTAGTCTTAAAAGATACGGAGGGGTAATTTGTTTTGACAAATTGGAAATAAGGGCTTTTCGGGTCAAAGAGATAGTTGTGTTATTTCTGTAAATTATCTGTGACTTAACTTCTGTAAATTATCCTGTTGAAAATGATAAAATGCCAACATTTGCTAATTCAACTCACATAATGAATTAGATCCATTAGGGATGTTCTAAGGATAATCAGGCATTTCCCAGTATAAATCTCATAAGATATGCATATAAAATATACTGAAATTAATGAGAGCATATATTTTGATGCCTTACTTTGCATTCTTGCTGGTGATATACTGTATGAAGCTGTAGCATACTCAGAAAGACTGTAATATATCATCAATGGTGACATTCTGCCTAGGCATATAATGATTCCAACAAATTTCAACAAACTTTTGAAATAGAGATCTTATTGCCAATATGCCAACCTGGGACCTTTCAATCTTTATTTCTAGACCATGAAATCTGATAGTTTTTACCAATAAATGGAATCATGTAGACATTGTAGCTAGAAAATAATCAGGCAAAGTTCCATTAGTTGCTTATAGCTCTTTTGTGTTTAGGTAATAACCTTTTTGATGCCAGCCATATAAATCAATTCGATAAATGTTAATAACTATTCAATATCAGTAGATCTACAATATCTTGGTTGTTTATATAAAGTTGGAAGTAAATCCAATTTTTCATTTTTCAATCAGACCACAAACTTTCACATAGGGAATTTTTGGCTTATGTTTTAGCCACTGTGTGCCATCCCATATGCTCAGGCAAAACTTAAACTGGATTGCTTATGGATACTGAAACTATCCCTTCATTATCACCAGATTGTTTGGTGTCAGATGTTTACTATGTTCACTAGAACTGCTGCAACACTACTAAATCAGAATCACAATCTATAGGGATAGATTCCCCATCTGTAACATCCCCAACATAAATTAATTGGTTTAAAAATGACAACAATAATTGCTAATAAATACTGCTTCTCTATAAATCACAAAAATTCAAAACCAAATCACATATATGATAACTTATGTCATTACATGTTTACTAACAAATACACAACCCTAATTGCTTATGTTAGATTTATTCTAACAAGCCCAGTTTTAGGTAGCTTACAAACCTTGTCTTCCCCCATCCATCTATATTAAATTCGTAAGGTATCATTTATTTTGCATTCCTGGAGTTAAGCATTTATTGGAATGTGAATTTAAAAAAAGTTCTATAGCGAAACTGAAATTATTGGATTTTTTCTATAAGCGTGAGTCCTCGCAGGTTAATAATTTGAAATATTACGGTTATAAGATAATTATAGTGAAAAAAGTCAGGAAATATAAAAATGACAGTTATCATAAATATATCAGCTTGTCAACATCCTTGTAAATAAAAAGCAAAATTAATTCATTCTCTACCTTATGAGGTGAGCTAGTAAATAACAAGATTAACACTATAAAATATTTTATTTGGATTCAATAAATGTTTGTCTGTTTGATACATATGTGGTTCTTTTTCATAGCTTTAAATGACTCAGAAGAGGAAGACAAATAAACCACATACGTTCAACCAAAGAAAAAAAGAAAATGAATTTCACCACATTATGTCCAACTGCTGATTGTTATTCTTGTCTTTAGATATTTTTCAACCAATCAAAATTAAAATTAAAGATTATCCAAACTGATATTTAAAAATAGAAGATCCTCTATTTTAGAGGATTTGATGAAATCCAAGAAATGGTAAACTTTTTGGTTTGGTCAAACTAATCTGATCAAATATTTGACCCTGTGACACAGACTTCACAGTACATATGGTGAATAGCAAATATTTACCTTAGAATCTTTATGAAACAAAATGCTGCTCTATTAGTATTAATCTTTGTCTCAAGGTCTTAGATTTTATGGATTGGAATATTATTATAATTATATTTTAGGCCTAATATATGTTTCACTTTTGAAACATATAAAGTAGTATCAGATTTATAAAGGTTTTACTGTATTATAAAGTAAGATAATGTACCTTGAACTTGTTTCATAATATCTGCCACTATATCTGACCAAGTAACAGCATTCAAAGCTGTATAAATAGCTGGGAAATCTCTTTTCCACATACTTTGTCCCACTGCCCAAATGTGAGCAAGCTCTGGAGTAGAAGTTTTAACTGTTGGTGGAATACGCTTCCACAAATATTTTGCATTGCATCTAAAAATAACACTGGTAAATGCAGAAAACAGAAGTACATATATAACTTACAAATCATTTTGGTATAAATAAATAGCTAGAAGTTGTTGATACACCTGAGGAGCTGCAATACCATTGGGAGCCTAAAAATTAAATTTAAAAGTTACATTACATTACATTTTCCTATTTCACTGAGTCTCATCCATTTCACATGCCTACATGCTGTCTAATACCACAGAATAGACCACGCAGTTGGGTGGTGTATTCTGTGCTAATACTATAACTACCTAAAAACGATAACGAAGAAAGCTGCAATGCTTTATCAAAGAGAACAGTGTAGTGAACAGTGAACATGGATGTAATGCCTGATTTAACATAATAATGAAATGAAAAAGACATATAGAAGAATAAAAAAAAACGTTAAGTATATAGTAGATCTTAAAAAAGTGTGTAAAACAAACACATTTCAAACCAGAAAAACGATTTACCAAAGCTAGTTTTTTAAGGTTGATGATTGCAAAATTGGATATGGCAATAATCCAATTTTTAATAAACGACGAATATATTTTAGACCTACCTCAAGTTCTTGTCGCTGTAATTCCTCTGCTAATTGGTCGTTGTTATTTATTACCATTGTGCACAATTTAAAAACTCCGTCTAATCAAAATCAAAATCAAATATAAACACAATTAATTCAAGAAAAGGAGAAAACCATAGCACACTACCACCTAGCATTGAAACTTCCGTGTTGACGAGTAAAACAATGATTGGCGCATCACCTAGTGACCGGGCGCCTAACTATATATGCATGGCGCGAAATTCAAAAGTTTAGTAATATTACCTAGGATTGTGAACTCATTTTAAAGTAAAGGAAAATCGATATAATCCTAAAATAACAAGAAAAATCCTTATCCTATACGATAATAAATATTTGTCGTATACTTTTTGGGTTTTCTTGTTATGTTGAGACTATATTTATTTTACATTACATTAAAATGCCAAAGTGGTTAAAAAAAATAAAGAATAAAATATATAATAAAATCTTTATTTATAAAAATGTTACAAGAAATGTTATATGTGTTACAAGAAATATTAATAATAAAAGCCAAGTGTACTATAATTTAGTTTTCTTAATTTGGCAAGAACTGGTCAGTATTTAAATAATTGTTTTGTCTTAGTATGTCAAGTTTTATGTGAATAAAAGCCTAATTGTGCAAAAGGCATTTTACTACAATTTTATTCTCATAATTCGCAAAGAACTCAAACATTGGTATATAACATTCAAGATTTTTTTAGAAAGCAATGAATCTAAAGATAAATCCCTAGAAGACAGAGATAAGTACATGCTTTTAATAAATTTAGTCTATAATTACATAAGCGAAGCAATCAATGGGGAAAACCAATTGCTTTTTTCACACATACTCTCACAGATTCTGAATGAAAACATGCAATTGAAAAAATGCAAATGCATTGAAGTATTAAAAAAATGCAGCCATTATCTGGTAGGAAAGCAATTCAAACCAATCACAGATTAAATCACTATTTTTTGTATATAGAATGCTGGCATATATAAAATCTGACAAGGAGAACTAGCTTTACTTCACAAGAATTTATTAATTATCTACACTCTAAAGGAATATTTCAAGTAGAACAACACCATATAACCATGAAGGAAATGGTTAAGTTGAAAGATACAATGAGTTATATGGAAATTGGTGAATCTAGCATTGAAAACCAAATATTTAGACATCACTAAATGAAAAACTGCTTTACCAGGAGCTCTGTACTATATACGAAGTTTACTATTGAATTGTTATATTAATAAATCATGATAATGATGAAGATGAAAGTCCAAATAACACATTAGAGAATTCCACTACTAAATTAATACCAGATGTGACAGAAAATTTACCTGTTCAAAAACCTGATGATTGGATTGATGAATGAACCAAGATTGGAAAATTCAGATTTTCAATCTAGCTGTAAATCAGCTGGAACTAAAAATAAACCAAGATAGTTGCAATATTTTGTTCACAAATAGGGACAGAAAAATGTAGTATAATTTAGTGTTCTAAATGTTGTGACAACAACTTGTCAGTAATTAAATATTTTTTTTTAATTCTAATGTCAAATTAAAGCCTAATAAGCAACAGGCAGCCGCCAGACATTCTGAGTTCTTTGTAGTACTTACATCCTAATCTAATAACACACACTACCAGTGGTCAGTGAGAACTCTTACTGTCTGGCGTTCTACTCACAGAAAGACAGAACTCTGCTAAGTTGGAAACAGAAAAATTAAATGATTTAGTTCTAGAAAGAACTTTATATACATTTGTATGATAATATTTTTAGTCATATTTAAACCTATAAACCCAACAGTTAGCTCTAAGATTCTAAGATCCAGCACTATAAAGATGGAAAAATAACATTAAAAATAAAAAATATGTAAAGTATTACCTAGTTACAATAAAAACATGAAGTATTTTACAAAGTTAAGTTTCCAAACTCTATGTTACCAGTAACTCTTTTCTACTAATATTTATATATTTATTGAGAGACATATTAAATACATTTAGATTTAGGTTGTTCTACAAAATGGAACATTAAAAGTACATAGATGAGACAAACCATGGTAATATGGTACTCTGACCAATCTTACTCACAAGAAAGCACAGATCTCTCCTCGCACTTAACAGGCAAGCTCAAAGACCCATATGATAGTGTAGTCATAGTCTGCTAATCTGATCCAACTTTGAAAGGCGCACACCTGTAGAAATTTATGTCGAACCCTCTCTAAGGTGATGATTTTTAAGATAGTTGTTGAACCACCACCTACAAAATAATTCAAATTGTAAGCAAGTAAGACTGATTTTATAATATATAATTTTAGGTTAAATTTATAATTAACTAATTTTATAAGTAAAAGGTCACATACATACATGTATTGGCATAATAGTTCTTACCTGGTGCTGGTAAAAACAAACTCAGAAGGGCTGTTCTCGTAATACCGGTATGTCCAACATTAATTATATCGTCCCCTTTAAAATGACTAAGGCATACACGAAAATTGTTATAAATAGTTTCTGTTGCAGCATTCTATAATTAGGGCTCTTAACAACATTCACCCATTTATCAAACATATCCATATACGAAAAACTACATTGTTTGCCAGTAGTACCTATCCATGTGACTGAAACACATCTTTTTGTTCAGTTCTTCGTCTCTACATTGTTATTCTATGTAATGTGTTCGAGTCCATAATAAAAAATCGTCTAAAATTGTACCTTTTTACACCACTGATATAAAAAATTTTAAATTATAAAATAAATTAAATAATAATAAAAGATAAAACCAATACAAATATGGCGCCGTATTTGTCTAAACTCAACTTTGAATTTTCCACAGCACACTCCCTCCGCGCAGGAAAGAGACTAGCAGCGCCACCATACGAATGGGCGCCAAATCCGAACATGATTTGGCCTTGGCTATCTCTGTTACCAATCTAGGTAAATTTATCTATGGAGAAAACTATAACTTTCACATGTCAATTTCAGTTGTCGGCGTACCAACATTTAATCATAACATAACTAAAACACTCTTTTCAAATCAAAAGCACCGAACAAAACACCGTTGTTCGGTGTCAAAAGCTTGTAGGGGCACATTCTAAAACACCTAAAATTGTTGTGATATTATGTTAATACAAAATAGCTGAAACAAATTTTCGTATTGATATTCAAATAAGAAATGCATGTCTTTAAGAACAATGTTCATGAGCATGTTACAAATTTGGGGAATGTAGTGGCTAAACTGAATTAATTCATCAATCGTGCAGACGTCAACTTCAAAGTCAGATGGTTGAAATGCAAGTAATCTTATTTGAGAAAAACAATTTAATTTAAATAATCTTAATCTGGTTGTAACCAACAATATATATTTTGTAAAATGGAATGTCTAGGTGAGTTCCATTAAACTGTTTAACTACACTAACAAGTTTTAATAAAAAAATAAAATCCATCCATCTTGTTCTTTGTGGCCTATAGGTTTTTTCAGGGAAATAGATTTTTATTGTTTAAATAAAGCGTATTATATTTTAGACCCTGAAAATAAAAACGGAGAAGAAAAACACTTAAATAGTGTTGAAGTAACAACTACTAAAGAAGAAGATGATAGGCTAACAGAGCCTTCTGAATCTAAAATTCCTAAAACTGATGTCAAAGAAAATACTGTTGCAAATCCCGTGGAGGCTGTGGAAAGTAAGGAAAACGATTTGGAAGAAAAAAGTGATCCTGTTGAAATTAAAGTGATATATAACAAAAAAAAGTATGATATCAGGACAACCTCCAATACAACAATCTTAGAACTAAAGAAGCATTTACAAGATTTATTAGGTATGCAGTTTAAAATTTACTTTTATAGGAAATATACAGTATTAATAAAGAAATGTGAATCATTGTTGGATCCTATTAAGCACTGTAAAATACCTTGAGACTGGAATGTATTTTTTACTCTAAGTTCTATACTGGTAAAGCAAAAGATAAAATATATTTTCTTTTAAATGTTACACCTAAGGTTTAATTTGGGTATATTTTATGATATGACCTACAATAATTTGTGATTTGTGCCTGAATATTTCCCTTGAATTGTAAATCTCTGTACAAACATATTTTCTTATATTCTGTTACAATTAGTGTAGAGCATAATCATTCATTATAAAAAGCACTCAGTTTCATTCAAATGTGAGAAGTGAACTAGGTCGCTCTTTTTGTTCACTAGTTCATTAACACTTACAGGAGATATTAATTTACACAAGAGCAAAACATAATATTGCTTGTACATAAGTTTATTTTTGATAATGCCAATTTTAATTTAAATTAACTTAAAAAATATTTTATTACAAAATTTATTTTTTATGTTTAAAAGCTCAACATGAAATATATTTATGATTTCATAATGTAGATTCAGCACTCATCTGCTCACCGTCACTAGTCATGAAAGTTGATCTTCGTAGTGAAACCTTTGCTTTTTTGCAGGTATATTTATGTACATATATTTTTAGGTGTTCCAGATGCAATGCAGAAACTTATGTATAAAGGACTTTTACAAGATAGTCAAACTATTTCTAATTCTGGTATCACAAAAGGCTCAAAAATTATGTTAGTAGGATCTACTTTAAATGATGTCTTAGCTGTTTCATCTGTCAGCAAACAGGTAAGGTTTTATATTGAGAAATAGTTATGAGGTATACAAGGAGATATTCAAAATGTCTCTTTTTTATAGTCTGTCAATAAGTGTTTGATTAGACACAAGTGTATCAATGTTTGTGGCTTAGTCCAATGTATATGTTTTCATATAGAGTGAATAAAAGGTATTTGTAAAAATTTTAGTCTGTCAGATACCCAAGATGGCAAGACAGATTAATCACATTCACTTCACTGTGACTGATCTAGCAGATCAATGGTTCAAACTCTGGCCAGAAAACAAAAAGGCTGATATAGTACTTTAAAACTCTAAATGGATCTGCTACTTAGACTAGAATATGAGGGTGTCTATGATCAACTTATGGGTGAGGACTACAGAAGAGTGGCTTGTAGCTCAGTTTACTTACTCCATAGATCTCTACTGGTTGAGCTTATATACTTAAAAACCAGAATATAGATATTTCATTATAAATTTGCTATCTTGGATCAACCTGTTTATCTAGGATCTCTGGATATTCTGAATTGATTTTCAATTGAATTGTTAAAACTTAAATACATAAAGGACCTAGAACAAACCTAATAAAAACAAATATTGATTACATTAACAAAATATTTTCCTGAAAATTTTTAGTAGTATATCATAATTTACTAGTAAATCAGTCATCACAAATCACAGTATTTGTCATTCTTCTGGAAGGAATTGCCAACACATTTAAAAATTTGTAAAAAAACTATATACTCTAGGATATGACGGTTCTCTGCTCAGAATTCTGTTTATATCCATGGATTTGCTTGAAATTGTGACAGTGGGTAGAAAGAGCTTAAAGATCAAAATTTACCCTATGGCAATATGTGCTTTTCCTCTGTGATGTTTACCACCCCAACTCGGGGGTAAAGTTTACTAAAAGAAAAAACCATGGTAGTTGTTGCTAGAATGGTGACTGATTTTTTGCATCATATAATTAATATTAATTGTTTTTGTTACTTCCAAAGTACCAATTTTTCAAAGTATATATTATGCCAACCTAAAATATTGGTTTTCTTCTTCTTCATCTTACGGTGCTTATCTGTTCCGGATGTTGGCGATCAACATGGCTATCCTAACTTTGCTTGCTGCTATTCTGAATAGTCCGGTTGTTGATGTATTAAACCACTTTCTTAGGTTTTGAAGCCAAGATATTCTTCTTCTCCCTGGTCCTCTCTTTCCAAATACCTTGCCCTGAAGAATGAGTTGCAACAAGCCGTATCTCTGTTCATTCCTCATAACATGGCCAAGATATTCTAGTTTGCGCTCTTTGATGGTATTAATAATCTCGCATTCCTTGCCTATTCTACGTAGGACCTCAACATTAGTCACACGATCCACCCATGAAATTCTTAAGATACGTCTGTAACACCACATCTCGAATGTCTCGAGTTTTCTTAAGGAAGCTTCGGAAAGGGTCCAGGTCTCTACTCTGTATAATAAGGTAATATAATATGTAAAATACATAGCATCTAATGAGAGAGATTTTGGTAGCAAGTGGTAAATCATGACTTCTGAAAAGAGACTTTATCATTATGAACACTGATCTCGCTTTTCCTATGCGTTGTTTTATTTCACTGGAGTGATCCCATTGGCTGTTAATGTTGGTACCAAGGTATGTGTAGCTGTCCACTCTGTCAATTGTCACTATTGTTAATACTGTCAATATTGGTTTTGATAATAATTAATTAACAAAAGTAATGTTCTTTTGTGTTTTATATTTTGTTATGACTGACTTGAATATGAAAACTGTCTTTTTATGTACTCTGTATATTTATGAAGTATATATTATTAAAAATAACTAAAAACTGACAGTTTGAACCTTTGTAACCTCAGAAAAAATTGATTTCTGTGGCTTGGCGCAACGATAACTTTTGAATGGCATGACCAAAGCTACCTATCGGCAAAGTTTCAGCCAATTTAACTGAAACCACTTGTACATAAGGAAAGTGTCAGGGTCCTTTGCTTTATTTATATTTTTCTACTTTCACGTAAATTTTCTCTTTAAAAATCAATACGTAAATAATATATAAAAACAAATAATATGTATGTTTATACAAGATACTGATTTGTATTTATTTTCAGGATATAGTCGAACTTGAAAAGGCCACTACATCAAAGGAACCTTTAAGTAAACAAAAAATTCACCGTAAAGTGTTAGATAAAGGATTACCGGAAGATGTCATGCCTGGATTAAAAAATATTAAGGTTTATTATAGGTTAAGATAACAAAGGCATAGGTGCTGACTTGAGTCATTTATTTAAAATGTTTTGGTTACAACATCCATTTTTTAAGCAGGAAAAATGAAGTCCTGTAACATCGACCTGGTGTCCAAATATTTTTAAAATTTAAACTTTAAATAGGTAATATAAGGGCCATTTTTCTCGTTATGTGGCTAGTTTAAACTACTCTTGATGTGTTCTCATTGATGATAGTCCCATAGGACTGAAACATTCTGAAACTTAATCCTTTTTGGATAATTTTAAATTTGCTTAATAAATATGTACCATTTTACACTAGAAGTTTGTACTTCATTGTGAGTTTTTTACATTAACCATTTTGTAATCAATCACCAAAATGTTGCTCAGTATTCTATCACAAAACATTTTCTTTCGATAATATTAATTGTGTTCAAATTCTGTCTACAAAATACACATATAACTAGTTATAGTACTATAATAATTGAAGGTGTTAGAATACAAAGGGTATAAGTACTAATTCCAATATATTGAGTAAACTGGCTTTAAACTTAATTTGCTATAGTAAAATGTACAATTAAAAAAACTTTACAATTTTGATAAAGAAGGTAAATATAAGACAAATTATATTTTCTGTCATTAGTAGTTTAAAAATTTAAAACTTTTTTTCCATAAAAAATGAAAAAAAGTTACCTGTACCCATTGTATTCCAGCATTATTTCAGCACTATAGATCTAATCAAAGAAATTATCTATAGGCTATTATATACTGTATTCACATAATAACACATATTTTACTATACACTCTCATAATCAGAGTCAATTATGATACTATCATCCATATCAGTCTGAATCTGATTCATGCTCTACCCTGGAAGTTAAAGCTGTCATATTATCAGACTTTCGAGTTGTAGACTCTCTTGCTTTCGTCTCTTTCTTTTTTTTTTGTTCCTTATGAGGCAGATCCTTGTAAAACTGATGACATACAGGTGGTATATAGTTTAGTAATGTTTTGAGATCCTTCCACTTTGACGTGGTAATCATTATCTCGTCGATATTTGTGGACAATATATTCTCTAATTTAAGGGAAAGTCGACCTCTTGGTGAAACAAATATCCATTTAGAAAACGGAAAATCCTCTCGAAGAGTATGTTTAAATTGAAGTGAAAATATTGCAGCATCTTTAGAATATTTAAAGTGGTTTATCTCTCTAAAATGTAGGGGCTTTTTTGCCACATCTAGTTTTGAATTGTTTAGTAGAGTATTTAATTTTTGAAATGTAAAAAACATTTGTTGAGTCATTTTATGCACAACAAACCTCCTTACACATGATTTTATAACGGAAGTCCAATGTTGTGGGATAAATACTTGTGGATTTTTTGTTTTGGCTTGTTCAATAAGAGCAAATGCACGATCACATTCCATATATGTGTGTCCAGGTTCTAAAATTTATGGTGGATTTCGTCCTATGCCAGGTGCTGAAAAAAAACTGGGAATTCAACCGCGATGTACACCAAATCTTCGCGGACTTTAAATAAGCTTACGATTATGTTAGCAGAGAAGCATTGTGGAGATCATAGTAGAAATGGAAGTACCTGGAAAGCTGGTACGATTAGCACAGGTGAGCACAGAGAACGCTTCCGCACGGATCAGAATTGACAACACCACGTCGGAAGAATTCCTCATTGACACCGGGCTTAGACAAGGAGATCCTCTCGCCCCTGCTGGAAAGCTCAACCATAACTGACAAACGGATTTGCCGCCCAAGGATCAAAAATACTATTGGCGTTTGCGGATGACGTGGACACCAGAGGTGCCAATTCGAAAACGGAGCCAAGGAAATGGTCTGAAGGTCAACGAGGACATGACCAAGTACATGTAGGTTACTAAAAACCCAAGACCAAGGATTAGACAAAATGTAACAATCAATGAATACAACTTTAAAGTCGTCAAACAATTCAAGTACCTGGGAGCGATCATAACATCTGAAAATAAATATGAAAATGACGTGACAACCAGTATCATTGCAGGAAACAGGACATTACTCATTACTGACCGTACTTAAATCAAAAATACTCTCAATACCAGCAAAAATAAGAGTGTATAAGGCAATAATTCGTCCCATAATAACGTATCGAAGCTATACATGGTCTCTGAACCAGCGGGAAACGACAAAATTACTGATACTGGAAAGAAAGATACTGCGAACTATCTATGGGCCTTGCGGAGAAGAGACAACAGGAGAATGGAGAAGAAGATACAATGATGAACTCCAGACAGTATATGGAGATGAAAACATAGTATGCTACATTAAAGCAAACCGAATAAGATGGCCACGGGCCACGTGCTAAGATCGAGTGACGAAAGACTCCTGAACGCCACATTCTGGGAAAGACCCGATGGCAGAAGGTCAGTTGATCGCCCAAGAAAGAGATGGATGGACGCAGTAGCCTGTAATCTACGCAAATGTTATTTTAATCATATATCCATAATTTTTACTTTAGTCATTTGTTTCTTACCCATTGTGTTTCTTGACACAGATGATAAGTGCCTAATTTTTTCAGAATTGTGTATTTGGTGTATGCAGCATCTTTTTTATCATTATTTAATTGCTTGGTACATAGTATGTTGTCATCCATTTACGTAGTGAAAGTCAGCACCTATGATCCAAATATACAAAATATTAACCCTATAATATTACAGGAAGGATTGCCACCAGTACCTTTATCAGGTATGTTAAATAAACATGGGGGAAAAGTTAGATTAACATTTAAATTAGAAAGTGACCAGTTATGGTTAAGTACTAAAGAGAGAACTGAAAAATTACCTATGGGGTCAATTAAAAGTGTGATATCTGAACCAATTGAAGAACATGATGAATATCATATACTGGTAAGTAAGTGAGAAACTTTATTTCCTAAACTAGTAAGTGAGAAACTAAATTTAACCAACTTGAAGTTGGTTAAATTTTTTGAAAACGCTTCGTTATCTCTAAAATTTAAACTTTCTAGTAAAAGCCCAAATAAACGCTTTAGCTGCGTTGTCAAAGAAACGCTTTTAAAATACTAGCAATACAATTATAAAGTTTGATAAACTGCACCCTTTCTTCTGAAGAAGCCACTTACAAGTGTAGCGAAATATTGAGATAGGCCCAAACACACTCAAGAATTTACATAGAATATAATATTTATTAGAATCCATCTTAGAAAAAAATATTTTTTAATAATTATTTCCATTCGACATATTATTCACTTCATCATAGACAGAATGAACAAGATCTTTTACAAAGGAAGCACTAAGCTTCTCAATCATGGAACATTCCGAATTTCGTTATCTGTCAGATGTGACCCCTGTCCATCGAGCAAAAAGACAATAGAGGGAATGTAAAGGTAGTGGGGGCAAACATATTGTTAGACAGGAAGTGCGATCTTTAGAGGCCACATTAAACAAGGAAAGAGAGTCTCTCTCGTTGTTTGACATCAAATTTAGTTGGGTTATGTTATTGTTTGTCCCAAATGTCACATGAAATCTTATTTATATTGAAGTTTTTTAACAATTGTGTCGCATTTTATACTCTTTCATTAATAATTAATTAAAACTTTCTCGTCTAAGACACATTCTGAAAAATATTATATAGCTACTGTTGATAAGTGTCGGAAAATTTAAATTTCGCGCATTCGCATCTCACTGCCTCTCTCTTCTTGTGGTGTATATTCCACATACTGTTCTTGTAACCATAACTTATAACCTGTGATGTGAACAAAAACGAAACTGATTGTTCTGTCAAAACCCGAATCTAAGAGCATAAAAGATACAATAAAAGACCAAATGGCACGTTACTGAACATTCAATATTATTTATAAAAATTCATATTCTTTCTAAAAATCGCTACTTTCTTTTCCTCCACCTGGAACCTAACTCATCGTTTTCCAAAACGCGCGAACAAATTCTATAATGTTGTAACAATACACCCCACTAGTTAAATGCACACAACAGATTCACGGTTCGCCTCTGCATATATTGAGTAATTGAGTTACTTTACGTAAATCCCTCATTAAAGTCTGGTTTTTTATTAGTCTCTCTGGTAGAAGGTTTTCGCTTGTATTACGTTGAGTACTTGGGTTACCGTAACCAACAGCCCCCCTCGTTAAGAATCTACCTACTTGTGTTGCGAAGCATTGAATTGGACATATGGGTCATCCAGAAAAGACCAAATCTGGTAGACAATTAGTTTATTTTGACAAGCCAAAAGGTTAAATAAAGAATTGATTTTATAATACTGGCTTATTTCCAAGAAGATGTTTGATAAAAATTGCGTGTTCTTAAATTTTCTTTAATTTTTTAGGGTTTACAGTTAGGACCTACAGAAGCATCACGGTATTGGATATACTGGGTACCAGCCCAGTACATAGATGCTATCAAGGATGCCGTACTCGGAAAATGGCAATACTTCTGATTCACAAGTGAAACAATTTAAGTGTGAGAAATCGTATGTCCAAGTGGTATTCGAAAAATACTTGCAATGTGAATATATTGAGTGTCTCTGAAACCAACAAATTTTGTTCTAATACAAATTATTGTAACTAGATTTTATAATTTTATACATTTATAATTTGCTTAATATCGATAAAGTTGTGTTCGGTTTTGCCCTTTCTGTGTTTCTCCAATTCTCGAGACAAAAATTACTTGTAGGTATTTATCTCTTACATTATGTTGATTCTTTGTTAAGCATCTATTTTAATAAATTGTTTTGTCATACAGAGAAACTTTATTATACTACTTTATTACTCTGTGGTTGATTAAACACTTGATACGTTTATTGGCATAAAGACAAGTGAAGAGCCCAAAAGACGTAAAAATTAAACTTTTGAAGGACACTAAAAATTTTGTACAATGCTCAAAACACACTTGCAAATTTATCAGCACTTTGTTAAGTTTGGTGAAAAATTAACCTATTGGGACAAAACGGTACAAAATACGTCATATTTAAGACAAAAAATACATGACGGTCACAGCCGTCTTGTTCGATTATAGTTATATAAATGGTCTTATCGGACGAGACGGTCATAGCCGTCCTATTAAATGTTCAAAATTCAGTAATATAACGAATACAAGCACAACCCATACTATAAGAAATTGTGAAAAACAAAATAAAAAATCTTATTTGCTAGTCTAAGTCCTGGTGCCACTTTTGAAAACATAATCCAGGACATAATGGTAACGACATCGATAATAATAATTCTTGCGTCTATACCACCCTTTAGGTACAGGAATCATTTCTTGATAATGAGGGTGCCTAATTTGTTCACCATTCCTCCGAGTTTCCATTTCCTTACGTTTACCTCCATGTATAGAACCCACTTTTACATAAGTCCTGCCGTCAGTCTGGTGAAGAGGTACATCAATAAAACTTTTTATAAGATAATTTCTAAAATCTAAGCTACTCATACATCGTACTTGGCGGTCTTCTTTTCCCTTTTGATAAATAAAGTAGGCATTGGCAATTGTTACGTCCAACAAATGAAACCAACACTTTCTTTATATCAGCGCAGCGAATGGTCCTTCGTGGGCATCAGTAATATTAAATTAGTTGATCGTTCTATCAACGCCAGTCATATCGTTATTATATTCAGTTATATCTTTTGGTTTTACTTTGAGCTGGTTAAATCTGTTGGTTGTTTCTATCAATATCGGATGGTAACGAGTGGATATACTACAGACATCTCACTTATCCATCCATTTTGATACATAAACACGGTCTTGTCTCAATGAATCGTCGCCCATTCATTGTTGCAGGATGAAATATAGGATGATAGTATAATGGATCATACGTAAAAAGTTTTCTTATAGATGGCATTTTTATTTGCTCTTGCAACATACATAGACCCAAAATTCTTTGGAATATTTTTGATATTTGGAATATAATCATCTGAACTTTCGCTATTTCCAAACATATTAGCATTTTGTTTCTGATTACCTCCATCACTATCATCAGAACTGCCACTACTTTCTGATAAATGCAGATGAGTTAGTTTTTTCCTAAATTTCATTTTTTGTTTTTTTAACTTATTTATTCTGCAATTATTGTGCTAACTAGGATCCACCTTTGCAATCATGAACGAAAATAGGGAATTACAGTCGTAATATTCCTATCGAGTGTTGCCGTCCACCGATTTCATACCACTTCCCCACAAAGTTAGAAGTATTTTTATAGGGCTTAACTTACATCGGTCAAACTGTTAGAAACTTTGATAAACGAATAGCAGAACATAAAAGGGCTTTCAAGAATAGAAGAACAGATTCGACATACGCACTTCACCTTCTAGATCATAATCATTCTTTTAATGACAAATTTAAAATTCTTCACATTCAAAATAAAGGCCTTAAGCTATCTTCGTTAGGATCTATGGAAATCAACAAATTAAAAAACACAGATATAATTCTGAATGACCAACTTGCGACAAACAGTTCTCCCCTCCTCAACCTATTTCATTAGAGACTATAAATTTGTAAACCCAAGCCAAAAATAGATCACTTGAGAAAGGCAATCAGCCGAAACAGCTGTAGTGATAAGATTTAAAATAAATTTTGTGGAAGTTTGAAAACAAAGTTTTCAGTGTTTTATTGTTACATAAAATGAATTTCCATCAAGTAACGGTCGAATCCATCAATTATTTGTATTAATATGTCTATGAGAGTCTCATGTGAGAACAACGCGTTTTCATCGTTGAATACTATTTAAACATGAACTATTTTAACATTGAAAGTTTGGCGGCCACAGTTAGAAAATAGTGTACAAAATATGGCCGGAATATTGATTTAACTTCGTCAACTGTGAAGACAGTAATTGAAAAATTCAGGGAGACTGGATCAATTGGTGATTCTAAATACACTAGTCATCCAAAAACAAACCGTTCAAATGTCAATATTGAAGCAGTGCGTGAAAAGAACTAAAGCCTAGTGACCATGCATGACGAAGAGAGTTTGTTGAATGGATTAATGAACATCAACAATTATTGGATGCTGATTTTTCGAGCCAAATCATCCTAATCAATGAAGCATATTTTCACCTTAATGGCTTTGTTAATCGTCCAAACTGCCGCATTTTTTATTCTGAGAAACCATGTGCTTGTCGAAAAAAAAAAATGCATCTACAACGTGTCACTGTTTAGTACGGATTTTGGTCTGGAAATATCATTGGATCATGAGTTCTCTATGAGTTTCAACAAAGCGGTGCCACATGTCGTACAGTCTGAAATAATTCTTCAATTCCTACATGACACATTTCCTGGTAGTGTACCCTCACGTTTCGATGATCAGAATTAGCTCCCTCGATGTGTGATTTAACGCAAATTGGGTTTTTTATGGAGTTATTTGAAGTCAAAGGTCTAAGCCAACAAGTTTACAACCAGTCGTGCAATGAGGAGAAAATTCAACGCTGAATCCACGAAATTTAGCCACATTTACACAAAATTTCCAAGGAAACTTTCAACAAATGTGAAGCAAGACCGTGAAAGCCATTTGCCTGATGTGCTATTCCATACATTATCCTATGTACTTTATGATTCAATAAAAAATTACAATCTAAACAACACAAACAGTGTTATCTATTCAATTAAAAGTTTGCATAAATTTTGGGACACCCTATAGAATACAAGAGAAAATTAGTTAAGTAGGTAAATTTGTTTATTAATCACATATTTCTAAAAAAGAACGAATTCTTGTACATGAACGTTGTAAAATAATTATATATTTAACAAATGAATAGTTCTTGGAAGCATTTTGCTAGATTTCCAAATTACTTGTTTTGAACGCTTCCTTCTTTACTAACTTCACTCTCTTCGTCGTCCAGGGCTTCTAGTCGAATTTTAACAGAACTTAAATCAGGTATCTGAAAATATCAGATTGTTGAGTTAGTATTTTCTAAAATTATTTTTACATTATCTTTACATAAAAACTAAAAGTCATCGTGACATGATGAGATAAGCTCTTCTGTTTAAGATTATTAAACCTTGAATAGAAGATATGTAACACTGCTTGGGATGATAATTCTGCATCCATTAATTTACGACCATACTACGTCACTTAAACGTAGACACAACGTGTCTAGGAGTTTTCCGTATACCAACCTCTTTTATTTAAGTTAGTTCAGGTCGACTGTGATTGGACCACCCTGTATAATTGTAATCACGTTTAGTTCTTAGTAGGCATACACAAATTAGCCAATTATATAGTAGCGTCAAATACTTCAGAATTTCAATCAGAATAAAGATACAACAAGCCAAAGAAACCTGGCTAAGTGAAAGATGCCAAGAAATTGAAGAATTGGAACAAAGACATGATACTTTCAACCTACATAAAAATGTAAAAGAAGCCGCTGGAATATTTAAACAAATTCCTACGTCTTTCATCGAAGATAAATATGGGAATCCGCTGCAAGACCGAGAGAGGACGAACATTTACATGCAGGAGGCATCGACTTGACCTTATATCACAAAGCAAGAAATTATGAAAGCGGCAAATCAGATAAAGAACGGAAAAGCTGTTGGGGAAGATAATAGCCCAATTGAAATAATATAATATAAGATATTACTAGATGAACACATTAACAAAATATACGAAACAGGCATAATACCAAATGAATGGCTGACATCGGTGTTTATACCACTACCAAAGAAGAGAAACTCCAAGAAATGTGAAGACCATAGGATTATTAGCCTGATGAATCATATGTTAAAGCTTTTCCTACGAGTAATACACAATAGAGTATACAATAAACTAGACGAACACACTGGTCAAACTCAGTTTGGTTTTAAGAATGGGTTCGGAACAAGAGAAGCACTTTTTTCAATACGTGTGCTAGTTGAAAGATGTAGAGATGTCGATTCTGATGTATACTTGTGTTTTATAGACTTTCAGAAGGCGTTTGACCTGGTGAAACATGATAAACTAATAGATATTTGAAGGTCATGTAATATCGACGATAAAGACTTAAGGATCATTTCAAACCTCTACCAAGAACAAAAGGCTAAAATCAGAATAAAAAGCGAAACATCTGGAAAAATTAATATCGAGAAGGGAGTAAGACAGGGATGTGTCCTATCACCTTTGCTGTTCAATGTTTACTCTGAGAAGATATTTCAGAAAGCTTTGGAAGGCACCTCGGATGGTATAATTATAAACGGGCAATGTATAAATAACCTGCGATATGCTGATGAAACTGTCATACTGGCAGATAATGCTGAAGCCCTGCAACGCTTAATGGACCGAGTAACGACAGCCTGTAGAGAATTTGGAATGAAATTGAATACAAAGAAGACAAAAACGATGATCATCAGCAAGCACCAAAACAGAAGGGTGAAGGTTAATGTCCACGGAACAGATCTGGAAAGAGTAACAAGAGCAACGTACCTTGGAAGTAATCTTGATTAAACTTGGATAGAATACATAAGTGCTATATTTTCTAAACCTTGCTCTATGGTGTTGAAGCCTGGACAATGACAGAAGCAACACAAAAAAGAATCCAAGCATTCTCTGGTGTTACCGTAAAATGCTCAGAATATTCTACATGAGCCATACGACAAATGCGGAAGTCTTGCGGAGGATGAATAAGGAAAGAGAGCTTATGCTTATAATAAAAGAACGGAAAGCACAATATTTTGGTCACATCATAAGAAATCAAAAGTATGAACTGCTCCAACTTACAATCGAAGGCAAAGTCAATAGAAAAAGAGGACCAGGAAGAAGAAGAAGACGCAACTCTTGGCTTAAAAACCTACGGCAATGGACGAACATGACCTCCATCAAACTATTCAGGCTGCTGCAAATAAGATTAAATGGGCAAATGTAATGGCCAACGTCCTTAAGGATAAGGCACCGTAAGAAGAAGTCAAATACTTTGGTCAGCGACAGATCCAACAAGGGCGATGGCCCGCCTCTCAAACCAAGTGGGTTTATTTTTTTGTTTGATCACGCATACAAGATTATAATAATAATCATTTTTTTAAGTCAATAATTATACATTTTTTTGAAATTACACTCTATACCCGGTTCGCTATTCCCAGTCCGAACTGTCTAGTGATTTTAGTAATTATTTTTTTTCGAAGTTACTAACTTTTTGACAGACTCGAAGTGGCTGGAAAATACTATACAACCAAGCATACGTGCTCTTAGTCAATATTAATGTAAACAAAAGTAAATAAAATAGAACTTTGCCGACAATCAATATTTATTTATTTACACCGTATAATGTATTGATAACAAATAATAAAATTATTTATTGTACAAAATAAAAAAAGTGGGAATAAATTATACAAAATTAAAAAGTCAAAGTGAGGTTAAATAAGACACAGCAAGTTCCTTATGTTGTGACTAGGATGGAATCAATGATTAAAGATTAACAGTTCATTGGATAGCATTAACATAAACTGTTGTTTTATTATCTTACAAAATAAGTGTACTTCCATATGCTAAAAGCAAATATTAGTAATTTGACTAGGCAAATTCGTGGTTCAATAGTAATTTTTGCTCATTAGCATTTGAGGATGTTAAAATCTTCCATATATGGTGAATGAATTCAGTGTCCTGGCCGCAGTCTGCAGTCATATAAACCCAAACAAACAACAAAAACCTCCATGTAAGTATAAACAAGTTTATATTAAATTAGAAACAACTAATCTAAAAATATTAACTTTTAAAAAACATTTTATCATATTTATTAAGAAAAACTTACCAACGCATTAGCTGATGGAACAAATGGAAATCTTTGACTATCCATAATAATAAAATTTAAAATATAACTAACTAATTAACTGAATAGAACTAACAAAAGAATTAAACAAAGATAATAAAACAATAAAACTATATTAAATTAAATAAACAACGCGAATAATACAAATATTTACTACAATATTTTAAATTGCAACAATTCAAATATTATATTTTAAATATACAGGGAAAATTTAATGGGTTTAGTATACACTTCCACTATTTAGAATAATTCTTCTTTTTTTCAAAGAAAGAAGTCTGCAATAGTAGTATACTTGAGCTATTAATACTGAGAAGTAGGGATTGTTGTGTTGTAGGTTTCCGACAATGAGTCTGTCAAAATATGCCCTAGCTAAGCGAATAGACTTTATGAATTATGTAAATAGACTTTATTACTATGGGACCTTTCCCGGTGAGCCGGTAGGCTAAAACGGGCTGGTATATAGTAGATGACCGATATACAACGATCGGCCGTGTCTCTTAACATTGCTGTATCCGCCGCTGACTTTGGTACAGTCCAAAAGTAATAGTAGATGGAAACGGCTATCTTTCTGGCTATCACAAACTCTTCAATTTTTTCAAAACCATTTTCAAGCTTGGTATTTTTTAATGAAAGCTTAACCTTTACATACCTTAACATTTTCAATAGAATTTATTCCTGGATTTTTGCTAAAAGATATTTCTTCACCAGTACTGCATAAAATACAGTCTTTAGAAGCTTTTAGGGACGTGTACAACGCCAACCTTTCTCTGGACAACAAAATTTTCTCTTCCGCCAATTTCTTTTCTCTGCTACAAAGTAAAGCCCATTGTGTTTGTAACTCCTTCAATTTCTCTTTGTATGTAGTTTCCATTCGTTTAGCTTCTACGAGAACCTGTTTGTCCTCTTTCAGTTTTTTGTGGGAGTCTTGCATTAGAAATTCCAGTTCAGCCTCTTTATCCTCGAGTTCCCTTTCTCTTTCTGTTAGATTTTGTTTTAGTGCTGCCATCTCACATTTTTGGCGCTGTAATAGATTTCTTTCTTGATTCAGTCTGTCAGTTAAATTTTTGGCTTCCGAAATTGCTGTTTCGGCTTCTGCTTTGGCACGTTCTACCTCATATGAATTAACTAGTTTAGTGGAAGTTTCAAATTTGGCTTTTTCTGAAGCTAGTTGTAGTTTTTCTTCAGTTACTTGCATTAACAGTCTTTCTTGTTCGGTCAACAAAGATTCTTTTAAAGTCTGAAACAAATAAGATACTGATAAATTGATTTTTGATAAAACTTACATATTTCTGTTAAAGCGATATTATTTAACCCAAATTATTTAATTGTTAGTGTCTTCTAATGAGTCATAGAGAGTAACATTCATAAGAGGGTGGAGTGTGCGTCATATAACAGGAAACCAAGCTTAGAGAAGACAGAAATTTGCTATATTGATCGCCAAAGTCAATCGAGAAGTCACTTAAAGGAGTAGGAACTCGAAAGAGACATTACTAAATATAATTACAGCTATGTCGAGAAAGAGAGAGCATGTAGCTAAGGAAACCGAAATAGCAAACTAAGAAGCATTGGTATATATAAAATATGCCTAACCAATCAAAAACAAAACTACTTTTAATGTAACATTCCGCAACAAGCGTCCGAGACAGGCGAAACCGATTGTAGTCTTCCCATGTCTACTCTAAATGCAATTAACGACAGTTCACTTGGTGTTCCGTTGTCGAATCTTCATGAGTGTATCTGTCGCCTGTTTTAGTCTTTTGGTGTGGAACGCTACCACAAAAACGCAACGACAAAAATCTTAAGAAAACATTAAAAGGAATACACTTCAGTAAAATACCTGCATGCTGATACAAGAATCTGAAAAAATAACAGCATATTACAGAAGATAGAAGCAAAAAAAGTTATACCATTTACCTTAAGTTGTTCCCTTTCTCTTTCTATAAGATTCCTGCTGTACTCAGCTTCTCTTTCAAGAGCCTTACTTCGAGCTATTAAAGTAGCGGATGCCTGCTGTAAAGCCCATCGATCCTCTTGAGCGTTAGTACTTTGCTCTGCTAATTTCAATTCTAAGTTTCTGACCAAAGAGAGAAGGTGAGCTCGTTCATTTTCCGCAGATTCTCGACACTTTTCTAGAGTTTTTTTTCATTACTAGAATATTAAGTATATCATAACAAAAAACTTATAAACTGCTTATTCTAAATAAGTAAATGCGAATAAATATAAAGTATGTAAAAGGTGCCTATAATCCACGTCTATTTTCGTGGTTCTAAAGGATAATTAGTTGAGGAAATGAAACAATGAACCTTCGAATATTGGCGCAGTAAGACGGATTGAGATGCCGTTTGATGCATTCGATTCGTAAGAGCGTCAAGAAATTTTGTGAACTAATGCGATCAAGAAGAAATGAAAAATTGCATTTGTGCATATGACAAATGCATTTGGAAATGCATTTTACAGAATTGCAAATTTAAAAAAAATTAAATCAGCAAATATTGAATAAAATGAACCTGAACACGAATATCATGTTTGTGAAAGTCACCGGGCACTGGATTCCAAAAATCCAGGTTCAAAGATTTTGTTTACTGGAATTTAATTTTTTTTTAAATTGACCTTTTTATAGTAAAGTTGGTAGGACTGTAATTATTAACCGTAATAGTCTAAAATGCGACACAATTGTTAAAAAACTTCAATATAAATAAAATTTCATGTGACATTTGGGACAAACAATAACATAACCCAACTAAATTTGATTTCAAACAAGGAGGGATACTCTCTTTCCTTGTTTAATGTGGCCTCTAAAGATCGCACTTCATGTCTAACAATATTTCTGCCTCCACTACCTTTACATTCCCTCTTTTGTCTTTTTGCTCGATGAATTCAGGTAAGGAGTTCGTTACCTAATGTCACTGTCACTTCAATCGTTAATTTTACATAAACTATTGGGTCAAATCATCAGTTTGCTTTCACACATATACAGGGTGAATCATGAGGAACTTTACATACTTCTACCGTAGAGTCCCTCAGGGAGCATATCATGTAGCCACTAAAAAATGTCAACTCCTCTTCTTTATGAATTAACAAGGTGATTTGTGTAATTGACCATTTATTTCATTTTACTGTAGTGTTTATACGACTCATTTGATTTTTTTAATTTTTGCATGATACAGTACACTACTATCAAGCATTCGACTGGTATTAGTTAAACTAAAAAATTCCAGGACTGGCTTTGGAAAAATTAATTTAGGGATTCGTATTAAATATTACACCCGTATATATATTTTTTAAATGCAATAAGTTATTTTCAAACTACATAAATAGCCAATGAAAACGACATATGCAACAATGTTGTCGCACTTTTATTAAATTTTTAGTGAACGATCAAATCTTACCAAAAATAGAACAACCATAATGAAGTATCAAATTATAAGGTAATTAATTTAAACAAATGTTATAAATTTCAAACATTTTAATTGAAATGATAAACTGAGTCACTGCACAACAAAAAACAGTAACTACTAACAATAACGAAGAACCATTAAAAAAAACTAAAAATATGTACATAGTTATGATAAACCCATAAATTAGAACTGGAAAAGATACAATAATGGTAACAAAATAAAAATAATTCAAAATAGATTTTGGAAATGGAACCCTGCAGCCTGTACACATTTTTGTTGCCGAATTGTTAATTGACGTATTGAAGTACGGATACTCTGAGGATCGTTTCTAATAGTATTACAACAATGTATAATTCTATCAATTAATTGTTGTCGGTTATTAATATTCACTGCGTAAATTAGTTGCTTCAATCGTCCCCAAATATGGTAATCAACGGGATTGAAATCAGGGGATCTTGAAGGCCACGAAATGGGACCTGCACGTTCTATCCACTTGTTGCCATAAACATTATTGAGATGTTGTCTCACTGCCAGTAAAAAGTGTGGGGGTGCCCCATCATGCTGAAAATACATCCCTCGGATAGCAACGTTCGCGTTGGCAAGCAAATTCGGCAAAATATTTTGTAGAAAGTTCAAATAGACCTGCCCTATTAAAGGACCATCAAAAAAGTGAGGACCTACTAATTGGTTATTTATGACACCAATCCATAGGTTAACCGAAAACCTTAACTGAGAACGACGTTCTCGAATAGCATGGGGATTTTCTTCTGCCCACACATGTGAATTTCGTGAATTATTTATCCCGTCTCTGGTAAATTGGGCTTTATCTATAAATAGTGTCCTGTATAGCGTTGGTCGATTATTGTTAATCCATCTACAAAATTCCAACCTATCGATCTCATCTCCAGCATGTAGTCGCTGAACCATTTGAATGTGATATGGGTATAGATTATTTTTTTGTAAGACTACTTACTTTTGATTGAGTAACATTGAGTTCTCGACTTACTTGTTTAGTGCTTATTGTAGGGTTTATAGTAACGGCGTCCATAATGTCATCTTCCTGCGCTTCATCTACATGTCGCTCTGTTGTTCCACTAGGAACAGTGCCATTTTCTCGCAAATAATTAAAAACTGACCCAAATGTTGGATGACTGGGAGTTCGACGATTAGGAAATCTCCTGCGATATTCTCTACCAGCAGCCCTACCATTCCCATTACAGAATCCATAAACAAATATTATGTCTGCATATTCTGTGGTCGAAAACTGATGTGGCATTTTGAACGAAAGTAACAAAAGCTCTACCAAAACTAACACAATGTACTTAACGGAGATATGACAGAAGAAATATGTATTCTTGTACACATAAATAACAATTAATAATGACAATGGGTATAAAATATCAAGAAACGTCAAACGGTCAACGCCAACCTTCATTTTAAACTTTTTAGATTTATTTTTATTTAGTACAGTTGATGCAATGTATTATTATTTGACATAAAATTTTAATCATTTACAATCAACAAAAACTAACACATACAAGAGGTTTGACTTTTTAATCAATTTAATTTATTATTTATCGAAAATAATGCCCCAATACGATCTATGAGTAAAAATTTAAAATTGAAAAACAATTGATTCTATCGTAGAAATAATACAAAGTGACAGTAAAGATGTTAATTTTCTACGTATTAGATTATGTTGTAGGAACTCATTTTAATTAAAATGTTTGAAATTTATAACATTTGTTTAAATTAATACCTTATAATTTGATACTTCATTATGGTTGTTCTATTTTTGGTAAGATTTGATCGTTCACTAAAAATTTAATAAAAGTGCGACAACATTGTCGCATATGTCGTTTTCATTGGCTATTTATGTAGTTTGAAAATCACTTATTGCATTTTAAAAAATATATATACAGGGTGTAATATTTAATACGAATCCCTAAATTAATTTTTCCAAAGCCAGTCCTGGAATTTTTTAGTTTAGCTAATACCAGTCGAATGCTTGATAGTAGTGTACTGTATCATGCAAAAATTTAAAAAATCAAATGAGCCGTATAAACACTACAGTAAACATATAGTGGCCACATGATATGCTCCCTGAGGGACTCTACATATGGTAGAAGTATGTAAAGTTCCTCATGACTCACCCTGTATAAACTTTTCACAATAATTATCAAAAAAAGACTGGACGCTATCAGCCTAGAGAACAAGCTGGATGTAGATCAGGATGTAGCACTAAGGACAACTTACTAGTGATAAAGAACCTGATACAGAAGTCTACAGAATACAACAAACCATTGGCACTGATATTTGTCGACTACGAGAAACCATTCGATACCATAAGCCATCAGTAAATATTAAAAGCAGTGACAGAATGCCTAATAGACCATCGCTACAGTAACATAATTAAATATATCTACCAAAATGTCAACAACAAATAATTGTAACAACTACAGGCTATTAGCTCTAATATCACACGCCAGTAAGGTGATCCTCTACATACTGCAACGGCGTCTAGAAAACTTCATAAGTTGGCAAATAGCACCTGAGCAGGCTGGATTTGTAAAGAGCAGAGCTACTAGAGAACAAATCCTTAATGTACGAAACATCATAGAAAAAGCCAGAGAATACCAGATCCCGTTATTTATATGTTTCCTCGATTATACAAAGGCCTTTGATAATGTTAGATGGGACAAACTATGGAACATATTGACGACAATGGGTGTACCTAAACACTTGACTCACCTTATTAGCAAACTGTATCAAGATAACCTGGCATATATTCGAATGGACGGATATCTGTCTGACAAATGCACTTTGGAGAAGGGAGTACGCCAAGGATGCGTTTTATCTCCCTTATTATTTAACATCTATTCGGAGTTCATAATGCGCATAGTTTTGGATGGTTGGGAGGGAGGAGTAGACCTAGGTGGTGTTAAGATATCTAACTTGCGTTTCGCAGACGACACTACACTTCTACCCTCTACTCCAGAAGAAATTATTAAATTATTAAAAAAACTCGAGGTAGAAAGTGCTAAATTTGGACTCATGGTTAACTACAACAAAACCAAAATCATGGTTATTGATCGCCAACAACAGTTTCCTGAAACCCAAACTATTGCGGGATGCGAGGTAGTCTTATCTATGATATATCTTGGAGCTCTAATTAACAACACAGGCAGTTGTGAATCCGAAATTAGAAGACGCATTCAACTAGCAAGAGCAGCAATGAGTGAACTAAACGGGGTCTGGCGTGATCGTCACATTACTATGACAAACAAAAAGAGACTCTGGTCTTTTTCATATTTTACTATGCATGCGAGACATGGACAGTCAAAGAATCAGATCGACGACGTATAGACGCCTTTGAAATGTGGACATGGAGACGCCTGCTTCGAATTCCATGGACGGCTCGCCGTACAAATATCTCTGTTCTGGATGAAATTAAACCGGATCAGCGTCTCTCCAGTACCGTTTACTCTAGAATCTTAAAGTTCTTTGGCCATATCCATCGAAGTGATCACAAAATGGAGCGGTTGGTGGTCCAAGGAAGGCCTCAGACTCAACACCAACGCGGAAGATCACAGCGATGGGCGGACATTACTAAAAAGCTTCTCAATAAACAGTATACTGAGGCAATACATATAACTGATGACCGCGACCAGTGGAGAAATATTATCAATCAAACTGTCCGAGCTGCTGAAGCCCAATTATGAACCACAACACATCTACTAAGATGTTAATGACTGTGATGATGACCAAACTCAGCTAGCGTAAGACTATCTGAAGAAGAAACAAATAAATTATATATACAGCAAGGAGTACGTCTTAGTGCTCTGCGAGTAAGTCAAATATTTGGGCCTTCATCTTGATCAAAAGTTAAAGAGAAGACAGATACAATAAAGACAGTTTAACAAATGAACTGACTTTATAGGCAAAAATAAAAATTGATACTGAGAACAAGGCACAAGCTAATAATATACAAAACTATTTTGCGCATGAGCACGAAATAAGAAAAGAATGACAGCTGTATATATCAGAGTTGTTTGAAGATGACAGGAATAATATTGTCAAATTTTACCAAAAGTGTACTGACGGCTCAGAAATTATAAAATGTGAGGTACAACACGCTATAAATATAATGGTAAAATTGGAAAAGCTTGTGGTCCAGACGATACACCAACAAATTTGCTGAAACTAAAAGAGAATGATAACATAAAAATAGTATTGTTCTGAAGCTATTTTCTTGTGGCATTGTAAATTAATTACTATTAATCTGGGAAAGGGTAACAATTAAAGATAAAAATACGTTTATTGACGTTTCAATTTCCACTTCGGAAATCGTTCTCAAAATACAAACCTATTTTTTGTATTTTGAGAACGATTTCCGAAGTGGAAATTGAAACGTCAATAAACGTATTTTTATCTTTAATTGTGGCTTATTCCCAGTTTAATAGTAATGAATAAAAATAGTAGTAATACTTTTTAATTCAATATATAACACCGGAGTGATTCCCACAGATTGGCTCAAATCCATCTTTGTCGCAATACCTAAAAAAACAAAATGCGAGAAAATGCTCATAATATCGATTAATTAACCTAATGAGCCACACTCTTAAACTTTTCCCAAGAATATTTCACAACAGAATTAGACGCAAATGCGAAGAAGATCTGGAAGATACCCAATTAGGTTTTAGAAATGCTATGGGAACCAGGGAGGCACTTTTTGAGCTTAACATATTATTAAAAAAATACCGTGACCAAAGAAAAAATGCATTTGCATGTTTCGTGAACTTCGAAAAGGCATTCGATAAGGTACAGCATGTAAAATTAATGCAAATACTGAAAAATATCGGAATAGATGAAAAGGATATTCGTGTCATTAAAAATTTGTACTGGAATCAAACTGCTATCGTAAAAATTGGAGATAACTACACCGATGAAATCTCTATACAACGAAGAGTCAGACAAGGTTGCATTTTAAAAAGGCACTTAAGAGACAACCATATGGAATAAAAATCAAAGGGGAACTACTTAATGTAATTAGATATGCAGACGATACAGTAATGCTATCAGATAATATTGAAGATCTTTAAATTCTGCTTGATCGTATTCACGAGGTAGGAGAGGAAATGGGCATTAAAATAAACTCAAAAAAAAAACAAATTTTTAGTGTTTAGTTGTGACCCACATCCCGATGCAAAGCTTCAATTAAACAGAGTCCTAGTTGAGAAAGTTGACATATTTGGGAACTGTGATAACGGACCAACTAGATCTAGAAATAGAAATAAAACTAGAATAGCAATGACTAAAACTACTTTTATGAAAATGAAGTCATTTCTTTGCAATAACCATCTCAGTTTAGAACTAAGACAAAGAATGGTTAAGTGCTATATTTGGTCCGTACTTTTGTATAGCGCAGAAGCGTGGACGCTAAAAGTATCGATCATGAACAAAATTAAAACATTGGAAATGTGGGTTCATAGACGAATGCCGAAGATACCTTGTACAGCAAGGAAAACTAATGAATAAGTACGAAGGAGCGTTAACAAAAATAGAGAACTGCTAAAGACTGTTAAACATCGAAAATTGTCTGAGATTTTCCCATTAATTTTTATCGAAAAATGTCTTATTTGGGACATATAGTAAGGGGAAGTCGATATAAAATATTACAACTGATCCTTAAGGCAAAATAGAGGGTAGGAAGAAAACAAGTTTCTTGGTTAAAAAACATTCGTAAATGGACTCAGATATCAAATGCAGGACAATTATTCCATATTGCAGAAGATCGACAAGCCTTCGCAATTCTGATATGGCACGCGAAGAAGAAGAAGAAGCAAAACCTTCAAATATAGAAATCTTACAAACATATTAGTCCAAAACACTGTTGGAACATGATTCTTGGTATGTATGAAGACCTTACAATACCGTTCATAAAAGACAATATACACAAACATGCAGCTAAACATAGGAATGAAAACTTAAACCACAACAATGAATTAATCAACGCCTTTGTCAATGCTCCAGCAAGAAATAGATCACTGAAGATAAAGTGATCAGAAGATCTGGTTAGATGAATCATGGTGGATTGACAGCATCCACAAGCCATCATAATCAACAAATTTATTTAATACTGAGAATGTAATAAGTGGCTTGTAAATAAATATTTTAATAAAAAAGCATAACTAATAAAATTAATGCAACTATTTCACTTACGTAATATTTCCTTTTCTTTAGTTTGAATACTTTGTTCTCGTGCTAAAGCCAATACGTCGTAATTTTGAATAACTTTTTCTTCAATACCTTGTAGAACTTTAACATTATGACCCAGCAGTTCAATTCCTGCATCAATTTTTTGCGTTAGTACAGGACCTTCACCCAAAAAGGACGTTTCCCTTTGTTTCATCTCCTTAATATAATCTATTTGCATGACATGTTCTGCCTTAATATCTTCCAATTTTTGAGTGTACACGTCTTTTAAAAGTTTAATTTCATTTCTATGCTGTTCTTCCATCGTTTCCATTTTTTCTTTGTAATACGTTATCTGTTCTTCGTTGTTGACTTTGAAAGCACTGAATTTTTCTTTGAAAAAGCTAGTTATGTTTTTTAATTCATTCCGCAAATTTTCCTCTACATTTACTGAACCTCTTTCAATTAGATCCATTTGTTTTCTAAAAAAAATATTAAATTACTTATTTTAAATGAAATATGAACAAAACGAAAATAAAAACTAAAAATAAAGAAAAGACAGTTAGGATTTGATATCACATATAATGCCTCTGTATATTTGCTTATACGTATTTCATCCTATCAGGATTCATCAGACCGACTGGTACAGAAGCTCTAAAAGAGAAATCAAATCTTTGCCGTCAAGAGAAGTAATAAGAAGATAATTTCAATAAGGATGCTACAGTGACATCTGAGAATAAAATCAGGAAGTAGAAATCTGAATATCTCTTGGTTGACGAAACCAGACTTCAGATTTTTGCCTAAATCTATCTTCTTCTTAGGGTACATGTCCGTTCCGAACGTTGGCGATCATTGTGGCTATGATGACTTTGTTGTTGCTATACGGAATAGCTGTGTTGAGGTCTTTCTATACCATGCTCTCAAGTTACCAAGTCAGGATATTCTTCTTCGTCCTGGTGCACTTTTTGCTTCAATTTTACCTTGCAAAACGCATTGGAGTAGCTCATATCTGCCATGGTTTCTCATTATATGTCCCAAGTACTGCACTTCACGGCCCTTCAGGGTGTTGACAAAATCCGCGGTTGTGTTCATCATCCGTAGTACTTATTTAGGTGACTTTGTCTGTCCATGGTACCTTCAGGATCCTTCTGTATAACCATAGCACAAAATCTTGAAGTTTTGATAGAGTTTCCGCCTTCAATGTTAACGTTTCTAGTTCATACAGAAATACTGAGTACACGTAACATTTAAGCAGCCTTATTTTTGTTTCTAGGGAAAGGTCGTAGCTCTTGAACACAGAGCTCATAGTCAATGAGCAATTTTTTATTATTAAAGCAATTATTGTAATGGGGATAAGCCACAAGCGAAGTTTAAAATAAGTTTATTGACGCTTCAATTTCCAATTCGGATATCGTTTTCAAAATACAAACATTAATAAATTAAACAAATTTTGTTCTTTTATTCAATAGATTAAAGATTATTGTGGTACGTGACTAGTTCCGATAATATTGTCTCTTGTTAATCGACTTGATTGATTTACTTCTAGTAGACCTATAAATTTATAACAGTTTAATATAGAATTTAAGTAATCGCTCGCAATCTTACCATTACTTGCGTTAGGCTGGTCTATTGTAATACTAGTAGGTTCGCCTAAAATGTTTTCATATCATTTATGCCAAGATCCATATCATTAGTAAACATGAATAATTCCATTTAATTTAATCTTTTGGGTATTGTCTCACGACTCATTGATTATAGTTCCCAAGTAGTGGTACTGTGACACACGTTTAATTCTCATTTGGTTCACATACCCTGCAGCCCTCCTGTGGTATTCATCATCATTGGCTTTTACAACTCTTCGGGGGTTTTTGCCGCGTTTACTATTGCGTTCCATTGATTCCGATCCTGTGCTATTATTTTCCATGGCCTTACTTCCATTTTCTCTAGGTCTTCCCTGACTGCGTCTTTCCACCTTTTTCTAGGCCTTCCTGTCGATCTTTTACCATCTGGTCTTTGCCAAAACACATTGCTAATCAGTCTGTCGTCATCACTCCGTACCACGTGGCCTGCCCATCTTAATCTATTGGCTTTTATGTATCTTACGATGTTTCCTTTCCCGAAGAGAGTCTCTATTTCATTGTTGTATCTGCTCCTCCATTCATTTGTCACGCTGTCCCTGCAAGGATCATATATAATTCGCTCCTGTGGTATTGGAAAACACTATTGAATGATCTGCATACCGCAGATTATTGAGGTCTATTTATTGAGATGTCTTCATCAATATCTTTTAGAGCCTCTTCAAAAATGAGCTCCGAGTACAAATTAAATATCAGTGGTGAAATTATGCGCCTTGTCTCACTCCCCTTAAGATTTTAACCTGATCTGTATATTCTCCATCTATTCGGAGCACCGCTGATTTATTCCAATACTGGTTATCTATTATTTTTACATATCTTCCGTCAATCTCTGTCCTGTTCAGTACTTTCATCATTTGTTCATGCCTGACTCTATTGACAGCCTTCTTGTAGCCAATCAGGCATGCAAAAAATGTCTACATCTTTGAAACAATACCTGCACGCTAAATAAAGCTTCTCGTACTAACGGCGCTCACAAATCCAAACTGATTGAGCGCAATTTGTTACTCGCATCTCCGGTAAATTCATTTGTGGATAACTTTTAAAAACAGCTTCAGTAGATAGCTCATTAGGCTTATGGTTGTATAGTCTTCACAACCTTTTGCTCCTGGTTTTTTCGGCAATGGTACGAACTCCGATTTGAGCCACTCTACTGGTATTTTTCCTGTCATGTCTCCTCCTCCTCTATCCTTTATCCTTTGTAAGGATGTGGTGACGTTATGGTATTTGACGAAGGGTTGCTACCCATTCTTCTCTCTCCTGGGCGCGGTGTGCTGCCTCAGACAGAGAGTAACCGGTAGCGCACTTTATTTAGTCTGACCATCGGAGTGGCGATCTTCCTCGAGTTCTTTTACCATCTACCTTGTCTTCAACCACCAACGTCTCCATGCCTTCCATTCGGCTGGTAATGTGTCCAAAGGACCTGAATATATTTTGGTTGATGATTGTGGTAAACCTAGTATTGATGTCGAGTTCTGTCAATATTGAGACATTGTGCGATGTGCTGTCCAGGATATGCACATCATTCTACGATATACCCACATTTCTAAGGCCACTAAACGTCATGAGTCGGACCTTTTAATGATCCAAGTTTCTGACGCATAGGTAGCGATAGGAAAGATAAGCGTCCGTACTAGGCGCAGTTTCGTGTTCCTGGTTATGTCCGTATCTTTCCCGATTTTGACCGTTTGACCAAGTTTGACCGTTGCTGATCTAGCCATTGTAAGGCGTCGACGTATCTCTTCTTCGCATCCACCATTTTTTGTGATAACTGAACCTAAGTAATTGAAACGGTTTACCACTTTAAACCCCGCTACGTTTCGTATTTCCGGCTAGTTATTTCTAATTTGATCGATTATTATTACCTTGGTCTTCTAAACATTAATTTTAAGTCCATATTCACGACTAATAATATTTAGTCTGTTTATGATGTATTCAAGGTCATTTGTTGATGATGCTAGTACTAAAGTACCTGCCTTGTATATTTCATTAAATATATCAGTTATTATTTTTATTTGTTCTGCATCTAATAGCTTCAGCAGTTTTGCAGGAATTTCAAGCAAGTCCTGGTACTTTTCTATCCTTCATTTGTCTGACGGCTGCCGTTATTTCTTCTGGTAGGGTTTCCATACATATAAGTAATCTTTCCATACTTTCTTTTTACCTTCTGTGGATATGGCAAGATTGCCTTCATCATCTGTTATTTTCCGTTGTTGCGTTTTCGGAACTTTCCAGCTATTTCCTTTATGTTTCAATGGCCATTGAAGGTACCAGATCTGCTCTGATACTCCTCTAGTTCTCGAAATTCTTCTGTTTTTTTGTTTCTCTTTGGCTTCTCTTATCTTTCTTCTGACGACGGTATGTATTCTCTTGCATTCTTGGAAATTTTCTTTGTTTTTTTTTCTCTGATATAAGTTCAAGTATTTTATCGGTTATCCACAACTTCCGTTTTTCTGTATCTTTCTTCAGGTGTTGTTCTTTTGTTTCCCTCACTGTTTCTTGTATGATGGTTAAATTTTCCTCTATGGTTCCTGAAGCTATGCCTTCTATAAATTGCAAGTCAAAAAAGACGATATAATAAGAAAACATATAAGAATAAGATGTCATCAAACACAACATAAAAATGTAACAGAAGAAAGGTTAAGGTATGGAGAGAAAGTGAAAGAAAAGTTAAAAAATATGAAAACAAAAAAGAGACATTACATCCCGATATTAAGATATGGACAACTTTTTTTAATAAAAGAAAGCTTTATAAATATTCTTACTTGTACGATTCTTCCATAAGAAACAATTCCTCATCATGTCGTTGTTTTATTTTACGAATCAGCACTTCCTGGGAACTGTCTTCTTTTTCGGCCGGTTCATCATTGGTAGATTTAATATCTGCGGATTTTCCTACGTGATCGGAAACCAACATTTGTATTTGATTGTTGATTCTTTCTTGTTGTAATCTTATATTGTTCTCCACCATTTGTTGTTTCAAAATATACTCGTCTACGAAATTTTTAAATTGCTTTTCCTGTTGGCCTATAATAGTAAATAGGTTAAAAACATTTGTTACGGTTGTAAAAATAATATTAAAGTGGTGCTAACTAGTAGTTATTAAAGTAATTATTAGTCACATGAAAAAAATTTATACAATATGTAGTATTTTAAGAAATACTTCGTGTAAACTTAGCTTAAGAGATATGACAGAAGAAGAGGGAATGGTTCCCGCCAAGCGATAGAATTAGAGGTTAGCTTGGCTCCTTAGGTAGAAGCTTAGATCGTAGTCAGTTGTCTATTTGACAATTTAATAATAAAGTGACGAGCGACAAGTGAACGTGGACGTTCAAGCATTAACCAAATCTTTACACTACGACAGATCCTCGAAAAAGCGCAAGAGTTTAACATAGATATGTATCATATTTTTGTCGATTTTAAAGCGGCATATGACAGTGTCTTAAGATCAAGTCTTTACAACGCTATGAATTAGTTAGGAATTACAAAAAAATTCATATGTTTGATAAAAGTGACAATGACGAAGAAACTATCAGCTCGTCAACCGCATTTGAAATACATAGGGGTTAAGGCAGGGAGATGCGCTGGCGTGACAGCTTTTTAATGTCGCCTTAGAAAAAGTTGTACGAGACGCAAATTTAGATAGCAGGGGAACAATATTTAATAGATCAGTACAACTTCTAGCATATGCAGACGACGAGGACATTATAACAAGAGCCAGGGCGAGAACTGCGGAAATCACAACCGAGCTAGTAGCAGCAGCAGAACGAATGGGGTTACATATAAATCAAAATAAAACCAAATTCATGGCAACTAACACAAACACAAGAGCTGGAAATGTTGACGCAGATTTAATCATCAATGACCAAAACTTCGAAGCATTGAAAGAGTTCATATATCTAGGGACATCGGTTAACCCCAATACATCTGAGGAAATACAAAGGCGAATAATAATTGCAAACAGATGTTATCATGGTCTATCAAAGTACTTAGCTAATAAACGTCTGTCTCAAAAAACTCGTATAAGGCTGTATATAACACTGATAGTCCCCGTTCTCACATATGGATCAGAAGCATGGACGCTAACTAAAACAGATGAGTCCGCTCTATCGATTTTTGAAAGAAAGGTGCTACGCAAGATATTCGGAGCGGTCTTTGTGAACGGAATATGGAGGCGTAGATATAACCTAGAACTGCAGAATATCTACAAGCATATGTATGGTGGTCTCTATGGACTCTGTTAAGGCTTTTAACATCTTTTGATGACTTATTCTGTCGAAATCTTTTTCGTAGTCAACAAATATCATGACTAATGGCTTGTTATATTCAACACTCTTTTCTATTAAGTTCTTAATTACTTAATATCTACTTATTATAAAACTCTACTGAATCTACTATAAAAACTGAATAAGTAATCTTACCTAAAATCTCTGTCTGTTTATCTTGAATTTCTTTCAATACTTCTTCATACTTCTTAAATTGAAGAGAAACTAACAAAAGTGACTCCTGTTGATGTAAGGCTGAATACGTATTTTGTATTCCAGCATTAATATCTTGTGGCAATAATGTAGAGGAAGCTGGAACAGCAACTGGTTTATTTTCAGTAACATAAGAAGGAGGAGGTTGTTCTTTCTGAAGCGGTGTAGGTTCTTTGGAAAATACCGGTGGGTCTTCTTTTGGAATCAAGATTGAAGCTTTTTCAATCTTCCTAGAAATCGGAGATTCTGACCGCTTGGTACCTGATGATCCTATTCCTAACCAATCGGGAACTCCTAAAATTTATTGATTACTTATTTATATACTTCGAGTTAAAGGGCAGTAATAAACTGAGCCTTTGTTGCGTGTTGCGTGAAGATAGTCTTAACTATTTAACCCCTTACCGCATAGTAAGTCATATATGGCATAATACTTGGTTCTATACCTAACTGTATAGAGATCGAATTTTATTTTAAAGTATTTATGCATGACATGTCCATATAGAGCACATAGTTCGTAGGTATACCCGGTAATAAAGCGCCATCTTAATGCAGCAAAGTGTACTTTTATGAAAATTTGCAAATGACCGCGGTCTAACAGCTATTCATAAGATTTGTGCAATTTGATATTCAATTATCGAAGGTTCTACTGAATATTTTTGTGTAAGTATTTCACATATTTCTGTATACTTTGGTATTTTTTAATCAAAAATGTGCTTGTGCCATATATGCCGAAATACGCACTGTCGCACAAAACTCTCTTTCATATATGACACAATAGGCGTTCTGAACTAGGTATTATTATTTTTTTTTTTTTAATTTTAGATAATGAATCCAAAAAAAGTTTTATGGTGAAACTCTAGTAGTAGTGGACATACCACATGGTAGTGAAGACGAAGGATGTATCAAATGATGATATTTCCCCTATTATATTAGCCCCAGAGTCAGACTATGATGATAATATAATAGATAATAATGAAACAGATATTATTATCCCAGAAATGGATCCCAGTTTGGATAGAGAAGATGATATTTCTTTGGACGAATTACGACGTAATCTAATCTAAAGAATAGAAATAAAAATCATCCAACTTGGAAAGGACATTTGGTTACATCAGATGATGATATAAGATTTCTCTGTTCTACAGACTACCCGAGTTGCAACAAGCGGATTCCCCTTACGCATTTGTAACATTTTTTACAAGTGAGATGATTAAAAATAATGTTTATCAAACTATCTATATTATATTCAGTGGAAAAAAGATCTGAAAAACCTTTAAAACTTTCTGAAAATGAGCTAGAACAGTTCTTAGGAACCTGTATTTATATGTCAATAGTGCACAAAACGCTAGAATTTATTGGAACTCTAGCCTGAATGATCGATTGATCTCAGATGTTATGTCATGCAATAGATGGAAAGAAATAGGGTAAAAGGGGGTAAGATGACGAATCGGGTAAGATGACGAATTCCCGATATTTATCCAACGTACAACTCTGGCAACACTGTCTTCAGTCAGGACCGAACAGATGTTCCAAGTTTTCTCGCCTTTGAATACACACACGTTAGCGAGCTGCCAGAGTTTAGTATGATACAAAAGAGCAATGGCTGAAATTACTGCTCAACAGTTAAATGTAAATGCAGCCTCAAAAGCATATACTATTCCAGAACCTATTCTGAGAAGATATGTTAAAAAATATCCTGACGAAATAACTTGTGTATCCTAGTTATTTTCATTTTTAAAAGTCAACTTTTATAATTCTGAATTTTTCTGAAAATGCTGGCTGCTTTACATCCCCATTTAATGAAGAACAAATAAATCAACTTCAAAAATATGTGATAGATATAGATAAACGGGCATTTGGATTAGCCACGAATCAGTTTAGAAAAATTGCTTTCAACTTTGCCGTTCATTGTGGTGTTGCTGATAGATTTAACACTACAAAGAAAATGGTTGGTAAAGACTTTGCACAATCCTTTACGAAAACATTTAATCTATCATTCCGTAAACCAGAAGCAACTTCCGCTGCTAAATTTATGGCTTTTAATAAAGTTAATGTGGAAACTTTCTTTAAGGTATACAAAGAATTGCATCAAAAATATTCATATTCTGCTAATCAAATTTACAATATTGATGAAACCGGTTTTTCTTCAGTACCTACCAAGGATCCTAAAATATTAACCCCAAGAGGCAACCGTCGAGTTGTGAAAATTTCTTTGGCAAAAAGAGGAGTTAACGTGACTGCTGTTTGTGGCATGAATGCCGTTGAAAATTTTATACCACCGTTCCTAATATTTCCAAAAGTAAAAATGCAACCAGCTCTTAAAAATGGAGCGCCCGAAGGGACCATGGCAGTAGCTTATCCTTCTGGATGGAAGAGTTCTGAAAATTTTGTCAAATATTTGGAACATTTTATTCAACACGCTTGTCCAAGAAAACACAAACCTGTGTTAGTTATAATGGATAATCACACCAGTCACGTTTCTTTGGAAGTCATTAAGCTATATCGGAAAAATCACATTACTCTACTTGGTTTCCCACCGCATACCAGTCATCGTATGCAACCATTGGATGTGTCAATATATGGACCTCTGAAAACAGCATACTCATGAGCTTGCGAAGATTTTTTGATCAGTAATCCGGGTCGTCTTATAACATTGTATGACATTGCAACCCTATTTGGGAAAACGTACTTAAAAGCAGCAACTGTTTCAAATGCTCTTAGAGATTTTAGAGCCACTGACATATATCCTGTGGATAGCCGGGTGTTTGATATACTTGATTTTGGGGCATCTTTAACAACACATAAACAAACCAATTTCAACAAAAGTTCCAACTACATCTGCTTTGGAAAATGAAGAGATCGAAGAGGAAAAGCCAGATATTCAAGGAATGTCACCGATATCTGTTTTAAAAGAAACAGTACCTCAAGAACCTGTTCAAATATCTGACGAAATTTCAGATATTTCTATTCCAAACATGCCAGGTCCATCTACATCAGGAATAGCTGGTCAGACACGCCCTCATGTATCAAATCATATATTGAATAATGGTCTACCTAAATTACCTGTTGCTGAAGTGAGAGCAAAACGACACAGAAACAAATTACGATCTCTTTCTCCATTCCCCTAAAACGTTTTTTACATTTTGCGAACAATAACGATGCTATTGCTGCTTGTAATCCTGGTCATGAAAAACTTTTTAAAATCAGACTGCTACTAAATAAACTAAGGAATTAGTTTTGGGGGCAAGTACAAATATGGTTCTTCGGCTAACACAAACAGTACCAAGACTTATAAATCACCAAATATTCTTTGATAATTGGTTCAACAGCGTCCCATTGCAAATTTATCTAACGAAACAGAGTATGTTACCACTAGGAACGGTTAGAATAAACAGAATGCCAAACAGTAATATGCCAAAATAGGCTGAATTAAAAAAGAACGACCGAGGAGCTATGGTAGAGAAAGTCGCCACAATTGATGGTACAAAAATATCTGTTGTTACATGGTATGACAACAAATTAGTAAACATTTTATCAACATATGCTGGGAGTATGCCAACAGTTGAAGTTAAACGATTTTCGAAAAAGGATAAGACACATATAATGGTTCCATGTCCAAAAGCTGTAATGATCTACAATAAGTATATGGGGGGAGTAGATCTCCTGGATTTAATGTTTGGATATACTCATGAGTATATTTTTCGATATTATTGATTTGATGACTGTCAATGCGTGGATTATTTGGAGAATAAGTGACAATGAGCATAATAATTTAACTCTGGCAGATTTCAAAATGGCAGTAACAGAGTGTTTATGCAAAGTTAATAAAGCTGGTTTTACTACATAAAGAGGTCGTCCATGTGGAGCTATGGAAAATTTACAAAACAGAAAAAGAAGGGGCCCAGCAATCGATATTCGAATGCAAGATACAGGAACAGATGGATATGGTTATCTTCCATTACGGCGTAGTGCAAGGCAAACATGCAAATATCCCTGTGGTTCCAAAGTATAATGTCTTTCTTTGCTGAAACAAAGATAGAAATTGTTTTTACTACTTTCACACTGAATAATTATTATAATTAGAAAGTAATTAACATCATTTTTTACTAATTTTACTTGTTGAATCTTGTTTGAATGCATAGGGTGCCATATTTGAAACACAAAAAAAAATACAAAAAGCTGACCAAGTAGGATTTTTTTATATTTTTACCGTAATCTTGAAGTCAAGTTTTTAATCATGGACTTTTTTTTATAAAACATAAAAAAATCATGCAGTAAGGGTTAACATTGAAATGAACCTGCTCCCAAATAATGCCCTGCTCCAGCTACGGTACACAAATCATAAAATAATTTTTTCTCACATACCTGACGTACTAGTTTTCTGAAAAGTTTCCACTGGCTTGACCGGCTCTTTTTTATCCTTATTTAAAAAATCTCCATGATAGTCGCCACTGAACAACCCCAAGCCCAAACTATCTTCGACTCCTGATCCCCGTCGTCCTCCTCGTCTTCTTTCAGCTGGAATAGCTGATTTTCCCACATCCGTCGAAAAAAGAGATGCATCAGGATTTAATGAGCTCACATCCTTTAAAGAAGTGGTCGTTTTAGGCACTGCAGAGGCTGCCTTGCTTTCTTTTAGAATGTCTTCAAGAGATGTTCCTCGTTTATCTGGTTTAGGCTTAGGTTTAATAGGTAGAATGTCATCCAGGAAATCGGTACTCTTCGATTTATCTTGTCGTGATGCATCTAAACAAAAAAATATTTTAAAGTGTTTACAATAATAATAATTTAATATTATTAAAACAATTTACGAAAAAAAAAAAGTAAATGAAGGTACACAGTGTAATGCGTTTTGAAAAATTTAATAATAAATGTATTAATATAATTCCTAGTAAATATTCAACTCAATGTTACTCACGCCATCTATCCGCCGAGTGCATTTAAATTACCTCAAGGACGCTACTGTGGTTCCTAATAGCTCCGACCGTCGCCTCAAAATTGGAGCCTTCGTAAAATCCTCGTCCCATTCATCTCCCTACCTTTCTCTCCTTGAACGTCCAACAGAGAAGACGAAAATTTTATTTGAGTGATCTCTTGACAAGGTAAGCCGAAAAATTCTTATATTCTTATATATATATATATATATATATATATATATATATATATATATATATATATATGATTTTGCATACTTTACCGGGAGCCCTGATAGTTGCTAAAACTCTGTCTATTGGTCCTAGGTTATCTAAATAACAATTCGAAGGATATACCGTTTGTTTAGTTGCCCAATCTTATAAATTTTTATCGTGGATATTATGTTCCCGCTGTGATAGATTCAACATTTCTGCCAGGCCGAGTACCTAGAGATCTTCTTCTTCGTCTAGGCATTCACGTCCACATCTGAACATAAGCCTCTTCAAGTCTTCCTTTCCATTGTTTTTTATTGTACGCTACTTGTAGCCAATTTTTCCCGGCAGTCCTTTTCAGATCATCTGTCCATCTCATAGGAGGTCTGCCTCTGGGCCTTTTGTGTTGGTATGGTCTCCAGGTTAAAATTGATCTGTGCCATTTGTTTAGATCGCTCCTGGCTACATGTTCAGCGTATTTCCATTTCAACTTTAATGATTTTTGCACCACATCGGTTACTTTGGTTTTCTGTCTTATCCATGTGTTTGTTTTCTTGTCCTTAAGTGATATACCTAGCATTGCTCTTTCCATCGTGTGTTGAGTGACTCATAAGTATATTCATATTCTTTTTTGTGATTATAGTTAGTTAAGTTAATATCGGAATAATGCATGCATCAAAAACTTTAGATCTAAGATGTAATTGAATTTGTTGATTTCTGAGAGTATAGTTCAGTTTACCGAATGCTGCCCAAGCTAACTTTCTTCTTCTTTTTATTTCTTCAGTTTGAATTTCCCTATTTAGTATTATTTTTTGTCCTAAGTATATAATATATTCTTCAACTTTTTCTATAACTTTATCGTTTATTATTGTCACGGTGTCTTCGGAGTGCGTGACTTTTGTTTTGTTTAAATTTATTTTCAGTCCTATTTAGAAGATTCGGTATGCAGTTCTAAAAGCATGGTTTGCATTTCTTGTAGGTCAGTACCTAACTATCAGGATTATGTCATCTGCAAATCAGAGATTACTGAGGTAGCGGCCATTGATGTTTATTCCCTTATATTTCCAATTTAGGTTTTTAAAAACGTCCTCCAAAACTAAGGTGAACAGTTTGGGTGATAAAGTATCTCCCTGTTTGACTCCCCTGTTTAATGGTACAGGGTTCGTGTGTTCATTTTCATTTAGGTAGTATGTAGCTGTAGCTTGGTTCATAGTTTCTTTTATGATTAAGTTAATATATCTGCTGTCTATTCTACAATTTTGCATTGCGTTTATTACGGCCGTGTGTTCTATAATATCGAAAGCTTTTTTCGTAGTCTACAAATGCTAGATTTAGAGGATAAAAAACAGTTATATTCTTTATACAGGCCACACTAGTATTTGGATAATTTAGGTTGTATTCATTTAATATTTTTTATTGAACAGTGGAGATTACCTATGAACTAAATAACAGTGAAGTGATTTATTATTGATCTTTTAATTATCATAAAAATCTATTTTCTACCTAATATACAAAGGTATTTTTTTATGTGAACGAATTTCGAAATTTGGGATGAAGTATAATATTTACACTATTGATATTATTTTTATATATTTCTCATTCATAATCTAATGCAAAGATATAAAATGCTTGTTTTCTTACGATGTGATTTTAATTTTTCCCATTTCATTTTAATTTTAAAGATAATACAAACAGCTGAAAGGTATATTGTTTGTTTACTTAAGTAAATAGTTCGCTCACATTGCAATATGACAATGTGTTGAATCGTAAATTATGTCACAAAACCAATACTAAAAAGGAAATGTCGTAAATTTTGACAATCACCGCAAATAAAGATGATTTTGAGAAACAAAAGGAAATTAAAAAAATTAGAGGCAGATAGAAAATAGATAAAAAAAAAACAAAACTACGCAAAGAATTGCAGAAACAGGTTTAAATTTTAAAGCTTGGGCCAAAGAACAGCCAGTGAAGGATAAAAGTGGCAGTAGTGAAGATTCAGATTCGGAACGTATCTATTGCAATGAAGCTTATAGTCGGAGTAAGAAGGAAGAGGGCTGGATAAAGTATCAACAGTGAATTAAATGGGCATATGATACATTTGCTGGTGTGAAAAAAGACGAAGGCATGTTTCTAAGCAAATTTTGCCAATATTAACTGATGGTCCCATTTTCCCCGCATACTGGGGTGTACAGGACCGCACGCCATTTTCAGTTAAATTCATTATGATCGAGTGTTACTTTTATGTAACGCTTACAGAGGTACTTAGTCGGCTTTACATGAAGTTTTAGTTTCGCTACAATCACGTAGTTGGCAGTGTAAAGCATTCAAATCAAACATAAGGAAGCCTTCCGTGCAAAGCCAGACTGATAGTTATTTTAGTTATTGAGTAACTGCAGCCTGAACGAAGTATAATGTAGCAAGTCTCATGGAGCATACTATTTGTTTCTAGTAAATTCTGCAAAACCTTATTTTTAGGGTAAAACGCATGATATTTTTAGAAGAATACTGTTAAATAGTGCTTTTTGTTGTTGTTTATAAGTATATAACGCTAGGCTCTCTGGAGTACGATTTCAACCTTGAAAAAAGTATTAAAACTTTTTAATACTTTTATTAAATTTTTATTACCGCTTAACTCTAAAAAAGCAGTAGAATTAACATATAAAGATGATGCGGATGAAATCTTCATTGAGCGTCCGGATGCCAGTGAATTACCGAATGAGGATTGGAATGTATTTTTTCATGATTTACAAAAAATTTTCGCGAAAGCGCATGGCTAATAAACGTACCGGAACTTAAAAGTGTTATTGAAACCTATGATAAGAGTGGTGTTTTCATTACTTATTAAGTTTGTCAGATGCAAGTAAAATGTGGTATTAGGTGGTCCTTTTGGCCCCGGTCCCCCCTACTTTGTAAATAAATTCAAAAATCTACAACCTTAAATTTAAGATCTGCTGTTCTTACCAAAATTACGAGATTTTTCTGATACGACTTATAACTATTAACTTATGTTTAGTTTATAGTTTAAAAATCATAACTAAACTTACCTTTAGTTGTATCAAGAAGCCAATCATCCATCGGTTTTTTAGCAACACTTTCAGCCTTTTTCGTTTCTTCTGTTGTACCTGCAGATGACTTTGGTTGCGTATCAAATGCTAATAACTGATCCAGGGTCTTCTTCTCCGGTGTCTTAGTTAAACTAGGACGTTTCGTTTTATGGTCGTCGAAAAAACTGTCGTCATTTTCCAAAGGGTCGTCTAAATCGAAATCCATATCTCTTTCTAATTAATGATTAATTCAAGCTAATAATAGTGGTATTTTATTCACAATGCAGTATTGTGATCATGAACAAATAGGGGAAGCTTTGTTTGTATTTATGTAATGTTGACGTTTGAGTTGCTAGGCTACAGCTTTAAATTATATTATTGGTCGAAATAAAGGGTTTGAGTTTTGAATTTATTTACATACGAGTATAAGCCTCGTTGGTTAGGTAACCAAGAATTTTCTTCCTTGGCCGAAAGAATTCGGATAGAATTCCACCGAGGTGAAAAATTTAAATAGTTTTAATGTTACTACTTTTTAAGTGTTTCTGCGCATTTCTTCGATATCCCATAACGATAATTCGAACCTCATAGTAACACAAATTTAATATGTATTTAATTTAAGCAACTGCTTTTCTTGTTTCATTCACTTTTAGGTCACATACCTATGGTAATTCTCATAGGTGCAGTATAAACAGTATAATTATTTACGAGTGGGAGGTGAATAGATTTAGAACGAGGGAAAAGGAAAAAAGTATTTTTCTTTATAAATATGGGCACATATTGATATGGATCACATATTAATCCTTTTTTATTCTTATGTCCGAAAACTTATTTCTTGCTTTAATCTACGAGATGCAATAATACGTAACGGATTTTAAGCTTTCAGTTATTTGCTTTCAAGTAAAGTCCAACATTAAATGACGTAGATAAAGTAAACGTAGGTGATATAACGCAGAATTCGGGCTGTTGCCTGATCTCAAACGGAATACCGATAACAACATTAATTGGTTTTTATGGTACCTAGGACTATTAGGTACTCACAACATGAACTCCACCTAAATCATACAATAAGAGCTACTATAACTTAAAAAAATATATAAAAAGTCAACTTTTGAGAAAGGGATATCCCCGACAGGGTGTACACTCACTAGGTGTTGGCGATATGGTTTATGGGAAATTACATGTAAACCAAAAATAAAAACTCAGTGATTAACTTTTCAACTTTTAATGAAATTGGGTAAAATAAAACTGTCTAACCAACTGACATAGTGTTTAGTCGGTAGGGAATTTAACAACAAAATTGAAGTGTCCACGACGAATATTAGTTTTGGCATAATTTTCTTAATTTGTTCCATTTTGATAATGCCGATGTCTTCGGTTAATGGAAAGACTAACTGAATCTTCCTTTATTTATAAAATAAATTTCCACGCCATCATTATAGATGTTAATGACTACGCCCACATAATATAATCGTTTATTCTTTCCTAGATACTCAACTAATACGTAGTCGTTGAAGTTAACACTTTCTACTAGTTGACAATGGCCATTCTTCTTCTAGTAATATCTTCTTTTTCGCTGGCTTGAAAGATTGAATGTCTTCTCCTGCTTTGCAATTTTGATTGCTCGTTTGGCGTTCTTAGCTTCTATATTTTAAGGTGTTGTCATTGCTGTTTCTTTTTCGCTACGGCAGGAACATCAGATTTTGGCACTGGTGACACAATTTATAGGAGTTTCGTATAAGTTATTTCTTTTATAAGAAGTGGTGTTCTTCTTTGGAGTATGAAGTGAAAGTGAGCCAGATGCGCTGGGTTGCGGATCCAAGCCTGAGCTATCACGTGCGTCGTCGTCCTTGCCCATAGAGTTGTACTCCAGGGCACCTTGTACGTAAGCGTAATCAGGAATAGAGTAGGGCACGAATAGAATTACTCTGCAGGTCCGGAAACCTGCCGAACCAGTAGACATTGTTGCAGCTTGAGACCAGGCTTTCTGTAGAAGTTGGCCAAAGTGCCTGCGTTCTATCTGCTTTCAAGGACTAGCATTTCCCCATTCGATAGCTGCACTTCGGTAACAGGCCTTCAATGGTTTGAAAAACAATTGGTCAAGAGGCTGTAAGTAATGAGTTGTGTAGCTGGAAAGGCACAGAAAGTGGACATCATTTTCCAGCGCTATATCTAATATGTCTGGTGAGGTAGGGTGTGATCCATGTACTTCGAGCAGTAGTAGGCTTGGACCAGGCTTTTGGGATAAAGCCAATTTTTAAAGAGGTCTTCATTTATATAGGCTGATTTTTCACCCATCTTCACTTTGGATCCATTAAGCATATTATTGAGTAACACTTGTCGGTTGTATACACCTTTGAACACAGTGCAACAGTCAACAACTGTCACTGTCTTTCCTTGTTCTTTTGATTGCCGCACTTCGACTGGCTTGCTGCCTTTTTAAATAATTCTGAGTTTGTTGAAAAGGTTCAACAAGTCTAACGTCGTTATTAACAAACTGAAATAATCATTCAGTTCTTCCTTTATCATGCCGTCCACGCGGGCCATATTCACTCCTTGGGCTTTTCGAATTGCCAATGATGGCATCTGGCGTCCATTTAATAAATGCGTTAAGCCATCCCCTACCTGCTTTGCGTCTCTCCACATTGAAATAGCGGTCCATTTGTCCAGCCGCCAAAAGCCAGATTGAAAGCCGTTCAGCAAAGTGAATCCCTTGTTGGCACGTACCCTGTAGCTTGCAATATCTTGACATGAAGCACTAATTTTTGTTCTGCATCTAGACCAAGGGAAGAAGGTTGTCCTAGCTTGCTAATGCTGTTCTTTGTTTTGAGTCGAAATCGTAGGATTTTTTCCGGTATCCCATATTTTTTAGCTGTACACCCCTAACTGAACAGTCGTCTACAACATACTTGACAGTGACAAGAAGATTATCTTTAGTCCAGCACATATTCTTCACATGTATCTAGGCATATCTTCAAAAGGAAAATAAGTTCTACAACGACAACGCGTTATATCCAATGACTTGACGCCATTTTAAGTTAAACTGCAAATAGTAAATAATAAGGGCTATGTGTTTAAATAAGTAAAGTTATTAATTTTAAGGAATGCGCAATAACGTAAAAATTAATCAAAAGTTTTATCTTCGGACTACGCCATTAAACTTTTTGAATTAAGTTTTAAACTTAGAAATTGCTACTCAGATTTATGAAATAACAAAAAACATACCACCAAAAATATTATATACTACGAGCTGACCCACCAGTTGGCCTATCTTAGCAATATGAGTCAAAAAATTAATCCGGAAACCAATATATATGTCGTCAATTTGACTTGGCCACTGGCGCAACACAATCCAGTGGCGTAACCTGTAAACATATTATTATATGCCTTGAAATGTGGATACACAAAGTTTTTTTAGTTGAATAGTATACAATGTGCTTACCTACTGTGTGATTACCTAATTCATCACTGCTTAATCACTTCAATGTATTCCTTCCATGAAATTCTGTTGAACCCGAGTAAGTACCGCCAAATATGTAAGCTCCGGAATTCTTACCTTTCTCGTTAAAGGTTTGAAGTGAAGTCAATAATAATACAAGGGGAGGTGGACGGAAGGACGAAAGCTCCCTCCACTACGGATCGCTATACTACAGTATATCACTATAAATAATTCTTTAGCATTAAACTGTGGATATACACTAACTTGGGCATGCTTTACCTGATGGTAGTCGCGAGGAAGTAGAATAAAGACTTATATATTCCCCAAGTTTTATTTATATCATGTGATATCATAGACAACAAAAGTTATTAGTGGCGGGTTTTAGGGGTTAAACCACCCCCGACCCTTTTCCGACACTGTAATTCACAAATTTTAAGGACATAAAATGGTGGAGGTAGCATCAAAAAATTTCGGTGCCCAACCAACCCCCCCCCCCAGAGGAAAATTCTAGGTGCGCTACTGCCAAGACCATCGATATCACAGCTAAAAAATCATTTAGTTATCATTATTCCATCAAACATAGTTCCTACAAATATCACATACTTAAATAAAATCTTTTTTATTTAGTGCCTACCACAAAACTTTTACCTTATCAGATACTTTCTTAAGGTCAACGAATACTATATAAACCTATAATTCTTTATTTCACATATTCCATGATCTTGCAATTAAAATTGCATCCGGTGTTGATCTGCGTATAAATGCAAACCTTATTTTTATTTCTCTATGATACAAACTGATTTTTGGATACGTTTGTTTCGTTATAGATCTTTTTATAGATGATTGTTCTGTCCAAAATTTTCGTAAAAATTTCCTGTTAAATAAAGTAGTTATAATACCTTAGGAAAAAGTCAACCGAACAAAAAAAAGAAGATGACCAATGTCAAACAAACATAATTTGACATATGACAAAACAGAAGCCAGCCGCTCAGGCAAGGCGTTTAATTAACGGTTGACTTTCGCGGTAATAATAAGCTCTGTTAAATTAAAATGCCTCCCAGAAAACGGGAACGAGAACCAGACCCACTAAAAACCCCTCGAATTGATCATATACAGGCTGATCATGAATTATTCTTACAGGCTTTTGAAAGTAAGTTTTTAACTGATAAAGAAAAGGGAGTCATTTAAATGATAATGTATATTTTTACTTGCAGAGCCTACACAAATATACAGATATTTGAGGACAAGGAATTTGTGTCTGGTATGTATCTATCGACCTAGTATAAAATGCAAACTAGTATAAGATTTTTTCAAGAATTGTTTGTGGCACCTTAGATTTTAATATCTAGCAATACTGCACTAAAATCAAAACACTAAATCATTTATCCATATTATTTTCAATAGTTTACAGACACATAAATCCAAAGAGATTAGTAGCAATTATGCCTCTTAAGTCTAGTAGAATTTGACTATAAGTACTAAATGATTGTTTAAAATTAGCCTTCCAATTTTGAGAGAATAGCTGCTTAGAAATAAAATGTACATATCCGGAAGGCAATATGAGTATTCAGGCTACCAAATTGTTTCTCTAATGTAATTTAATTAGATACCTACATCTATTATATATTCATAATATATTAATTCAGAAATTTTCTCATATATTATGTTCAATGATTACATTATAAAAAATAAAGGCCTAAGTTAACCTAGTTAATTTTAATTCAAATGTTTTATTACATATTGTAGTATCTAAAATTCTTTTATAAAATCTCTTTTATAAAATATGTAGAATAAAATATGGGGATCTGGATGATCATACCACCTAAATAATAGAGGAATGTTACTAAGCTTTTCTTTTTTGCTAGTGCTACTGTCACAGAAATAGAAATTCACATAGTATTTTTACAAACTTATAGACACCAAGCTGAAAAAAAAAAGAAATTGATTAAAAGGAAACTTGATTGGGTGAAATTCAATAGAAAACTATGAGTTATAGAAGGAAACTTGCTATCAACAATATTATTTAGTTATTTAGAAATAAGTCACATTATTTTGCCATGAGAGCAAAATAACACTGAAGTATTCAAAACATTTTACCATGTATAAATGACATACTATTAATGGTAGATATATTTAGAGTGAAAATTGCTTAAATTGGTAAAGCAAAGATCAAATGTTAAGAATAAAAACATAGGCTGTTAATTTTATTTATTCCATGAGCTGGGCGAAGGATATGTGGGTCAAATTAGAAAAAACAAACAATAATATAATTATTTTAACACATTAAGAATCCTTTCAGGTTTAACTGTGCAAACAACTTGTATATGGTGTACAGACATTATCATTATTGATATTTATATAACAGAAAGAAAACTTTATTTATAAAAAAAAATAACAAAATATAAACAAATGTAAAAATGTCAGTGTGAGGATGTTAGAAAATGGTTCTCATAAATTAGATCTTGATTCAACTACTATCGTTAATTGTTGCTACTCTTCTCTCCTCGTTATCACCATAAGACTTGATTTGTCTGCATTAAGGGTAAGTTTATAATGATCTAACCATCCCTTCACCATCTGTAAGTCAAACTCAACATAATTTTTGCCATGGTGTGTTTAGTATACTCCAAATTTTTTTGGATCATTTTCAGCTGCTGTTATGTCCATTTGATAAAATTCTCTGTTCAATGTTTTCTGTGAGTGTCTTCTGAGATGTTTTATAAAGTTGAAGTAAATAGTTACTATTGGAGTACATCTTAGACCTTTTGTAGTGATAGTTTCTTTCTTGTACTAATCTTAGTATGTCACCATTAAACCAAGGGACACTATTTTTTCGAAAACGATTTTTTAGTTTAACTTGTACAAGGTTTCTTTGGAAGGTTCTAATTAATTCATCACTTAAAATGTTGGGGTCATCCCAGATTTTGTCCAGTAATTGAAGTAACTCCACTTAATTCTGTCTTTATTTGGCCTATTAAACATGCAATAATTTTCAGGTTGATTGGACTGAGTTTGACTGCACAAGATTTGAATTCAGTGATCACTGACACATAAGTCAATAAGTGATTTTGTATTACTTATGGCTCTAGTAGTTATACTTTGATTTACAGAGAAAAAAGCGTTAACATTTAGAAGCACTTTAAGATTATTGTTTGGTTAGGTACTTGATACATAGTCCACATTAATATCAGCCATAATCCAACATTTCTTGTTCAGCTCATTCAGCATGTCAAGTTTGTTTTCTAGAATAGAATAAAATCACATGGTCTCTATATTGCACCAATAATGATATTGACTTTTTCAACATAAAGAAATAACATTGAACATATATCATCATATCAAGTAATTTCACTAACTATGTAGAGATCTTTTACTAAAATACCAACACCACCGCCTCGCTTTTTTCTGCTTACATAAAATGACTGATTACTCTTTCCAGAAGCAAGTTTTACACTGTTTTCAGTACCATAACCTCGCTTTGTTTACAATTTGAACATCCGATAATATTATTGGTTATTTGACATGCCCTTTCAGCACCTTTTTTTTGCAAATACTGCATAACATAGCTTTTAATATAGATTATTGCAATCATCACACATTAACGTTGTATTGCACCTGTTTAACCTCCAAAGTCTTCTGTGAGAAGAAGTGAAACTCTTTTGAAACAATGTGTCTCTAACCATTTAGACTTACTTTATAAAATTCTTACCTCTAAAGCATTGAAAATCTTGTCGAAGTTGTGATACCTGTTGTCATCTTCGTCGTCTAATACACACAGGTTGTCTGTATAAAGAACCATATCAATAATGTCCTGGTCAATGAATTTACTTTTTGAGTCATCAGGTGCTAAGCACTCATATCTCTTCTTGGTTAATTTTTTCGCATCCAGGCAAATTTTTAATGAAAGGTTCAATTTCTTTTCAGGATCAGCTATTAAAATCACGTCAAAAAGTTTGTTCCGGCATTTTTCCAATGTTGAAGATTTCATCTTGGTCCATGACTCAACACATCAATAAACATCTTTCATTTTTAAAAACTTAAGAATTTTGGGAATGCTTTTGGATTCATTTGTCTCCTGTAATAACAGATGCCTTAAAAATGCTCCTCTAATATCTCTTGAATATCTATTATTCCCTGGTCTAATGGCTGAATTAAGCTCTTGGGATTTTGTGGCAAAAATCTGACAATTATTTTGTAGATTTTGAGGGTGGGTTGGCGCACTATCAAGCAACAATGCTTTGAAGGGAAGATTTTCTTATTTTAAAAAGGATTTTACACTTAAGACACATTTATTTTAAAACCATTTTGAAAACAAAGTGGTCAACATCCATGAGCTTTTTTGGCTTCTATAAAAAAAAAACTAAGTTCTTTTTCTAAAACAACTTTTAGACCTCTTAGTTTATTTGATTTTTCAACACACATAGGCCTCAATTGGTGAGTTCCTGATACATTGCTACAAAACAGAACCATTATTCGTTGCTTATGCATTTTTAGACTGTGTTCATGTTTTAATGCAAGTGATTTTTTCAGTCTCATTTGCGTTGTAAATTTGATCTTCAGTGTAGTTTGCCAATAACTCATCCATTTCAGTTTTAAAAATATTTACAGCATCATGGACAGGTTTTCTTCCCATAAATTAACTTGACGAATGGCATACTTATTTTTCCATTTGTCTAGCCAACTTGAACTTGCTTTAAATCCTTTACCTATCACCCATCATTTGGGATAATATTTTTTCCTTCTCTTGAATTATTGGTACAGATAATGCTACTCATTTTGCTCTTGTTGTGTGAACCACAAATAGATAGCTTCATTTATATTCTCATTTTGACTTTGTTATGGTTTTCTTGTTTGGCATTTTCAAAGTATGTTCCTCAAATTTGCTTTTCATTTTAACCCATTCGGAAACTGTAGAACGCCATCGCCAAAATCTGCTGCGATTGTCCGTAAAATCCTTTTAAATTTACATTTACACAAAAGGCACACATTAATGAAATTAAAGTAACACACACACACACAAACAAGTACTGCACCAAAGAATAGACTGAGAAATGAGATACAGCCATCTACACACTAAATGTTTCCTAACAGTGAGTCATATTTAACCGAATTACATAATTTACAACAACATTTAATAATTCTAATTAATTTTTTTACACTTTGCTCAGACTATCAGTAATTTGTTTACTTGTCAACTAAAATTAAATTAGATACTTGTACTTCATCATCATCTTTGGCTCGACAATCCTCTGTGGATCTTGGCCTGCTCTAAGATTCGTCGCCATTCTGTTCGGTTTCTGGCAACATGTTGCCATCTTCTGATTTTTAATATCCGTAAGTCGGTTTCAACTCCATCTAACCACCTAATTCGCGGTCGGCCTTTGCTTCTTCTTCCTACAGGTGTTTCTGTGGTTAGCTTTTTAGCAATCATATTTTCTGGCATTCCTATTATGTGTCCAGCCCATCTAAGTCGCTGTGTTTTAATGAACGTTATGACATCTGGCTCATCAAAGAGCTGATACAATTCAAAATTGTATCTTCTGCGCCACTGCCCTTGGTCGTTTATAGCTCCAAATACTTGTACTTACCTGACAATCATTATTATAATATTCAAAGTGAACTCCATTTGCGCGAACACATGCATTGATATGATGAATCCAATTGTTAGCAATGCCATAGTTAACTAAATTGTATCGGCTAGTTTCTGCAGCATCAAAAACTGGTTTCCGTAATTTAGCTTATAATATTCATGCTTTATGTTAAAATCATAAAATAGTGATTTTAGATATCCCAAAAATAAAAATCCAGTACATTGCATTTGTGACACCGTGGTGGCCACAGAATGTGTTCATTTCTACCAATCCAGCGACAAGTATAAGTGATACCAAGAAGATTTTTAACAGCTCAGGTAAAATGTACTGGAACTCCGTCGTGAAGAAACCACATTTCACGGCGTGTTTGCAAAGACACGTCTTCAAGAAGTACCGGCAAAACATTTTGCAAGAAACTATAGTAGGCCTCTGCATTTAGTGTTCTGGGTAATTCATATGGACCTATATTTTAATTAGGGGTTCTCATCACCCCAAATGCAATTATGAAAATTGCACAGTTTCTGATGAAACATGCTTCATTCGTACATAATACTTTAGATGGAAATTTAGGTTCTCTGATGAGTTTATTTTGAAACCACCTTCAAAATGTAGATGGTGGTTCTCTGAGGAGTTTATTTTGAAACCACCTACAAAATGTTAATCTTCGAAGAAGATCTCCTTGGTGTAAATCTTCTACATTCTGATAGTGGTATAGATGTAGAAGTTGTTACCGAAATGTTCTATGAACAACATTTTTCGACATTCTTATCATTTTAGCCACTGTTTGTGTACTTATATTTGGATTAATTTTCACAGCATCTAACATGTCATCTTCTACATTTAATCGATGGATTCTTCTTGTTCTTCTGCTATTTTTTTCGATACAACAGAACCCGTTTCTAATATCTATATAATAATCTTTGAGAAATATTTCACAAAAGTTAGAATATTAGAAGTTCGCCTTTCGGGATACCAATGCACATAAATTTTAACAGCTAAATTACTGTTACACGAAAATATCCGTTTACTAAAGATATGACTCTCTATGTTTAGACTTTCATATTGCACGTAGTTGACAGATTTCTTTTTGCATATCAAAATGTATTTTTGTTTTTTTTTTGGTCAAACGGCTGAATTAAAAAAAAAAATGTTATAAAACTTTTTTTGTTCTACATGCTGCCTGCTACCTATACCTTTAAGGAACGCATTATTTTCGGGGACACCCTGTATAATACATATATAATGAATCAGCAAGAAGTCAGTAGACTTTGACTATCTGCGATAACGAATTAGGTAAACAGCAAATACAAGCTCACTGGAAGTTATTTGATGATATTAGGAATAATCTTTTATTCAGTCAATACTTTTTTTTGAGGGTGGAAATTTCTAAAAATCGTACCAGGTTAACCCATCTCTAGGGATGGCTGGGGTGTGTTGGATTCAGAGTAGAGGAGTACATCTGAGCCCATTTTTCTCTAGAAGGAGGTTCTGCAAACGGTTGTCTAACTGTTATTCTGCCCACCAACTAAAACCACCCTTTCCGAGTTGTGTGCAGTTGACTGTCACATGTTCCGTACGCCGTACAGTAGTACTATAGTACTAAAAGTGGTATGTAAAGCTGACAACATTTTTAGGCTTACAAAGCCATCTTCAGAGCTATGGTCAAGTATTTAAAGTATCCCTACTATGAGATATCTCACTTTCTTGCTGGTTCTATTACAAATTTTCTGTTGAAAAAAAAAACACAAAAAAGACTGTAAACTGGACTCCACAAAAGCACATTAAGAAATTTGGTTATGGTACTGGTGTTAGAACCCATTTGTTGGAATTGAAGGATACCAATATTTTCATTTATTTTATATTTTCCCAATAAAAATAGTGAATATCTATTTTTAATTTTTCGATGTTAAATGGGTAATCACTTTTTAAAAAGGAAAGTTTCCCAATTCTTCAAGAATATCAAAAATTTAGAAATTAGATGTATTAAGGTTGCCGCGGAAAAAATCCGATTATTTGGAGAGCAGCAAACCGAAAAAGATTGTGAGTAATTCAAACTTATTTTTGGTTATTTTGATACATTTGTAACTTATACTAGTTTGCTTATACGTTATAAAAATAGCTTATTGAAATATTGAATTTATTTTTTTTTTCTAATATTTTCAGCCCATTTTCCTCAACAGAACTTTAACATACATGAAAGATAGGATGTCAAGAACTCACAAAGGAAGACGGGGTTTTAAAGTAGATACTTTATTGGACAAGGTGATCGCTAAAAAAGACTCTATGACAATTCAGCCTGGTTACATAAACCTAACATTTCTAGGTTTTAACAATAAATCTTTGGATTATGAGGCTCAGTTAGCTCAAGTCGAAACAGTGCTATTAAAAATTAGTCACAAGAAACGTAAAGATAGTTCTTCCCCTAGTATGCAGGTGGTGTTGGGAACAGCTGATGTGCCCATTAATCCAGATGATCAACATCTACCTCTTACTTCACCAACAATCAGTATCCCTACTGAATCATTTAATCCATCCAGTGGACCTTTGGTAAAGTCATTTATTTTGTTGTTTAGAGTTAAAGTAGTGCCAGATAAAGAGGTGGAGGATGAACCGGCTTCAAAGAAAAGAAAATCTAATGGAATCACAGATAATTCCAAACTGTATGGCGCAGAACTTACTATTTATGATAAGCATAATAGGTGTTACTTAAGCGATGGAGATTATGACATTGTTGTACATGATGTGTCTCCAAATTCTAAAAATTCTATGAAGAAACATTCCAGTTGGGAAAATCTACAAGATCTAGCAGAAGCATGTGACAATCTGGAAGCTTTTATGAATGGTGCAGTGCTTAAATTTAAACTTAACTGGTCTCCTAAAGCATATGATAAATATGTAGATAGACCACAGGCTTATCCCCTGATTGATAATAAGGAAAACATACCTCTTGCTGTAAATGGCAGTACTGACGAAAAATTGCAAATTGTATACCAATTTGTTTATAACAATAATTCCCGTCAGCAGACTGAAGCATGTGAAGACTTACATTGTCCTTGGTGCAGTTTAAACTGCAACCAATTGTATACTCTACTTAAACATTTAAAACTTTGCCATTCAAGATTTACATTCACTTACGTTCCAATACCTGTAGGAGCTAGAATCGATGTAGCTATAAACGAAATGTATGATGGTTCCTATACAGGCTCTCCACATGACTTAATATCACAACCAACAGTTTGTGCTTTCTCGAGAAATGGCCCAGTTCGTCGTGCTTCAGTAACACATATCTTAGTATGTCATCCAAAAAGGTTAAAACCAAGTCTCTCTGAATTTTTAGAATTGGATGATTGTGAATTTGATGGACAGCGGCCTTTCATTACAGGACATAATAGATTGTACCACCATACAACTACCTGCCTACCTATTTACCCTAAAGAAATGGATGTCGATTCAGAAGGAGAAAACGATCCTGAATGGTTACAAAATAAGACCAGAATGATGATTGATGAATTCACAGATGTGAATGAAGGAGAAAAAGAACTGATGAAGATGTGGAACTTACATGTAATGAAATATGGATTTGTAGGTGACTGTCAAATCCCGTTAGCTTGCCAAATGTTTGTTCAACATAAAGGTAAAGAACTGCTTTTAAAAAATTTGTATCGCAATTTCGTTGTACATATGACAAGCCTCTTTGATTTTGGACTCGTAAGTGCGGTTTGTATGTACACTACTCTTCAAAAACTGCAAGAACTTGTAGGTGATACTGGTCCAATACGTAATATTCTCAAGCAATCCAGAGAAGCCCAATTGGATAATTGGTCAAGAACTGGAAATGTTGTTGAAAAATCTAGCTCTTTGAAAACTCCGACTGCCGGAAGAAAGGCTGGCAATGTAGGCGTTCAAAGAAGAAAGGGCGCACCTACTCCCCAATGTGATACTATCACAAGAAGAAAATCAGTTTGTGGAGAGACATCACGAAAGAGACTAAATCTGACTGTAAATAAAGGTGACCAAAAATCTAGTTAATAAGAGTAAGTTTATATAGTTAGTTTGACAGACAATATAAAGTCTTTTACATCTACCAAAAATATGCACATTTTTATTCATCTAGAAATTTATATATTTTTTTGTTTTCTGTAAATTTTACTGTTTTTGCTACTACTGATGAAATGTTCCGTTATTAGTTTTACAATATTGATAAGTTGATATTATTAGGTTTGTCCAAACACGCAATTTTCTTACGGTCGAGAATGACGATCGATTACACAAAACTGTCTCTTGACATTCTTTCATTAAAAATGTTTCCCTTGGATCTCTCAGAAGAGATTCTCTTCAGGTGTCCAACCTTAGCACGTCTTGTATAACCTAATTTTAGTTTCTCTGAACAGCGATGCCGATTTTAATAGTTTTATATTAGCAAAGTACATCATGTTTCTCTCGATTATTCTTTTTGAGATCTGGCTCATTTTATTGTATGAATCAATTTGTGATTCTTGAATGTGAAACTCGAATAAGAGTTTCAGTTCGATATACAAAGTCGCCGGAACACTCCATTTAATTAAGAGCAGTTCACTAGCAGTTTAACATATGTTTATCAGTTCTCTTGATTTATCGATCGTTTATGGATAATTTAGTATATGATTCTGATAATAAAAATTTAATTTTTCATAATTCTTCCATCTTTATCTGTACATCTCTTAAAATGAATGTCACAGGAATCCTATTGCCGTTTTATGCTGTTTCTCTATATGTCCTTATTTTGTACTGCAGTGACAGAGTTTGTATTTAATCATGTTTCAATAGTATCAGTCCATCAAGTTATTGGTTGCCCTCTACTTTTTTCTTTCAATTTTCTTTGGTCCACTAGTCATACTCAAATGGAGGTCCAAACCTTATTGATGACTCTCAAAATACTACAGAGTCCGCAAATTTTTTGTTATTTGGTACTGTACCTTGTAGGGGATCTGCCTCTGGCTCTTTTACCTTCCACATCACATTGTATTGTGAGATTCTTAAGACCATTTTTTCGGAAGTTATGCCCAAAATAGCGAGTATTTGCTCTTTTTTATTAAACAATTTCTTGTCTAGTTTGTACAGCATCTACTCCATAGGAACTACATTATCTAAAATACATCCACACATACATTATCTAAAATAATTATCTACAGTTCTAATACCACACAAAAATTTGGTACACAAAACTGCATTACCTACCTTACTTTTCATTATAATTTAACTACCTTCAAAGTTTTATGTTGATGATGGCTAGGTAGTGTTCGATCATAATTGGTCATTGACTAAACGAAAAATATGCAGAGCTGAAGACAACAAGAAATGGCTTTAGAGGATATTCTGTAGAATGACAGAAGTATATAGCGACTGAAAACAGAAGTCCTAACATAGAACACGAATAGAGGCACTCTGATACAAACGTGATAACAAAGTTTGATCTAATGGTAAAATACCTAAATAAACTAGGAGACCACGTACCCTGGGTACCGGGACACAAAGGTCATAAGGGCAGTAAAAAAATAAATGGTCAAACAAGGCTCATCACTGCTATTCGTTGAACTGGAACCCTCCTGCGCAGTTACAAAGGCAATAACACGGACGGCTACAAGAAAGTGGATAGCTCACCAATCTTTGGAATGGTCGAGAAATTCGTCAGGATAAAGACTGACGAAACAATTCATTCTAGAACATTCGCCAAAATTGACGATAGACCTAATAAAAAGCCAGGAAAACAGTCAAAGCTATGGTAGGTCCGCTAACAGGTCACTGTAAGCTGAATATGATGACATGCAGATTCTGTCACCTAGAAGGTACGGTTCTTTGCATTCGGCGAAGAAAAGCCACCAGCAAAGAGCTACATGGAAGGTTGTCCGAAGTTATTAGACCTTTTAAAAAGGGTCAGGCTAGAGGACAATAGATTTTAAAATATCAATTTAATGGTAAATTGTACGTGTAAGAGATGAGGTTAGCCGTAGCAGATTTAATAAATTATTTAGGAAGTTTTTTTATTTATTTATAAACGATATTAAAAAATAGAATAGCTCGCCTAAAGCTTCATCTAACAAAAACCACCAAAAGTTGATATCTTCTAAGTCGAGCGACACGTCTTGGTTAATTAGCAGCCTTATATGAACTTCTATATTCGTTGGTGTTACGTGGATTAGGTTTTGTCTTATGCCATGCGTGTCATACGTATGCCATGAATGTTTCAAAATTTTGTAGTAAAAACAGTAGTTTTTAAGTAGTTACAAATGAATATTTAGATCAATTAAACCTAACTTCCTGAGTGCTCAATTTTTGGAAGATGTGTTGTATAGTATTCGGCTACAGAGTATCTAAAAATGGTTTTCCATTTTATGTTTACTACTGACATTTACTGCCTATATAACACTGCCAAAGTAGATAAATCAAACATGTATTTATTTATATCATCTCATCACGTATCGTGTTTGGAACGAAACTTATGTCATGTCTCTATCTACTTTATTTATTACAGCTACATACAACGTGGTCAATTTATATAATATAGTGTAAAAGGGTTAAATGCTTTCACTTCCTTGGGCCTATGGCCATACTTCCCAGTTTTTTATCCCCATTTTGTAGATCTCACTACAAGTTTTTTTCTTGGTTATCTTATTCTCTTTTCCCTGCACCTTCCAACAAGCAGTGCTTGGCCCATCTGCTACATGAACCAGCTCAATCATAGAGATCCAAAGATCTGGAAATTTTATTTCCTTAAATATCTCAAATTTTTGCATTTATTGGTCTTCTATCCTCACTTCTCAAGGTTTTTGTTAATAAAGTACAGCACCACAGAAGGCCCTTCAGGTGCCCCATTTCGCAGCGCCTCTAAGGTCAAAAAACAAGTAAAGTCTCCCCAATATTTGTGATTAAGGAGGGGTGGCAGTAGTTTGGAGTCAAGAGAGATACCGTGTGCACGGGGCAAGACCTCTTTGATCTTCAGACATGAGAACTCCTTACTCCAGAAATCTCATGTTTCCTAGAGCTGAAATTTACTTTGTTGTGTGTGTGTTCTAGATACTCAACGGGTTGTTTGTTCATAAGCGAGATTTCGCTATCATAAAAGACCTAGGTTGGATCTCTGTTTGATACATTTTTTTTATAGAATTGTGCCACCCTAGAAAAATTTCCAGATAATAGTTTGAGCACAGTACTGTTATCCTTACTATCGCAATGATCTTCATAATTTCATCACTTTTATCGGTTAGTGTAACTCAGCGTGCTGTAACTTTTGTACTTTTTCGAGCAATACGTATTAACCTTAACTTTGTGACAGTTTTTAGTTGTGTTCCCTTTTGGATTTTGTCCCACTTTTAATAGTACTTTGCTTTCTCCTCATTAATCGTATTGACTTGCTTCCCGGATAGTTTGAATATACTCAATAATTACTTCTTCGTTGTCGTTATTAATACTATATCGTCAACAAAGGCGAGCTTACTACCACAGCCTTTTATTCCTATAGTACACGTATGTACATAAATCTTTTTATGTAGATAAAAGACGTTAACATTAAAGTCTCCTAGAAGTGTTTCGAGGTTTTATCTCTCAAGAAAACTTGTGGTAACTCGAATTGAAACGAAATGCTGTTTATCTGTTTGACCGTTATAGTAACATAACCTGCCTGTGTACGCTAGCACTGACCTTTATATGAAGCGTGATTTCTGTTATCTTGAGGTCGAATTCCGGTATATCACGTTGTCTTTAGTGATCAATTAAAAAATTAATCATGCTACCTTCTACCCTTATTAAATTGTCGGTATTTCTGGTGCTATTCTGACTAATCTAATCATCGTTTCTCCAAGTGCTGAAGAATTGCTCCGTAATTCCAAGTGCTTTTATGGCTTGGTAAAGATGTCTTCTTATCATCCAATCGTAAGTTGGACTTTTATGAGTTGATCACGTGTATGATACGGTTCGATTTAAATAAGGCTCATTAAATGACATGTTACGAAAAATTAAATATTTTTGTAAAAAGATAAAAGTCATCCAATATCATGTAAATATTTTTGTAGAAATGCTTCTAAGTAAGCCTTTTACATAACTTTTACTTCAGAATAAACTAAGTGTTAATTTAAATAGAATATCAAAACTAAATGTATATCAGATGTAAAATATTGTTACGATATTACTTTATTTTGCATATATATCAGTACTTTTGTAGTTGAAATAATATAAGATTTCCATCACGTAATTATTCCCTCAGTAATTAAAGACAGGAACTTATTAAGTATCTGTAATTGTCAGTTTTACATTAATGAATGTTTCATGAAAATGTTTCCACTGTCTTAAAATTGTTTAAAATTTTAAACAAGGAAACGCTAATATCTTGCATTAATTCAACTATAAAACACTCCTTAACAATATCAATGTCTATTAAAACGTTAGATTTACTAGTTTGAAGCTAAATCTGCTTCGTAAAAGAAATTCTGTTAATCTGAAAACAAACTGAATGCGATTTTATTCCGCTTGATGCTGTATACTTTTGCAGTTAACGCTGTCTCAAACCTTACATCAGATTTTAGTTCTTACAAATCATCGTACAACTGCCCCTTTGGTCCTAGAGGGTTAAAGACACTTCTATTACCAATTAAATGGCATGTCGTCTTTATGAACGCCCTTATACCAAACATTGTGATTCGTTTTAGCGGAATAGGTGAGTAAGCATTATCACACCCATGTTGAATTGGAAGAATAGCAAAATTCGAGCGTTAGTTGTTGTTTCATTCGTAGACAGGCGTTGATTGATACAAAAACTGGAGCACAATAATAATTGTTCCTCTCAGCAAGTAGGACAATTTTATAACTCTTTCACATGGGTCGAACGGCCATAATAGCAATATTCAAGCCTTGTTTCCCTATGATCAATGTTTTGTAGACATATGATGAGTACTAGAATTGCGAGAGTAGCAAGGTTCCAACCTTAGTTGCGATGAGTTCTGGAACCTACAAACCTGAAACACAATTGTCTTTCTGACGGACAGGTATTATTCTATTCTGGAGATTCCACCTGTATGTGACAACTAGAAAGAAATAATTGTATGAGATCAGTGAATGAATGGCCAACATCTATGCAGCGAGCCAAAAGCTAAAAGGAAGATTTGATGGACATATAGCAAAATTAAACTAATGCAAAACGAATGAATGAAGCTGTGAGTGTTGCGATAATCGTTCCTCATAATTATTCATTGAGTGAACTGAGATGTTCATCCGTGAATACATTTCTGACATTGAAAAAAGCTGTCGCACACCCATTTAATTCAAGAATGGTAGTATTTGTCGTAAATTCATTTGATAACAGAAATTATCTAGTGTCTGAAAAATCATTCAATGAATTACTGTCTTTAGTGACACCTATACTACAAAACACTATAATGCGACAAGCTGTTTCTCCTCATGAACAACTATAACCAGATACTTCGCCGAAGGTAAAGCTCAAAGAAGTTTACAGTATTGTAGTTAAATATCTTGGCAAACTTTGGAAAGGATTATTAGAGAGATGCAAAGCTATTTACAGTGCATTAAAAACACGGTTTTATATTATGAACCAAGTAAAAAATATAACAGACTTAACGAGCTAGGCTCGTCAGTATTTAAAACCGCGGTATTGCAATAATACACTGGCGAGCATTAGGGATGTTTTAAAACTTCATGAACCTTGGGAATACGTATGCTCGAAAAAAATTACTGAATTCAATATAAAGTATTAAAAATGACTTACGTAATCCCAACTATTTTACTATTGCAAAAAAGTTGCAATGCAGACAGATAAATGTTTTCAGTAATGTCTGATTTCCTAGTTTCGTTCGTAGATTGACGTCACTAAATGAGGGAGTCGAGTTCATGAAATTTTGTAAGAGCAATACGGACGAGCCAAACACTGCGGTTTTACTCGACTATCGATTATGGCTTTACCAATGAAAACGTATTTTGATTTTGCTTATTTGAGCTGGAGAAAGTTTAGATGTTTCATTTTATTGTATTTCTTTGTTCAGGATGTTGGCGACCCTCATGACAAGTCAGTTGATATGCTGTTGCCAAGTTTTTAGTGTTAATCTTACTGGATATCCTTTTCTGTGGTTTACGTGTAGAAACAGTTGAATCACTCTATTTCGTTTCAAAAGACACAATTCTTTTCGTATTTAGTACTAGAGAAATTGATCCGTAGTGTAGAGAGATGTCTACTTTAGTATCTTCATGAAGTTTTGCCTTCGCTGACAGATTTCCATTTTTTAAAAAGAAGCAACTAATAAATGATAAGTAGTAAACTTGCAGTAGGAAAGTACTTACAGTAGAAGCTCTTTGTTCGCGGGATATATGTTCCGTAGATATGCTGCCAATATAGAAACCGTGAATATGGATTAGATACTATTTTAATGGGAATAAGCCTCAATTGAAGGTTAAAATAAGTTTATTACAATAAATTGTATAAAGAAATAAAGAAAATAGCTTCAGAATAATATCGTGAATATGGAATGTTAATTCATATGAGATTTAATAACAGGTTGAGGTAATGGTGAAATGTTCTCCTGCTTGGCAGTTTTTAAAAACTAATTCAGATTAATATTCAGAAGTGCCATTAGCAATTTGCCTCTTAAAAATAAGACTTCGTTCCATAGATAGATCCATTTTCATAAAGAAATCACAAAGCTCATTTGCCATTCTTAAACCTTCACTAATATTTTTCTAATTAAATGTCACGTTTCCAGTGCTTGTTGAACCCTCTTCTTATGTAGGTTGTGAATTTAACATTTCCTCCATGTCGGTTTCAGTCAAATCTTGCCATTCAAGCAACTCTTGAATCTCCACTCCTATTCCACTCAAAATTTCGGCAATGTTTTCAGTTAAAGTATGAACTTGCACATATTCTTCCTCATTTTCCGCAGTCAGAGTAGGCCACAAATTTCTTCCAGCATTCCATAACATTAATATCAGGGTCACATCAGTATTATTTTGAAAGTTCGTCTAATGTAATAGAGCTTAAAGGCCTGAATTATTCCTTGGCCCATATGTTGAAACAAAGCCGTTGTATTGGGAGGTAAAAATGTCACTTTTATATTTGGTTGCATAGTTTAAAGTTCGCGAGAATGACCTGGTGCATTGTCCAAAATTAGAACTACTTTAAAATTTAAATTCTGTGATTTAAAATAAGTTTCAATTATTTCAATGTTATTTCAGAAACTGACGAAACACTGGCAGGTTGTCGTTGTTTTGATTTTTTAACGCACGAGAATTTAACGATCTATAAAGCATCAATGGTTTAATAACACAATATCCAGTTGCATTAGAACAATGCAGCAGTGTAACGATATCCTTTGCTGCCTTCTGTTTCGCTTTTAGAAATGAATGTTTTATTTGGCATTCCCTTTCAGAACAGTGCAGTTTCGTCCGCATGAAATACCTGCTTAGATGTATATCCTCCACCAGCTACCAGGTTTGCAATTTTTTCTGGATACCTTTCTGCTGCAGCAGTGTCTGCATATGTAGCTTTTCCAAATATTTTAATAATATGCAATGATTGCCGCAACTTAAATTTATTGGACCAATCTTCCGATGCTTGAAATCTTCCATCTGTACATTCACCACTATCATCAGATTCTTTAAGATGGGCGTTAAGACGGTTTGCCTTCTCCCGGACCATCAGACCACTCAGATGCACCATTTTTTAGTTTTAGTCTTTGATCCTTGAATGACAACGCCACTTCCATTTTTTCTATTGCTGGATCACGAACAATTTTCGCTCACAGATTTTTTTATTGGTGGTACAGTGGATTCGTCGACATTTAATGAACGTGATATGGATGCAAACGACTCTCCAAGGCGTAAACGATTAATCATTTTTATTTTCACTTTAATCGGTAACACTGATTTTTTTCGCATCGAAACTTGTTTTTCATTTTTTTCAGTCGACCTTATACATTAGGAAGACAGTGGAAAAGACGTGTTAATCGATCACCATTTTTGTAACGAATTAAAAAGTAAAAATAAAACACGCAGTGCGGCTCTCACCAAAGGACGGAACGTCCAATTCCCAATTGTGACAGAATGTAATACTTTATGTTTTGAGTAAAAAGTTTATTTTATCTGAACAAGCCAGAAATGCTTTTTTGAGGCTTCGTAAGTTTCTGACTGATCGCAAATTGGACTTCAACCTCCGATACAAGATGCTTAAGTGTTACGTGTGGCCTGTTCTCCTGTACGGAATGGAAGCATGGACGTTAAAGGCCAGTTCCAATAACAAACTTGAAGTGTTTGAAATGTGGTGCCTGCGTCGAATGCTCAGAATATCATGGACGGACAGGGTCAGAAATGAGGAAGTACTCAGAAGAGCGGGCTTACAGGATAGGGAACTTTTTAATTATGTAAAAAGTAAGAAGACTGCATACTTGGGGCACATAATACGAGGAGAACGATACACTTTCCAGCAACTGATACTTGAAGGGAAGATAGAGGGTAGGAGAGGTCTCGGACGTAAAAAAATGTCATGGCTGCGCAATATTCGACAATGAACAGGAATCCACAGCTATGAACTGCTTCGCAATACTGCTAAAAACAGAATTATTTAATCCAGAATATTTAACATCTCACCTGACAAGACGATGTACGGTGGACGCCTACGCAGAAATGCACGGCACCTTAAGAAGAAGAAGACATTCTAAAAAAACCGGTCGCGACGAAAGCGGCTTTTATATTATAAGGATGTACCGATTTGGTCCGCGAATAAAGAAATCTTAGGCCGCGAATATTGGAATTGCGAATTAATTAAGCACGGATAAGGAGCTTTTACTGTGATTACCTATATACAGATATCATCGGTTCACGGTTCATGATTAGATTGTTCAAAGTGTCTAATATTTACAGGAACATACTTCTTAGAATACATGTTTAGGCTGATAAATAGACGGGAAAGGAAGAGAGAAGCAATAACCTGCATTATCAAGCACAAAAAGACAATATTGTCTCTTTATAGCAGATTCTTGGTGTGTCTGTATAATTTTTAGTCGTGAGGGGTACATTCTTCAAGCATAGGATTTTCGAACAATTCATGTGCGCTTCTTGAGACCGTGTTTTCTACGCTATGTGTACGTGATCGTATCTTAGGATATTGCTTGAAGGTCATCATCGATATGAAACCTCGTTTGCGATTTCATTATAGAATTCAATTTTGCACTGCTATGGAATGTTTGCGAATGTATCGACTTAATTATATTAAATAATTAGTATAATATATCTAATGTCAAAGGATTTAAGAAGGATAGGAAATATGTTATGGCATTATTTATTAGTAAATCAAAATTTGAGTAGAATAAAGACGATTGAAATGCGCAACAATACAGTGTTACAGCTAAGTTCTTAATTAAAAGACCGTTTTTAATTGCCCAATTATGATATTTCATAATAACTTAAGTTTTTATTATTAAACAGTTAACGCAAAATTACAGGAAAATACCTGAAATATGTGTTGTTTGCTTATTAAAATTCTGACAGTTTACATTAGTGAACGCGATTACGAGATGTTTTGGTTGATTGTTTCATTCATTTATATATTTCGCAGATATTCGATCGTTATTATAACCATCTAGATTGTGTGAAAACAGTAATTCGATGAATTGACTTAGTAGACAGGCCAAGAGGTCAAAGATCTGTAATGAATTCGAATTTTCCAAGTGTCGTTTGGTCTTAAATTAACCAATTTTGATTTTAGGATTTTAGAAAAACACCAGAATATTAGGTGTTTTTCTAAAAAATCCCAAACCTATTCCAAATATGTTCATGGTGACTGAAAATGTCTATAGTAAAATTCAGGTGAAGCTTCGCGCGCACTTCAACTGGACTACAAAAGACAGGGTCGCACCAGCCCACATATCGTCGGCTTACTTATAAAACCTACTGAGTCTGAGAAGCAAAACTTTTCAGGAAAGGCAAAAAACTGCTGCTACCGTTATTATGTGACTCTCTCTTATAAAATTTTGTTAAACACCACTAAAATATAATTTGAGTTAAATCAGTAATCCAGTATATAAATATTTTATTATTTAGGCATTAAAAGAGAACTTAGATGCTTTTGATTTATTTATTCGGGAAAAAATAAGACTAACAAGGTACATAAGGGTCGACATTTACTTTAAATATACTTAGTTTGTTGGACAACCGGTGTATTTAAACAAATATATTACACAAAAAATCCAATTTCCCATATGAAATATTTGTCTAGTAGATATTAACCATAGATATATTAACTGATAAAAAATAATAGTGAAACAAATACTAAATTATCATAAAATGTATGAAAGTCTCTCTACTTTGTATTCAAGACTTAGGTCTGGATTGTATTTTATACATCTGAGGTCATGGACCGTTGGGTCTCCAGATTGATTTCCAGGTCTTATTGAACTATAAAAATTAAAATTGGAAAATTTTTTCCAAAATATATGATCAAGGTATAGTACTTCATATGGTTTAGGAGTGAGTGGTGTATAAATTTCACGATTTCTGAGTTTTCTTTCAATTGTGGACTGCATTGAATCACACTCCATTTGTGTTTGAGTAAGTTTGTAAGTCCGTAGCAGTCAATATTTTAACGTTAATTTTAATATGAAAACCGTGTAAGTCCACATGAACAGGTTAATAATTTCAGTTAAAAATGATTGTTAATTAAAATGGGATAAAAACAGTGTACATACCTTCCTAACTATTTAAGACCGATTACTTACTAAACTCCAAATGTCAGTACGTTTTCACAGACATAGAAGGTCTTCAGAACTATTTTAGACTGAGAGACATAGAAGTTCCTCGTACTACCACCAGGGACGAGTTCCGATTGGTCTAGACTTAGAATCTATTCAGTTATGTCGGGACGGATTTATTAAATTATTTCCGTAAAAAAAAACACTAAATGACCGAAAATTGGACTTAGAAGGTTTTACAAGTAAGCCGACGAGATACAGGTACATATTTAATTATATAATACTTCGTAATTAAAGTACAACTCAATCAATGAATTACCACTAAAAAACATTTTGAATTGAAAATTGAACTTTGTCGGATTTAAATAAGTATATATAAAAAATATATACATTTAGAGTTATCTGACATTTAAGTCACATTATCCAAGAGCCAACGCTTTTGTTTCGTGAATATGCTAATGCTATAGTTGTGTGCTTACTCAATATTTTAGGTCCCAAAATGGAAATATTAGGTAAGTTAAGAGTAAATTGATTGAAAGTATTTCGATTATTGACACATCTCACAATCGCGTTTCACTATTTTCGAGTTTCACTGTTAAACTTTTTTGTAAAAGTTAACGACTGACTTTATATAATAATCCACGTTCTTCAGGTCCATGCAGATGGGTTATCGTAAAACAATATCAAATGTGTTCTTTTTACATACTCAGGTTTAATTTTTTTACTTTTTACATTTGATTTTTACAAGTACGTATATGAAAACAAGTGCACATTCTTACCTAATTGTTGTAGATACTTACGGACAAAATATTGCATACTTTATACATTATAATAGTATTTTGTTTATACTTTCTCTACTGAAAAATTATTAATAAAATCGTATCTTTATTTGGGTGTAATTTTGTGGATGTGGTATATCAAATTATATTTCTTACGATGTCAACGTACAGAATACTTCTTTTACAATGTTTATTATTATTAATTACTATTTATAACTGGGAATAAGCCACAATTAAAGATAAAAAATACGTTTATTGACGTTTCAATTTCCAATTCGGAAATCGTTCTCAAAAAATTTTTTGAGAACGATTTCCGAATTGGAAATTGAAACGTCAATAAACGTATTTTTTATCTTTAATTGTGGCTTATTCCCAGTTATAAATAGTAATTAATTTACAATGCCACAAGAAAATAGCTTCAGAACAATGTTTATTATTATTATTATATTTTACATCAACGCAAAAAAATTCGACAAAAAAATTCCAATCTAAACCACTTGAAATAATCCTCATTATATCTGTACAATTGGCGGGTGACGTGATACATCTTTTGATAACAGCTTCTTTACAATTTTATTTAGCCTGGATTACGGGAGACCGGAGGAATTCTCCGCACCTAAGGGAAAATATATGTGTGGGTGTGGGTGGGGACATTTTAAATATTGTTATCTTGCTGTCTTCATTGGCTGCAATCCTGTGTCAGATAGACAACTTTATGTAGCGATTTTTCCTCCAATCTTCATCTTCCCATCGTGTTAGAAATCTTCCTTTTGGTAAACAAACGTAGATGCTCTATATTCATTAGTATTGGTTTGTTATAAGTTCCATACCTTCTCAAATACTCTTCCTTACATCCTTCTACCATCTGTAGATAATAAAGTGTAAACTCTAGCATTTCTGCGATCTTGCTCTTCAGGAGTATCACAAATTAGCATGTAACTATTGCTCAGAAGTAGAAGGTCTATGAAAATCTATAATAATGAAATATTATTAAAATTAAGAAGGTATGACTTCAAATGAGCAATAACAATTTCAAAGAAATTAGTTTGAGGATTGATTTCATTTGCAAATTCAAATTCCTGTAATCGAGAGAAATTTGTTAGGTTCCTCTTTTTAACACATGCTTTGAAAAATGTAACTTTTTTCGCAAGGCTTTGATTTTATCTAATTCTGCTCCTCCTTTGCCTTGAGGCGAAGTGATGGTTTTATTTATTATTTCGAAGATGTCTGAAAGGTATCCCAATTTTAGCAGCCAATTGACATATTTTTATTCTTGGATGAAATGACTGCTCTGTAAATCAATGGATCATTTAGTTTAAATAAACTCCCTAAAATTGTTCCCTTCGAAAGCCACCGGACCTCTGTGTGGAATAAAAGATTGAAGTGGTCCATACCCATATCTTCAGCGGTGAGCTTTAAAAGGCGTGCTTAAAGCAAACGGCTCTTCACGTGGTTAATTATTTTCACGGAACCATCCAATATGTCTTTCAAATCTTGCGGCATCTTTTTAGTTGCCAAAGAAGGGCGATGTAAGATACAATGACTGCTGGAGGCATTTGCTGCCACTACCTTTATTCTAGACACCGCCCCTCTAATTTTACCAACAATTGCAACCGATCACTGCAAATATCCACACATTTACTCTATTCGATCATTTTTTCTTATATACTCTATGGCATCACTTCATCGACATCGACACTTTCATCGAGCTGCAAACTGAAGAATTCACCAGTTTTTAATCTATGTATAAGCCCTCTCTACAAAGAAATAGTGTGAATTCTCTTGCTTATAGTGCTGTTTGACACATTATCAATCTTCTTGGTCAAATCTGGACCTAACATGCATTGTACGACATCCTTCACGTAAGGTTTAATCAGTTACTCGCCAATGGTATAGGGTTTTCCAGCTTTTGCAATGTGCAAACCAACAATAAAGTATGTTTCAGTGGCGTTTTCGTTTGCTTTTTTGCAGACTCTTTCCATCATGCATGACCCTGCCTTAAGAGATGAAGCACGACGTTTGGAGGTTTCTTCGGCCCTATCGGCTAAACCAGGATGATTACTTTCCAAATGTCTTTTTAATTTAGATGGAACCAAGCACCCATTAGCAACAATTTTGTGATAATTAACACCATTGGCCTTCTGCTGCCTGTTCGTTGCCAACTCCAATAAAGCCGTATAACGTGAGATAGCTAGGATCATACCTTCTTATTTTTCTCCGAATTTCTTTTTGGTAAGGAATATCATTTCCACGAATTGTGAGAGAACACTTGGATGAGCTGGACTCTAATGTCCGTGAACATTTCCATCTATGCTAGTTGTCACTGAATCAGTTCATTCAGATGCCTCAGTGACTTACTACATTTCTTTTTCAAAGACCCAGATTTCAGCCAATTTTCCATTATTCTGAAATGAAAAAAATGTCCCAAATAAAAGAGAGCAAAACATTGCCAACAATGAAAGGTATTTTCTAATTGTAATCGTGCAAGACATATTGTATGGCAAAAATAGCAACAAAAGTACACAATATTATACATATTATGTAACAATAAAACACTGAAAACTTTGTTTTCAAACTTCCACAAAATTTCTTTTAACTTATCACTACATCTGTTTCGGCTGATTGCCTTTCTCAAGTGATCACTTGAGAAAGGCAATCAGCCGAAACAGCTGTAGTGATAAGTTAAAATAAATTTTGTGGAAGTTTGAAAACAAAGTTTTCAGTGTTTTATTGTTACATAAAATGAATTTCCATCAAGTTACGGTCGAATCCATCAATTATACATATTAATTCCAATGAATATAATTACTTACGTCGTCACTTTTCTTCTGCAATTATATCTAAAACTTCCACTTTGAAATCCAACTCTAATTTTTACAAAACTCAATTATCGGCTGCAAGAATTAAACTGTGGAATAAATACAGGTAGAAGTCGCACCGGTCGAATTCGGCTGTTTGTGGCGTAGCAGCCGGTTCTTGGACTTTTCTTAAATGTTCCACGTCACCCTTGGCAAATGAATGAGGCACCCCTGGGTGCCGTGTCACCCACTTTAAAAACCTCTGCTCTAGACTTAAACTTTATTATTTTCAAATAAATACTTATAGTATATAAATAAAAGATTCATGTTTGTTAAGTAGGTGCTGTTCTTACCTGGTGCTTGTAAAAATAAACTCCTAATCCTGTACAACTTGTACAACTTTAACTAACGTTCACCCATCAACAAAAAATATTCATTTGATTTTTTCGATTTGGAATACTATACCATTTTGGTATTGTACCTTCTTCCCTTTTAGCAATGTTTATTAGATATATACAATTTAATCAATGCAGTAAGTTTCAAAAGAAAAATTCTTTTGATCAACGAGGATATCGGTCAAAGGAGAAATAATACAAGGAAATCACAGTTCCATTCTTATATTTGAAGACGTTTCGCTTGTGGTGTTCACAAGCTTCATCAGTTCAAATCTAAAAAATATTACAATGATGGTAGGTAATATTATACAAAAACATGGAAAATTAACTTACGGATGTAGAGTGAAGAATAAAAGGTGTTAAACAAACACACCATTCCGTTTGTTAACTGTGGTCAAAACATTAAATTTTTGGTACAATTTAATGTGTACTTTTGTTATCGCCTATTTCTAAAATTTATTATACAACGTGTTTATAACGCCATTTTCAACTTGCAAATTACATTACAATGTTGCCACTAACACATTTTTTTTCGGTGAATACTCAAAATTCTTTAGAAATAAGTTATTGTAAATTTAAGTGGTGATTTTAGTATAATTTGCTACAATCTTTGTTTTTTTTTAAACGTATAGTATAATCATTATTTGGTTAAATACGAAAAACTAGTGAATCCATGGCAACAGCACGTACATTAACGTCATACGCCTCTTGCTATGTCATATGCCCACCTAACGTGACTAGTAGTGCCGTCAATATTACGAACGACTGGGTTCATGCTAATCACTCTTTCGACCTAATACCTTACTCCACAATTCAATGGCAATTTGTTCTTTTGTTTCTTCAAATGGCAGTTCGAGTGATATGCATAGAAAAACTTTCATATGGAAATATTCTCATTTGGATTTTGAGTACACTCTTGCATCTTTCTCCATCAATCTGTTTTATTTTGTGAGAACAGAAACGTTTTCCGGAACGCTGTTTTGAATTTGGACCAATCTGTGATTTCTTCATTTCGGCCTATAAACCAACTAGCGTCTAGCCATTGGCAGGTCAGGATAATCCTGACCAATCCAACCGCACTTGAGTTTGAGTATGTGTGTGGCGCGTCATTTAAATTATGTACATATTTGAATGTAACAGAACAGTTCTCATTTCTCATATCACGAAATGTTCTCGGATTGTTCACTCAAACAAGAAGTAATGTTTAGTTGTTTTAAATATACAGTTTTATTATTTTACATATCATAAATACTTATATTATTATAAATCTTATTGTGAGTTGGCAACAAGTGAGGGAGGGCTTGTCTGCTTGTCACTTATTAAGATTAAAGATTATAGATCATAGTTGTTGTTATTTGTTATGTTGTTGTATAATAAAAATAATTACCACAATCAAATATCAGCAATAAACTGACGTTCATATAGACTTGGAAATAACTGTCCAATATCAGTTTGATGTCCAATGTGTGCTTTTATAAAATTGACTTCAACTTTTTCTGCCAAATCAACTACAACCGTGAGACTGCTGGGCAAAATCCACCAATTTTTATACTGCCTTTCATTTTAAGTGCCTTTTTCCTTTGCTTTCAGAATTAAAGCAGCCTGACCGATGACAGAGAAACTTCATTGTTTTGTGAGTCTTTGCGGAAAAGTTCTCGACTTTAACGTATTTGGTTTTTGTACTACTTTCAATAAAACATTTCCACTCCTGAAAAGAGACTAAATTGAAAAATTGAAGTGTTTTATTTTCTAGGATTAGGTTGTGTTCTTCTTGAAAATGAGAATGCAATTCTGCAACATAACTTGAATAAAAATTATACAAAGGACACTTCTTAGAATCTTTCTTGATTTTGCTATCTTCCGTTGAAGTGTCTACAACATTTTTATGAGTTTCTGTGTATTCAAAACAATTAAACATAACTCCTTATTTGTGTGAACAATCTGAGAACGTTTCGTGATATGAGAAATGAGGACTGTTACACTCAAACCTATACACAATTTGAATGACGCGCTACACACAAAATCAAGTGCGATTGGATTGGTCAGGATTATACTGACCTGCCAACGGCTAGACGCTAGTTATAAACCAGAACTTTGCAACACCTTCGAGATTGCTTTTGGCTGTTTGGTACATAAATGCATCTGGCCAATTGTAGAGTACCGCTGTAGACTCAATTTGCTTTCTGCTGCTTGGCTGGAATCACCTTCACCATTAAATGTGTCAATAGTTTTAGATAAATCTGGCATTATATTAAAATTTGGTACAGGATTACTTATTGTTGACATGCTGTTTTGTAGTTGTAACATCTGAAGCATCTGTGCATTTTGTTGAAGCAATGAATTAACAAGGTTTACCATATTATCATCATTCGGATTCATATTATTATTATTATTTGCACCGGGACTATTTACTTGGTGTGCTAACACAGGTGGTGGTGTACCTGGTAAGTTATTTTCGAGGTTATCCACAACGAAACATAAAAAATATAATTTCCTTCTTTCTTAACAACACAATGGGAACATAAGTATAACTCCACACCTGATTCTGTAGAAAGGATGTCTTCAATTTCTTAAGAAATAAAAATAATACACCAACATGGTTCACACACTTTATTCCAACTTCATGTCTTCTTTTTTTTCTATCAGCTGTCATTACACCTTGACAGAGCATTGAATTTAAATAAAAAAAAAGGCGGTAACAATAAGAAGCCTACACATTTGATTTTTTCGATTTGGAATACTATACCATTTTGGTATTGTTCCTTCTTCTCTTTTAGCAATGTTTATTAGATATATAAAAATTGATGTATACTTTCTTTATCGCCTATTTCTAAAATTTATGATACAATGTTGTATAACGCCATTTGCATCTTGCAAAGGCGTGGATTACAATGTTGCCACTTTTTTTAGGTGGATACTAAAAATTCTTTGGAAATAAGTTATTGTAAATTAACGTGTTGATTTTAGTAGAATTTGCTACAATCTTTGTTTTTTTTGGAAAACATTGTGTATAATCATTATTTGGGTAAATATGCAAAACTAGTGAAACCATGGCAACAGCACTTCAACGTCATACGCCTCTACCATGTCATACCCCCACCTAACGTGACTAGTAGCGCCGTCGCCATTACGGACGGCTGGGCCCATGCTAATCACTCTCCCGACCTAACCTATTCCACTTGCACTTTGCACTACTATTTTGTGCTATATACTCTGCACTACGAATGCATTGCATGCATTCTCATATTACAAACATGTGGTCGGATAACAAATACGAGATTGCGCGCTGTGTTGAATCTTATGCCGTGTTGCCAAGATACTGATACGCAGAATTCCTCCGTTCACCCCTGCGCCTGCCATGTATTTGCTTCAATTTCTACTGTTGTTCTTTATTTACTTTCTTCATATTTCTTTTCCTTTGGCTGTACCCTACAACCTTATGTAATAAGGTTGTTGCTCACTTTAAATTATTCCTTTAAACCATCTACTGTTTATTAGAAAAGGATATTTGGAGGTTTGCCATTTGATTTAAAATGGTTAATACTCAAATATATCTAATTTAATCATATAAATAAAAAGACAATCCATAATGTATGAGTCAAATATAAGGTATGCAATATTTATGTCTGAGTTTATTTTATAAAATAACTATCTAGAATAAAAATTCACCAAAACGTTTATTTTACTTAGTATTTATTGCGCTATGCACTGCCTTACATTTTTTTGATAATATCAAAAATACTAAAATTTATATTCATTTAATAAACGTCATATTATATAAAAAAATATGTTATTTTTCGTTTGTTGTATGATCCATTGTTGAATGTAAATAATTTGTTTCAATATATTACAAAAAGGGGTTGTTTCCAATTTATTTAATAAACTTTTTAGTGAAGGTATGAAATATTTTGCCAAGTTGTATTTTGATCATTTTTCAATGCTTTAATCATTATTTACATGGAAACATTAATGTGACTCACCCTGAATATTTTGAGGTTATGTACGCATTTGCTTTAAACAGTTTTATGTCTTTAAAAACATTTCGAACTGATAATTAATTTCTAGATGTTTTGTGAAGTCTGGCGAAATAATATTATAATAAGTCTCAGGTTGCCACAGGCTGTACAAGAAATTAGTACAAATATGTGCATTTTGGTTTTTGTAAAACCAACTGTGGACATACCTCAGCATAAGATGGTGTTGATATCACACTAATGTAACTTATCTATATTACAGTTTTAAACTCATCAAGATTAAAGATTCATTTATTTATCCTGTTTTATGCTCTTGCATGATAATTGACAATATCTTAATGTATAGCCTAAGTGATATCTTACATAAGTAAGAGCTATTTATTGGTTCAAGCTAAGCTAAACTTTGGAACCAACTCAATTAATTGATCTAAAACTTAATTGCTCTTTTCGAATTAGTCTAGAGCGGAATCGTGAATGATTAATGGAATTGTTTCAACAATGTTAACATAGAAACAAACATGTACATCTTTCATTTATATTGTTTTTGTATCATTACATGTATTCGATCTTACCAATCGTATGAGATAACAATAGACATTCAAAATGTTTGCAATATGTAACGCACAATCTTAAACATTTATATTTTTACCCGTACTTGATCACTTTTATCTTCATCCTTTGCAGTTTTCAATCTTTATTCATACATTTTGCGCTAGTCAAGTTTTATTTTTACTTGCAAAACTTTTTACGTTTATTTTGAGGTATATTATCATAACGTTTTTTAAAATCGAAGTAATTGTTTACCAGATCAGATTTTTCTACTCTGGGAGAGTGGAAATAAGCTCCAAAGCATTCCAATTAGCCGTTTTTTAGGTCAAGTTAACTTAGAGGCTGAGCACACTGTCAACAATAAACAGAGCAATCCGTGTTTCATTTTCTACAGCCTTATACAAAATTAAATTGATACAAGAGTTAATTAAGAATATTTTGATCGTCGTCTCGAATTTTGTGAATTACTCACAAATCGTTAACAATCCACAATTGTTAAACAATATTTGCTTTTCCGATGAATGATCATTTTCATTAAATGCCTTGGTGAACAAACATAATTGCCGATACTGGGCTGAGAGTGGTCAAGTGCTTGAATTTCACCCACAGCATCCTCAAAGGTTAAACGTATGGTGTGGTATCCTAGGTGATCACATTATCGGACCCTTCTTCGGAGAACAAGTAGAAAATGATGAAAACCTTTCCGAAGATTTTGTTGTATTTCAACATGATGGAGCTCCTTCAACCTTTGCGCATCCATACGAGAAATTTTAAACGAAACTTTTCCCGCTCGTCGGATAGGTAGAAGAGTACAGATGATGGATTGGCCACCTAGGTCACAGGATTTAACACCCCTAGACTTCTTCTTATGGGGATATGTAAAAACAAACCAGAACAGACAAACATACAAATCAACCAGAATCTCTGGATGATTTACGACAAGGAATAGAGGATGAATGTCAATTAAATTCAGACATGTTAAGCAATGTCAGAGAAGAATTTCAAAATAGATTGTACTATTGTATGGAAGAGAATGGCAGTCATTTTGAACAGTTATTGTAAAATCTTTTGGTATAAAATGTTCACTCTAAATGTTTGCAATAAAATTGTTAAAAAGATACTTTTTCTTCAATCCACTTTTCTTGCTTTTATCGTAATCATACGGGCGGTGAGCTTTCCCAGCAAGTTTAAATATGACATAATGTCTCCCCCTTCAAATATTAATTGAGGTATTTTTAAACTTTTCCTAAAAATTAGAATTTCAAAAGTTATTTAAGGTGGACAGTTTTATCTGAAAAGCACTGTATATTGTACATTAACATTCATAAATATTGCCGGATTTAAAATCCGAGTAATAAAAATTATAATTTTTAAACTCTAAATTGTAATAACCTCAATACATTTGTAACACTAAAAACAACACGTCAGAAAAGATTCGAGTATGTAGTTACTCTACGATTTAAAATTTAAATGTATCTTAAGAATCATGAATTATTATAAATAGTCAACCGAGATGCAGTTAGTCAAAGTAATCTCATATGATTGGTATATAATACAAATATCAAATGATCTATGTATTTTAAGCAAAATTGAATACAAATATCTGGAGAAAAAATAATTTTTTTACATAAATTATTCCTCGGCCTTTTAATTTTATTGTAATATTTGTTATTGTTATACACATTTTTATTTTCCTAATTTTAAGTTAGGATTTTTGTAGAAATAGTCAAATATATAGTATTTGTTTACCTCGTACTTTTTTGTTTCATTTAATTCATCATTTCCTTTATAAAATCCTTTCGTACCGTTAAAACTCGTCCTGTTTATCTGACTGTACTACCTGTTTTAGCATCTTTACAAAGTCATATAAAGAATAAACGACTGTCGGATTTCAATATGAAGTTCAATAACGATTTTATACCTTGTGCCTTTTTGTGTACTGAAAATGTCACAAAAAAAATGAAATTTAGAATTGAACTGGGGTGCGTTTTTTTAAAATCTATTTTTCCTTATTACAAAAAAAATGTTTGGTTTCACGATTTTATCCCTTATGCCATTGTATGAACCGATAGAGGAATATTGATTCTATTTAAAAATGTTTGCATAAGAGTTACTGGTGCTCTAAAGGTATTAATTAATCCTAAACAGTTAATAGGTCAGTGTCTACGATTTTGTGCTTCGTGCCATTTGGAAGTTTGTTAGTTTTCACGATAAGGAAACTGCAAAAAAACCGCAAGTCCGAAAAAAGAAAAATTATAGGTACCTAGTTGCAAAAATGTTTCAGCATCGGTCATTAATCGCTTATGCCATTAAAACTATACGATGCTTTGTTCGACAATAAGTCGGGTATAACAGTTTTAAATGTCGCCTACATAATTGGTAAATAGCAATGTGGTTTCAGACCAAAGAGGTCAACTATAGACCAAACACATGTTAAACGGTAGACATGAAAAATGTGCTGAATATAACATACCAATTTACAACTTATATATTGATTTCAAACAGGTGTTTGATAGAGTAGATAGACAAAAAATGGACAACTTTTTGCAGAAATGAACCAATCCACAAAAATGAGATTTTCTATTATGCCATTCTTATTGTAGTAGGTGACATATACTTTACTTAAAAAAAGATCCAACCCAGCAGGTAGTTCCTATCGCCATATTAACGAGCGAACCAAATCAACATATCAGTTTACTCGTAAAGTTGCCTGCAGCGGTGTGGTTTCTTTCTGCAAAAGGACACAGGTGGTAAGATTAAATTTCGGCAAAAAAGAAATTTCGATAAAAAGGGTTAATTCAGCACTCTTGAAACTAAGATCAAACAGTTTAACAGATAAAAGGGGACAAGCACAAGGGGAAAATAAAATAGATGAAGGTAGACAAGTAGTTATCGACCAAATAAACAATATACCAAAATACAAGTCATTACTGCAGATCCCATTGTTCTGAAGCTGAATTATTAGTACCTCCAGAAATGACTTTGTCTTTGATGTACAGGCATTATAAAGAACCAAATGAAAATCCAGTTAGTTTTCAAACATACAGGCGCATATTTTTAACCAAATTAAACATGCGACACCTACTACGGTAGAAACCAGATGAAGAATGATAATTAACTTCTTCTTCTTCTTTAAGTTCCATCTTCTATCGAAGGTTGGAAATCATCATGGCTATGCGGACTCTGTTGACTGCCGTTCTAAAAAGTTCTGCACTACTGCATTCAAACCATTCCCTTAAGTTCTTAAGCCAGGATATTCTTCGTCTTCCCACATTTCGCTTTCCTCGGATTTTGCCCTGCATAATAAGTTGTAATAATGCGTATTTTTGCCCTCTCATCACATGTCCCAAGTACTCAAGTTTTCGTCTTTTAATAGTTAATATTATTTCCGCCTCATTTCCTATCCTTCTAGTTACTTCCATGTTTGACATTCTTTGAATCCATGATATTCGTAGGATTCTTCTGTAACACCAAAATTCAAAGGCGGCCAGCTTATTCAGATGAACTTGTTTTAGTGTCCAAGCTTCCAGACCATAAAGAAGAGTAGAGAACACGTAACATCGAAGCATTCTCAGGCGTAGTTCTAACCTGTTATCACGACAACAAAGAAACTTTTTAATACGTGTCCTAATTTCTTTGGTTTGGTCTACATCTGATGTTATCCATGTTCCTAAATATTTATAGTTATTAACATTCTCAATTGCAGTATCTTCAATAGTCAATTGGATATTTGCATGTGCAGATTTAGTCATGATCATGCATTTAGTTTTCTTTAAATTTATCTTCAGTCCGTACTCATGACAGCGTTCATTAAGGCGTTGTATTAGGTTCTGTAATTAACTGGCTAAAGATAATGAAACAATAGAGTGTCTAACATTTGATTTAGAAAAAACACTACTAATACCACAGTTAGCAACGAGGATTATGTTTTATAAGAGACAAATTTTTAGTTGTATAATTTAGGCATTCACTCTGGTTCCACCAACAATGTCATTTTTACGTCTGGACGGAAAACGAGGCTGGACACAAGGCAAGAAATTGGTTAATGTTTAATAAAGCATATTAAAGAATAGCATATCTGACAATATAAGTAAATTAATATTATAGTCGGATTCTTGTGGCGGTCAAAACCGCAACAATAAACTGACGATAATTCTTAAAGCTGTGTTGCAGTCAAATTCTTAAAAAGAATTCACATGTGTTTCCTTATATCAGGCCACAGTTTCCTATCAAAGGATCCTGATTTTTCAGACGTGGAATGTGCCCTAAAACATGAACGACTTTACCTGCCATATGATTATCTAAAAATTAGGGAAACATCTGACATAAAACAAATTTAAAGTTCCGCGAATGCTATCTACTGAATGTTTTGGAACTGCTAAGTTGGAAAAATAAATAATAGAAACGTAGATGTGGAAAATAAGAAAATTAGCTGGTTGCAGACCCGTGAGATGTCTTGATAAAGAAAAATCATATTCCATTTTTTTGTGAACAAACTTTGAGAGTAACAATATTTAGCTGGAAATAGATATTAGAAAAAAAAAAACACTGGGCCGACCAGCAAGATTTAATATGTGGCTCAATGGAAAACAAATATCAAACCCAAAACTAGTAGACATAAAATTCGTGATGCATTTGATTCTGAATGATTGCAAACATTTTTATTCAAATATTACCGGCACATATATTGACGGCTTCAGTGGTGCGCAAGATTTTGAAATGGAATAGTCAGAAATTTAATTATTGTTAATGTTTTGTTCTCTGTAGGTAATAAAGTATCTTTAAACAGAATCTGATAAATTTTTTTTGCATAAAAGAACCAACCCACATAATACTACCAATTTTCATATTAGTAAATATTTTTTTAATTTGTTAACAATTATGTTGAAACCTATGTATCTTCTAAGTTTAAACTATTTTTGATCTGAACTGAATTTTTTATTACCATCAGAACTTTAACATCAATTTACTTAATGCAATTTTTGGTTGGTTGGTTCCTTTCTACAAAAAGCAATCCAAATATCCATGTTAGGCATACCGAAAAAGTTAGTTAAAGTTAAACTAACTTATACAAATGACTGCAAGATTCCAAAGCCACTGAGAAAAGATGGAGATATAAGGTACATTTGATATTGAAAAGTGATGCCTTATCAACACTTTTTAATCTAACTTTGGAAACTATTATCAGAAAAAATACAAGATCCACTCAAATATGCATATCTGATGATGTTGCCATAATAAGCCACAATAGAAGAATATTAACTGAAAAACTATATATTTAAAATACAAAGCCACTGCATTTGGTCTAAAGATAAATAAAATACATGGAGTGCACAAAGTCAAGTTGACATGAAAATCTCAAGGTAGACAACCATACCTATGAATATGCCTCCACCTTTCCTTACCTATATTCAATAAATGTCAGCAACATCAGTCATGAAATACAAGCAGACTCTTAGCAGTAAAAGTGCTTATATTTCTACAAAGATTTAATGAGAAGCAAGTTACACCAGTGGTCACATGTGGCCCCTTTTAACCACTGACTGAAATCAATTGAGAATATTTGAATTCAAAATATTAAGATATTTGGACCGAACCATTGTAGCAATAGTTTGTGGAGAATAAAAATAAACTATGAGCTGGATGAATTAATGCAGAGCACAGATAAGGTAGATCTATAGACGATTTAGAGGAAGATCTTAAAACCATAAACATTAGGAAGTGGCAAATGAAAGTATTCAATAGAGCAGAAGGGAAGAACACTGTTGAGCTGCACAAGACCCACAAATAATTGTAGCGCCATTAGAGTTCTTCCTCCAATTTGGTATATTACCACATAGTTATCAAATATATTTCTCACATGTACTTCCAGATGTTATGAACACAAAATATATTCAGCCTTTTTAGTACCTGACAAAACAATTTGGGTTGAAATTAGGTTAAAAAATGATTCGACACCTCTTTTTATAAATTTGTTTATTACATTAAAAAATACACCTATTCTTTTTTAGGGGCAACCTTCTGTTTCTTGGCTGGTAAAGGTTTTTGGGACTTCAGAACTGCACTAGCTCTGCGAAGGGCAGCCTGAAATAAAAAAAGATATATATAAAAAAATATTAAGAAAAAAATTTGTCAACAACTATTCAATTTTAAATTTTTATTTGAAAAACAAAGTAAAGACTTCTTAAATTATTAATAGATTTTCTTAAATATGCAACACAAAATATTTGATCAGATGAACATATAGTTGTGCTTCAAATGATAAACAGCCATGAAAAGGAAAATAGGCTAGGAAAACTTCTTAAGGTGGTATGGCACAATGTTAAAATAAGTACAGTTATCGTCACTATTTCAAAACAAATCTTCAACTTATGATTATGTACGTAAACTGTAAACTTTATATTTTAATGATATCTAGTTAGCATTTCCAAAGAAAGCAGTATTTTTTTCATAACTGTACTTAAATGAATCCATGTCATAACTTACGTGGCAACGAGCCTAAAAATTGGTATTGTGAAATAATTTTTGAACTTAGGTCCAAAATAACTATGTTAAATGATTAACTATCCAAAAATCTTTATTTTAAGCAAGTGGTCGTTATCCATACTGCCGTAATTTTTAAATTAACTGTACCTAAAGATAAAATCACAAGTAAAAGCTGCAAACTAGGGAGTTTGTTGATGTTACCGTAATAAGTTGGCATTTTGATAGTGAGAAATTAGTTCAGCTATCACTTGATAGATGAGAAAATAAGTTCATGTGTCATTTAGTAGATGGCAGCAGTGATGTATTAAATAGCGATAGATGCACGTTTGCTGAATTTAAGAAAAATCTGCAAAACATTGAAAACTAGTTTTGTGGTTAAATATACCAATTGTCCATGAGTTATGCAGTAACCATGGTAACGAATCACATGATTTTATTAGCAAAGCGGCCACTCCCCTATTTTGGCATCGTTTGATTTTCTTTGTTCAATCAGGGTCAATCATGATTGTATAACGGAAGAATGTCTTAAATATACAAGTATACCATTTTTGTCCTTGGCACCCTGATGTTATATAATTGTGGTTGAAAGTCAAACTATGGTCAGTAGTTTACTGTGGGATTATACTGGTTTTTACATAATACATAAACGTAAAAACAATTGCAGTTTTATTAAATTTTTAACAAATTTAATTTTTATAGACAAAACAATATTATGTAATAATCAATTAAATTTTGTCGATTAATTATTTATGAAAGAGAAAAAGATTATTAATATTTACTTGAGTCATAATTAGAAATGAGATGAAAATCTGAAATTTTCTGAGGAAAACACTTTCCCTGTTGACATTCGCTATGAAAAAATTGTTATTCTAGTGACGCTGTTTCTCAACTGATAAACATATTTTACATTTCTTATAAAAACTGTTTTTATACATAAATAGTCCAATTACCATAATCCCTTTTTTAACCATTTTACCTGTTTTTCAAACAATTGCAAATTTCTTCAGTTTAGAATAAATATTTTTGGACAGGTAAATGATTCAGAATTATCGCCTGAAATGTGAGTAATAAATTCCAGAAGTAGTAAAAATGTCAAGTAACTATATTTAAAAAAAAATCCTAATCAGCACATCCAGTGGAGTGCTGGTGGAGACATTAGTCTAAGGTAATTAAAATTTATGAGGTTTACGTCTGGGAATGTAGTATCATCTTTCAATAATAATATTAGAATTGCATAGTATGCATAGACACAGTTAGTCCGATTTGTATCTACCGCCAAAGGAAACACACTTGTGTAATTTAATACAAAAGTAAGTTTTTTATACTTAAAATTTAATTTTGTAATATTTTGAACCCAGAAAATGAAGAACGTATTATTTCTGCGAAAACGCAGAACGGTAGTTCGTAGTGCATTTACGAAAATTGCTATTGTTTTGGACAGTTTGTTAGCTGAACTCTGAACCGGTAGACACGCGACCCTGGCAGAAAATTAGCGTACAGTGGGAACCCGGGAACTCTTACAAGTAAAGAATACAATGAGTTTTGTGAAGTAAAGAGGGCGGTACTTAAAAGTGTATTTGAAGAAGCTTCTGAAGAAGAGTTAATCAGTGAGATGGAGGCAAAGGATACAGTGTAAATTAAAATATTATATGGAATGATCCAATCCAAAAATTAGAATTTGTGAAACTTCAAATAATAGCTAATTTCAACTTACATTGAAGAAGACTGCCAACCGAGAGTGAACTATACTGATTCTACTGATCATATATTATATTTTACGTTCCAGTACTTGGCCTCATTGGCAACAATCAACAATGTCCCTGTTCAGATAATTAAATTTCGAGAAAATCAAAATATTAAAATATGATGCATGTGCTGCCATCTATTCAAAAAATTGTTAACATTAGTTTATTTAAATACCACTCATTTTAACTGCGGCGTGAACATACTACCTTAAACACTAACAATTCTTGTTAATGTTTTAACATGTCATTCACTTACATGTATTTTTGACCCACTATGCCTATTGTCAATTAAATCAAGTCTAGCTTTATTCTAAATTATATAACAAGAGTTCTGCCTAGATGAATTGGCATAACATTAATACAAATTATAAATCCCCAAGCCAGTGTATTCTTGTCTGCTTATTTTGCAACATTTAGAAAACACAGATTTAGACTGAATCCTCAATTCAATTTCTGATTTATATTTCATCTAGCTTTGTCATCTTACTTATTTTTTATATAGCAATATGGACTATATTATTAACTTACACACTTGTGAAGTCAGTCCTTCGTCCAGTCAGTGAAGCCAATAAGCTTCATTTTTAATGTATATTATAAATAAATATCTACAATATCTTTATATTTTTTGCAAATTCAACATGTTTGCATTTTCCTTATATATCAAAACTCATAATTAGTTAATAGTTTTCAGTGCATCATTAAATCTAGGGTACATAATTAGCAATGTACCAATATATGTATACAATACTCCTGTCACATCTTACATAAGTTTTTACAGAAATTTTTTGATGAAAAATACCATGATGAAAACAAAATAACATTATCTATAATGTACAGTTTGTGATGGTAGAAAAAATATGTAGCAGTCTCTTATAAATAAGAACAAAAATCTAACATGATGAAAAATATAATTTCTGATTAGTTGCTGTATATTTTCAACTACAATAAGTACAATTAGACTTTATTTAATTACCTTGGTAAGGTCTGTTCTGTATTTGTTAGCATTCAACAACCTCTTCAATTTATGTAAAGATCTTCTGGGGCCAGATTTCATTGTCCTCTTTACAACATTTTGTTTAGGTTTGTGCTGAAAAAAAAACAAATTTGTGTTAACTTTTCAAAAATATTCCTTTGGAAAGACTTACTACTTCCAAATGTTTCACATTACATTCATTGGAGGTACCGTAAAACTTTTAAGAAATATGAATGACTGGATTTATGGCTAATATGGATTAGTATGATTCTGAAGCTATTTTCTTGTGGCATTTTAATGTTATTGACTATCTTTAATATGAATTACATCACAATTTATGCTCAAAAAGTTAATTTTGACATTTCAACTTCCAGTTCAATTTCCAAAGTAGAAATTCAAATATCAAGATAAATGCGGTTTCATTTATCTTGATAAATATAGAGAAAGGCAAAAGTATAGAGAAAGTGCCGATGAATTTGGCATAAACGTCATGTCAAATGTGTGTTTGCGGTATTGCCATGTCCTTATTATGTGTATGTTTTATGCCTCAAATATGTTTTGAAACAGTACATTTTTATTATATTTTATGAAATCGGGTATTTTAAAAAAAAATTTAAATTTATATGAAACACAAACGAATGAATATTTGTTTCTTTTGATATTAGTTGCAGTTAGTTATTAGAAGAAAAAAAATATAATCAGCCTTTGATAGATTAGTAAATAAACTTGGCAATACTGCCAAAAGTAGTTGCCAGATTGCAACAGATGTTTAGCAGATTTCAATTTTATGAATATTTTCTTATAATTTTGGGATGAAATGGTATCTGAATAAAAGCTTAAAAAATTAAAGTTAATTTAAATTATAATAAATTAAATTTAAATTAATTAAACTTCTTTTAGAAACTTGAAAAGAATCTTTAGTAACATTAATTAATATATCGCATGGTCTTTCGTGATTTATTTGTGATATGGCAATACTGTCAAATACAAATCTGTCAGTCATTTGAGGCTAACTTCATCGGCAATTTCTCTATACTTCTGCCGTTTCAACTAAAATTGTGTAAGAATGTGGGAAATTGATAAAACAATTATACTTATAGGAAAACTCATTCCTACTTATCAAATGAAATGTCATTATACTGTATTTACAAATGTCACTGCAGTCAATTCAAGATTCTAATTTTGATAGTTTCAATTTGTTTAGAAGCTTTTCGTAAATGATACTTAAGACTAAATGATAGAATGATACTAGTGTATTATATATATGGAAGGGTCAAGATCAACTAAATGAAGAAAATTGTGTAGACTAACAAGGTTTAAGAAACCACTTATATTGTCTGGAAACTTCCAATACCTATACATTTTAAGTCTTTTTTGCAGACTTTTGGAAACTTGAAATACTAAATCAATAAATTAATTTATAACAATAAACAACTTACTTGTTTACTGGCCTTCTTGTAAACAACTGTGAATCCTTTTTTGTCAGCAGCATCTACAATTCCTACAGACTTTTTGTGGATCAAACCATTATAGCGGTATGAACTCAAGTTAGTAAGATTGTTAGCTTCCTGTAAATATAAAAATGTTAGAATATCACAATATGGAGTATTAGCTTTTGTATATTTTTTACAACCACATTTGAATATTTGGCAAAAGATGTCTAATAATTATGCATTTAAGTTGATTGTAAATGCAGAATCCATCCACATACATTGCAGGTTGTTATTTTCTAGGAATATCTCATTGCCCTATATTTTTTCCATCGAATAAAGTTATGCCTTTTTAAACCAAAATATCTTACTAAGAATTTGCTTATATCTTCTAATAGTTAATTTCTATTTGTGTCATTCTTTATATGGGCTAATATGTCATCCAATATTTATATTGCCTCTTTATAAGCTGAGGTGTAACTTAGGACACTAACATCTATAAATACACATGGAATTGTCATGATCATGATAGAATTATATTACAAATTCGGAATATTTCACAAATTACAACTGTTCTAATATAAATGCCATCTATTAAAATAAATACTTACAGTGCTAAAAGGTTTGGAAATGTTTCTTTTCTTTAAAAGAAAAGCATTGTTATTGCGGATAATTCCCCACACCAAATGTGACGACATTTTGACCTAAAAGTAAAAGAAAAATATTGTATTATGAAGTTTGAATAAGGAACTTTTTGTTATTACTGCTTTTACAATAAAACTAACAATTTGCATTTAATTGAGTAAAATTTGTTAGAGTACATGCTTACCTTCCTAACCTCAGTTTTAGAAAAGATGGTGTCGTGTTTTGTCGGCGGAAACGGAAACTTCTCTGTCAAAGGTGACAATGACATTTATGGTCTTTATATATACTAAGATTCAGGGACTTTAAAAATTTAGGATTTTTTCAACCGAATGGTTTTAAATTTTGTTTATACAGAGTATAAAGCTCTAGTTAATGCTTATTAATATTAATTATCTTTAAGAATAGTCATTCAATATCCACCAGGCGTTCCTTACCTATTATATTTATTTCAATCAAGGTTATTATAATTTGATTTAGATAGTTACATAGTTAACATCACAGAGTTCTATAAAATAACCCAAGATGAAGCCGGCTAGAGGGCGCTATTTTTCAGCGAAACAAAATAACGGGGCAAGAATTTGAAAATTAATCTTGCCCACTGAATACGCTCCATTAGTCTGACGTCACGAGATGGGTGGAGTCAATGCCTATTGCCTGTATCTATCTAAACAAACTTGACAGCCATTTGATTGTTCACAGCGTTTGGTGAATTTTGATGATTTTCTGAGTACCAGTGTGTTTTAAGCTAAAATATTATTTAAATAGTAAGTAATCAAACTCGTTCTATTAGGAGGAATTCAAATTGCTAGGCAAAATTTTGAAATATTACCTTTATTTTTAATATTTATTTTTTTTAGGTTATGTTTACAAGTAGTTAGTTTATATGAAATCGTAGGCTTCCACGGCCAGAGTCAGAATTATAGTTTATTCGTCTTCCGGGTTTGGACCGTGTCATTTGTGAGTGACCCAAAAGTGGGTTCATCTCGACGTTTCGCTACAATTGTATGTAGCTTCTTCAGGAGAACAAAGAAAAAGAAAAAAGAAAACAAAAGAACAGGAAGATGGGTAGTTAGCAACGGTAACTCAGTTACTCAACGCAACCAGAGGCGAATACTAACTACCAAGATGGGCATTTGGTCACAGTAACTCAACTACTCAACGCAGCCAGAGGTGAAAACCAAATGCCAGGACAGGGATTCACGTCCAACAGCTCAGAACACTAACGCGTCGAGAGGCGGGGAGTGAATCCGACGATTACTCCGCTACCGCTCTATTTATAGTCGCGGTGCCTGTCGTGTCGGGACGTATTGGCACACTTCGTGGCGCGAACGTCAAGAAGCGCGCGCTGGCCAATCATGTGGCTGCAACGTGGTGGCGGGGCCGGACGGTGGCTCTAGACTGAGATTCCAGATGGGAGACAAGTAGTATCCTTCCTCTCGATTGATATTATGGGGATTTTTTCGGATCTCTAGAGATTCGCGGATTTTCCTGGAATAAAAGAAGGGGCTCTTAGAAATAATATGGGTTTTTTCGAACAATATGGAATGACCGGTTTCTTGGCAGTGTTCGGCAACTGCAGAATGGGAGAAAAGACCTGATCGAATGCATCTTTGATGCTCTTGAATCCGAGTTTTGACGGAACGACCAGTTTCGCCAATATACACATGTCCACATGAACAAGGAATAGAATAGACACCACAGGAAGATAGTGGCGGTAATGGGTCCTTAGGAGAGGGTAGATATTGTGAGATTTTCTTGGGTGGTCGAAAAGTAGTCCTGATACCTTCTTTGCGAAGAATTTTGCCAATCCTATCAGTGACATTTCGAATATACGGAAGAAACGCCACAGGAGTATTACCCGAAGATTCTGAATTTGTTGTCCTAGGGTGTAAAGGGGGATGTAGATGTCTGTGTGTAATATTTTGAATTGTGGACTTGGAGTAACCATTGGCGACAAGGGTTTTTTGCAGATGGCCAAGTTCTTCTCTAAGGTTGTCGGGTTCAGAAATCGAAATGGCCCGATGGATGAGAGAGTTGATCACAGAATTCTTTTGGGCAGGATGGTGGTGTGATGAAGCATGTAGGTAACGATTCGTGTGAGTCTTTTTTCTATAAACAGAGTGACCCAATCGGCCATTGGGCTTGGAGGTGACTAACACATCGAGAAAGGGAAGGGACCGATTATTTTCTACTTCCATTGTGAATTTTATACTCGGATGTTGTGAGTTAAGATGATCTAGGAAGGAAGAAAGGGTATGTTGACCATGGGGCCAGATGATAAATGTATCATCAACGTAGCGGAACCAGACTTTTGGTTTTAAGGGGTAAGATTCTAGGGCTAAAGACTCAAAGGCTTCCATGAAAATGTCAGCAATGACAGGGGAAAGGGGAGAACCCATTGGTGTTCCAGATATTTGTTTGTAGAAATTGCCTCTAAAAGAAAAATATGTTGAAAGGAGGCATTTTTCGGCAAGATCTGCCAAAACCAAAGACTTGTTATCATTGGTCAAGTGATCTCGCAGAACAACTAGAGAGTCGTGTATGGGGATATTGGTAAATAGGGATGATACATCGAAACTGACGAGAATATCTTGGGATCGACTGTGAGAGAGGAGATTAAGGTGATGAAATGTGTGGAATTTCGGACATAAGAAGAGGTACGACCAGTATAGGTCTTAAACTGATTGGACAAGTACTTTGCGAGTTTGTAGGTAGGAGAGTTAATCGTAGTCACAATGGGACGAAGAGGTAGGTTATTTTTATGGATTTTCGGAAGACCATAAATTCTGGGGCAGATGGAGTTTTTTGGAACTATGGACTTCTTAACATCATCGGAAAGATCTGATTGTTTGATGGCATGGGAAATTTCTGGTCACTTTTAGACCGCATTTCCTATCATCAAGCCGATAAAATCCTTCTTCTAAGCAACGAAACTCACAAAAAGAAATTCCAATCCCTTGTATCTAAGAAAAAATCACATTCCACCACTTCTACTTCTCATTCACCTCTCATTAACACCGTCGTTAATCTTTCTTCTCACCAATTAACAAGTGCAGAAAGCAGTCTTCTATCTAAAGGTCTTAATTTTGCTATCACTCCTTCCAGAATTCCTACCGAAGAAATAGTTTCAAATGTGGAAGCGGCACTCCACACAATTCCCAAAATTCCAGCCGACCGTATCCGCTTTGACGTCGCTAAATGTCTTGATACAGCCAAAATCCCTACTTCCAATATATCTCGTGAGGAATTCATAGCTCTCAAAAATCTCCGTTCTCTTTCTGAGATAATAATCCTTCCTGCAGACAAAGGTAATGCCACAGTCATCCTGGATACTCCTTCCTACATAGAGAAAGTAAACGACTTACTTAGGGATACATCCTGTTATAATACAATTTCTCGAGACCCCACTCCTAGAGTCGAACGCGAAATTTCCCATGCCATCAAACAATCAGATCTTTCCGATGATGTTAAGAAGTCCATAGTTCCAAAAAACTCCATCTGCCCCAGAATTTATGGTCTTCCGAAAATCCATAAAAATAACCTACCTCTTCGTCCCATTGTGACTACGATTAACTCTCCTACCTACAAACTCGCAAAGTACTTGTCCAATCAGTTTAAGACCTATACTGGTCGTACCTCTTCTTATGTCCGAAATTCCACACATTTCATCACCTTAATCTCCTCTCTCACAGTCGATCCCCAAGATATTCTCGTCAGTTTCGATGTATCATCCCTATTTACCAATATCCCCATACACGACTCTCTAGTTGTTCTGCGAGATCACTTGACCAATGATAACAAGTCTTTGGTTTTGGCAGATCTTGCCGAAAAATGCCTCCTTTCAACATATTTTTCTTTTAGAGGCAATTTCTACAAACAAATATCTGGAACACCAATGGGTTCTCCCCTTTCCCCTGTCATTGCTGACATTTTCATGGAAGCCTTTGAGTCTTTAGCCCTAGAATCTTACCCCTTAAAACCAAAAGTCTGGTTCCGCTACGTTGATGATACATTTATCATCTGGCCCCATGGTCAACATACCCTTTCTTCCTTCCTAGATCATCTTAACTCACAACATCCGAGTATAAAATTCACAATGGAAGTAGAAAATAATCGGTCCCTTCCCTTTCTCGATGTGTTAGTCACCTCCAAGCCCAATGGCCGATTGGGTCACTCTGTTTATAGAAAAAAGACTCACACGAATCGTTACCTACATGCTTCATCACACCACCATCCTGCCCAAAAGAATTCTGTGATCAACTCTCTCATCCATCGGGCCATTTCGATTTCTGAACCCGACAACCTTAGAGAAGAACTTGGCCATCTGCAAAAAACCCTTGTCGCCAATGGTTACTCCAAGTCCACAATTCAAAATATTACACACAGACATCTACATCCCCCTTTACACCCTAGGACAACAAATTCAGAATCTTCGGGTAATACTCCTGTGGCGTTTCTTCCGTATATTCGAAATGTCACTGATAGGATTGGCAAAATTCTTCGCAAAGAAGGTATCAGGACTACTTTTCGACCACCCAAGAAAATCTCACAATATCTACCCTCTCCTAAGGACCCATTACCGCCACTATCTTCCTGTGGTGTCTATTCTATTCCTTGTTCATGTGGACATGTGTATATTGGCGAAACTGGTCGTTCCGTCAAAACTCGGATTCAAGAGCATCAAAGATGCATTCGATCAGGTCTTTTCTCCCATTCTGCAGTTGCCGAACACTGCCAAGAAACCGGTCATTCCATATTGTTCGAAAAAACCCATATTATTTCTAAGAGCCCCTTCTTTTATTCCAGGAAAATCCGCGAATCTCTAGAGATCCGAAAAAATCCCCATAATATCAATCGAGAGGAAGGATACTACTTGTCTCCCATCTGGAATCTCAGTCTAGAGCCACCGTCCGGCCCCGCCACCACGTTGCAGCCACATGATTGGCCAGCGCGCGCTTCTTGACGTTCGCGCCACGAAGTGTGCCAATACGTCCCGACACGACAGGCACCGCGACTATAAATAGAGCGGTAGCGGAGTAATCGTCGGATTCACTCCCCGCCTCTCGACGCGTTAGTGTTCTGAGCTGTTGGACGTGAATCCCTGTCCTGGCATTTGGTTTTCACCTCTGGCTGCGTTGAGTAGTTGAGTTACTGTGACCAAATGCCCATCTTGGTAGTTAGTATTCGCCTCTGGTTGCGTTGAGTAACTGAGTTACCGTTGCTAACTACCCATCTTCCTGTTCTTTTGTTTTCTTTTTTCTTTTTCTTTGTTCTCCTGAAGAAGCTACATACAATTGTAGCGAAACGTCGAGATGAACCCACTTTTGGGTCACTCACAAATGACACGGTCCAAACCCGGAAGACGAATAAACTATAGTTAGTTTATACTTTAATTATCCAAAATAACAAATATATTAATAAAAATTTTTATTTACAGTGACTTCAAAGCATGTTTTATCATTTTCTGCCATAGCAGAATTTTTTAAAAACGACATGTCACAGCTGCAAAGAGGAGAAAATTCTTAGGAGACTGGCAATGTTCTCAAATTTATTTTTGATCCTGAGGTTTTCCCAGCCCTACTGAAAGGAGAAGTCAGAGCCAGCATGAAAAACAAAAATTATTCTGTAGAGGTAATTATTTTCCAATATTAAATTTAAAATATAAGATTTTTAATAATATAATAATAATATTTAATCCAATGGATTTGCACCCAATCAAAGAAACATTTAAAAAAAGGAGTATAGTAACAGCTTCTTTTAGAATTAAGCCTATAGCAACTGTAAAATGGCAGAAATTAATGATGCAGTATATCATAATTTATTTTAAATCTCTATAAAATAACTCCTAGACTATCAAAATTTAGATCACACCCTTGAAAACATTTTTCAAAGGTACTACAGATTCAGTTTATATGAGACATATCTGAAATGTTTGTTCTACCTCTTGGGTTATAGAAGGTTGAACTAGAACATGTAGTCTTCTCTGGTACAACAAAATTAATTTTAGATAATAATTCTGGGGAGTCTAGTGAATTGTAAAGAATGTTATACAGCACTGTAAGATCGCTCACCTGTTGATGGTAAGCTAGAGTATAAAACTTCATTATTTGTAGCAGCATTGTATGTGAAAAACACCCTTTCAGAATAAAAACCATACAATTTAGTGTGCATGTATTTTAAGCTCTTATGCTGAGCATGCATTCAAATAGATTGGTGACCAAATCAGTACTCTATACTCTAGCTTACTCCTTATAAAACTAATATAGACTGTTTTGAAGCTTCTTATGTCAGCAAAGTTAGCCCAGTTTCTGACACAGTATCCCAGTGCAATTACCTGGAATGTAATTTTGTATGCACTTGTCTTCTGTTCGAGAATTTAATAAAAAACTAATCTATTTTCAAGATTTAATGTGGAATTTTTTTAACAGTTTAAATAAGTAGCATTATTTTTTTCAGGTTTCCATAGACTATGATGATGGCATTGTAGATGCTAAATGCAGTTGTCAGAGAGGTCAAGTGGTGTGTCATCATATGGCAGCATTATGTTTACATGCTCACCATAATATTAGTATTACTGATAAGGCCTGTGCATGGAACAAAAGGAAAGCTCTGGACATAGAAGCTGTAACTAAAATCAGAGACATTTATAAACCTAAAAAATCGAATTATGTGGCAGTACAGAGGACAGCAAATCATGAGGAAATTGAACATTTTAAAGAAGAGTTGGGTCACCCAAATCCCACCCAAAATTGGCTGATAGCAAGAAAATATAGACTGACAAGTAGCAAATTTGGTCCAGTCATTGCTGCATGTAATAGAGGCAAATATCCAAAGTCTCTTTTTACAAATTTACTCGAAGGGTATGACCTAAATGGTGTTCAAGCTATCCAGTGGGGCAGAGAAAATGAAAGGTGCGCCTTAAATAAATTCTCTGAGGTCACTGGTTTAGACATTGAACCAGCAGGATTTTGCCTTCATGAAAATGGATTTTTGGGAACAAGTCCAGATGGATATGTCAGCGAGTGGTGCATTATTGAAGCAAAATGCCCTTTTAAATATAGGAAGGAGCTAAGCCTTAAAGAAGATCTAATTAATGAGAAAAAATACATAATTTTTTATCAAAATGGAAATTTAGTAGTCAATGAGGATCATGCCTACTACCACCAAATACAAGGAGAGTTACACATAACCAACAGAGATATGTGTTATTTAATTATTTGGGTCCCCAATGATCATTTAATAGTTAGAATTTCAAAAGATGATGATTGGCAAAATAATTTAAATGTTTTACAAACATTTTACTTAAATCACTTTATTAAGTTTGTTACTGGTTAGTTAAAAAAAAATAAAAGCTAGTTGTTAAAAATGTGTTTTTATCCTTTAAATCCATATTTTGTACTAAACAAAATAGGTATTGTGGCAAATAATGTACTTTAGACTGGGAAGTCGTTCTCATCACCACAAAAATATTAACTTTTTATTGTTAATTGTATTTCACATTTGTAATTTTAAGTAGTACAAAGATGCATTTTTTATTAGTGGTTTACTGTTCAATGATAAAAAGAGTGATATTCTAATTCATTATATTTCAAAGATAAAATTACAGCATAAAACTCAAAATATATCAGAATAGTTTCTTCTTTTGGCATCATAACCCTAGATGGGTATTTGCCTGTCTGGCTATGTCCTTCCATTCAGATCTCTCTTGTGCCCTTCTTCTCCATTGTCTTATGTTCATTGTTTTCAGGTCATCTTCTATGTCATCCAACCATCTCGTTCTGGGCCTTCCTTTTTTTCGCCTTTTTATGGGCTTCCATTGTAACATTTTCTTTGTTGTTTTTGCATTGTTTTGTCTCTGCACATGTCCCAGCCATGACAGTCTTTGACTTTTCACAAATCTTACAATGTCATAACCTTCATTTAACTCATTAACCTTATCGTTTCTTCATGTGCCATCTTACTCTTGTACCGGGTGATATACTTTCCTCAGTATTTTTCTCTCTAATGTCCTGAGTATATCAGAATAGTTTAATGTAGGTAAATATTAGCAGCATCAATAATCACTATCTTAACTTTTATTACATTTGAAGGGTCCAATGCATAAACCAGTCAAGTCAAATAAAGCAAAATGTTCAGGAGAAGTAAAACATTTTGAGCGAAAACTATGAAAACATTTGAAGATCATCTTGTCATCACTATTATTTTTAAATAATACGTTGTAAGTTAAAAAAACAAAAAAGTTATGGGTGAAAAATAATTGGACTTAACTGGTTTATGCAAAGTATTAATCTTTTTTTGGGGGAAAAATTAAACAAAATAGAATTTTATATTCAAAAAATTATTTTCTAGCAATTTATTAAATGAAATAAACAAGAACATAGTTTCAACTAAATGTTAGTGCAGAGTTGATATATTTTTCTTTACTCACTGTCACTGAATTCTGATAAAAATTAACATAGAATACACTATTTATTAATTATTACAAAAACAGTTTAATTTTAAAGTTATGTAAACAAGGATTGTTTTGTGGAATTTAATGACTTGTTTGCAAAAATTGGCTTCTTCAGTAAAATTTATCTTTAAATATACATCATTTTACATACCTTGAAGCGGAAAACTGAAGTTATTTTCAACAAAAATGCACAAAATCGATGTATTAAAAATCTGCTTATGGTAATTAGAATAGAACACTTGGTTTGTTTGGATACAGGACCATAACCTATCTCAACGTGTGACGTCACCACTAATGGAGCGCATATAAGAAAATTTGAAAGATTTCGCTTACATTAGCTTTATCATTTTTGACATGGAATAATGAAAGTTTCCGACTTGCTTTATCAAATTGAACTTGTAAGCAAGCAAAACAAGTAATTTATGCCAAAACATTTACAAAGAAGATACATATCCCGTGGGTTTAATATTACACTTAGGTCTAGGTGGGTTGAATGTCTTTTAAGAACTTTTCTTCTCTCTTTTCTACCACGAGTGAAATTTTTTTATTTAATTAATTACTGCCTACTATATGGGCATAATTACATTAACAAGCGATGACTATTATCCATTTATTCTTTCATTTATCCAGACATATGTAAGTTAGTAAATGAATTTAAAAAAAGGGGAAACAAAAGAATTGTTGAATTTGGATATTTATTATCTGTATTATATATTACAATATTGTAGGTATATTAACAAAGCAATGTTCATGTTTGAAGCTGAGCTTCTATACTGGCGTTGTATTACTGTTTCTCTACAGTAAAATGCTGAGCGCCACGAAACGAAATAACGGTTCGTGACGCAGTCACAGTAAACAGTTGAAAGAGTCTATTTACGTGACTAGGGAAGTCCGTTATAGATGTAAACTTTTTCAATTTTATTAAAATCTATAAAACACACTTTTTTCGAGGAATCAAATATAGGAATGTAACGAGAATTTTCTTAATTTCGAAGATGTGCCCGAAGTTCAGCTGTCTCGGAGAAATCAGTGTAAAATATTCTAAATTTGGGGGACAAGGCTTTATAAAATGCTACTGCAATCAAAACTGCTCCTCAAAAGTATAAGAAATTCTTCGAAATTAAGAAAATGCTCCTTACATTCTTTTGATTCCTTGAAAAAAGGGTTTATTGTTCCATGTGTCTTCCCTACTCTCTATAAACCGTCAACTATTTTATATTTTACAGTATTTCTAATCGCAATTGGCAAACATTTTTGTTCAGCTCTTAGTAATGACGGTCTAGGAGTTTTGTCGGTATGGTGATCCTTATATAGTTTTTTCTCCTATTCTCCGATTGAAGCATCTTCTTTCACAGTGACGATGACGGTCTAGGTATTCCCATTTCATATATTTGAGCTAAAATAAAATTCATATACTTACCCAATCCAAATTTGCATTTAAATAATACTTGAAGAGCTTATTTCCAAAGTGTCCTAAGTCCTAAATTTCTTAAATTATTAATATAGATTTTAAAATAGATTTTTTAAATTTTATTAAAGACGTTACAGATTTCTTCAGTCCTCGAATAAAGTTTTTTTGTACTAAAATGACTTATTTACCATTGCAAATTGTATTCATTTTCAAAGTCTCCCTACTGGTTTTATTTGCAAGGCGTCTTAAATCCACCTGGCCAAACTATGGGTGCATAGAAGTCACGTGATTCACCATAGGTGTTACTTGCAGTTGATGTGTACACGTTGTGCTACAAACGTGCATTGCTTTTTTGTTTATTTGAGTAAATACCTATAATGGCTAGTTTTAAAGAAGAGGTCTTACACGGGTCGCACAGCAAGAAAAAAGATCATGAACAAGTTATTTGCCAGTAGAAAGTAGATCGAGTAGGAATTTGGAAGAGTAGAAAAAACATTATGGGCCCGCGTAGCGCAAGCGGTAGTGTGCTTGCCTCGAATGCCGGTGGTCGTGAGTTCGAATCCTACCGCCGGCAAGAACAACTAGGCATTTTTAAAATGTCTATAGGCCCCAGGTCGACTCAGCCTGAATAAAATGAGTACCTTGGGTAAAACCAGGGGTAATAATAGGCGGTTGAAGCGTAGCACTGGCCATGTTACCTTCCTTGTATACCGTAGGCCCTAGATATAGCAGACTACCCTGCTATACTCCCAAAGCCGCGTGCGGTATAAAACGGGAGACTATTATTATTATAGAAAAAACATTATGGAAAACTGAAGAACCTTTGTTAGCAGCGAGTACTGGTTTACTGATGAATGGAGACTATCGGTTAGGAGGCACATAAAAACCAAAATGAATTTTAAAATCATAGAAATAACAGGGAGCAGAGTGGGTTGCAAGTCCAATTACTCAGATATGTTCATGTTTTCACATACTGTCATAAGGGAAAGGAAATGATCATCTCTTAAACTCAACAGAGAGGCCTTATTCCATTTAATTAAGAAAGAGAAGTTGAAAGATGTTAAATTACTTTTAAGTAAGCTAGGAATTTTCGAACAACATTCTGCCATGTCATTTGGCAAAAAACATTTGGGACAAACAATAACATAACCCAACTAAATTTGATGTCAAACAAGGAGAGGGACTTTCTTACCTTGTTTAATTGCGGCCTCTAAAGATCTCACTTCCTGTCTAATAATATTTTTGCCCCCACTACCTTTACATTCCCTCTTTTGTCTTTTTGCTCGATGCTCACACCTGACTTAAAACGATCAGAGACCTGCAATATTTTTTTCACCTTTCTTTTTTTATACTGGGGTATTGGTCTACAAAATTTCATGAACCTGACTAACTCATTTGGTGACGTCAATCTACGAACGAAACTATGAAATCTGACATTACTGAAAACATTAATTGTCTGCAGTAATTAGTAAAATAGTTAGGAGTATTTATTGTTTTTCTTCTAACAGTTATTTTGGTGACTTAACCGAAAGTACAAGCTGATTATAGCAGCAAATGTCAAACATGGAACAAAAAATTAGCAGTGTTGGCATGTTTTTATATTGTAGATGCTGTATACTTCAAATATAAAAAGATAAAGCTTTAGAAAAGTACATTTTTTTATATTATGTTATGAATTCTGCAATTTTTAATTTATATAAAACAACAATGAGTAAATATTTGTTTCTTTTGAGATTAATTGCAGTTAATTATTAGAATTTTTTTAGCAATTACACTTTGATAGAATAGGGTATAGATTTGGCAATCGTCAAATCAGCAGTTGCCAGATTACAAAAGATGTTTGCAATTAATCTCGAAAGAGACAAATATCTGTTCGTTATTACTTCATATCAATTTAAAAATTGCACAATTCATACATTATAAAAACATGCCAACACTACCAAACCGAAATATTTGTGACATTTGGGACTATATTCAGCTTATACTTTCAGTAAACTCAACCGTTATTTTTAATAATTCTGGATTAATTTCTTATTGAATTCCTTTTAATTTCAACTTAAAATCAATATGAAATTAAAATGGTTAATGTTCTTAGGATTTAATAAAGGAAAGGATTAAAAAAAGACTGATAATGCATTTTTTATTATTTTATTCCTGCGATTCCCCACTGTAACATTTGAAATTACAAATGCGGAACTGAACTTTTGTTATCAACTTAAATTATCCGGCCATCGCCTGAAATAACTATTTTAAAAAGCTACTAAAAAATAATGAGAAATTGATAATACATAATTAACAATGATAAAAACTAAACTTGCAAATTGTTGTAATAGTAGTAGTTGTATTATTACACACATTTATTTTACACTGAATTTCGAAAGTTAAATATTTACCATGGCAGTTACTGAATGTTGCAGCTACAGAATCATTTTTTCACAATTTTACATTTACAAATTAAATTAAAAATTAATAGAGAGTTATGATAGATGATTTACATTCAACAATTAGAACGATTATCTCAAGATCAACAATATTTTTTCTAGTTGCGCCAGTCTCGCTCCAACAAGCAATAATAAACTTTTATCAAATCACTATGCTAAATCAATATATTCAATTAATAACAACAGCTATAGGCTTAGCAAGGAAAAATTGGGTAATTTGTGATTTTTCTATTTCTACCGATATCACAACTAACCAACTGCAGCTTGTCATAATCGCAGTCCATAATATGATCGATAATACACTGCGACAACATAGTAGACACATTGCTCTAGAATCATGGCAGTTCTTACAATAAATGTTATAACTATAACTAAATGTTAGTGATTTTATTATCTCCAATTAACGTGGATTGTAAGTTATTCGTTTTTCTAGCAGATAATACCAAATGTTAATAGTTGTGGACATTTTCCCCATTAACGCAGCAATTACTTGTGTAATATGTGTAAACTGTACATGCTTCTATATGGTTTGGTTCGAAATGGTCCGCACTCAGGTGCGTTGTGTATCAGGGATTTTATATCTTTTAGTGGTCCTGCTATATTTGGACTTCTTGACTTATTATTTCTCTCAATAATTTTTCCTGTTCTTGAATCGTATTGTTTTAGTAACATTGAATAAAAAATTGATTTAACACATACTTCAAATTTAAAGAATATCTTTATTGGAGGAATAAGGAGCATAAATAAAATCAATAATTACGATATGCAACCACTTTGCTGGATAACACGAAAATGTGAACTTATTACAACGACATTAATCTGCATAAAACTAGAAAATCGTGTATACAAAACGTAAGATAATCAAACATTTTTGATCTAGAAATAATTCGGGAACCAGTACGGATATACAAGTTTTCTATAATTTAACGGTAACCAAACAAACACAAAATAGATAAGAAATTATCACAAAAATACAAATTCTATTTTTAACTTTCATGCTTGTTTGGCTACAAGCTATAAAACGCCGAAAAACTGAATGATTTTGCATCCATACGGGTTTCTAATGTACAGGGCAATTTCTCATAAAGTATCATCTTAAAGTCGAAACTACAATATTTTTTTACAAACATAATATAAGGGATTTACCTGAAAGTCATCGTAAGACTCGATTAGGACATCACCTTTCGGCATCTTTGGAGAAGAATCAAGTGGCTTCCCTGATTTAAACCCGACAAACAAACTTTTCGAGGCAGCACATTCAAGATAGTGTTCTCGACTGATGACTGATCATGGTCTCTTTAAATACTGCCTACATAATATCAAGCTGGTAGCAGATATGTATGGACTTCGCTAAGAGGAACAAGAGTGAGCGTTACAACTATTGGACATGAGTGACGAGCGCCTTAGATAAGACCAAAAGCAAACCATAATTTACACGAAAATTACTCAACTCAGATCACTACGTCCTATAAATTTATTAGAGGTCAACAACATTTGTAAGTAAAAATTTGTATTGGGATGACAATAGTCAAAAATATTTATGTTGCTCTGTAGTATATTGAGGTCAACAACATCCAGAAGAATCCAACCAAACACACTAGTTAGATATTTACACCTTGCTCTATAAGAGCTAGAAAATTGATACATAGCGTGGAAGATTGCAGTAAATCCTGAGAAATCCCAGGCAATAATGTTCAGAGAAAATCTCCAGTTAAAATTTTCTATTTCCCAAATGAACGGACCAACGAAGCTAAATATCTGAGAGTCACGTTAGACAAGCTAACATTCATATCTGATGTAACTAACACTACGAAAAAAGCAAAAAACATCCAAGCCAAATTCCGACGATTAACTGAAAGAGGAAGTAAACTATTATTAAAAACCAAAACCGAGACTAGATAAATATTGACCGACACTAACATATTAGTGAGCCACGTGGCGTTCACGCCTGTACACCAAACAGAAAAAAGATCCAAATGGCTCGAAACAAATAGCTGACGGCAGCAACTTTATAGCAGATAGATTTCTGTATAGAGACACCAATCAGAAAAAACAACTTAAACGATGAATTGGCAGGGAAAGCACGGGTATAAACCCTCCTCATTACAAGTCGAACGTCCGAATGTTCGGTGGTTATAAAGATACTTTTGTAATTTTTTCATTAACTACTTTATATTTGAAAATGAATTAATAGTATTATAAGAACGGTTTTGGAGTTGGAAATCAAAAATAAAAATAATTGTGGTTTCCTAAAAAATAAAGTAGTTAATGATTCTAAAGCCTCTACAAAAGCTATTTTGTTTATATCCCAAATCAATTTTAATAAAAATTGACATTACTTTATGATTCATTGCCCTGCGATCTAAATATTATTGTGAAAATGATGATCATTGTCCTGTTCAAATGCGGCAGCCGCCTGACACCACAATATAAAACAAAAACGGTGCCAGAACACTGCGAAAACAAGACAATTGGCAATTCTTAAGATTATCAGTTCGTGATAAATAAACAAATACGAGAACACCACATTTCCGCTACATTATAAAATAAACATGGATACGTTAAGGATAGTAATTTTTTACAATGTAGCTCTTTTTTTCATTCAGAGATCCAAACTTATGTATGCATCTGCCATCAAAAACATTCGTTAATTAAGAAATGTAGTAAAATAATTATTTTACCTGTTTTTTAAGTATTCAAATAAAATCACATGGTTCACACAATTAAGTGTATTAAGCTGCAATTGATATTTTCATTTGATACATTAACAATTAGTACTATTTCACGGCAATATGCGTTTTTTATAACAAATATTTGAATTAAAGCAAAACTGATTAAGAATTACTGCAAAGTGTAGTTTTCAGTTAATATGCCTTTTTTTGGATTAAGATTTTTTGTTAAGTGTAGTAGCTGTAAATGGCCAATCAAAAAATTATTGAACTTTAGAAATACTGATATCATCTGCCAAAACATTTATTAATTTAGCCAAAAGAGGTCCTGGTGTAAATTGGAGCTGAAAGAGAATAATGCGAATATGATCAGCTAATATGGTAGCTCACTGGTGGTTCTCTTCACATTTGTGTTCACTTTACACATATTAAATTGGGGAATATCGCTAACTTGGAAAAATACTGTCATATCTCAAAAAAAAAGTTACGAGTTTATGCCCATGGCTGTCAGATGGTAGAAGTGTAGTTATTGTTAATCGAAAAGGTGGATTGACATTTTGTACAATATTGTCATCTTTTGAGATATGCCACACTTTCTCAAACACATAATAAGATAATACAATACTTTCTGTAAAGAATAATGTATTATTTTGAGTTGTGGCAGTCTTAGAAGCTGATGTTATGCTTAAAATGAGTTGTAGTATTCTCTTCAGTTATAGTTTATAAACACACATTTATAAAAAGCATGTGAAACAATTTTAATAAAAAAGTGATTTATCTCAAAACACCGAACACGTTTTTTATAAGAAAAACGTCACAACTCAAAAATGTTATAGTCGAAAATAGTATTTAAGAAGTATGGGATTGACTAAGTATAGATGTTTACAGGCTAGTACACATCAAAGCAAAAATATTAGTATGTTCGCAGTTTCATAAGATTTTTCATCGATTTTTTAAATTGCTATTTCTAAAAATTGTCATATTTTAACATAAGACAGTCTTATTCCAAGGTAGCGACATACGATTCCCTCACCGGCCACGTTACGATGGTTGAGCTGTCCTTGTATGAGCTCTAGCAGACTCACAAATTGATTTTAGAGAAATATGGATTAGGAGGGTAGTAAAAACGCTGGAAAAGAAGAAGAAAAAGAACGAATGGTTTAAAAAATTTATGTGTATTTCAATATTGATACAGTGTATTGTATTGTTATTTATATTTTAATGTTTATATCCATGTTTGCCTGACATATTCATACATTAATTGAAAAATGGGAGTTATTAAACTAAAGTAAATATTGATAATACAATTGTGTCAAATTAACGGAATTCTTATAGTTTAGATATATGGTTTAATTAATAACATTAGATTTATATAATAAACATCAAACAATGTCATTATTGAAGATTTTTAGTTTTCTTGCTTACTTTTGGTATTTAATAACAGTTATAATTTGGCATTACTAAAGTCGATAAAACAAGCCATACGCAACAAGTCTTTGGCAAGCTGCTTATGGAGACGCAAGTGGTACTTTTGAGGTGACATTTTGCAGAATCTGTGATGTAATTACGTTATTTTATGACATGCAGATGTCATGATGCAGGATTTCCATTCCAGCATATGTTTTATCAATCTGTTATCTGTGTGTAGCACATATTACCAACAAATTGTCTTGCTGATAAATGCCACAATGTCAAAATGTCTCCTTGCAAGCGTTACTCGCATCTCAATATAAGCCTTACCTTTTAGGCTAGTACTACACTATTGATATTAAACACTATTATCTAACTGGGTTTTATACTTTTTTTTGATATCAGATGCATACATATTTACCCCACAGCTTGTTCTAAAAAAATACACAAACGATATTTAGCTTCCTCGATAATTGCGAGAAATTTTAGTTACAATACTAGTTAACTATTCCACATTTTTATTATATAGTATCATTTCAGAGTTCATATAAACTAATCGAACTATACAGTCTAGAAAAAAAAAATCGAAAAATCTGAAAATATGTACAGTACTTAGAAGAATCAATAAGAGACCAGTCTCCAGGAGTCTGTTGAATAAAACGTTGTGCAAACTTTATCAAAAAATGACCAAATCTGATAAGAAGTTAAATCTAGCAGATAATAACTGTGTTATATACCAGACAACAATTGATGAAAGAATCAGTGAAGGTAAATACCAAACAAAAATATAATGCAAATACCAATAATAAAACTTAAGGGCATTAATAAATACAAGAGCAAATAAGAAAACTAATAAACATCTCCACCATTTACAAATAGACGATGCCAACTGAACTTTGGACATCAAAAAGCTTAACGATTATAGAAATGCAGCTTATGATTGGGGCAAAAGGGATGACTTAGCCATAATTTATGTGGAATCGAAAATTCACAGGAAGTATAGAGTCATTTTGAGAATAAAACGTAACCATCAATTCGAAAAATAAATAAGATGGAATCTATATTAGTGGAATAATTGGTGACACGACATGTTTACTGGATCATTAAGTTCAATAACGAAGATGTATAGGCAATAGTAATGAAATTTTAACGTTGATAAAATCTACGTGCAGATATTTGAATATTCCGATAATATCCTGGAGACTGGTCCCAATCTTGCATTTTTTAAAGAACAGACTGGTCTGACATTTACGTACTCACTTATTATCTCGAATCCGAATTACATGTTATACTACCTAAGAATATTTAAATAATACAGCCTGACTTGCATTCACTCCCGCACAGCATTCGACTCACATTCGTTATCCAAGACTACGACCTGTTTTGTAAGCGGTCGCCATCTTCAGTATATTTTTTGTTATTTTATTATATTTTATACAATATCCGTTAAAACGACGTGTAGATAATGTAAATAATAATTCGTATATGCTCACTTATAATAAAATTTAATTTTTATATAAAAGAGTCAGACGTCTTTTGTTTTTTTAAAGACTGAAATAGGTCAACCAACCATATGCAGATTAGCTCAATCGATGCCGAGTGTTGGGTTAACGATTGCCGCCTAGAAATAAAATAAAACACTGGATTAGTAATGTGTATTTAATCTTCAAATAATAAGAAAACCATGCCGTTATTTTACCCAAAATGTATTAGTCCAAAGATATGAGCAAAAAATTACCCTACTGGGAACACCAATTCTAACAGATAACCAACAAGTGGTTTAGGTACTAGAGGTATATTCAAACAAAAACTATATAGACCAGGAAACTAACCATTTTATCATGACACTCATTGATACAGGCACATAACAACTGCTTTTAATAAATTTGGTTATAACAATATGTTATCTACAAAAAATACAAAAGATTAAACTTCATTTTTAACTTACAAACCATATATAAACAATATAAAATCGCTATTTGATTTTAAATACTGTTTGGGAAAGAATGCATTTTTACATTTAATATTTTTTCTGGTACGGTTCTGTAATATGATCTAAATTAGGGTTGTATTCTAAAGAACTTTTAAAATATATTATTTCCTGTTCACTCATAAATCTTAAACTGGATATCTCATTTATGATGTTGTAAATACGGAGAATTTGGCTTCTCTTTTTATGGTTCAAAAACATACACACAAGTTTAAAGTGTCGTGTTACCGTCACAATTAGGTAAGATTATCGGGAAGGTCGCCATACAATGGAAAGATTTATGGGTAGACCCTTCCGGACCACACCGCTTCGAGGGTCCTTAACTCTGACCATATTAACGCATTCTCAATTGGCCACTTCATCGTCAGACAACGATCGATCGACACGCATATAGTTCCGGACGGTTCTCGTGCTAAGCCTCGGGACGGCGACGCCAGCGTCGGTACCACCGACCGACTCTTCAGCCTGGTACGAATTCATCAATAGAACCAAAGGGTAAGTCTATTCTTGTATAAAACATTGATAATGAGTAAACCAATTTATTTCTAATTTATTTCTACTTTTACAATTTATAATTGCTATTTTCACCAATTTTATGTATCAACAATATCGCATTTTTTCGTTATAATTATTTATTCAATATAATTTAAACCAGCGACTTCTCAAGTTTAATCACTAAACAAATACTAAAGGTGAAGACTAGTATATTATATGGATAATTTTTCGACTGTTCTAACAACCATTCAAATTTCGTCATTTTGTGTCATGTGGAACAATTTCACCCAATCATGTCAACATTAGACTGATAATTGCATTCAGTGCAATTTTCAATCCCTATGACAACACGGTCGAGTTTGACAACTTCATCCAAATAAATTTCAAAATGTCACGTTTCGGCAATGAGAATGTTCAAAGTATAAATGCGCTAATCATAGAAAAAATTCCCAGAAATACAACCTACGGTCACAAATATATTTGGGGAATATTCATGGAATTTTGCTGCTGAAGAGAATATGAGTTGAATGAACATAGAAGCTTAGAAGAATTGGCGTTGATACTAAAAGATTGTTGATAAAAAATCTAATGTTAACTTAAATTTTAATAATTGTACTTTCACTAACTGTACTTTTAATAAATAAATGTTTCGTTATGATTTTTTTTTGAAAAATTATCCGCCGAATATCCCTCGGACATTGATGAATGCCTCATAATTTCATGACAAATTTCTCAAGCTCGTTGCTTGGTAACAGCACTCAGCCTTCGGCTTCGAGCTGTTACCAAGGAACGAGCTTTCGATTGTCATGAAATTATCTCGTCTGTTATCAATGGCCTAGAGATATTCCTACTGATAAGTGACACAATTTTACTGAAAAAGTATAAAAGATCCTTTACAATGAAGGTTTGTAAAGTAATTTTTTATATTGTCAGCCATTCGTACTGTGTGTCCAGCCCATCTAAATCGCTGTATTTTAATGAACTTTACGACATCTGGTTCATTAAAGAGTTGGTATAATTCGAAATTACATCTTTTGCGCCACTGCCCTTCATCGTTCATAGCTCCAAATATTTTGCGAAGTATCTTGCGCTCGAATATTCCCAGAAGTTTTTCATCCATACGCGTTAAAGTCCATGTTTCCGATCCGTATGTGAGAATTGGCCTCAGCATTGTTTTGTATATAATAATTTTAGTTTTTCTTTGTACATTTCTTGAGAAGAATTGTCTTTGGAGTCTACAGTATGCCCAACTTGTAAGGTTTATTCGTCTTTTGATTTCTTCGCTTGTTTTATGCTTGATTTCTTCGGAAAGACAGTTAAGATTTGATTTCACGTATAGTGCATCTGTGAATCCGCTTATACGTATTTCACCCTAAAAGAGATCTTCGGAGCGGATATTCAGAAACGCTCTTGAAGGGAAAATAATCTTTTCTGTCATATTAGAGGCAACTATAAAATGGTTTCAATCTGGACGCAATAGCGACATCTGATAAAAATCTGGTTTTGAAAATCAGTTTACGGATTAACAAAAATAACATTACAAACTCTCATTTTCAAGAATTTTATACGATTTTTTCAGTAAAATTGTGTTACTTTTCCATATAATTTATTAGTCTTCACACCGTAAGTATTTAAAATCAAATAGCGATTTTACATGGTTTATTAGATACCTTTATCAAAGAGTGTCACAAAGACCTTTAAAATTGCGGTTTACAAAAGTCTCAACAACTGTTTGTTGCTCTATAAACTCAAATAAGTGTAAATAAAATCAAATTTATAAAATTAACAATAAATTGCACAATAGTTTAAAAGTGGTTTATTCCTAATAAAAATAGTGAATTTATCAATTTACCCCCCCCCCATTTTTTCGCACTTAAAGAGACATTTATAATCTATTTAAGTGCGTTAATACGTTATTTTAAAAATCTATTGTCGAGTAATAATTTAAAAAAAACTCTGAAAAAAGGCTGTTTTTTACACCAAAAGAACCAAAAAATACCCTTATTTTGAGGTTATTAGTTAACAAGAATCAACAACCAGATTTTAGGAGCAAACTATAGGTTTCACTTGTATATACCTCTAATACCTAAATCACTTGTTGGTTACCTGTTAGAATTGGTGTCCTGAGGAAACCCTCATATCTCTGGACTATATGATGAATTTTGTTAATACAGAGATCAATGTTATTTAAATGATGTTTTGAATATAGGGTTTTCCACTAATAAAAATGCTACTAATTTAAGTTTATATATAGTTAATATAGGTCATATATAGTAGATTTTTCTATTTAGCATGTCCAGACTAGTAATTAAAGATCAATACAAAACTGGAAGTCGTAACACTGTATATTTTAATGTTAGGTAGATCCTGTAACACTTTGGTTGTTGATTACGCTCCTTGGTGTGATTGACAACCAAGTACCACGTACCGATCACGACACTGAGCGTGACCAGCGACACTACGTTTTCAGTAAATTATTTTTAAGCCGGCAAAAACAAGTACTTTTATAATGAACACTTTTGCCAATGAACGTCTTAAATGCTGATAGATGTTAGGTAAGGTAATTGGTAATCAGCGGTGATTTTTGAATGATCAATAATATAGAAAAAGATTATTTTGTAATTTCTGAATTAAGTAAACTACGACAAAGTTAAATCAAAACTAATATTTTTTAAAAACTTTTGAGGATAATAATTATAATATCTTATCAGGACACGCCTGGAGCCGGCGCTGGACGTGACAGCATGCAGGACGTCGGTGGCAGGGCGCTGAGGAGGTGGACCCCTGTCATACAATCAGCTACAGTACAACAAGAACAACCACAAGCGAGCCAAACAATACCAAGAGCCAAGAGCTTTACTCGCTGAAAGTGCTGCGCTGGATCATCGGCCGACGCTCAGCCTAGATCAAGCGAGACGACCGATGCAGCGCAAAATTGGACTGCGTCCATAAATGAAAATATTTTGCGCTTCTATTACGAGATGACAAACCTCGGTCAAGAAACGATCGGGTATCCGCAAAATCTATATGCCGAATTTTGCAGGGAGTATCCAGAAATTCAAGTATCTGAACACTGAGTTGCAGATCAATATATTGGTCACGTGACAGAATATATTAGAAGAATAACAAGTAGAAAAGTTATCAGAAGAGCTGAAGAAATAATGCTGAGCACTGCAAGATACTCGTAATATGATCTAGAAAACGACACAATCCAACAGTGCCTGTATACATTAAAACAAAAACTCTCCGTTTATTCAGGACGGCTAAGGAGGTAGAAAGTCAGTAACAGCCGGAAATGCGACAATGCGCTTTTGATCATGACGAGAAGGCGTTCTATCGGAAACTTAATTCCACTGCAGTAAGTGACAATAAATCATACCTAAGCCAAGAAGAAATTCAGAAGTTTGAATAAATCAACTTTCCACACCAGCTGCTGTAACACCAATGCTGGATGGATAGAAGATCCATCCAGCATTGGTGTTAGAGCAGCATATATACGGTATATATAATAAGAAGATATAAAGTCTATGATAATATAGTGACTATTTAAGACATGTAATGACAGATTAAAAGACTAAAATTCACCTCCAAATATCTGGTGACAACAATATCGAAACAGAAAATATCTCAATTAACCGCGGCATATTCCAAGGAGACTCGTTGAGTCCATTGTGGTTATATCTACCGATGCACCCACTATCCCAGCTATTGAACTTCACTGACTCAGATTTTGGCATTAAAAACAACAATACTGTAGTGGCGAAGCTTAATCATCTGTATGATTTGAAACTAGTGGCTTCCACTCGAAATCACTTAGATCAGATGTTAAAAACTAGAAACATTCTCTAATGCTATTAGTATGCATTTCGGGCTAGACAAATGCCTTGTTTTGAACATAGTCAGAGGAAAACTTCAGCCCGGAGGATGCGATACGCAAAATGGCCAAAACATCGAGGCTATGTGTGAAAATGACATGTACAAATATCTAGGAGTAAAGCAAGCGCGGAAAATTGAACATAAACAAATGAAAATCGAATTAACTTCAGTTATACGAAGGGTAAAACAGTTGCTCCGTTCACATCTTAATAGTAAAAATTTGTTTAAGGCACTAAATACCTACGCATTTTCAGCGCTTAGCTATTCATATGATATTAATAAGTGTACTAAAACGGATATAAAAATTCTTCAGGGAAAAGTACGAACATACCTCACAAAGGCACAAAAACACTCGAAGTGCAGAAAAAAAGGGCATTACCGCGGTACTTAGGAGGACGAGTACTTATGGATATAAATGAGCAATTAGAAAAACAGATTAATAATTTAAGAACTTATTTTCAGATGCAGGCTGAGACATTTACTCACATCGCGCGATTTGCACAGCAACACCGATCAAACTGAGGGAACCAGAAATGTCCACAAACCCATCTAACTAAGAACGAAAAAATGGGCGAAATCTCAATGAAGTCAGTCAACACGATGTCGACAACACAGTCTCGAACTATTGATTGATATCAGAAAGGATGTTCCCTGAAACAGAAGGTTCATTACTTGCCATTCAGGATCAGGTTATACCTACTGAAAATTACCTACCGAATATAATAACTGAATATAATAATATAATATCTGAATATAATAACTGTATTACTGAGTAGGAAAGATCCTTCATCATGAGATAGCTTTCAAATTGGGACTACTCCAAACAAACCATCTCCCATATTACCTATACGTTCCTGGGAGTATGCTTGAGAATGACAACTACAAGCTACACTGGGATCGCAGAGTGCTCACAGACCAAAAAGTATAACATAGACTAGATCTAGTTAATAAACTACGAGACAAACAACACTAATGCGAAAAGATTACCAAGTACAGAGATCTGGAAATACAAATAAGGAGACAATGGAGAATGAAAAGTACCCAAAGACGATACCTATTATTCTTTCTACTACTGAAGTTATTCCGAAGAACCTCCTAGAAAACATTAAAAAGCTGGGTCTTAATGAACATCTCTATAAGACCATGCAAAAAGCAGTACTGCTCTCAACATCTAGATGCGTAAGAAAATTTTTGGGAGCTACACCGACGTTTCAAGTCACCTAGGGCTCGAACACAGGGAAAGAGTCCCACCAGAGCTAAATCTGGATATCTTTTGATGTAAACACGATATACAGAATTAAAGGTTGTTCTTGCGTTTGTCAATATCACGTAAAGATACCAATGTTAAATATAGGAAGAATTTTGTTGTTATAATTGTTTTTTATTTATTTTGAGATCAATATTGACCACCAATACAAGTTATTTTTGCTCAATATTGGGATAATAATAGCGGTTTGAAATTAATAGAATTAAAATTTTTTTTAGATGCCGATAAAATAATTTTAATCCCAATAATTAGAGAGGACGTTTATGCATCGGACAATGTCGAAAGACGTTCTGAACTGAGAATCTTTATAAAAAGGGCGTTAAGGGGAAAATATTTTTTTGTTTTAAATATATAAAGATGAAGCATCTATCATATATATTTTAAATATATAAAGAAATTCATTCAACAACGGTCAAGTGCATTCCAATTGTTAACAAAATGTTTGAAAATTTCTACAAGTTTTGGAGTCGGTTCGTTATCGTTTTGGGTTATCCCTAAACCTCTCTCAATATGTCCTAAACTTAATAATGCTGCTGTTCATTTCCATCAGAATAGCACATGTATAATATTCAATAGGTCTTCCTCAACCTGTTGTCGCCTATATGGTGATATTACTTGAAGTTTGGGTTCATCTCAGAAAAGAAATTTTGTTCTGTGGTAAATTATCCGATCAAAATGATGTCAAAACAATTCTCAACTTATTGTAGGTTCTTAAAATCGTTCATGGTTCCCCCTAGTCTTCTACAGTCTTTATTATTGTGACATGACTGAACTTTTTTACGACGATCACTAAAAACGCAAAATCGATTTTCCCACCATGTGGTTTATATCATGTCTTGTTCAACATTATCCAGAAACCAACTTTTAAAATGTTTTGAATCGATAGTTTAAATATGATCAAGTAAAATCATATTTAAACCTGTTGGTTTATATTAAAAACAAATGAAAGCAACAGCAAATTAATGAATGATGAAGCTAAAATAAACTAAAAAAAACCTTTGGTATCTAGTGTCTTATTTTTGTTTACTTAACAAAATCATAACAAATAAGTATAATTTGACCAGAAAAAATATTTTAATACAAAATTATTTTATTCACACCCTTGTTCCATATCTCAAACAGAATAATGTAGAAACGACCGGAAGGTTTATACATGGAATCTGCTCTACTGATCTAAAAAGGCACAAATCAATATAGATAATTCTAAATGTATCATACAAATGATACATTTTATTAGAGAATGATTTGTCAGAATCTTAGTCAGGGCCACTATTCTTTGTAAGCAATTGCATATGCTGATACTTTTGAATCTAGCAGCATGTATGCAAGTTTTTCTTTTAATAAACACTAATTCTGTATTCATACAGCATGTACTTTAAATTTTGATTTAAAAATAATCATCCCTTTATTTGTATCTGCTTTGGGTGCCAGCACCTAGGCGTTTATGTAGTATGAAGGGGTTCACGCTGTTTGTCGATTGTACAGACAAGAAATCCTTCTTTCGCTCTGCTTGCTATGGTACTAACATCAGGTGTGATGCACCATGTTCCTAATTATGTCTCTGAACCATGAATGTTGCCTTTGTCCAGGGCCTCTTCGACATCAAGATGACAGTTAGATTATATTTTTAGGTGAGGCAATGAAGCAAATAAACCTACCAAATTTTTGCAGTAGGATGAATCTCAATGGAACTTTTTGCATTCGATTCGTATGTGCCAGGAAATTTTGTGAACAAAAATAATGATGTGGAAATAAAAATTGCATTATTGAACAAGGAAAATACATTTTCCATGTACATTTCGAAGGGACAAAAAATTATACATTTGTAAATTGGAAATAATTGACGGAAATGTGTTCAATATTACTACTCGGGTGGGTTTTTGGGATCACTGAATATAAATATCATGATGGCAATGTTCTCCAAAGTATCTGGGTCTCGTCTCATAGAGTTTTTTAATCAGTGCTGATGACAAGACAAGTCCTCCCAAAGATCCAAGATTTTTCACATGTCACAAAATACAAAAATGGAGGGAAAATCTTTTTTCCTTATTTTCTGGAAGCAATCTATTATATACCGGTCAAACTGCACCCTCCCCAAGTCCTCCCAAAGATCCAAGATTTTTCACATGTCACAAAATACAAAAATGGAGGGAAAATCTTTTTTCCTTATTTTCTGGAAGCAATCTATTATATACCGGTCAAACTGCACCCAATTGGCTTATTGCACATTCTTCATTTATTCATGTTGCCCATTTCTGAATTCTGTAACCCTGTAACAGCTTGTACAGGTCTATTGGAGTCACTTGGTAATATCAAAAAGCTTGTTATAACTAATCTCATTCCAGTCCGTTTTCGGCAACCAAATTAGCACATTATTGGTTTATCTAATACAGTTTGACACGTGCCGAAAAGGAATTAAGTGGAGCCTATTGAAGCTTCAGAAAACTGAACTCAGAATAATCATAGGTGTTCTCACTCAGACATTATTCACTATCATACAGTTTCTACGAAAATGCAGAGGAACGGGCCGAAAATATCTGTAACTGTTAATACCATAAACATATGTAACAGGCATTTTAAAAATCTAACAAGGTTTTCAAAAGGCCTAAAAAACTGACAAACATATCGCAACTTATTGATATATAATTGGTAGCCATTATCACAAATCAAACTATCATGACTATGAAACATTTTAAAATAAAAATAAGACACCTTTCCCAAAAATAAAACATTTGTTTGTTGGTAACTTGAAAAAAAAAATGGAAATATTTATTAGCAATTTTAAAGCTAAACAAAACGCAAATACAGTGTTACTAAAATTTTTATATAAATTAAAAACTCTTACAAAATAAGGGGAAAATAATATACAAAAAACTAAATCAATGACCTTTAAAAACTTTAACAATATCAGTGGAAGAAGCATGGATTGTTTTACTTTGTGCTGTACCTTTAGCAGAATTCTGCTTGTTCTTTTCATCGTCTTTTTTATCTCGGTTCGCTGAAAAGAGGGGAAATATGAGACAGACGCTTATTTACTAAACATGTAAAATACTGTATATTCCATTACATTTCTCTTTATTTTATGATAAAATTGAATATGTACAATTACCAATATCTTCGTTTACAAACAAAAATGCACTGATAAACATTAAACAACTCGAATCGAATACGTATTGATAAGTAATAGTACGAGATCCCGCTGCAAGATCACTACATTCATAACGTAGTTAGTCAAACTCATAGTTTTACACACATTTAAGAATAGTAGAATACATTGAAAAAATGGTCGCAAATTAGGGTTACCAATTGTTAAAAACGTGAGTTATCAAAGATACAATAAAAGAGAGTAAGACGCAACGCCACTGGTTTGTCAAGGCTAGTGTCAGTTGAGTAAGTTTTTAAAGCATACGTCGATAGTGTTAATAATATACATATTATCACTTGTAAAATCAGTGTCGTTGCGCGCTATCTCTATTTTACTTTATCTTTGATACCTCATGTTTTTATCAGCTGGCAACCCTAATTTGCGACCATTTTTTTCTCAGGCAACCTTACCTATATCATATCAAAAAAATTAGCTGTAATTTGGTATAAAAAAACATACATACATATACGTCACGATATTTAAATTGAAATTGAATTAAAACTATTTGAGGCCACTTTTTGACCAGCAACCTGTTGTCAATGTGGTCTCCTATTCTTAAATGTATGTACAAATATGAGCTTGATTACCTAAATTGTAAACGTAGTGATCTTGAACTGGGATCTTTATTTATAGAGGAACAAAGGAACATTAAAGGAACAAAGATCATTATTTATAGAAAAAGAAAAGGAACAAAGACACAAAGAAGCAATCCCCAGAAACATGGACCATCTCCAAGACAGATGAAAACCTCCTGCTTATATCTGAATTAAGAATCCCGAGAGGAATATTTGGTGGCATCTGTGATAACCGTATTTAGAGGAGGAGATGTGATATTTCTCATAAAAATAGGAAGTCTAAGATGGGCAGCCCTCCTAGATAAATCCTTATGTCACAGCCGGTGGAAAGAAGACAGAGAGGTAAGCCAAAACTTAGCTGGAAGGATGGCATATACCAACATGCTAAAAAATACAGCAAACTGGAAACGATTGGCAATAAATAGGACAGACTGACTGGTGAAATAGATTTGGGAATGTCAATGTCTCTACTATAGGGTTGTAGCTCATTGATGATCATGATGCTGCACAAATTGGAAACGTGGAAACAATAGAGACAAAAACAAATCTACACAAAGAAAAAAAGTGTTCTTTAAAATTATAATGAGAATCATAGAAAACTTCAATGATACAGGAATTATTCACATCTCCCATACTATTGAAAATATACCAAAAAAATGGAAGAACAAATTTAATGGGAAGAAGAAGGGGTACCAGTGAGAAACGAATAGGATAGAATTTGATAATTAAAAGCAGTAAGATAACTGCAATAGAGATGGAATGCCTTCGAAAATGCTGTTGGGTAACAAGAATAAGCTGACAAAGGAATGCGAGAATAAAACATAGTTAAAACGGTTCTTAGGAATTTAATTTAAGGCCCGGTCTCATAGGGTAGCAACTAGAAGCCCAGATATTAACGGATGGTTAAAAAATGTCAATCCGTTATAAACAAATATTTACACTTATATATGGTGGATAAATACAGCTTAAGCTTACATCGTATTTTTGTAAATAACTTTTTTTTGGTAAATTTTATAATAGATGTAAGGGATTTTGCCACAAAAGTTGATCACTCTGTATATTTACATTATTACTGTAATAAATTTTTAAAATCAGATTTTTCCAACCCTACGACAAAGGAAGTGTCACATGACACCCTTTGCTATTTAAAAAAATTGGGTATCTGGCGTTCACCTGAACGTGGTTGACGAGAATGAGATGACTTAGTAAGACTTTATCCTACTGTATAATGGTATATTAAATGGAAGCTCAATGAAAGAAGCAATCCACGGACACAATGAAGATGGAAGAAGGTTGTTATATAAGATGGAAATAAAAAGGTTATGTAATTGAAAGGGCCAGGTGAAAAATTCTTTATTAGTTCTACTTTGATTTGATTTAAGCTGTTTTGTAGCATTCTAATCAAAAACTTTCAAAATAGCAAAAAACTTTTTAAAATAACAACGGAGCAAATGTAATGCAATATCCAGCATTCATTGTAGTAGATGTAAAAAGAATTAACGATTTGTTTTGTTAGTGATATCGATCCCTTATAATTTTATTTCACGTTCTTGGGTAGAGGCTTGGAAAATTAACCTAATAAAAATATTTGAAAAATCCATTTATAAATACTGTCAACAAAAACTATAAAAAAGAAGACAACAATAAAATGCAAAGATAAATCGAGAGTAAACTAAAATTTTCATTTATTAATTTAATATTTGATAAAGGAAAAATTCCCAGCTTGGCTCTATGTCTATACCATAGTTTAACAAATTTACAACGAAGTGTAAAACTTTTAATGCAATTGGTATAATTTAAAAAATTATAAAAATATCCAAATGGATTACAAAATTGTCTTGTTGATAGGACCAAAAAAAAAAAAGTTTTCGAACATATTAGACCACCATCAGTGATACTTGAAGCATTTGCAAAAAGTCACTTCCAAAATGGTTTAATAACCTTCAATTTATATTTAAAATATTAAATAAATTTAAATTTAAACGACTTAATGTCGCTTATTATAGATTTATCCAAAAGGGAGTTACTTGAAATGGCGGCCCCGTCTGGGCTAAGCCCAAATTACCAGCCAAATGTGTTAGCTGGTAAAAACAAATTTATATTTTGTACAGACCAAATCATTTGATGATGTATTAGACATTTTTCACCATATAACCTCATAGACACCGTAAATAAAAAAAAATTATGACAGTATAGCATTGTTTGTTGAAGTAGGTTCAGGTTTTAAACTTTTTTAACAAACTAAATTAATATAAGGTTGAATGCTGAATAAATGAACTTTGAATCAAATAAAAGGCAGATATCGAGCAGTTTTATTAATTTAATCTTGCCCAAGTACTTTCGCTCCCTAGAGCATCTTCAGGGGCATTTCGTCATTTGCGGCTTATCCAACAAGAATAAAATGTTATAAACATAAAATTAAACATCACACTACACTACACGAGGACAAATCTGACAGAATTCTGTCTCCGGTTTCCATATATAATGTAGCTTCGCCTATTTTTAAAATTTTTAAAGTGTTTGTCCTCGTGTAGTGTAGGTGATGTTTAATTTTATGTTTATAACATTTTATTCTTGTTGGATAGGCCGCATTTGACGAAATGCCTCTGAAAATGCTCTAGAAAGCGAAAGTACTTGGGCAAGATTAAATTAATAAAACTGTGCTCGATATCTGCCTTTTATTTGATTCAAACTAAATTAATGCGAGGGATAGTTCCCTCTAAAATGACACTCTCAAATCCCCGAATATTAACTGTTTTTGTTTAAATGTTCAAACCGCGAATTTTCGAATTCGCTGAATCCAAATGATTTTTATTTTTAATTGGAATTGGTGAAAAAAAAGGAATTTTAGAGAAAAATGTGAAAAAATAAATTTAATCACTTTGCAACTTTCCAACTCGTTATACCACTGGTCACTAGGAACATTTCCTTTCAAAAATGTGTTTGCAATAAGGTGCACTAAACTCAAATATAACGAGTAAACCTATAACTGATAAAATCTTACAACAAAATAATTAAAAATTTCTCATTCCTTGCAGAATTTAAATGTTTCAGGCAAGTCCCATTTTGATTGGAATAAATGACAGTTAAAGTAGTAAAGTGAGTTTAAGGAGAAAAATCATTAAATTTATTTTCCCATTTTGGATAATAAGCCAGTTACTGGTGGCCAGATCAAATCAAATTACTGATTCTACTGATTTTTTCGATAATCCCATCCGTTTATGACGTGAAAGAGTGAACAGGGCGTGAATAATCTTCAATAATCCTCAACCATCTTTAAAACACTTAAAATCATGAAAAAACACCTACTTTCTATGAACTGTATCATAGCTCTACTGTCATACTTACTTTCTTCCGCGAAACAGAAAAATAATTTTAAACGAATGCTATGTTTATAGCATTCTGAATTTACAGAAGCGAGAATTATTGCGAGGCTTCACCCTTCAGGTTAATTACTATCAATCACAAAGTGTTTAAGTGTTTAAGAAGTAAGATCACAAAAAGGTCTGACGGTAAGCATGCTATCAATGAGTTTAGTTACCTTTTGACACGGGATGGCACAGATTAGTTTGCAGATTAGTCCTTGTCTCCAGACAGTATCGTATGCAGGTAATAGGTCAATGAAAGCAACGAATGTTTTTTGCTTTCTTTGAAAACTTGCTTCAATATGTGTTGTTAGAGATAGGATATCAACTGTGCAGCTGCGGTTAGGTCTGAACACTGCTTGCTTAATAGGTATCAATTCAAATCTGTTTTTACTTATTCTTTTGTAGATGTGCAATCGGTCGGTAGATTTGGGGTTGAACATTTGCCTTCCCTGGTTTTAATATGTCTATATTGGAGGCATTTTTTAGTAAATGGGGATTTCTCCTGATTTTAACAAATCTGTATAGAAATCAGCCAGCCATTTCCTAGCATATTTGTCGCAGTAGAGTAAAAATTCTGGATCGATTTTATCGAAGCCGGGTGCCTTTCCAGACCTAATTTCTGATTGCTGAAAAAATTTCTTCTGGGTAAACACGTCAAAATATTAAGATATAGGCGGGCATGCAGACTTAGTATTTTAATTATTGTTTTACTTTGGTGGTGTGGTCACGATTTCTAGGTGCTCTTGAGGTTGTTACAATGTGGGAAGCCACTCTGCTGGGAGCTATTGGTACTTTGTCTTTAGTTGGTAGACTGCTACTACAAAGTTTTCTAAGTAAAGACCATGCTCTTCTGCTTGATTTACTAAAGTCTAATTTTTCCACAGGTTCCATCCATTTTTGTCGTCTGGTTGCATCCAAACTGTGCATTAGTTTGTCTGCAATTTTTCGTCTTGGGTTTCGTTGTTCAATTCTTCATACAATTTCTCACATTTTTCATCCCATCCTGGGCAATACTCTTTACAATATCCTCTGGGTATAGTTTTCTTCGGTGTAGAGATAATCGTGCCAACAAATCTCATCTAGTTTGCACGTGTTTGGGGTTATCCACCCCAGACATTTGACCAATCTGTCAGTAAAAGTCGCCCAGTCTGCTTTTTGAAAGTTCAAGAGGAAAAGATGATATTATTGTATTTTGATGCCAAATTCTATTACAACTGGTCTATGTTGAAAAATTGGTATATGGAAAATTTGGGGGTACTGTACGTGAAGCTGCCAGTGGTTGATTATTTTCATTTGTGGAAACAAAACATAGGTCTGGGTTGTATTCTCGCCTCCAAACTGCAGATCGAAAAGTTTCCCGATTTTTAGCGTCAAAGACTAAATAACTGTCAGCCTCTTCGCTCAACTTTGACATAGCTTCGCCGTTTTGATCAATGTGTCTATATTTCCAGAGTTCATGATGACTGTTGAAGTCTCCAACATAAACTGAGGGGTGTGTGTGGGCGTGAATACCATGCGGAGACCACAGGACTGCCTGACAGTAATTTCGCCAATATATTGCTGACAGTAATTTCGCCAATTTGTACAGTAACCGTATGAATGTTATTTATGTCTGATGTAGAACACATGTGTAAATTTTCTATTTTGTTTAGAACATAGGTTGCCATTCCATAAGCAGGATGATAAGTTGCACTCAATAAATCATAGCCATGCATTTTTCCTCTAGTGGGAATTTGTTGTTCGTTTTCTACATGGGTTTCGAATTGCGACCACGACGATATTATTTTCAATGCGTACCTTTTGAAGGTACTCACATTTACTTCTACTAATACCTTCTATATTTAAATAGCACATTCGGATGCTTGGTTTGAGTCCTTTTGTCGCTTGGTCCTGAGAAGGTGCATTTAAATTGTTGGTTGGAGGCATATTTTATATTCGTGACGTATTTTTGCCAGGTGTCTGGCTGCCTATTGTGCTAGTTCATTTAGCATTACCCAGGGTGCACGTGTAGTATTCTAATACAGACGCGAACTAGCTTTACACCCCCGAGAGGCTTAAAATAATGTAAGTCTCGTTATTTAATAGCTACACCTCATATTTTAGTCTTTGATAGTAATATATATTCTTTAATTTCAAAATCATATGAAAATTCAAGTTTGATTAAATAACTCACCCACAATAATCTAGTTTACCATCGATTTATTATTGCAAATAATAAAACCACTGTTAACATATTTATATACGATTTTACAACGGTAATATAATTAAAACCTTTACATTTTTAGTCATTTCAGTACACGGTTTGTTGTGGTTAACATTGTATATGAAGCAACTAGTTTAATAATTAATATATATATATATATATATATATATATACAAAAGTAATTTTAATATTAGCCTGTATAAATACCCGATAAACAAGGGATCACTTACCTACTTACCTAAGTGTGGAGCTGTGACGGACGCTTGAGCTTGTTGATGGGCTTGTGTCGAAGCTTGTCCTGCCACAGAACTGCCAGTACCAGATGCGGCGTTTTGTTTCAACATAGTCCAATCGAATGTGTAATCGTACTGGTGGTTCAGGGTACGGAATAGAATACGGAACAATTGCCGCAAATACATGTAATCGGGGTTTTCTTCGAAACGAAGTCCACGGCAATAGTTCAGGTACATGGAAAATTCAGCGGGGAAGCCCTAGAAATAGAAAATTCGTTATCAAAACTTGGGAAAAATTATTAAATACGGTACCACGAATCGTAATAATGTATTCAAGCTGGTGAGATGTCTCACCTATAAGTATTTTTATTTAAAAAGCTTAACAACATAAACCAAAACAAAGCCGAATTCAACAATATTGGAAACAGTTCCTTCATCTTGAATGGTTAAAAACCAGGCTTTCGAGTTTAAGTGTTTGGTTGAATGAGACTTACACTTACAACAAAGGGCAACTCCGTTCGTGTTAGTGTGAGACATACCGAGACTGAGTTTGAACTCGTCAGTATAAACTGAATTGAAAACCGAATTAAAATAACGTACAACGTTATTTTAACACGCATTAGTAAATTGTTTTATTTAAGTTGTCAGTATTTTAATTTAAGTAAAAAGTTCGTTCAATTCAATTCCGAAAAATGGTTAGAATAACTTAAATGCATAAAATAACAGTTTTACAAATGATTGGTTACGGAGATAACACCCAAACACAACAGGAAGTAACTCGCCTATTTCATGAGAAATTTCCTAATTTACCGCCTATATCCCGAGGAACAATAAGTAAAATAGAGAAGCAGTTTCGCGAGTTTGGTCATGTAAGGCAGATAAAAAAAGCAGCTGCCAATGCACTGAGTGATGAACTCAAATTAGATGTGTTGCTTGAGTTTCAGGAAAATCCACATACATCGAGTAGACAGGCATCCACTACATTTAATGCCATCCATACATCGATAGTAAACATATTAAAAGAAAATAAATTGCATCCCTATAAGATGATACCTACTCAGGAGCTCATGGAAGACGATTTTGATAAGAGAACTTTTTTTTGTGAGCAAATGATGGACATGTCGGATAACAATATTATCCAATTAGAAGACGTTATGTTTTCTGATGAGTGTACTTTTTCACTTAACGGTCATGCTAATCGGCAAAATTGCCGCTACTGGGCCACGGAAAATCCTCACTGGATGAGAGAAGAACACACTCAATACCCTCAAAAGGTTAATGTTTGGGCAGGGATTGTAGGAAACAATATCATTGGTCCTTTTTCATTGAGGGCAACTTGAATGGCAACAATTATTTGGCACTACTTCAAAATGATGTCATTCCAACGTTGGCAAATTTATATCCTGATCCAGGAAACCCTCAAGTTCCAGCGAATACGATATGGTTTCAGCAGGATGGAGCACCAGCACATTACCAACTTAATGTCCGGCAGTACCTCGATACAATATTTCCCAATCGGTGGATAGGAAGGCGAGGATCGATTGAATGGCCAGCGCGACCACCTGTTCTTACATTATTAGATTTCTTTTTATGGGGATATGTGAAGAGCGATGTGTACAAAACTAAACCTTCTGATTTAAATGACTTAAAAGAACGAATAACGCTTGCGATTAGGTCGATCACGCCTGTTATGTTAAATAATGTTAGAAGACAGTTTTATTTGAGATTAGGATGTTGCCAAGACGTTCGCGGTGAACATTTGAACATCTACTTCATTAACATTCATAGTTCTTTTTCGTGTTTTACATTTTATTACGTTTTGCATTACATTTTAGTTTTTGATTGTATTATAGCGAATTTCGGTAACCACATGATTTTAATTTATTTTATCTTAATTAATCTTAATAAACTTGAAAGCGACAACATTTTTGAATGGAGACCTTTCAAACGATATATCACAAACCTATACTTCCTATTTTAAAAGTTGGGGGTTGTACCTGTCATTCTAAGGGGGTTGAAGGTAGGGGTTGCATTTTCACGTTAAAGAATGTTAATTTAAATTTACCTTCCACCGAGCAGTCACTTTCGCAGCCTCAAAGAACATAATTGTAGGAAGCACATGTTTTCTACACAAAAAAATACATATGGGGACTTGGACCTCGCCCGATGGATTAACGAACAACCAAATTGATCATGTGATCATAGATGCTAGACACTTCTCCAATCTTATGGATGTCCGCACTTATCGAGGCGCCAATATTGATTCAGATCATTTCTAGTTGGCACACGAATTCGAGCTAGAATCTCAAATGCGAAGAAGGAGAGAAGTACCAAAACAAGGCGTCTTAATATTGAACTCCTCAAAAATCCGCAAACGGTAGAAAGGTTTCAAAACTATATCGAAACTAAAACTAAAATAACCATATACAAAACCCTTATACAACCAGTGTTGACATAGAGATCGGAGACATGGACCATTTCCAAGTTAGATGAAAACCTCCTGCTTATATTTGAACGAAGGATCTTGAGAAGAATATTCGGTGGCATCTGTGAAAATGGTATTTGGAGAAGGAGGTACAACTACAAGATATATCACAGATATAAACATATATTAGGTGGTAAAGACGTAGTATCTCTTATTAAAAAAGGAGAAAACTAAGATGGCAGGACATTTGGCAAGATCACAGCAGAACAATCCTCCTAGAAGAATCCTTGTCACAACCCGTGGGAAGTAGCAGTAGGGGTAGGCCAAAACTCAGATGGAGGGATGGTGTAGATGAGGATGGTAAAAAAAATAGCCGCAGCAAACTGGCAATAGTTGGCAATGGATAGAACTGACTAGCGTAATAGACTTAGGAAGGTCGAGGCTCATAGGGCTGTAGCACCAATGATGATGATGACTATTCGATTTTACTAACCAATTTATGAAAAAAAAAAATGGAAATAAGATGCAGTTTTCCAAAGTGATTTTATTTTTGCAAGGTTATGCCGCTGCTGCATGTTGGGATTCAAACAATTAGCTATTTAAGTTCGTTGTAATAATCATATCAAATCAAGGGCAGATTATATTGAATAATAAAACACTTTGTCTTTCAAATGTTGTTTGATTCTATAGTAGACTAACAATTTTTCAATACATCCTCGTATAGGGTCATGTAAGAATTGGATATACCAATAAAAATTAATAGACTACTCTTTTTAAACCTATCAATAACGCACGGTAGATTTATTTATAAAGATAATTTATTTGGATATTAAACTTAGTCTTCTTTAAATTTATTTTATAACTTCAAGAAAATCAAGCGTTTTATACATTAAAACAAATACATTCGAGAATATTTGGAGATTTCTTTGCGACGCCTTGAACTTCAAGAAGATTCGGCGCTTTTCACTCATATTCTAGATTAGTTGGTGTGTAGTGTGTAGTATTCTGACTTTAGGCCAGACCTTGTAAAACTTGAAACAAATTTAATGGGACATGAATCGCTCCCTTGAACCAAATTTTCACAGGATACATTTGCATTTCACGGCGATTATTTGTTTAACAAAACACTATTCGAGTACTGCATGGTTAGTAATATGAAGCAAGAAAACACGTGTTGAGGCTGAGAAATTTTTAAACCCTCTATAAGTAATTTACTGCAATTTATCAAGAGACCAGGTCTTCTTGATGGTGCTTAAAGAAAGAACAGGGTTTGGTGCAAAGGTCTCACGATCAAATGCCAGAGATAAAAGTAACTAATGATGTAAAAAATGATAACAGATTAAAATCTCGTTAGAATAAGTAGGTTGAGCAATCAAGAGACCATATTAAGACTCAAATATTTTTTGCAAACAAATCTCTCATAGTATAAATTATTTTATAAAAGAAAAACTACGCAACCGGTCGTAATAGTAGATTCGTTTAATGTGGATATCTGAATGTGGCTCCCGCTAATTATAAACATTTGATACGTAAATGGATTTTTCAAAAAATACGCGAATGTGTTATTTTAAATATTTGTTATATAATGCATAATTTATCAATCGTAGAAATAATTTTAAACTTGGTACATTTCGGTTTATTTATATTTATTCTATAGAAAAAATAATTTACTTATTTTGTAGTGATGTCTTGAACTTCTGTCCTATGATCTCGAATGAATGTGCTGTTGCGAACAGCTTACTATAACACAAAATAGGATAATAAAAATGCAGCATTGATTTTTAGATGTAGTTCATTTAAATATAGTAACGACACCGCAGAGTTACATATAAACCGAAGGTAAAAGGTATTGACATTTATAACTGGGAACGACTCACAGAATAACAAGAGAAAGTATAAATATTGCGCTTTTGAAAGTTTGTATGTTCTGCAAGACCTATCAAGCAACATATTTTTATATTGAGTTTCTCAATAAGAAAGAACATACTCGAGAAGCTACAATAACTTGATATTTTGCATATAGACCTGGAAAAAATGGCTTATAGCTTTGAGAATACTATTGTTGTTCGAAATGTTCTCCATGATGATTAATATACTTTCTTATTTGCTCGAACCAATACTGGAAACAGTTATTCTGCTTATTTGATAATCAAAATTTTGTTTTTGAAGACATCGACTATATCTTTCGACGACTGCAAATTATGACTATGTACTCCGTCCTTGATGTTCGGAAAAGTAAAAAAGTCGTTGTGGCTTAGGTCAGGACTGTTGGGAGGATGATTTAACAATTTGAAATTTTATGAAGTCGCAAAACTCGATTAATTTAAAATAATAAAATTCGATTTTCTTGCGTTGCGAACTATCTTCGTTGAGAATGATGTGTCGCGTCGTTTATGTTAGTTTTACGAAGCTTGACAATGGCTTGCGGCAAATGAAATGGTTGTATATGCATAAGTAATAAAAGTTATTTGAGACTTCGAAGGAATTGTTGCTACATGACCATCTTGACATGTTGTGTCAAGTGTTGCAACCACCTTTTTGGAGACTTCTTCTTCAGTGCCTTATCCGGTCCGGATGTTGCCGTTTTTTAATCACGAGATAAGACAGTGTCCTGGTCCTCTCCTGCCAGATTCTTTACCCTGCATAACGAGTTAAAGAATTCGATATTTTTCTTCGTTCCGCATCACGTGCCGAGGTACTCAAGCTTACATTGTTTCACTAAATTAAGCACTTCTTTTACGTCTCTATGAGATGTCTACTCCTGGGAAGGTCTTCGCCGAAGTGGAGACGTGGAGGGCAAATGATTTCACTTTAATAAAATGTGACTTAATGAAAAATGTAATAATAGTCAGTTGTAGCCTAGCACTGGCCTAGTTACATTCCTTGGATTAGAAATGACATGCTACACCTTGTCATATTCATAAGCTAAATTAAATGTCTTGGACTGAAACCTTAACCTCTTCCACATAATGAGATTTTAATAACAAACAGTTTTTAGAATGACAATTTTAACTTAAAAGGATAACTGTTGCACAAATTTCTAATCAAAATATTCTTAATCAAGAAAAAAACTAACTACATACTCTAAAAAACTAAACCTAGTGTCCCTAGAGGATCAGATAAAAAAAGTTTATAAACGAAAATATAGGAGGAAACCGAAACAAGCAGAACATCAACAGTACAAAGATACAAAAAGCTATATCAATTACAAGTATAAAAAGAGAGCATTAGACATTATTATATGGATCACAACAAAAAGTTAAGAAAAGTTAGTAAGTCACACCAACAGTGTTCAGCCAAAAAACTACTTATATCAAAAAAAAAAAGCTGAATCGAAAAGTCTCGTAACTTAGTCTGAACAGAGGATAAAACAATTATATGGGATGGCACAAAATCATATCGACACGAAAACCCAAGGGAAGCAAACCACATCTACATCAAAGGTACGGTCTATACATTAGCTTTTCTACACATACAAAGTCTTAATAAAAAACAAGCTATTGAATCGTGGCTCAGTTAAAAATATATTAGGTATATATCAGTCTGATGAACTCTCAATAACTGACCAAAATATATTAGGAATTTTTGAAGGCAATTATTAAGAAGATATTTTGAACAGTCGACTATAATCTCAATACGTTGAAAATTAAAATGAAAAAATGAGATCGACGAAATCTTGCAGAACCCACATTTTTGTGAAATCACAAAGGTTAAATTGGCCTTGACATTTAGAAAGCTATTGCGCTGTAAAAATCATACAAAGATGGAAACCACAACTATAGTTTATTTTTATGAACGAGAGAGTAATTAGCATAATTTTAACTGGTACCTCCGATGACTCCATGGGCGTGCTCAAGATTAATTGAAAAATTACTTTGAATAATTGTAAAAAATAAATGAATTATTTCAGTGTTATAAAGTGTTATGTGTATGTAAACAAAAGTGACCTCTTTTATCACACACTATATTAGAACTGACTGGCCTACATTAAAAAGGGTTTTAAAAAATTCACATTTTTTTTAATTTTTAAAAATTACAAAAGAGAAAAAGAGTTTTTAAAACCGTCTAAGGTATGTTAAATAGATGAATAAAAATATTAATATAAAACTTACAGCTACTTGTTACAAATCCAAATCAGATTCAGAAGATGAACTTTCAGAACCAAGATTTATAATAACTGGCTCGATCATTTTATCAGTAATATTGTCCAGCTTCCACATTTTTTCCTCTTCTTTAATAGTGTGATTTACTGCCTTTTCCCAGTTTTCAGGTTTTACATTATTTACGGCCTGCAAAAACAACTGTTTAACATCATGAATTTTAAAAGTGGTATTTTTTCTTGAAACTTCACTCTTTATCTGTGCCCATACCAGTTCAATCGGATTAATTCACAATGATATGGTGGGGATCTAAGTACTGTCATTCCACGATTTTTGGCAATTTCATCAATTTCGTATTTTTAAAATTTTTCTTTATGAAGGGCACACAACGAATAAAGTTCCTTTCTTATAGATCCGGGATGGTACGTAATATTTTTTGAACTCAGCCAAATCTGCAAGTCTTTTTTTAACCACTTGGTTGTGGGCAGTCCTTCTATAAGTCTGGAGTGATAACTTGCATTATCCATTACTATTACACAGTTCTTAGGAAGAAGATCTATCATTTGTTCGAACCATTCTTGAAAGACATCAGCGTTCATGTCTTCATGGTAGTCACCGGTACGAGATGATTCAAAAGTTAATAAACCACCTTCAACAAAACCGTCTGAACTGCCAATGTGTACTATTATCAGCCTGCGTCCCTTTCCTGATGGTGGGTTTAAACCAGTAGATAAGTTATTTACAAAAGCGTGCCTTTGACTTGTAACAGTTTCATCCTGCCAAAATTTATTTGGTGTATGACCCTCGTTGATCCATGTTTCATCAAGATAAAATATTTTTCTTTTTTGGTTTCTCATTTCCTTTATGGTTCTTAGAAAATGTCTTCTCCATATGACAATATCGCTTCTTTCTAATAAAATAGACTTTCTGGGATTCTTTTTCCAGCGGAAGCCTATTTCTTTTAAAAGTTTCCATAACGTACTTCGACTCATTTCTGGGTAATCCTTATCATCTCGAACTGAGACAAGAACTTTATCCAATGTTGGAAATTCTTGTCTAAAGAAGAATTCATGCACTTTCCGTCGAAGTCCTTTTTTAAAATGATATTCTATTTGAAATTTTGGTTTCCCTGGAGCATTACGTGTCATTTGAAAACTACCACATTTCTCTTCTTTAATAACTCTGTAAATCGTAGATTTCCCAACACCAAGTGTACTGCTAACTAACTCAACGGTCTCATCAACACTTTCACATAAACGTTTGTCTGTAAATGATTTAAAACAATTAAATATTAATGTTTTTTCATTAACTGTTAAAGGACCAATTTTTCGGCGTTTACACGGCACTTCCAAATTTTCCATAACACTAGTATACACAATAAACTGCACCTTGCAACTGAAGTAACTACTTTTAGTGAACTGTTAAGAATTTTGAATACGCCACTTGGACCTTCCTACAAAATGGAAAAACCCACTATCACATTTTCTGTTGAATAAGTTTAGAAGGTAATTATCTAGTCAATTACTGTCGTAGATTCCTGGAATTAAAGAATTAAATGTTTGATTGTTGAAACCCTTACTTCGTGGAATGCACTCATTTCAGATAAAATAAAACGTTTTATTTTATCTAAAGAATTAAACTTTATTTTGCAAATAGGTAGGTACTTATTAAACTTTTATTGGTTATATATAACCAATAAAATAAACATCTTACATTTCTTGCAAATTCATTAGTACCTGTTAACCTCCATCACTCCGACACTGGCATCCTTATTTAGGGATTAGTAACCCTCACAACTATTGTATTTTATTCTGCTCCAACCTTTATACCTGATGGTCATACTCAATTTAAAATTGTTTTTCTATATACTTCTGTAAACTTGTTGACAAATATCTGTTTTTCATTGAGTCACCCGTATCAAGAGTTTAGGGATTTGCATACATAATTTATTGTTTTATTACTCTCTCATACATAAAAATACACTATAAGAAGAACCAAGGTAAGGCACCGTAAAATATTGATGGATGGCTTAGAGGAGGATCTAAAAGCCATGACCACCAAATAATGGAGAAGGAAAGTAGTCCAAACTCACAACGTGTTGTAGCGCCAAGAGGAGAACAATGAGTTATTATATGGATTTAATATTAAAATTACCTTCTATGTTACATTTTGTTCAATATGTACAAACAAATTACACCTAAAAAATTTGAGTGGACTAGAAAAAAACAAAAAAAAAATTCATTTGAAAGCCAATTAAAAATATATGGATAACTGAATTTTTCGAATATTTAGAAGTGTATAAACGTAAAAAAAATATTAAAAACATCTATTTAAAATTAGAGCGACACAAAAATATAAAAATTACGCACGATTAAGGAAAAATAAATAAAATTAAAAGAACATTCACGTGTCTACATACATGTACACTCAAGGCTATTATTATCATAATAATAATTATTTATATCCTATAAAATACTACACACCTTCCTGATAAGAATTGAATATCGAATCATTTTGATATGCCTCTGCTTATAAGGTTGTAAACGTTAAATAGTATTAAACACTCAAGGTTTTTCACTTTTTTGTGCAGTTGCTTCACAGAATATACAGCATTTGCAAAAATAAAAAAAAATGTTACTTTATCTCGATTTTTATTATTTTTAATATTATGCCAACTAATGCAAACAAATACTAAAAGGAAACTTTTAATTATTTAAATATACTCAGTGACATTAGAAGTGTTACATCCAGAAGGAATAATTTCTTGAACTTAATGTTTTGGCAATATGGTAGATTTACATCAAGAATGAAACGATAACGTCAAGAATTTTTAATAACTAGTAATCAGAAAGAAACGACAGAGGAGACAAACTTTTAGAGTTCTGTCAAGAAAATGATATGATAATTTCAAATACATTCTTTAAGCTACCCAAACGAAGACTGTACACATGGACGTCCCCTCAACACACTAGGGAAAAAACAATTAGGAATCAGATAGATTATATTTTAATAAATGAGCGATACAGAAACTGTATAAGATCAGTTAAGGCTTATCCAGGCGCAGATGTTTCTTCAGATCATAACCCCCTGATAGCGCGGGTACACATTAGACTCAAAAGACCTTCAAATAAAACAAAAATAGATCACATAGATACCAGCCGCTTACAAGATCCAACAATTAAAGAAGATTTAAAACAACATATCAATGATAACTTACGAATGCTTTCTACAAAGACAGAGAACACGCATGTAGAAGACAAGTGGCAAGATTTAAAAGACGCCATAATAAAACCTGCCCAGAAAATGCTTACCAAAGAGAAACAGAAAAAAGGACGAGAATGGATAACAGAAAAAATTTTAGGTCTCATGGAAGAGCGAAGACAGTTAAAGGGAAAATGCAGCCAAAAATATAATGAAGTAAACAAACAAATCAGAAAAAAAAATAAGAACTGCAAAGGAAAATTTTTATACAAGAAAATGCGAGGAAATCGAAGAACTACATCTCAAACATGGCACTTTTAACTTACATAAAAAGATAAAGGAACTGACAGGTACACAAAAACGAAAACATCCCAATCTCCTATGCAACGCAAATGGTGAAATAATAGCCGATCTACACGAAAAGCTTAGCACCTGGAAGAACTATGTAGAAGAATTGTTCGACGATGAAAGACAAGAACCTAATATAGATAACTTGCAAGGCGACGAAGGACCAGAAATAACTAAAGAAGAATTATTATACGCTATAAAAATAATGAAAAATGGTAAATCACCGGGTCCAGACGGGCTCACATCAAAACTTCTTAAGCTTGTGGAAGGCGAATCAGTGAATATTCTACTCGACCTTTTTAACTGCATCTACAAAAGAGGAGAAATACCAAAGGAATGGCTACTTTCAACTTTTGTAACCTTACCAAAAAAGGCAAATGCAAAACAGTGCACTGACTACCGCACTATAAGCTTAATGGGGCATACATTAAAAGTATTCATCAAAGTAATCCACTCAAGAATTAACAGAAAACTAGATGCAGATATTAGTAATACTCAATTCGGATTTCGGAACGGGCTTGGAACAAGAGAAGCACTATTTGCACTTAACGTCATATGCCAAAGATGTCTAGATATAAACCAAGATATATATATGTGCTTTATTGATTACAACAAAGCGTTTGATAAAGTTCGTCACGATCACTTAATGAAACTGCTAGTAGAAAAAAACTTGGATAAAAGGGACATTAGAATTATCTCTAAGATTTACTATAACCAGAAAGCAAATATCCGAATAGAGCAAGAGACAACGGAGGAAATCGAGATCAAGAAAGGCGTAAGACAGGGTTGTATACTCTCACCGACCTTATTCAATCTATACTCCGAAGACATTATAAACACAGCACTTTCGGATCAAAATATAGGTATTAAGATAAATGGCATCCGAATAAACAACTTGAGATATGCCGATGACACGGTACTAATCGCAGAAACTTGGGAAGATCTTCAAATACTAATTAACAAAATACTAGAATGCAGTGAAGAACACGGATTATCACTTAACATAAGCAAAACAAAAATAATGCTAATATCTAAATCACCACAAAACTTCCCTGACATAACCGTGCATGATCAAAGAATCGAACGTGTAAGAAGATATAATTACCTGGGAACTGTTATCAACGAAAATAATGATTGCTCTGAAGAAATCAGAACCAGAATAGAGAAAGCTAGAGCCACATTTACTAAATTGAAAAAGGTGTTCTGCGGAAGAGATCTAAGTCTAAAACTTAAAATTCGCCTTTTGAGATGTTACGTTATGTCAGTTCTCCTCTACGGGATGGAAACATGGACATTGAAAAAGATCGATACTAAAAAGATAGAAGCATTTGAGTTGTGGATGTATCGTAGAATATTAAGAATACCCTGGACAGAGAAAGTAACAAATGTGGAGGTTTTGCGGAGAATGCGGAAAGAGAAAGAGCTGATACTTACTGTTAAAAAGCGCAAACTACAATATTTGGGACATGTTATGAGGGGAGATAAATACCAGTTGCTGCAATTGATTATACAGGGAAAGATAATGGGAAAGAGATCTATAGGAAGAAGAAGGCATTCATGGTTGAAAAACTTGAGAGAATGGTACAATTGCACCAATTACCAACTGTTTAGATCTGCAGTATCAAAAATAGGCATAGCTTTGATGATAGCCAAACTTCGGAACGAAGACGGCACTTGAAGAAGAAGTAATCAAAAAAATGTTAATATTGTGTTTGGCGACCCTATAGCAGAATACACTTCTGTATATTTCTAGACATTAACAAAATTAGATTATCGATGTCTGCGTGTGGCACCTCGTTCCAAGCAACTTGAACTGCATGTATTAACTATGCCAGAGTCTGTGGAGGATGGTGCAAAGTGGACAGTCTCCTTCCCATCATATCCCATATATGTTCGATAGGATTTAAATCCGGAGCACGGGGTGGCCACGGCAAAACATTAACTCCAGCTTCTTGGAGAAAGTCCATAGCTTGATGAGCAATATGGGGACGCGCGTTGTCTTGCTGAAAAAGGACGTCTCGACGGCCGTCGAGATAAGGCAGTAAAGTGGCCATATTGCCTCGAATAAACACAAGTGGTAATTGGCACTATAGGCAATAGTGCCTCAAACCATTACTCTAACTGTCCTGTGCACATGCTTCTCAACAGCAAACCCGATGTCTTGTGGCTCTCGTCAATGCTGCCGTTCTCTGCACCAATTCAAACGTTGATGACAATGGTCCGCAGTCAAAGGAAGCACTAGTCGTGGCGGAATGAATTTGAAAGAGAACTTGTATTCAAAAAGCTTAAGCCGAATTTGTGTTTGTCATGTGTTCTTCATATTTTTTTTATAAAAAGCTTTCAGGGCTCATAAGGCTTATTACTCAATAGTCTTCACATTATTTCGCATTAGGTATTTTAGTCACTGTAATGAAACTTTATCTAAGCCACTGTTGGAATATTTTGCCATTTTGGTATATATTGTTGAAAATTAAGATACGTATTTTTATTGTACAATTAATTAATGCTGTTTATAGCAGCTTCTAGGAGCTGGACCAGGACCAGGAGCTAGAAAAATTACATACAGTTTCAAAAGACATACGAGAGAAATTTCTCCAACCACCAAAAATAAAGAAGAAATCGTGGATGACAAATGAGATTCTAGATATGATGGAAGAGAGGCGAAAGTTCAAAGATCAAGACATGTCATTATAAAAAGAATCGATAAAAAGATTGCTACTACGCGTCAAATTGTTGACCAATGGTTTGGAGTAGTAGGTAGACCTGTTAGTAACGTACACTATACCGTCGTATTCGAGCCTTTGGACTAGTTTCATTCCGTCCACTAGTTTCGTTGGATACAAGTTCTCTTTCAAATTCACTTGACAACGATAAAAAGGAATATGTTAGAGGAAGTCTAGGTGTGGCAGCAATTGATGTCAAAATAAGGGAGGATTTGTTAAGACGGTAAGGCTCAACGTGAAATAATAGTCACTCAATACAAAGAATAGCCGAGTGTAAGAAAAGAAAAATTGAAAAAGATATAGTTGCGTGATACATCTCTGTGAAAGGAATTAATATTGCTATGTTCTAAAAGAAGAACACTATAAAGAACTATAATTCGAATTGTAATAATAAAATAATGATGATTTTAATTACAAATTGAAATAGGACTTCCTATGTTTTTTGGAGTATGTAAAATTAGTGAATGATCTAGTTTTGTATTTCGCCAAAATATTTAAAAGGCCTCGCAGGCTTTTCAACACCGCGATCTGATAAATCTTTTGTAAGAAATGATAATTTATATTATCATTGCTATTAGTAATTAAATTCTTCATTTTACTTAGCAGTATTTTGTTGAGTTGCAAATATTCAACTTGGATGAAAAACAAAGCAAGGTTAGTATGCTATAGAAGCAAGATGCCATAGTATTATTCTTTTCATGTAACCGTGTATTATTATAATAAAAGAAAATAACTTTTTTTTGTGGTTTTTGTTTTTTCTACAGAGCCTGGTATGTTGAAAGACATATTTCATGAGGAAATATACAATTTACATCATCAAAATTACCGGAATATTATATCTAGTATATTATCGTTGCCAGTATGAGTACATAGACTATCCACATCTTGTGGTTTTATTACCATATTCTCAAAATAAACATTTTTCCTTAACGGTACAATTAATATTTATAAACACACAGCATCATAATAATTATTTATGAAATCTTGTGTATAATGCGCGTACCTTTACAGTTTTACTAATTAATATGAGGAATATATACATAAGAAGAAAACGCAAAAAATGTAAACTTTAAATAACAGAAATGTTGCTTACCTTGCAAAGAACTTCTACGGGTGTGGACATTTTCTTCTCGCTGATCTTCTCATATTTTTGTTTCTTTGTAGCCGCCTTCAATCCCTGCCATGGCAAACAGCCTCTATTGAAATACATCAATACATATCCTAAAGATTCCATGTCATCTCTACGTGACTGCTCAATACCAAGATGTGCATTAATGGACGCGTACCGGGCAGTACCTGCGGCAAAAAAATTAATTCGTTATAGAGCAAACTGATGAGATCAAAAGAGTTGTTGTTTTTAATAAAAATAAAAAAATGACAACAAAAAGCAATATTAAGTGAACTCAAGTTAGATGTAAAGCTGGTTTCTACAAAAAACTGATATGACTCTTAGTAAGATTTGATCATTTTGAGTAGTGTATTTGATTGTTCTGACATTACATTATATTTATTATGACAGACAAATAATAAAATAAACAAGCAAACAACAATTGATTACATAGGTTAATTCGTGAATTGTAATAATTATTAAGTATAAGATATGTAAAAACTATCTTATAAATGATAGTTTTTACATAAAATAGAGTTTTTATTTTTTTATAATTATTAAGTAATAACACAAACGGCTTAACTCAACAATATATTAAAGCAAGAATTGTAACCACGAATAGCACGAGATGGACCAAATGAACGAAGAAGTATTGGAAGACCAAGAAAAAGATGGTGCGACAATTTATGAGGCTAATATCGAAGAAGAAACAGGCTTTAAAGCCTATATACTAGAAGGAAGAAGAAGAAGAAGAATTGTAACCAAATGAAAAGATAACTGGGCACTATCAGAGGCAGCAAAACATTTTAACGTAAGCAGAACCACAGTTTTTCTATCAATAAAAAATGGAAGCAACAAAAACCTCGAGGGTCTGGAAGACCAAAGCTATACTAAATTTAGGTATGTAAAAATAAAATTATCCATCAGCATTGATAACAGCTTGTAGTATTCCGTCCATCTGCTTGAAAAGAACTATGAAATTGTCTTCTTTAGAGAGCTCTTCCCAAACCTGTTGTATATCATGCCACAGCTCTTTAGCATTTTGAGGTATAAAATTACGCCGATACAACCGTTTTAGAGTAACCCCCACCATTCTCGATTGGGTTTAAATCTGGACTGTAGCTGGACCATGGTAATGTTGTTATTGTGGAGCTACTGGTTTATTATATTTGCAGTGTAGAGGATAAAATTATTTTCTGGATACAACTGTTCTACACTGGGAAACATGATGATTTATATAATATTCAGCCCAGCAAACCTACCATCAATACGCCATACTATTCCCATTCCTCTAGATGAAATCCATCCCCATACATTGGCGCTAAAATGACCAGCTGCTCGATATTTATTAACATATAGAGGATTAAATCTATTATTATCTGCTCTATGTTACCCTACCCCAAAAATCTTGATTTTGTGCTGATGGTTTAAAGCAAATTAAGTCTTGATTGCTTCTGTTGTGGTGTAAGAGCTTGTTTTTTTGCTGCAGTAAATATACAAGACCCTGATAAAACCGGTCCTTGTATAATAATCAGAGACATGGACACTGTCGAAAAACGATGAGAACCTATTAGGTAGGTTTGAACGAAAAATCCTTACACACATATATAAGGGGGTGAAGGAAAATGACATATGGAGCAGAAGATATAACTTTAAACTGTACAGAGCATACAATGAACCCAAGGTCATAATATCCATAAATATCGGACGTCTGCGCTGGATGGGCCATGTTGAACGGATGTTGGAGACTGAAACACCAAAACATATAATGAAGCAAACATCAGTAAGGAGAAGGTCAAAGGGAAGACCCAAACTTAGATACAAGGAACAAGTGGAACAAGATCTGAAAACACTTAAGAATACCAACACGAAAAACAAAGCAAGGAACTGGACCCAGAAAGGGTTGTCGAGCTACTGATGACGATGATGATCTGCTTACGTTAAAATAGTTCGCTACGGCAGATATAGACCAACTAATCATCTAATTTCGTTACAATTGTTGCTTTAATTCTTTGATAACATGTGGAATCATTTTTTGAGGTTGAACAGGATAAGTTATCTGTGAAATTTTAAGATTTGGCAGTGACAGTATGTAAATAAGTATTTATCCTGCAAAATCCACTGCTTAGTTTTCTACAAAATATGTAAAAATATTGGGTAAATATGGGGTAGCGGGTAGACACTCTTTAAGATCCCGGTAAAGACAGGTCTGCTTCAGGGATGCGCCCCTGCCCACGCGAGCTCGGCTTTTTCTCCCAATCCTCTTCCGGGAGAGAAGCGGATCCTAGTCTCTAAATTCTACCCACCAACCCAGACCTACCCAAATCCTTCTCTTCCTTCCTCAACCCGCACTGGACCAGCGTGAGGAGATAACGGTCCAAACCTTCAAGTCAATGTACAGGACAAAAAAGAAAAAGCCCCCAGTGCCCAGCACTTCCCAGAGTCTTGATCACGGCAGCGATCAAACAACTAAGGGGGTAAGGGGGGGGTGCTAAGAATCCCTGGGTAAGACCCGGCTGCCACAAGATGACAATTTGGCTATGCTACTACAATATTCGAACACTGATGGACGACAATAGATTCCCAGAAATAGAAAGTGAACTAAAGGATATAAAATGGGATATCCTTGGTATATGTGAGACCAGAAGAAAAAGTGATAAGTATATAATACTAAAAAATGGCACACATTTTATGCATAAAGGTGGCGAATACACTGGAGTGGCATTCTTGGTAAAACAAAGCCTCACACAGTGTCTCGAAGAATTCAAGCCCATATCAGACAGAGTAGCATATCTCATCATCAGTATTAATAAAACAACCACTCTCAAAGTGATCCAAGTGTACGCTCCGACCAAAAGCCACGACGATGAAGAAGTAGAAATATTTTATGATGAAATAAGAACAGCTATAGAAACAAATAAAGCAAATTACGAAATACTATTAGGAGATTTTAATGCTAAATTGGGCAAAAAAGAGGAAGATTATGAACATTTATTTGGTAACTATGGCTACGGGAAAAGAAACGATAGAGGAGAAATGCTTCTGAATTTCATGAATGAACATAACATGTACTCAATGAACTCCTTTTTCAATAAAAAACCAAGCAGAAAATGGACATGAATAAGTCCCGATAAAAAGACAAAGAATGAAATAGATTATATCTTAACGAAGAATAGAAACCTAGTAGAAGACGTATCAGTATTAAATCAGTTTGACCTAGGAAGCGATCATAGACTAATAAGAACAAAACTAATAATTAACAAAAAACTAGAAAGAAAAAGAATACATGAAAAAAGATACAAATGGACATCTAAAGAGATCAAAAATAGTGAATTTAATTAAAAGATAGTGCATGCATTAAATCAAGTTAGCATGCAGCAGATAAACTCCAATGATACTGATGACTTGAATAATCTTATTACCGAAACAGTGAATAAAAGCCTTGTGTAACTGAAAAAACCAAAAACAACATACAATGAATTAGACAAAGAAATATTACAACAAATAGAAAGAAGGAAAATCTTAAATAAATCTAACAAAAGGGGAACTGACGAATATAGAGAACTTAATAGGCAGATTAGAAAAGAAATCAGACAACAAAAAAGAAAAGAAAACGAAAAATTAATAACAACTATTGAAAAAAATAAGAGTATGAAATGCCTCAGACCGACACTAGGACGACGTCAGATGATATCATTAATGGGAAAAGACGAAAATGAAATCACAAGTACAGAAAACATACTGACACGAATAGAAGAATTTTACACAGAACTTTACAGATCACATCAACAAGATGATGAGATGAGACCAGCACGGAAATTAATAAAAAATGTTGGATCAGAAATAATGCCAAAAGTAACGATTTCAGAGGTAACTACAGCATTGGAAAACATGAAGAGAAATAAAGCTGCAGGAGAAGATAGTATTACCACAGATATGATATTAGAAGGAGGTAAGGAACTAATTGCAATTGTAACTAAGCTTGTGAACAGTTGTTTACATCAGGGCAAAGTCCCTAAGAGCTGGAACAACTCTAAAGTAATCTTATTACACAAGAAAGGTGATAGTCGAAAGTTGGAAAACTACAGACCCATCAGCCTACTGTCACACCTGTTTAAAATACTCACCAAAGTCATAACTACTCGACTAACAAGGAAATTAGACGAATACCAACCATATGAACAGGCAGGTTTTAGAAAAGGCTATTCAACTTCCGATCACCTGTTAACTACAAAAATATTAATAGAAAAATGTAACGAATACAAGTTTCCAGTTTTCCTAGCATTTGTAGACTACGAAAAAGCTTTCGATACCATAGAACACACGGCCGTAATAAACGCAATGCAAAATTGTACAGGGGAGTCAAACAGGGAGATACTTTATCACCCAAACTGTTCACCTTAGTTTTGGAGGACGTTTTTAAAAACCTTAATTGGAAATATAAGGGAATAAACATCAATGGCCGCTACCTCAGTAATCTACGATTTGCAAATGACATAATCCTGATAGCTACTGACCTACAAGAAATGCAAACCATGCTTTTAGAACTACATACCGAATCTTCTAAAATAGGACTGCAAATGAATTTAAACAAAACAAAAGTCATGCACTCCTAAGACACCATGACAATAATAAACGATAAAGTTATAGAAAAAGTTGAAGAATATATATATTTAGGACAAAAAATAATCCTAAATAGGGAAATTCAAACTGAAGAAATAAAAAGAAGAAGAAAGTTGGCTTGGGCAGCAGTCGGTAACTGAACTATATACTCAGAAATCAACAAATTCAATTACATCTCAGATCTAAAGTTTTGGATGCATGCATTATTCCGATATTAACTTATGCGGCACAAACATGGACAATTACAAAAAAGATTACGAATATACTTAGAGTCACTCAACACGCGATGGAAAGAGCAATGTTCGGTATATCACTTAAGGACAAGAAAACAAACACATGGATAAGACAGAAAATTAAAGTCACCGATGTGGTGCAAAAATCATTAAAGTTAAAATGGGAAACGCTGGACATGTAGCTAGGAGCGATCTAAACAAATGGCACAGATCAATTTTAACCTGGAGATCATACCAACACAAAAGACCCAGAGACAGACCTCCTATGAGATGGACAGATGATCTGAAAAGGACTGCCGGGAAAAATTGGCTACAAGTAGCGTACAATAAAAAACAATGGAAAGGAAGACTTGAAGAGGCTTATGTTGAGATGTGGACGTGAATGGCTAGACGAAGAAGAAGAAGATGTAAAAATATGTAAAAAGAGTTGTTTTTTTAGGAATCAGCTGTATATAGTGCTCACATCTACAAATTTATATTAGATCTTATTAACTAACTCACTGTTGACTGACTGTTCATCAACTAAGGAAATTTCAAATAGTAAATTTTATTAAAAAACTCACTATACTGAATTAAAATTTATAAATTTCACAGTGTGCTAAAAAATCATCAAAATAGGGCATAGGGCTAAAAATAAAAACTGAAATACTTCTTATGAAAGAAGGATCATTCTATAAACTTTATTAAAAAAAAATAAGAAAAATAATTTTAAATATTGCAAAATTATTTTGTAAAAACATACCAATGTTTTGCTTTTGACAGCAGCTTTATTTATAACAATTAAAAGATCTAATTAGGGATATATCTAATTATTTATGTATGGGGAAGATTAAATGAAAAATAATCAGTATTTCTTAAGGACTTTACAAGGCAAAAATACATAGTGTGTTCCATTTGAAATAAGAAAGTTCATTACATTTACAGAAAAACGAAATACCTAACAACAATGTAAATACCACCATAATATCGGCCGCTACACAAGACCCTTAAAGACGATAATCTATAAAAATCATCTGAGCTGCTTCATCTAAGATAATTAGGCGTTCCATACAAACTTACTCTGTATAACAGTTTTCTTAACTATTTGACGGAAACACAACCGATTTGAATATAAGTTACTATCGATGTATTTTCAGTGTTAAAGCGAATCAATGTTTGTAAAAATTCTACAATTTAATTGTTTTCAGGATCCGTATAGGTAGAAACTAACAGCACTTATCGGGAAATTTCCATATATTTTTAAACCTAATGTAGGCGGTTAACGTATTGAAGCCGCCTAGTAAAATTAAACTCTTTGTTTAATGCAGTTTATAATTGAGCTATAAAATATATTGACATATTTATTTTCTATTTTATTAAGTTACCACACTTTATGACATAACAATATTGGTAAGGCAGTCGATGCGGCAATATATAAACCGAAACGGCTTCTTGTATCTTGTTAACGAGAAATGTTTAATGTGTTTACACACTTTATTATAAGCTTTTAATGTCTTCTATTGGCATTCCAATTATTGTAAAATACACACATCGATATTTCCTCCTTTAAAACGTGATCCATTTTAAATATAAGAATCTAATTGCCCATTATTCATTGCAAACAATAACTTTTGTCACACAATCAGAATCGTCAAACAAATTATTAAAAAAATATTATGCATATTAGTAAGGTTAAAAATATTTAACGAATAAAAAAGATGTCAAGGAAATTACCCTTACTTACTGATTGTATATAAAAGAATACTTACTCTAAAGAGGTCTAGTGGGACATGGAACAGTGACACGACAAAACTGCAGATATTGGTGTAAATAGAATACTCATTAGATGACTGAGGTAAACAATCAGCACCCTCAAAACAGTAAACTTAAAAGATATCTTGATTTTTTACAAAATGAAGTTATATCTGCCCTGACAAATGAAAATTCCAATGAAATTTCCAAATGAAAATGGCAGTAATTTACCAAGTGAAAACATATGGTTTCAGAAAGACGGTACACTTCCGCAGTTTGCACTTCCTGTTAGTGGTTTTTTAAACTGATGTTTTCCTACGAGACAAATTGGTACAAATAACAATAGAGTTGACTCCAAGATCGCCAGTACCTATACCACTTGATTTTTTCCTATAGTGTTACTTCAAATCAACAGTTTACATCGATCGACTACAAAATTTACAAGATTTAAAAAATAGAATCAGATTGGAAATCGTAATACACTGCAAGTTGATACAATTTATTCTATTGTAACTAAATTCCCACAATGTAGAAACACTTTTAGCGTCTTTTAGGCACCGACAAACGGTGCCGACAGGTCAATTAAGGGTAATAAGTTTGCAGAATTGATATCAGTTTTACGACTTCGGATAATGCACGTGTTGTTTGTACCTTATTTTTCTCGGAATATGGATATTCTGTTTTTCTAAAGCCTTTCACTAGTGTACAGTTGTTCGAAGAGTAAACTTGTGCAATTTTTAAATTAAAAACTATGTCTGGGAAATTTGCTAGATCTGTTCAAATTGTTACTTTGATTGGTAATGGAATGAGTCAAAGAGAAGTGGCTAGACAGCTAGGAGTCAGTCGTTGTATGGACCAAATAATTTACCAACGATTCGTAGAGTCTGGATCACACGAACGACGACCAGGATCAGGCCCGAGAAGAATCACGACGGCCAGAGAAGATTTCTTAGCAAAATCGGTTCTTTACGGCTAGATTAATCCAAAACCGTTTTCAAAATGCTCATGGGTGAACTTTAAGCACTTCTACCGCGAGAAAAAGGTTGGGGGAATTTGGTCTAAGGGTTAGCTGCCCAGCAACAGGACCTTTGTTAACAGCAGCACGTCGACAACGCCGACTACAGTTTGCTAAAGACCACGAGCATTGGACGATAGCAGATTGGAAAAATGTTTTGTTTAGGGATGAGTCCAGGATGGTTCTTTGTGGCTAAGATGGTCATATCAAAACATACAGAAGACGTGAGGAACGATACGCTGCTTGTGTTCGACGAGTACATGTTACTTTTGGAGGAGGTTCGGTAATGTTTTGGGCAGGCAATTTGTACATTTAACTTAAGCTGAAAGCAATTTTTATTTGTCAAATAAACATTTTTGTCTGATTTTTGACAGCAGTATAATGTATTTTGTATTAAATAAATTACAGCATACTTTCTTTTTGTGTAACTTAATAATTCAAAAATTAAAGATTTTTGGCTAACCTGTATAAATATTTATGATGATGATGGTCATTTAAAAAAAAAATCGATTCATTATCACGCCCAGGTGGATAACGTCACAGTTATAATATACAGCAAAGTACCACAATTGTATTGAGTAACTCATGTTTTAATTGTTTTTCATAATCCAGTAAGAACGTTCACCCTTTAGAAAAAACTATTTTTGATGTTAGAATACCGACAAAAGGAGAAAATTTAATTATTATTTACTAAACAAATTGGTGGATTATTGCAGATTTTGTTAAGCCTCTTAAAAATTAACAAAAATCTTCTGACTGTTTAAATAATATACGTTTAGATATAAGAGATCTATCTCATTTTCTATGTGACTGGTTTATTTTTAAACTGTTCAAATGTTTTGGATAAGATTTTTGTTCTAGAGAAAATGTAACGTAGTCAGAGTGTATGATTCAACTTGAAGTTATATGCATTGTTGTAGTTTATATCTTTCTCTAACGGTAGATAATATCCGAGATCAACAATGTCGTCGCAGATTAAGACGTTGTAACTGGCAACAACGCCATTGTTCGGGTAGTTTTTTTTATTGTATTTTCTTTGTAAGTCAGTTTCATAAACGCACTGACAGGGGTTTTATAAAGCAGAGTACATAATTCTTTGTAGTTCAAAATAACAAATTAAAGTTAGTTTTTAAAAAGTTTTGAACAAAAATCATTGAAAATATAAACGAAATGCACATAAAAATCATTTTTGTTATGCACCGTGCAATTTTTTATTTATTACTCGGTCCAACACTGTAACAATTTCGAGGTTGTAGTCGAAGGTTTCAGTTTGGTTAGTATAATTCTACTTACAATAGAACCTTTCTGCCTTTACGTGAATTTTGACTCCGCCTTCGCGCAGATCCACGGTCACGAGTGTTTGCACTATCTCTAATATTATTAATGGAAGGTACTTTTAAGTTTACTTTTTGTGAATTGTAATTTAGTTTAATTCAATTTGGTGACAAATAATAAATATGACTGACAGTAGTAATAGTGAACCGTATATCAAAAACAACGTCACAATTTAACCCGAAGAAAAAACTATGATCGGAAATGTGTGTGAAGGACTTCGAGTCAGAAAATAAAATGTGAATGTAAGCGATGTAGTTACATTGTGTAGTATTTCGACAAAAGTTTCTGAAACTAGTATGTACAGAGTAATTAAAACAGATGATCAAATAAAAGATAATAATACATACTTTGAAGGTTGAGACAAGAGGAAAGAAACAAATAAAATTGGATGATGCAACCAAACAGGCCATTCGTCGTGCAGTACATGAATTGTATTTCAAAAAAGAATTACCAACTATAAAACAGATAGCAGAATTTCGAAGAGATGGAAAAAACATATACAGATGAAACATGGGTAAATGAAGGACATACTGTGACCAACATTTGGCAGGATTTAAATGTGAAACCAATAAATAAGTACTTAGAAGAATAGAGAAAAGCAGTGAGCTACTGGATTCCATCAAAATAAGAAAATCTACAATATCTGGGTCATATAACACGTGGTGACAGATATGAATTCCTAAAACTAAGAGAAAGATTCAAGAAAAGCGCAACATAGGTAGAACAAGAATGTCCTGGCTGAGAAACCTCAGAAAATAGTTTGGATGCAGCTCAACTGGACTCTTTCGGGCTGTAGTGTCAAAAGTTAGAATAACAGTGATGATTGCCAACCTTCGTCGCGGAGATAGCACGTAAAGAAGAAGCAGTGTGAAAAACAAAGGACAAGCTTGGTTGGTTTGTCGACAGGTTTAAAAGCCCCACTTCGAAAGGGAAAACGCCTTATTATTAGCCATATTGGTAGCGACTCAGGATTTGTTGAAGGAGGTTTAAATGCATTTGCTTCTAAAAAAACTGGAGCTTACCATGAAGAAAAGGATGCAGATCATTATGAAAAATGGTTTTCAGATATTCTGTTAAAAATAGAACCAGGATTTGTTATAGTTATGGATAACGCTCCATATCACTGCCGGCTTGTAAAACAGTTAACAACAACTAAATGGAGAGAAGCCGAGATTGCGGATTGGCTTACAAAAAAAAATATTGAATTTTAAAATAAAAAAGAATATTTTTAAAATAAAAATTTAATTTTAAAAAACCGCACGCTTTTGACTCGTCGTTTTCCTTTCCTCTCAAACCTGCAAAGATCTACATTGAAAATAAGACTCACTCGCTACAATTTTGGTACTATAGTATAGCAGATAATTTGTCAATTTGGTATAACCTATTTGTCCTCGATCTAGTGTGCAAGCAGTCACCACAGCATTCAAAACAACCAACACACAGATCTATTATGTCCAAAACCAAACCAAACAACACACAGGGAAGATCAAAGAACTCCATTTATAAAATATCTTAGAAAAACCTCAACACCACTAATTGGGTCAAAACTCATTGTTATTGTTAGGCTAAATGAGCGTGATCCATACACCAAAAACAGAGACTGCTGACAGATTCCAGATATACAAATATGCCTGGGATAATGAACACAAAGTAAAATGGAAATATGCATCAGTAGTCATGAAAGAAACATCAGCAAAAAGGACAAAATCAAGAAGCTACCCATATCGTGTAGCAAAAAATAATGTAGCAGGAAAATATATGACAAACTTGCACCAATAAGAAAAATATTGGACGCATTGTTAGTAACTGTAAAAATTCCTATAATCTTGGTGAATTTTTTACAATAGACGAAAAACTAGAGGGATTCAGAGGACGTTGTAGTTTCATCCAGTATTTACCAAATAAACCAGCAAAATACGGTATCGAGCTGTTCATTTTGGGCGATGTACAAACTTACTTTGTTGGAAATTTAGAGGTTTATTGTGGACGGCAACCTGAGGGGCCTTATGCTGTATCAAACTCCCCAGTGATATTTTAGATAGGCTTATTGGTTATATAAAAGGTTAAAATCGCAATTTGACACCCGATAATTGGTACACCAGTTATCCTTTAGCTATTTCCCTTTTGGAAAATAAAATAACTACAATTAGCACTTTGAGAAAAAACAAAAGGGAAATACCTATTGAATTTTTACCCCAAAAACAAAAAGAGTGGGAACGTCACTCTTTGGATTCCAGAAAAATGTCACTTTGGTTTCATTTGTTATAAAAAAAGTAAGTCGGTCATACTTTTATCCACGATGCATGACACTGCCACCGTAGACGTCGAAACTAAAAAACCAGAAATTATTCTAGATTATAATGCCATAAAAGGCGGTGTGGATACTATTGACCAAATGTGTGCATCATATTCTGTAAAAAGAATAACCAGAAGATGGCCACTAATTATATTTTTTCTCTAATGGATATGGCGGGTATCAACGCGCAAGTATTGTTTGGTGCCAAAATATGCCGCTGAATTTTTCTAAAGAATTTAAGCTTGAGTTTAATGAAAGTACATCTTTCAGAAAGAGCGACAATGCGATTTCTTCCTCAGGATATTCAAGGTTTTCTAATGAAATATAAATCATACAAAGAACCTACTAGAACAGAAGTACCTACAGAAGTGCAAAGCTCTAGAAAACGTGGACGTTGTGCAATATGTCCAGGCTCAAAAAATTCCAGCACAACAGTTAGATGTGGGCTATGTAGAATATTTGTATGTAAAATGCATTCAGAAACCACAATTACCTGCGTAAAATGTAAGAACAATGAACGGCAGCAATCAGAAGAAATCGAGTGAAGTAACCCGTAGGTACATGTTTTATGTTTATTATTTTATGTAACAATAGACTATTTTTGTAAATCGTGGTTGTCATTTTGTTACAACGCACTAAATTTGGTAAAATCAACTAAAATGTGTTTTGTGTACAAAATACACAGCGCGCCCAGTTATGAAACGGTAGTCGGCGCGCCTGCTGTAGGGTTAAGGATACTTGATATCACACCTATGAGATAAAAACTAGTATTGAAAAAGTCAGAAGCTCTTTCAACAGCCTTAGGAAGATTCTCTGCAACTTATCGTTAAGTATCAATATACGCATAAGAATTGGCTTAATTTGGCCAAATCATGTGAGTTCTACAGTTGATTCTACAGGGCAAGAATGAGGGTAAGACAGGCCCTGGACGTAGACGTATATCCTGGCTAGTAAATCTTAAGAAATGTACTGGTCTAACGTCAACTGATCTATTTCGAGCTGTTGTGAATAGAATAAGATGATCTATGTGGTCAACATCTCTAACATCTCTAAAAGATAGGCACATTTAGAAGAAGATCGAGGGCAAACATGGCATCTGTCAAATGGTTTACAGGAAAAATGTAATAACTTCTTAATTTATAAAAATTTTGTGAACGATTTCCGGATTTGAAATCAAAAAATCAAAACAAATGTAAAATGTAATTCTCGTTACAATCAATTGTGGTTTAATCCCGCATAAATACAATATTTAGCAGATATTATGCTCGTTGTAGCTATTTATCGTGTAACAGTACAATAGTGTAAAAGTAACAGTAACTAACGTATAATATACGGTAATTTTTGTATTTTGGTTAATATTATCATTAACATGGCTCATGTTATTGTTCTATACATCATATTGAATAAATTATTTACCAGACGGTATGAATGATTATAGTGTACATTTTTTGAACATGCTCGCTAACATTAATCGCCTTATTATACCTAATAAATATCGTAGAGTAAATAGAATAATACATTTGCCCATGTAAAACAAGAATACCAACATGACTTTATAGCAAATACATACAGAATTTTCAGTTTAATAAATGAGTTTATAGTAGAATCAAAATGTTAGAATTTTATTTAAGAATACAACAATTGGATAAAATAAGTTTTGTCTTATATGCTGTAAATAATACAGTGAGGGGCAAAATTATGGAATAGATTAATTTTTCGAGATAATTAATCTTAACCCTTTCGCTACGGGAAAAGTATCGGTTGCACGTTGCTCATGCTCATGGCATCGGGAAAATTTTGCACTTCGCGATCGAGGCGGCCACTCAGTAGTTTACATTCTTTATATTGAAGTAGTTGAATCGTTTTTCGTTTGTCTGCATTTGTTAGTTGCATTATCATCAATAAGAAACGCTTTTTGACGGAGGATGGACTAAGAAAATGCCGTGAAGATAGTGAGGGTGAATTTATTTGTCATAATGAAAACCATTTCTCAAGCGAAGAGGGATCTGAATATCTAGTGAATTATTCAAGTGAATCAGACGATGATATATATTTTACATCAGTTGTTGATGAGACTGCAACACCCAGCCAAAATCCAAACCCATCTTCAAGAGGAAAATATTCCCAAAAGTTATTCAACAGACTCATGGTTTTTTGATGATCATTTTGTGCCAAATGTAATGGATTTTGACCGCAACAACTCAGGTATAAATCCTAATTTACCTCTGCATCATACCAGCGCCGAGGTAGATTGTTTCACATTTTTTATTAAGCCATTTATTATTGTAAAGGCCAAGTTATTCTAAATAGCAAAATCTCAGTCCACAGAAAATGTACTCTCTTTTGGCACTGTATATTTTGATAGGTATTGTTGAGAAACCACGCCTGTCAGATTACTGGTCAACAAATCCAATAATTTCTACCCCATTTTTTAATCAAGTTTGTTCTCGGGATACATTTTTACTGACACTAGGTGCCCTTCATTTTGTAGATAACACCAATTTGGATAAAGATGATTACCTCGATAAAATCCGTCCTGTGCTAGATAGTGTTAAAAAAATTGAAGAAACCTTCTCTCCATTTCAAGATTTAGCAATTGACGAAAGCTTGATCTTATTCAAGAGTCGGCTGAGTTTTAAACAATATATTCCTGCTAAACGTAACCGAATATAGTCGTCTACACCGACTCACAAACGGATCTTCAAATAACCGACATACTGGGCATCAGTGGTGATGTCAATATCTTGATGCTTCCATGTTATAATAAAAACCATATTTTATATATTGACAATAATTGGTATACGAGCTCTATTCTTTTAGATTATCTTCTAGAAAAACAAACTGGATCCTGTGCTACTGTGAAATCTACAAGACGAGGAATGCCACAATTTGGTACAGTTGAAAAAGGAGAATAGGTTGTAGCACATAACAGCAAAATGCTAGCTTTAAAATGGAATGATAGAAGACTTGTTCATATGCTTCCTACGGTATACACAGCTGAACCAAAAGATACTGACAAAAAGCATTTTCGTACTGGAGAAAAAATTGTAAAACTGTGTGTAGTAGAATATGATAACAAAATGGGGGCTATAGATAAAGCAGACAAGCAAATAAGCTTTGTTGAATGTGCCAGAAAATCTCATTAACTGGTACAAAAAGCTTTTCTTCACTGACAGTGGACAATCCACTTAAGACTTCAAGAAAGCCATTTTTTGGACAAATGTCCATAGGACCAGGATAGTGTACGCAATTTGTAGGATAATGCGGGTGTTAAATTATATAAATATTAACTAACAGAAAAAAATACCGACGTATAGTAATTATTTTTCATGAGCTAGTTAATTATACAGTCATGTTGGAAAGGGAGGACTCTTTGATAAAACCTTGCATTTAGAAGAGAAGAGAATAAACATATTCTGCAATAATCCACTAATTTGTTTATTAAGTATCTACCTAATAATTAAATTTTCTCCTTTTGTCGGAACAAAACTATTTTTTTAAGGGTAAGCGTCGAATTTTACTGGGCTATAAAAAACCATTAATACATTCACGACCAACCGTCACACATGTGAAGTTTTCGTAAGAACTGCTGACACACATGTGGGTCTAAATTTGGCCACAGTCCCCCCTGAACAATCCTTCTTTCACACTCTATGGCTGCAAACGTCAAATGCCAAAAGTGTCGTTATTGTGTACAATGTAGACAGGTAATATAACTATGTAACTTATTTATACACAGTTTATTAATCCCTTTTTTTTTTGTTTCAGACATATTAACATGTCAAAACGACATCTAAGTACACGAGATCTTCAATTAGAGGCCGAGATGGCTAATAGGGAAGTTAGTGAGTACAGAGATACCGAAAATGGTGACCATAATGATGAAATATTTAATTCTAGTGGAAGTGAATATTCTCCTCTCATTCTGGAAGAGAGACTGAGGATACACAGCGCTGCTTCACGTAAAGAAAATCCTAAATTAAAAAATATTCCATTTTAAGACGCTGGATAGATATAAATATTGAAGACTTAAAAAAAACTTTCCTCCTTACCTTTATACTGGAGCACAGATCCACTATATTACTTTTCAATATTTGAAAAAACTATGCCCAGATCAAAGTTTGAAGCTATTCTTCAGAACATTTATTTTTATGAGTCGGAAGACGTAGAAGTTCAAGATCGACTTCACAAAATATAAAACGTTATGAGTCATATTATAAATATTATCTCCAAAGTTTATTATCCAGGAGAGAACTTAAGTCTTGACGAAGCCCTTTTACTGTAGAGAGGGCGTTTAATATTCCGACAGTATATGCCGAAAAAAAACTAAATATGGAATAAAAATTTATGAGATTACTAGCTCTGATGAATTTTTACTAAATTTCCTAATCTACAGAGGCAAAGGGGCAGTAGTAAATGAAAATGGGCATGCGTTTGAAGTAGTTAACAGGTTTGTTACTGAATATTTAGAGAAGGGACACACTATACACATGGACAATTATTACAACAGTTATGAGCTTGCCAAGTTTTTACACGAAAAGAATACCTACGTTTGTGCAACATTAAGAAAAAATAGAAAAAGTAACCCAAAGAGTGTTATTGCAAAAAAAAAATAAGAAAGGAGAAGTCGTATGGAAAAGAAGATGTCCAATCAGAGTATTAAAATGGAAAGATAAGAGAAATGTAATAATGATTTCATCCAAGCATTGTTCCGAAATGGTTGAAGTTGAAAATCGTAGAGGCCAGAAAAGATTGAAGCCAGTAATGATACGTGACTACTATTCCTCTATGTTGTGAATTGACAGAATTGACCAGATGACAGATTATGACACATCACGAAAAACTTTGAGATGGTACATGAAAGTTTTCTTTCACTTAGTACATATTTGCATGTGGAATGCCAACTGGTTGTTGAATAAAAATAGAAACATGTCAAAGAAAAGAATGGCGTACCTTCAGTGTGGAGAGGAAGTGATCAAACATAAAAATAGGTTGGTCGCGAATGAGTTAAAACATGAGGCACTCGCTACAATATTATTGTGATACTTTACTGTACAAAGTACGAATGGATAAACATCAGGATTGGAAATCGAAACACGAAAAGTAATAATTACATAAATTAATATAGAATAAAGGTCAACAGAAAAGGGGCAAGGAAGTCTAAAATATTGACCAGCGTATTCCATGACAAAACAATTGATTTCATTCAGACAACTAAACAAAATAGATTTAGTGAAAAAGAACATTAAAAGTTGTTTACACAATTAATTGTTGCTAATTAAGTCCGACTAAGACGAAAACCAGTAAAGTCTACAGTATTTTATAAATTCTAAAATAACGAAAACCAATTTAAGTACACGGTAAAAATGAATTGATTGTTTTGCTCTTGAAATTCTTGGCAATAAATCAAAAAATTTCCAGACTAGCAATTATTTTTAAACCATTTTCCACGCGCTTTTTTTTTCAAAGACAAACTTAAAGGTAAACCTAAAAGATATGTGATCAATTAAAATAAAAAATTATCCGAAATCTTTTCAGGGTTATACGTAAGTAAAAAAATAAAGGGGATGGAATGTGTGGACAGAAATATTAATAATAATCACGAAGGACTGGACGCAAAATTGCGCCCTGTAAAAACGACTGCGGAGGAAAATAGAATTATTGAGTAGGGATATTGAATAAATTACGGAATACATCCGAGGAGTAAGAAGTCGAAAAGTAATCAAAAGAACTGAAGAAATAATGCTGGACACTCAAAGAGACAAGATGATCCAGAACAAACACAACTCAACACTGCCTGGACACATTAAAACAAAAACTTTATCACATAACATATCTTTCGACAGTATGCTTGAAAATTAAAACTACAAGCTCTATTGGAAATTTTACGATGCTCACGAATCAACTAGTGGAACATAATAGACTGGATATCATATTAGTTTATAACCTAACTAGATAAACAACTGACAACAGACGATACCTATTGTTCTTTCTACTACTGATGTCATTCGAACGAACAACCTAGAAAACATCAAACACTCGGGCTTTGGTGGTATATTACCATGCAAAAAGCAAACACAACCATGTCATTGTTATTAGTTACACATAAAATTTTTTAATACATTTGCTTAAATGTGTACTTACCAGTTAAATTTTTATCTTCACGGTATATTATATGCATTCTAGTTCTGGTGTCTCTAAATTTCTTAGCCAGTCCAAAATCGATCAAGAATAATTTGTTGCAGTGACGGCCGATGCCCATGAGGAAGTTATCCGGCTTTATATCACGATGTATGAATGATTTGCAATGGACAAATTCTATACGAGTGATCATTTGATCTGCCAACATGAGTACGGTTTTAATGGTGAATCTGCGGGTACAAAAATTGAAGAGGTCTTCCAGCGACGGACCGAGCAGGTCCATAACAAGGACATTATATTCTTTTTCTTGGCCATAATATCTGTAACAAAAAAATCAATGATGAAATTTATTATTTTAATTGAATTTTAAAAATACTATTTTATTATTTCTGAGTCTTTGTTGAATCTGAATTTTTAACAATTATTCTTAAGAATAGAATTATAATAAATTATAAATCTTTAGTTTCAACTTATACACTGGAAGTAGGAAAACTGTTTTATAATCAGTAAATCATATAGGCATATATAATGTAGTTACAAGGAAATCCAGCCAACCTGGCTAGCCCGGATATAAACATAGGTACATTGATATTACCATGTCAAAGTTTCCTTAACAACTATCACCAATATGTGTAAGGCGTCGATCAGCTGAGCTTGGTCACTGTATGCAATATTAACGTACTTATATAAACACAAAGGAGCGACTCTGAAAGTAACGACTTGAAATAGAAGAATAGGATACATGTTTATTAACGGATAAAACTAGCCAGAATGAGAATATACATCTAGATTTGAATCCTAAGAGATACAGACCAACTAACGAAACGTCAGAAACAAGGCGATGCGACTGATAAGAAGACTTCTCAGCGTTCGACGAATTTGTTAGTCCCGGATTATGTAAGGCATATAAATTGTGGCAAAGAAATAAAAGACTATCATAAGCAGTACCCTTAATACCAGTTATAAAATTTTGAGTTTTATTGAAATTAACTACTGCTTCCACAGCATTAGTAATTGTGTGAAAACCACGGCATTAGTAGATTCTTATTAAGTATTGTCACCCAAAGATGACAGATATACCGTCAATTTTAATTTAATAAATGTTGTTTTTATCTGTTTATATGTGTTGTAATGAATTACAAAGATTTTTATTGATATTCAAAATTGGTACTACCGCCCCACTTTTTGACTTTTTTTATTTGTAGATACTGAAAATGAATCGCAAAAATAGACTTGATTTGTCTTTCAAATTAATCGATGTGACTGAAGATGTGACTAAATGAATTATATTTGGAAAATGATTTTTCCAATCCTGAATCGCAAAAAAATTTGCCTTTCAAACTAATCGAAGTGACTGAAGATGAGTTACTAAATGAATTATATTTGGAAAATGATTTACAATATTTAAATATCTCTTCTGATTCATATTCTGAAATTAGCACTGATAAGTGAAGCTCTTCATGGTTGAAAAACTTGAGAGAATGGTACAATTGCACCAATTACCAACTGTTTAGATCTGCAGCATCAAAAATACGCATAGCTTTGATGATAGCCAAACTTCGGAACGAAGACGGCACTTGAAGAAGAAAGAAGAAGAAGTGTAGCTCTGGTGAAAAAATGTTATGGTTCAAGAAGAACCGGAAGTAGTACATGTCAAAAAGTGAATTTAATATTTCTCTGAAACCTTCGTAAAATCAGATATCTAATATCTAGGAACATTCGTAATGATAATACGATGTTTTCTCAAGAAAATATAACTTTAAATAAATCAAATACGCCCACGCAACAGACAGCGTGGGTAACATCCTGCATGACAATTTGGGCGTAACAAAGCTGTCGGCACGATGGGTGCTGCGTTTGCTCACTGAGGACAAAAAACGCAACCGTGAGACCACTTAAAAACAGTGTGACGCTGCTTCTGGATCCGAAGAACTTTCTACGTCGTTTCGTCACCGTCGACAAAACATGGATCCACTGGTGCATAACAGACACCAAAGAATAGCCTAAACAGTAGAGTTTACCCGGCGAATGTACTCCTAAGAAGGCGAAGACTCTCCTATCAGCCGGAAAGATGATGTCCACTGTTTTCTGGGACTCAAAAGGTGGTACGATCTACATCGACTACCTGGAGAGGGCAAAACGGTCACAGGGTGTAATATGCTAAATTATTTGGCCAATTCGACGCACAATTGCAGAAAAGACTGCCCTATTTGAAAAAAGTGCTCTACCAAGCTCACCCCTCCGCCGTCACCATGGTCAAATTAGACTATGAACAGCTGCCCCGTCCACAGTATTTTCCAGATTTGTCCCTTTGCGACTCCTTTCTGTTTTCAAAGTTAAAAAGCTCACTCGCCGGGCAGAAATTTGAGTCGAATGAGGTCCTCGTTGCCACTAGGGCCTACTTTTCAGATTTCGAAAAAAACGTATTTTTCAGACGGGTTAAATAAGTTGTAGCATTGTTCGGTCAAGTGTATTGAGCTAAAAGAAGACTATGTCAAAAAATAAATCGCCATTTTTCCAAAATTTTTATTTTTCTTTTGTACGCTAAGTAATCATCGGACCGCTCTCGTATATTAAAAATCTAAATGAAAGTGATGCCCACTCGATGTAAAACATAAGTATACTCGTACTAAAAATGTAGCAAACAACACAATTCGTAACTTGGGTATTGGCTTAGTAATTTTCGAAACTTTTATAATCGCACTTCGCACAAATAGTTCAAACTACCCAAATATAAATTTAGTTTACTTATATTAGTTATATGCGGTAAAAAAATGATGTCAACGTTTACCCCGGTAAAATGTAAAGATGTATTTGATATACAAACGAAGACTATTGCGTTAAATATATTGTGCATGTTGCCTACTTATGTACTGGACTAAAATTTCTTGTTCTCAAAGGCCACCGGCTAATAATATCACGTATTGGAAGCGAAAAAGGTTTCATTGAAGGTGGTTCGCTAGAGTTTCAGTCGACATCAACCGATGAATGTCATAAGGAAATAACTGCAGATGAATATTTATACAAATCCTGTAATGTAATGGTTGCAGACGTCACATTCGCAAACAACAGAGAATCTTCGATAAACTTCGAAAAATATAATACTAGAAATTGGTTGTTGAAAAAGATATAAAATGGAGATAATATGCTGAAAAATGAACGTTTAAAAGTAGGTTCATATCACAAGTTACAATTAAAAAAAATGTTGACTGATGAAATAGACAATGGTTGTGGGATAAAATTGCTTCGTTTGCCACCATAACACATAAACACGCACCATAACACACCATAACACACATAACATAAACAAATCATAATCTTTATAAGTTCCCACATTAATCAAAATGACATTTTTATCAATATTTTTTAAAAACATTACTCTTATGGATTTTTATTTATCAACATTCGTTGAGTTTTTCATAATTACCTTAAAACCAGTGGTATCTATGGAAAAATGACATCAAAACAATTGTCAATTCATTTCAAATGTATTTTGTGATATTTTAAAGCATATTGCCGTTTGTGAGTTTTAAAATAAGTCTAGATAAAGTTATCGATGAGAAAATTTCTTCAATTATCATTAGATTTTTTAGTTCTGGCAAATCCAATTTGGAAATCGCGAATATTTTAAATTACCACGGTATAATATAAGAAATATGGCCAGAATAGACAAAACTAGAGGTTCGGTAGTCACAAAATCTAGAAATGTAGGAAAAAGTAAAATAACCGAAGCAGATCGAAGGGCATTAAAACCCTTAAGACCCTTATAGAGTAAGGTGATTTTAGAATTGTGGCATGTTAAATACTCTTGAATTTAAAACTTTTGACGAGACTGTATTTTCAGTTAAAATAACTCTGTATAGAGATTATTAATTTTATCGCTTCGAATATGTATAGTGTATGTAGTTAGAAAATCTCTTTTCGTAATAAATTATGTTTAGGGTTAATGAGTATTCAATTTTCAATGCACACTTGCACGGTTCCCTCTTAATTTAGCCCACTTGAGAGCGATTTTACATAATCACTCTCAAAATTTCATTGGTTTTGGCCTAATTTAGTTAAAGTGTTGTTTTTTCAAGGGATCAAATATTTTGAACAAAACTACTCTTCCCCTCCCCAAAAATTAATTAGCTTAGGGCTAACTCTAAAAAGAAATAATACAACCTTGGTTCAGTCCGCTTTTAATCTCTGAGCAATATGCTTTCAGACGTTGATATTTACGTTGTTTAAAGTTTCCTGTACTCACACATGTGCAAAGTTGATTATTATCCGTTTTTAATTAATTGCAATATTAAGAGATCCGTTTTTTTGTGTATTTATAGAGTCCCACTAGCAATTCATTTCACACGCCAATTTCAGGTTCCATACGGTATCTGCCCTTTGTCATTCTTTATCGCTATATTCTGTCAGAAGACGATGGCTGGTTTGGCGATTAGAAAATGGTCATCCCAAATGCACCTGTTTTCGCAGTATCAGACGTTCTCTACGAATGTCATCTACCTGTTAAAGTGAGTGCGTAAATATTTTATTTTACTTTGACTAATTAATTTATACAGTAAAACCTCCCTTAACCGAAACCTTTTTAACCGAAACATCGTTTAACCTAAACGGCTGAGAGTTTCAATAATTTCGTCAATAAAAAGTAAATTTTTATCGCAAAACGTAAATTCCATTAATTTCACTCACCGATTGATGCCTATGTGTGTTGGGAAATCAAAAAAACCAAGAGCTCTAAAAGATATTTGAGAAAAAGCACTTCCAGTTTTTTATAGAAGCCAAAAAAGCTCATGAATGTCGATCACTTTATTTTCAGAATGGTTCGAAAATGAATTCGCCCCAAGCGTAAAATCCTTTTTGAAATAAAAAAAACCTTCCCATCAAAGCATTGTTGCTTGTTGACTCAAAATCTATACAATAGTGATAATTGTCAGATTTTTGCCACCGAATGCCACGAGCTTAATTCAGCTGTTAGACTAGGGAGTAATAGAGACATTCGAGAGACATTATAGAGGAGCATCCTAATTTGTTATTACAGGAGACAAATGAATCCAAAAGTGTTCATGAAATCCTCAAATGTTCAACTATGAAACATGTTGTTTATCGGTGTGCTGAGTTCTGGGCCAAGATCAAATCTTCAACTTTGGAAAAATGCTGGAACTAACTTTTTGATAGGATTTTGATTGACGATCCTAAAGAAGAAAATGGTGGAGAAACGACAGAAGAAATTAAACCTTTAATAAACAATTTGCGGAAATGTGACGAAATTAACTAAGAAGAGATACGTGAGTGGTTAGCAGCCGATGACTCAGAAAGTGAATTCATCGACCAGGACATCACTGATATGGTTATTCATCCAGACAACCTGAGCGTATCAGACGACGAAGATGACGACCCAACAGGCAGCATGAGACCACCGACGAGATTTTCAATGCCTTAAGGATAAGAATTTTATATAGTAGGCCTAATTAGGTAGGGACACGACTGGGTTCTTAATTTTTGTTGTCATTGTATAAAGTTTTGTCCTTTTCAGATTGCTTTACGTTTCGTCGAACGATGAAATAAGGCAAACTCACGACATTTTGCAACTGAACAATGAAGATATATAGCTGCAAAACATCGTTGTCAAACGATAACGTAAAAGAAAATAGAAGATTTCATCTTGTTAAACTTGTTAATTTTCCTTAATTTTATTACTTTATTCTGTATTTACTTATATTCTATCTAATATTATATCTAATATTAGAAAACATTACGAAATAACCTCATAGTATTTTTTAATACCAATACTTTAACCAAGAATACTATAAAATACAATGTTATTTTTAACCGAAATTCTTGTTATTCGAAACGCCCCCCCCCCCCCAATTATTTCGGTTAACGGAGGTTTTACTGTAGTTTCTTCATTTAAAGTAATGTATTTTTCTGCGATCAAAGAATGTTATGTGTTATTCTGTCATGTACCATATTTTAGCTTTACATTTTTTTAAGAGATTAAAGCTCATATTTTATTTATTTTCATTTATTCATTTTATGAGATAATAAGAAATTATTAAATTAACTTGGATGCAATGTACCGAGGCAACAATTGCAAGAAATATGGGATTCATTTACACAAGAATTTTGCTGGGGTACTTAGAACAGGCATTGGTAGACATTTCTGTAAACCAACAGTCAATAATTGTATTGTTTCACAACTTGCTGCTTTTTCCTTATAAAGTATTTTTAAGTCATACCTTAATATTGTTCTGAAGCTATTTTCTTGTGGCATTTTAAAGTAATTACTATTTAAATGGGAATACGCCACAATTAAAGGTTAAAGTAAGTTTATATTGGAAATTGAAACGTCAATAAACTTACTTTAACCTTTAATATATACGAAATATTTCAGAATACAGCCAAGTTTACCCATGTGTTCTGAGAGTGTATTGCTTTCCATTAACTCAGCATAAACAAACTGATTAGTGATTAGTGCCACAACGCGGTTTTACATCGTTCCAAGGAGTTAATACTTCTTACATGTGCAGGTGATATTAACTCCACTAATACTCTTATTTTACTGAGTATTAAGTGTAAACGGTATTAAGGAATATAATGCAGGGTAAAATCAAAGGTAGAAGAAGCGTAGGAAGACGTAAAATCTCGTGGTTACGCAATCTCCGTGAGTGGTTTGGATGCAGTTCAATTGAACTATTCAGGCGAGTAACCAATAAAATTATAATTGCCAGAATGATTTCCAATCTCCGATAGGAGTGGAACTTGAAGAAGAAGAAGTGTAAACGATTGTTTAGCTCGGAACTACTAAGGGACTTAATAAACTTTCACAGTCTATTTTTGGAACCACATTAAATACGATTTAATATCGTATTGCATATAAAAGATGTGAAGTCTCTTATTTACAAAGTAAGATAATACAATTTTAAAAAAAAAAATGGAGTTAATACGGTTTAGCTCTGAGGTATATGACAAGATTGTCTATTGTAGTTATTTTATATAGTTCTCCTCTTAAAACGTATCTAAAGGTTTTTTTGGGCTCCATATAAGTTGTGTTCCATCTATTTAGTAAATCGTGTCCAATATTCTCTTTTTATACTACTTCTTATCTCTTTGCATTGTTGGTAGCTGTTTTTTTGTTATTGCAGAATTGTAGGTATGCTTTCCTCTTCTCGTATGCTAAATATTCGATTTCGGTGTATGGTTTGGATGTGTTTTTTGCCTTAGAATTATTTTTCTTGACTCCGTAAGTTCATATATGACTAATTTTATTTAATTCTTACGTGGTTTTGACCAGTTAATTAAAACTGTAAATAAAATTTATTATTGAAGTCTGTTGACAAACAAAAGCACTTCTCTGTAATGTAAAATTGCAACGTGACAATACTAGCGTGTACGATGTTGTCGAGTTCGACGACCCTTCAAACTGGGCGAGTTTCATTATTTATACTTACAGCGCAACATCTCGTGACGTTTTCTAAAATTTCGAAGTTTTTTGACCGCTTTACCTTTCATTATATTAATTAAACCATTTGATGTAGTTATTAAGATACTATGTTTTGATGATCAGCCAGAAATGTCTCGTGATAATTTAGTAATTTAAGTTAAAAGGCACAATATGCTTTTTTCTTTTGGAATATATTCGACTCCTAATAAAACAGCAGTTAATGTACAATAAAAATTTGCATTTTAAATACTGTAGTAGAGGTAGTAAGTAAAAATATTTTCGTATACACTTTTTCGCGAACCACTTGTCATATTTTTGTTGCATACAAATAAAGGAACTATATTTTGCTTCACGTTTTATTCCTAGATTTAAAAATTTATGTTCAATCGTTTTATCTCGTACGTACCTATGATTGCATTAACTTATTGTTGTTCAAAGTCTTCTTTATCTTTACTATCTCAAATTTTAATCGTTTATTGTGATAAGACAGTGGGGTGTCTCAGAACAATCCAATCCAATCGAATATACCTGGCCCAGTGTCACAGGCGATGATTCATTACAGGAGGCGACTTTAATTTGAAACATATCTATTGGGGTTCCAGATTAACTCCAAATAAAATTAAATAGCTCCTGAAGAACAAAACAATTAAAATGCGATATCTACTATGCCTTTTTACAGACAAAACCACCTACTGGCCAACCGACCCGAATATGAATTCGGATTATTCCTCTAATCTCCTTAATAACAAGTAAAGGAACCCTAAAAAATGGATAAATCTGTAAAACAAATTACCAATAACATTCAACAAGTCGCTTGAAATAATACACAAACTATTGCCCAAAGAACTAAAGGTAACAAATATCCAAAAGAAATAAGGAATATGACAGCCCAAAAAGAAAACTGCGACAGAACTGGCACAGATAGTATTCTGTCATAGAACCACATAGAACTAAAGACAAATCAAGCGTACTGAACCAGAATCCATAGGGGAGTATTTCGGTGAATTAACCGTCGAGAAAACGACTGATTGCTCCCTGTAGAAAGCAAATGGACCAAAAAGCCAATTGTTAGGAACAGCGATGGCACCTAGGCGCGCATTAATCAACAAAAAACTTGTATATTACTTCTAAAGAACTAAAAGCAGAAATAAAAACAACATGAACGCGGATAAGTACCTGGCTTCGACTTCATGACTGGTGAGATTTTAACACAGTTGCCAAAAAAAAACTATTAAAATATTAAACCACCTTTTCACCGCATCATTATAGATTCAAATATAATTATTATTTAACTACGAATAAGCCTAAAGATAAAAATACGTTTATTGACGTTTCAATTTCCACTTCGGAAATCGTTCTCAAAATACAAACAGTAAATAAACACATTTTGTTTTTTGTTACATAGTGAAAAATTCTATTAATTTAATTTTATCTGACTCATTTATATTGATAATTCAGACATACATTATGCATTTTAAAGTAGACGACTTTAAAATGATATTGCCAATATTGTTGAGTTGCGCTCCTGGGACGACTTTACTTATAAGATAGATTATAATTATAGTTACCAATATTGAAAGAGGAAGTTATTAATAAGAAAATACCAGTATTAGTAAGTCAGTAACATATAGAGGATACATCATTTATGTTTTTTAAATAACGAAACATATAAAATCAGAATTTTGGTGTTTATTGAAGGTAAACTAAATGCACGAACAAATACTTACCATGTCGGGATAGTATTATGAGGTTTTTTTCCTGGGTTTTCCCTTATAGTTTACTATCGAATCACTAACAGGAGAATTTTACTGTCATCATGTCATGTGTTTGTCTTTTTAAAGACGAATTACATGCTATGATTTTTTTCTGACGGATATTCTCAAGTTAAAGTTGATTTCATGTAATCGAATGAACTATCTTATAAGTAAAGTCGTCCCAGGAGCGCAACTCAACAATATTGGCAATATCATTTTAAAGTCGTCTACTTTAAAATGCATAATGTATGTCTGAATTGTCAATATAAATGAGTCAGATAAAATTAAATTAATAGAAGAATATTTTACTATGTAACAAAAAACAAAATTTGTTTATTTACTGTTTGTATTTTGAGAACGATTTCCGAAGTGGAAATTGAAACGTCAATAAACGTATTTTTATCTTTAATTGTGGCTTATTCCCAGTTAAATAGTAATTAATTTAAAATGCCACAAAAAATAGCTTTAGAACAAGATCCAAATATGTTTCGAAGTTGTGGAAAGTGGAGGAAGTGATTATGATATTGATAGGTTTTATTGCTGGCGCTTAGAGGGCGCCACAAACGTAACCTCAATCTTTTGTTGACATAAATCGAGAGTTTCATTGCGATACAACACGTCGTGTAGATAAGAGTGAATTTTTGAAATTAGCAAATCGGTCGAAAAATGGATATTAGCCGAGAACATTTTCGAGCAATAATTTTCACAATTTTCGGAGGATTATTCCAACAGCAATGTCTCGCTGAAATGGTTGCTGTGTTTGGAAATGAAGCTTCACTTCTTCTTCTTCATGTGCCATCTCCTCTAAGAAGGTTGGCAACCATCATGGCAATTTGCACTTTCGATACCGCTGCCCTAAAGAGGTCAGCAAAAGTGCAGTCAAATTAATGCGTGGGGAGCGATTCCAGTCGCTAAAAGAAGCCTTCAAAGAAGCCTTTTAAAACGACAATTTTGCAGGTGTCAACTGAAAACTGGAATAACTGTCTTACCAATTGGTTTGAACGCATGAAAAAGTGTATCGATCTTGGTGAGACATATTTTGAAAAGCAATAAAGTACTTCAAACCTGAAGAGAATATTGTTGGCAGTTGAAATGGATTATTTGAGAAGTGCTAGAAAATCAAGGCTGGAAAGAAAGAGCAACGAATCTATAAGGAATAACATGAATGCTACAGAAACGGTCATTGACAGAATAGAAAGAAGATGTTTAAAATGGTTTGGACACCTATTGAGAATGCCTGACGAACGTTGGCCCCAAAAAATTCACAGATGGAAGCACCCTTGAAGATGAAAAAGAGGTAGATCTCGAAGCTCATGGAATGAAGGAATTAGAAGAAAAGCAACTTCTGAGCAACTCAAAGTTTTATTGTACTAAACACTCTTTAAAGATAGGTAAAGGGCCAAATAGAGAAACGACCAAAAGAAAATTATATTTTGATTTGTAAATATATGATTTTTATACTTTCAAATACTATTCTTCCTATTTTTTGTTTTCGTTATTGAATGAAGGCTTAAAAACATGTAAATTGTGTGTTGTTTACTACACGTAATATTATTTCCCTCGTGTTTTTAATAAAGTTATGCATCGTTACACGTAGACAAGAGAGCAAAATATAAAGAGGAACTTTGATTTCAATATCAAAATATGTATATATTATGATTTTTGTAATTTACATTTATTAATATATATTTACATCTTCGTATTTTTTGTTTTTGTTATTGAATGAGGTTTTAAATACATTTAAATTGTATGCTGTTTACAACACGTAATATTCGCATTGGAACTCGTGACTCCAATGACTTCTACTACCAGGAATTGATTGTGATGTCTGTAAGTTTAACACGCAAATCTAGTACTGCGGTTAAAAACTACTGAACGCACTTATGTGAATGGAAATACGTTCAGTGAGGAATAAATAATAAGAGAGATATTACGTTTTTTTTGCAAATAACTGTTTGGAACAAAATCATACTATCTTCAATCATCATTATGAAAATCCGGGAAATGGAACTGCAACAATGTAACAACAAACATTTTATAATAAATTTGTTTCATTAATTATTAGCAATCTTCTTATTGTAGGTATTTCCTTATTAGCTATGTCCAATGCCAAATAGAATAGAATAGTATTGATATCTGGTTTATAGTAAAAAAACAGTCGGTGAAAATCTTTACCGTTACCCTAGAGTAATCCAGACATACCTTTTTATTTTATCTAAAAGATTGAAAATTTGGAAATGTTGATATACAGAATAATGTTAAGAATTCCGTGTACTAACAGAACGAATACATATAAAACCAAATGAATAGACACAAGTTATTAATACCATAAAGAAGAAAAAATTGTAATATTTCTGCTCTTACAAGAAATTAGAATTATTGCAAGTTATAATCAAAGTTGTACGAAATCTAAACAGCAGTTTTAAAAATAAAAAATAACAAATCCCCTGGCGATGACGGAGTAGTGATCGAAGCGATCAAACTAGGTGAAAATAAAATTATCCAGGCTTTGGCCAAGCTTTTCACCGAATATATCTACCAAGGAAAAACTACTTCTCAATGGAATAATGCAGTCATAACTAAGCAAGGAGATATGACAGATTTAAAAAACTACCGTCCTATCAGTTTGCTTTCACACATATATAAACTTTTTACAAAAATTACCAAAAAAAGACTGGACGCTAAATTAGACTTCTATCAGCTTAGAGACCAAGCGGCATTTAGATCGGCTTACAGCACTAACGAAAATGAGCTATCACTGATATGACGCGCAGTGGTTCGAATAGTGTTCCAACTTAATGAGGAGAATGTATCCATTCATAGACAATCTAGAATAGACAGAAAGCGATTTATAACTGCTCGTGATAATCTTTCTGGTGTCAACAATATTAAGAAAACGTGATCTTAGATTAGATTATGTGAGGTCCTTCGAGGTATGCACTTCGACCTATAGAGATCTTTTGTGCATACTTTAATCTAGTTAAACTCTAGAATGCCAATACTTCTGATGAAGTTGATTAGCTTCCTAGGTGACTTGTTTCCTATGTCAGAGGACGCCAGACTGACCTCTCCTAGGAATTTTAGTCGTTTGCAGAACAGTGCTACGCAGTTGCATAGTATATGTTCCGCGGTTTCTTTTTCATTGTGACAGAAACGACAGTTCTCACTATCTGATTTGCCCATCTTCTCGAGATGATATCTCGGAGGGCAGTGATCAGTGAGAAGGCCAGTGACCATTTTGATACCTTTCTTACTCATTTCGAGAAGGCGGTTTGTTGCAGTAGGCGACACTTTTATGAGCCTTTTTGCTTGCCTTTGTCCTGGTATGTTAGACCAATATGATCTTAGTTGATTGAGTTCCCAGGTACGGAGTTCCTCTCTGATGTGGCTTTTCGATAGTCCACAGAAGGGTTCCGGACCCTGGAATGGGGTATTAGCTCCTCCTTTTGCGAGGCTGTCAGCTTCCTCATTTCCTGCAATTCCCTTGTGACCTGGCATCCACATCACAGTTACATTGTTGCGTTCCGCCAGCTTCTTGAGAGATTGTTTACAGTCCCAAACCAACTTTGACTCACATGTAAATGACTTTAGAGCCTTTAAGGCGGCTTGGTTGTCTGATAAAATAAAGACTTTTGCCCTACGGGTGTTTCGGTTGAGACATTCTTGGGCACTTATGTCTATAGCATGTATTTCTATCTGGAAAATAGTTGAAGCGTTTCCAAGAGATTTAGATTGCCTGAAATTGGGCCCAGTAACTCCCATTCCTGCCCTTTCATTTATCTTAGATCCATCCGTATACCATACGAGTGAACCTTCTTCCACTTTTGGTTCACTTCTTCTGTTGTTCCCTGGTTCGATATTATGGTTCCTAAATACTTGAATTTATCTGTTCCATTTACTTGTCTTCCCTCGTCTATCTCTAGGTATCTCATATCCTTGTTTTCTGTTGTTAAGTATTCGGTTTTCTCTAAGTTTATTTCCATTCCGTTGTTTTTATATTCTTCTTCTAGTTTTCTGAGCATAAAGCTGAGATCTTCTTCATCTTGTGCAATGACTACTTGATCGTCGGCAAAACTTAAGGTGTATAGGTATTCGTCTCTTACTGGTATGCCCATTCCTTCGCACTTTCTCCTTCATGGTTTGAGTGTCTTTTCCAAGAATATTTTAAACAGAGTAGGGGACGTAGCACAGCCTTGTAGAAGTCCTTTTGTCGTCTTAAATGGATTGTAGGCTTTATTTCCACATTTAATAGCTACTTTGTTTTCTTTGTACAGGGTTTTAACTGCTTTTATTAGTGTTTGTCGGATTCCGAGATCATTCATTGCTTCCCATAATTTGACTCTAGGTATTGAGTCCTATGCTTTCTTTAGATCAACAAACGCCAGATGGACCGGTCTACCTTTTGCCATTTTCTTCTCTATCAGTTGTTCTAATGTGTACGTATGATCTAGGCATGATTTTCCTACTGTGAATCCTGCTTGGTCTTCTCCAATTTTTCCTATTATTTCAGTTTCTAGTTTTTCCTTGATAATTTTCCCGTAAAGTCTACCTACCGACGATATTATACTAATTCCTCTGTAGTTTTCACATTTTTTCCTGTTTCCTTTCTTATGTATGGATGTGATGTATGCTTGTGTCCATTCCGCAGGTATTTCCTCTATTCTGTCATTAAAGAATGACATAACCCAAAATTAAAACACAATGCAGAAGTTTGTATTCGGAGCATGCCCGACGCCGACGTGTAGAAGCTGTAATTGCAGCAAAGGGTGGCATCACTAAATATTGAAATTAGTGATTTCATCTAACATTTTTTTTGCAAAAAAAATAAATGGTTTTACTAAACAGAAATCATTTGGTGACCTTAATACTACACTCTTTTATACAAAAAATAGATGCAAGCCTTAAAGCCAACAACTTGCTAAAAAAATCAGTTAAACTAAAAAAATTAAGAAATCATCTTACTATCTCTAATAATTTGGCCACCCATTGTATGTACTCGATCTCCCCCATAGAACCCGCTAATTTACCACCCGTACTAAAAAATTTTTCTCACCGATATTTTTTACACTTATTCATGCACACGTAATGCTGATGAGCATTCATCCGATAAAGAAATTATATACGTATAAAAACACTATTTATTATAATATTGAATAGTGAAGTAAAAAATGTGATGTAAAATGTGAATAGTGAAGCAAAAATAAAAAGAAAGAACGTTCATTTATTAAAATACTTTTTGTTTTATTTTTTCGTTCCTAGTAATTACTGTAATATTGTGTGTAATAAACAAAAAATACAAAACACTGAATGACTACCTCTATTTTTTACTGCATTAATTTGCAAAACACTTGTTATTTCTAAATTCAGTTGGGAGATAATACATTTTTACAATTAATAAGGTCAGATACGTCTGTAAATTTTCTCGTACTTCTATAACCTATCATAACATATCTATAATAAAGATATTAAACGCTTATTATAATCATCTGAACTGACGCAAATATAAAATTTTGTTTCATTTATAAAAAAAAACCCCGACTATTTACAACTTGAAGTACACAGTGTAGATTGATTCTCTACTTCGCAAATTAAGTGGATTTGGTATTAACTGTTATATTCTCTGTTGCAATAGTAAACATATTTATAGACATTTAATTTAAACAGGTTTACTATACCATGTACAATAAATAAATCGACTACATATCAATTTTTATTCAGGTACTTATGTAATGATGCTTGAAGGGATTAATACGGATTTCATACACTTAAAGCGCTACATAGAAGATGTTGATCGCCGCCAGAGATTAAATTCAATTCAAAATGTTCAACTAGTAAATAAAAACATTACCGTTACAACAAAAATTCGGTTTAGCTTACGTCGATTAGTAGATTAGTCAAAATTACGTAGTAGGTATGTTTCGATTTGTTTGTCAGAACTGCGCTATTTATTTAAAAACGTATTTACAAAGTATTGTTGTGTTAACTTTAAACTTTGAACATTGTTTACATTTATTAGACACATAAATTATTAATGATTTTAAATTATAGAAGCAAACTGAGTAGTAAAAATAGTTTTTTTCTATATACAATGAAAAATCCTTTAAACAGAACAATCACATTAAACAAATGTACTGCTGAGGCTGTGCAGGATTTAACTTGTTGATATTATTTAATTGCATTCTGACAAACTGAATGATAAAACATAAACCAAAAGGCTGAATCCTGCCATCATTTACAATCATGCTATACTGGTTTACCGAAATGCCATCAGGAAAAGCAAATTGGGTTCCTTTGATGCAGATTTTTGGTGCCAAATCAAAGTGACAATCTTATTTCACATGTAAGGCAATTAATAGAGAATGAAAATCCAAACAGCGACGACGTGGTCGATTTTGGGACGATAACTTCCATCATGAAGATACGCTTTCCGCGACACCATTAAAACGTTGATCATAAAAATATAATCGTTGCAGGCGGGCCATTCACTGTCAGATACACCTGAGAGGTACGCCATAACGATTACACATGTCAGGTATGAGGAGCAAAAACACACTCTTCATGTATACCTGTCAAGTTTGTCAGTTCACCATGGATTCTACAGAGGATGTATGATCGATGCATCTGCTCTTTCTCTCATTTCTCAAATTTATCCATATCAATCACCTTAATGAATTAAGACATGAACCATCCGAATTATAACAATTTTATGCTCATGAACGAATCAATGTACAACGAGTTACTATCATCAATCACTTGTATCTCCCTTGATTAAGAAGAAAGATACACAAATCGGGAAAATATGGAAGAGCGTGTAAAATAGTCAGTGCAAACAGCTTCAAGCGGTCATCGTTGGGCGATCTGCAGTTTCAATACAAAATTGTAAATTGTAATACACGGGTAAAATGCAGTTGCCAGTTTGCGTGCGGTAGAGTTTCGCCGTGCTGCCGGCAGTAAAGAGCTGTTCAACATGTCCTCTGGTCCTCTCACTCTCACGGATTCAACATTGTACCACACTACAGAATAATACCGGCTTTCAAGAAAAATGCTAAATATAGCTGATTTGGACGACGACTATAAATGAAATTAAATCACAGGAAAAGATGCAATTATCAATGTGAAATATACAGCGATAGAATTGTTAAAAATTGAGCTGAGGATACAAAGTAAGAAATATTCCATTCTGCTCTCTAGATTGCAATATAACGTGCACCCACGTTCTACGAGGTTTTTTACGCCTTCGTTTACGTAATAACAAAATGAGAAGTAGTCTCCCTTCGTCCTAATCCATGTTGCAACTGATTAAATAGAACTAATAGGAGCGATCGTGTTGCTGTCGCACTCGACTTGTCGGGTTGCAGTCGAGTCCAACCGCAACACGACCGCTCTCGTGCTGTTTGTTTTGACTGCTCTAAGCAGCCTGTCTACGGAGGCCCTTACATAAGCGCATTATATAGAATCATCGAAAAAATCCTAATTGGACTAGACTGTAAATAAATTATCTAGGCTAGGAACATTTTTTAAAGCCTTTTTTAAACATTTTTATTTTGTCTAGCATATTATAACAAATTTATGGTCTTTACCAGGCAATTACCAAATCTATGTCTTATTTATTTGATATCTCTCAATGCGTTATAAAACTTGTTACTCGTGATAGAGCCTTCAAGAAAAAATCTAATTGGAGTATGTTAAATGTCTCGGGTTGGCATTCCATAGAATGGCATAATTATAAAGAAACAGATTCATAATTACATTTTAACCTTCAAATTGGAACTAGAGGTTTGGATCAAATTGTTGAATAATTTTATTGACAAATGTTTTAAGTAAACAGCGCGTAAAAGTATTCAATTCTTCAATGAATAACTAATTTTCATGAATAAACATTCTGAATTACTGTTTAAGAGCATGGATTTTCTTGTTTCAACAAATTGGATATAAAAAAATGGACGTGGACGACCATTTAAATTTGCCTCTTAAAGTATTGAAATCGTTCAGTGTGTGTAGTATGTAAATACGTGTTCTGACGTGTCAAGTTTAGTTGAGCGATTTTACTTGATCAACAAAAGTTTGCTTCAGTTAAACTTTCGACTTGTTTCCAAACGTGTGCATTAGAAGTAAACAGGCGTCTCTTGCCGACTGCATAGTACTGTGCAACTTGTGACATAATTATTGAAATAAGTTATTGTTATGAAATAACAATAATAAAGTAATTTAAATGAATTAGTCTGAAGTGGTCCGAAAGTGTGATGATGACTTTTTTGGACCTATCTCAAAAGCATGATTGTTTTTAACCTCCAAATAGATAAAAATAAAGACTCACAACAGAATACTTTTGAGTTCTATTGCCAATTAAATGTAAGTTTATGATATAAATAGTGTAGATGGCATGGGAAAAACAAACTCAAGACTGGTGAAACAACAGTAAAAAAAGAGAATTCAGTGATTTGCAGGAGGATTTTCCCTAGACATTCGTTGATACAAGTATTTAGCAACTGCTTTTGATAAATTTGATGATAACAGTATGTAATAAACAAAATATGAAAAAAATTAAACGTCATTTTTTTACTTATAAACAACCTTAGATGGCTATTTGATTTTAAAGACTAAGGATGAAGACCGCTAAATTATATTGAAAAATGACACAATTTTATTGAAAAAGAACATAAAATAATGTTATTTAATTAATACAAAAATAGCTTCAAAAGTTGATTTTTTGAAAAGTATTAACAACTTTTCTAAAAATGCACAAAAAACTTTAATTTTGACTGAAAATAAGGACGATATCACAAATATTCAGCTTTTAAAATTTCAAGAAGTTTCATTTAAGAGTTAATGCAAATTTAAAACTGTTTATTCCAGAAAGCATTTTTCTAAAGGATTCCCCAAACCGACGCGAAACTTTGGCAGCGGAATCGCGGCGAATCGTAAGGCACGGCGACTTAATGCATGTGCTTAGACAAGTTCGGACGGAAACCGGAACGGTCGCGGCAGAACAGCGTTGACGTTTCATGAAACGCTGCATGCACGGTTTTTTCCGCTGCAGTTATAGCAAGTTATAGTTTCGCGTGAATTATTAAAATGGCTGTTACAGAAAAACTAATTGAAATTGTGAAACAATATCCTATAATTTATGATTTAAGTGACGAAGATTATAAAAATATAAGAAACAAGGATAAAGTCTGCGATAATATAGGGTCATTTCTAGGAGAAAATGGTAAGTTTTCATTATATATTATATATAATGAATTTAATAGTGCTCCGCCTGCGAATGTTCCGCAACGGTTTCGCGTCGCAAAAGTTTCGCGTCGGTGTGGGGAATCCTTAACGTAACTATGCGTAAACTATTAAGGATTCCCCACACCGACGCGAAACTTTTGCGACGCGAAACCGTTGCGGAACATTCGCAGGCGGAGCACTATTAAATTCATTATATATAATATATAATGAAAACTTACCATTTTCTCCTAGAAATGACCCTATATTATCCCAGACTTTATCCTTTTTTCTTATATTTGTATAATCTTCGTCACTTAAATCATAAATTATAGGATATTGTTTCACAAATTCAATTAGTTTTTCTGTAACAGCCATTTTAATAATTCACGCGAAACTATAACTTGCTATAACTGCAGCGGAAAAAACCGTGCATGCAGCGTTTCTAGAAAAGTCAACGCTGTTCTGCCGCGACCGTTCCGGTTTCCGTCCGAACTTGTCTGAACACATGCATTAAGTCGGCGTGCCTTACGATTCACCGCGATTCCGCTGCGAAAGTTTCGCGTCGGTTTGGGGAATCCTTTAGGCCTAGATAAATTCTGAAAGCAGCGAATTGAAGAAAAATCTGTATTTTATTCAAATTAAATCATTTAATTAATAAAAAATTTATGTTGAAATATTATACTATACGTTTTCAAAAGTACCGTGATTTTAAGATTATAAACAATTAAAATAATTCCAACGCAATGTATGTGTAGGAAGTTATTTTTTTGTATTCGTTATTTTGCCGTTTTTACACGAATTTCAAAAAAAATCCTAGTATCTTACTACCCTTAAAAGCCGAGTAAGCCTTTTTTCAAAAATTCATTGTGATTTTTTTTTATAATCAATAAGCAAATCAAACAGAACCATTTAAAGGATTAAAAAATCAAGTTTAGACATAAAAAATTAAAAACGGTTCCTTTCAAAATGAGTCCTTGATGCGCCAAGATTAAAGGTTTAAAGGCGAAGCGATTTTACAATTTCAAAAACTAAATTTATAAATTCAAATTTATAAAAGTCGCAATATATCCGGTTCTAATCAATAAAAATTAATGTTTTTAATGAAAAATTTTGTACTGTTGCTTTTAGGATTTAAATCCCGTAAGAATTAAAATCTCCTTGATGAGTCATCTGCTTTATATATTTCTTAGTCATCCACAACCGAATCTATCAAAAGTTAGATATCGATATTAACGATACACAGATGGGATTCAGAAAAGGATTAACTTGGGAATCCTCATCAATGAAACAGGTGACCAAAATCACGAGGTAAAAAGACGTATTTAAATTGCCAGGTCTACCTTTATAAAAATGGAAAAATTATTTTGTAATCGTGATATTAGTAGGTATTCATCTACGAACTAAAATGTTAAAATGCTACGTATTCAGTACTTTGGTTTACGGTGTTGAAGCATGGACTCTTAAACAGAGGAATGTTAAACATCTTGAAAGCTTTGAGGTATGGTGTTACCGCTGTATAATACTAAAAATAAGTTAGGTGGATAAAATTACAAATGAAGAGGTAATACGCAGAATAAATAACGATCCAGAAGTTATACTGAATATAAAAAAGAGAAAACTTGAATACTTAGACCACCTGATGAGGGGACAAAAGTACACATTCCTAAAAAATATAATGCAAGGAAAAATCCAAGGACGCAGAAATCCAGGCCGTAGAAGAATGTCCTGGATGAGAAATTTAAGAGAGTGGTTTGGCTGTACCACTTAACGAATTATTCAAAACAGCAGTAAATAAAATTAGAATCGCCCTAATGATATCCAATCTCCGATAGGAGAGGCACTCAAGGAAGGATTAAAAGTAAATCTCCCCTAGCTAAATATCTCAAAGTTACTTGTAACTTTAATATTTGAGAACCTGCTAGTAAAATCACTATATCTTGTTTTTTAAAACAATTCTGAACTAAAATTTAAAATTTTTCTTATGCATTCTGAAGTTCTATATCCTTTATCGTCTAATTCTAGCTCCATAACAATACTTCCAATATATTTCTTCTTAAAATCCAGTGACTCACACTTTTTTTGATATTACTCATTTATTTTAGTTCATCTATTAACAAAACTGCGACACTCTGTACATATTCACGCACGTATTAGACTGAAGAAATATATTAGACGTCATTTTTAAACTGAAATTATAATTGATCAGTTTCTATAGAAATGTATAAACTAAAATTTATTTAAATCTTAATAATCAACATTTGTTTATCAAATAAAATTGATGAACTAAACTTCACACATGAAAACGCGCCTTTACTGATGAAATTCCAAAAACATGCATTTCAACAGTGAACCACCAAACAATTTTGTCTTAGACAGGCCATTCACGTTCCGACTTGTGGTCCCACTTAGTAGGACTACTAGTTGGATGTTCGTCTCCACTCACGCTCCGACTTTCTATCCAACTAGCGGTCCAACTTCGCTTGGCCAAAAAATGTATCGAATAAACACTACGCAAAATATAATAATATGATATGTATGTTTAAAAATTAGGTTTCGTTTCTCTAGTTATTTGTCTAGGGCTGAACTAATTAATTTTTTCAACTCTTGATTTTTATGACTTTTTAAGATGTAGGAAAAAATTATAGTTTTTAAAGATTTGTATAGGTATAAAATCTATATTTTATTTGTTTTAAACTGGAGCTGGGATTTATTTTGTTGTGTGTGTGTCGTATATTTTTAATAGGAATAATTTTTCATGCAATTAAAAGTTATTTTCTATTATTTTTTTGCGAACTAGGGATCTTTTGCTACAACTATGATTTAATTTTCATTGTTTGTTGATAATTCTTCCGTAGCCAATCTGCAGTATCGGAAATTTACCTGCCTAGGAATGTCCGAAATAAATCTACAGAAAGGAAAATGATTTGCCCTAACAAAAAGGTAATTTTCGTGCAATTGAAAGTTTATTTTCTATTAAATATTCGCGAACTAAAGATCTTTGCGTAAAGTATTTCATAGAAATCTCATACGTAACAGGTGCCGAAAGTCAACTGACTGAGGAAATTTTCGATCCAACCTGTGATCCGACTTCCAACTTCACCATTCACGCTCCGACTTGGTCGCCAGTCGGAAGTCGGATCTTCAAGTCGTCCCACTAGTCGTACCACTAGTTGTCCCACTAATCCAACTAGCCCACTCACGGTCCGATTTCAGATCCAACTGCAGAAGTTGGACCACTAGTCGTACCACAAGTCGGAACGTGAATGGCCTGCATTATATAACACGCCAACTGATTCTAAAAACAGTCTTACACCGTCATACATACAAACCGAAATGTTTTCATAAGTTTTTTTCAGTGAATTATCAAAGACGAGTGAAATTTTGTCAATATGTAGTTCCAAAATTATTTAAAAATATTGAGTAGTTGTCCAACATGCTATAAGAAGTTCTTGTGTACCAACTGCTGTATTGACTGCCAATCAAAAGAATGAACATTCTGTCCAAAATTGGTATAGTTTTGAAGAAGATAATTACGCGTTTATTTCTGTCACAAACTCTGTGTAATATTTATTGACACAGCCATTACATATCATTATTTCTTCAAAAAAAATACTTAAATGTTTGTATTTAATGTTTTTAGTATTAAATATTGTGAATTTCACCAAAATATAGTTTCAGTTTTTGACAAAAATCTTCAAATTTATAGCCAGTAGCCAAAGTGTTAAGCCATAATGTAAACTTGCCGTATAAACTTTTTGGACTATTCTCTACAAATCTTCAAAATTCTCTGCCATTAAAACGGTGTCATCTGCATAACCTGTCTGTAATTATTTATCTTTTTAGCGTTATTTCTTCCTCTTTTAAAAGGAGGAAATGCGCTTGCCAAGTTCTTCTGGTCTCCAATCAAATCTTGTGTTCACTCTGAGATGTAGGTGCATAGACTTCTACTACATTCATTTTAACTGTTGGGGTACGAATTTGTAACATTATTACTCTTTCTGATCGAGGAATAAAGTAGAAGAATACTAGCGCATACAATTGTATATTAGGCATTTAGCATTACCGGCCATCTGCCTCACTAATTCTGAGAATATCGATTTTCAGGTTGGCCATTTTTTTTTCACTAAAATTATGTAAGTAATTACCAGCTTGAAATTGACTTTCCTCTTCTTAGGGAAGGGGATTCTTAGCACCTCTGACTATCAAAAGTCTGCCGGAGACTGAGGGTCTTATGATGTATTTCGATTGTCATGAGACTATACCAGGGAAGAGTAATGGAGTAGTTTCCCGTTGCTTTCTCCATCGTAGTCTAAAAACGATTAAAATATCTAGTATTTAATAATAAACTGATCCAGGATCATTTCCCTTATGCTCTATCTTGGTACTGATGTTGCTGCAGTCCGAGATCAGAGTAGGATATGGGAAGGGAAACTTTGGTAATTAGATGGGAGAATGCGTATAGAATATAATTTCTCGGGTACCAGCAGATTGGGAGATAATTAGGGCTCACGTGGGCATGGTCGCATCCCTTAAGTAGATCTATCTTCTAACGAGAAAGTAAGGAAGTATCTACCCGCTAATTAATATCATTTAATTTAATTTAAAAATTAATAACTATAACTTATTAATAATTAAAATCTAATATTAAGTGAAGTACTATGTTAAAGGTAAAGTGAAACTTTTTCTTATACAGTAAAGCAAATTTTGTATCGAAAAGGGTTAAAACGAAATAAAAAAAAAGGAAATACTAGAAGAAATTCTAATAGCAGAAGACATAAAGAAGCTCAAAAATATGACAAAAAACAGGTAAGAAAATATAAATATTTTAATATAATCATCAAGTCTTTATGGAATAAATTTTTGTTGGAGTTGTTTAACACAGCTTATAAGTGGATCTTAACAATGCCGAGAATTCGTTTTTTTTATATCAAAATATTTTAAATTTGATGTATATAAAAAACGTTTTCCGAACTATTACAATGTAATCAGGAACCTTTACAAGGAAGTAAAGGCGATTTCTTTTCAAAGATAACACAGGTCTATAGGAAGTATGTCCTAAATATTTTTTAATAAAAATTGTAAACTACACACTTGATTGATTAGCTAACGTTGATAATTGAATATCAAACATAAATTATTGAATATTTCAATATTTGCAGTAATTGTAGGTTGAAAACTGTTTAATCTTCTTTCTCCTTTATGCATATATGTATAACTTTTTGAATAGAAACAATATTTCCAAATAAAATATTAAAATTTTTTAAGTCTTTTATCTTCTACTAGAACTAATTCTTAATGTGTGTGTTTCCAATGCAAAAAGAATTCAAAAAATGATGTGATCATAGATATACTGTCTTTACAGAAGAATATAGTTTTAAATTTGTGATAGGTTCAGTACCGCGTGTCTTCCACCAATGCGAATAACTTCAGGATACTTCCTTAGTATAATCCTTTGAAGATGTCCCTTAAGTATATTTTTAATGCTTCTTCTAGGTCTTCGGGAAGTTTGATGTGCATATGGTATCTCCCGTGTACGTCTTCACAAATTCGAGACAGTGATTGAATATTTCGAGTAGTTTTACATTATCTAGTAACAGTATGAAATTTCTAAATCTTAAACTGCCCACAGATTTTGTACGTACCGATCGTATGATAAGTTGCACGATAAATCGTAAAGACAGATCGTAGAATGTTTTGCCCACAGACGTGAAAAACTAGTTCAGATTAAATTGTTTATCGTGGTCCCAATAATTCGAAAAAGGTAACAGCTGCTGTAGAAGTCGCTTTATTTTCGGATGATATCAATATCAACAACAAGATGAAAAAAAAAAGAAACTGTAGTGTAAGAAATGGTTACTGCAAAGACATACTTATTCACGTATGAATTTACGAAGTTCAAGAGTTACCTATGAATGGACGAGGATTCATTCAAAAATCTGTTAAAATTAGCACCAACAATTACGAAACAAAGTACAGTTGTGAGGGATGCAATTAGTGTGGAAGAAAGTAACTGCTGTGTTAAGATATTTGACAACTGGAAATATATGACAACATTTGAGAACATAATATTTATTTTTACACAATACAACATTCAAATAATATTTTGTCAAATTAAAATTTGTACTTTTTTTTTGAAAATCATATTTATACAAAAAGAATTAAACAAAAAAAATTCCATGGCAAATTAAATAAATTGTCATGCATCAAACACATTTGGCTTGTAATTATTAATATGATTTCTGATATTATCTATTATATCACTGTATTACTAGTCATTGCGATGAAATCGAGCGATTATTTTAGATGTACATATTGTAATCCAAGACTTATTATAATATTCGATTATTTACCGGAACCTTCTCAAAAAATTACTTGGCTATAAAAAGGACCGATTTTAAGGGTACTTTATTAGAAATTATTTATGAAGATGCATTGTTAGAATAAGGTTGTAAATAAATATCAGTAAATATCAATGGGACCGTGAGTTTTAATTCCCGTTACATATTATGGTGTCGGAAGTGGCATAATTTGTTTAAATAATTTATAGATAAAAAAATAAATTGGTGTCAGAAATTTAAATAATAAAGACATTGAACTTTTAAAAGTAAATTCGGGAGTGCGTTAACTGTTCGGACATCCATGAAGACAATGAAAAAAAGACTTTTGGACAAAAAAAATCGCGTGTAGTTCGGTTAACGATGCAGCTAAAATATCTCAGATTAAAACAGTTACGGAAACAGCTACAAGAATATTCATTAATGAAAAGCTGTAGGGGAAGTTTAAAACAAAACAACCTTAGACAGAATTCAAAAAACGTTTAGAAGGACGAACTAAAAATTTATAGAAGTTTAGAGAATTATTAAAGAAACTTTGAAAAGTTCGATAAGGTATACAAAAATTTAGATACTCTAGAACAGAAAATTAAACAATTAGAAATCAAAATAAATCAAGTTGAATAGTGAAAAAAAAATGCCCTGCGAACTGCCACCGTTTTATGGAAAATATTCTTATCAATTTATCTTAAAAAATTTGAATCTATTGCAAGGGCCAACCAATGAAAAGTAGAAGAAAAGTCTATTTCCTCGACTAAAATTTTACGAGATAATGCCGCTGACGATCAATTCATAAGGGACAGGAAAACTATTACTAGAGATTCTGATCTACAGCAAGTATAGAATCCTACAGCGAAGTAGAATCCAGCGTGCAAGAGAGAACTTGCAAGAATTTTAAGAAGGCTTAGAAGAAATAGCAGTAGATATGTTCGTTAATGAGAGAAAGTTATCTCCAGAATATTGATTTCGAACACTAATTGCTAATCAAACTTCGTGAAGCCATCGAGTTCGAACAATTGAATAAAGAGACGAACAGAAGGAGGAATATCTGGAAGAAGTTTTCAGGAAAATAATTCGTAATAGAAAAACGGAAACAAATTTTGCACCTATAAAAACAAACATACAGCTTATGTAGTTACTGTTAACATAACAATATTAAAGATAGTTAGCCCTTGTCTCAAATAGACAATATATTGGATATTCTCTCTGGATCCCATTGGTTATTTACACTAGATCTAAAAAGTTCACAGTCAAGTAGTAAATGCGCTATCTGATTGATAGAAAATAGCATTCTCGATAGGATCCAGTGTTTGGCAATTTACAGTTATGCCTTTTGACAGAAGATCATTTGACAAGCATTCCAAAGATCACATACAAATTGGGTCCAAAAAAATGTCAGATAAAAACTGTATTCTCAATAGAATCAGTCCTTACTTCCTGTTATAATATTCTTTTAGTAGATCTACCTGGATTACTACAGGATTAGTTTTTTAAGTTAGTTAAACGACCACCCACAATTTAATAACAATTTTACTCTATTAAAGTATATGTTATTTTTATTATTTAACAGAACATTTTCAGTTAACACTTTTAAAGATTTGATTTTTATATTAGTAGATAAATTTGTCTAATTATTCTAAATTTAAATAAAGAAATAGTTCTTAATTCATTTCTCTTTAATTATTCTCATTTATGTTAATATCATTACTAAACTGACTAAATATTGAAATAGCAAAAATGTATTGTTAATAGTTATATTTGTACAATACTTTAAACACAAAGTTATAAATAGTAACATGCTTATTATTGTTTGGCAATTCATTTATAGCATTTATAAGGATAACAAAGGTTAGCAATTAAACATATAATGATATACAAGTAATTAATGATAAAATGTATCAACCTTCATGTTTAATCAAATTGAGGAAAGGTAGAATATACCTTTATACACTATAAACATGTTAGTGGATGCAGAAATGTAATTAATAATTTTATTATTTTATCATATACACTAAACAACAGAATAAATTGACATCTATTGACTTAAAACACCAGAATAATAATGATAATATTGTAGACTGTGTAACGTAAGTTTATTTCTCAGTCAGGTCAAGAAAATGTTGGAACTATGTCTGTTTCTAAAATTATTGGAAAGTGGGTGGCAGTATATTAGTAAAGTACGAAAATTACCTATATGTTAAATGTTGAATTTTATTTTCCTAAGAAATTGAATTATCAATCCATACACTTATATTTCAAATAAGCTAACTCAAAAGGGATACATTTGCTGGAAGTAAAATGTTTAGATTGTACATTTTTACATCTCTATAGTTTGAAACATCCTATACTGAGGTGTTAGTACAAAAAAAAATTATATAGTATCCTATCTTAAAAAGACAAGAAGGGAAACAAACATGGTTTACTTTTATTCTTAAACTTTGATAATACTAATGAAATAAATCTAGAAACAAGAAAAAGATACCTAAAATAAAAGATAAGACTATGAAACTCTACGAAAAGCTACTGAATTGGTATATACACTTATTGAATAAATCCAGATATAATATATGCAAAGGAAATACAACTGGGAACTCCAATAAATACATTTAGTATAAAACACACACAAATGCCTTCAAAGATGATCCAAATTTATGTTAAGGAATAAAAAAGTCATAAGGAAAAAATAAGAAAAATAATTAGCAATGTGAATTTTTACACTAACATATTTTCTATTTAATAAATTGCAATATTATAAAAAATATTAGTAATTTAAACAAATTTTGTTTTTTTGTTAAAAATATATCATGTTTACTATAAAATATCATTCTGAACTGTGAAATACTATTTGTAATAAACACACTTATAATAATTTATGTAAATAAACATCTTATCTATATTTAACCATGTGATTTTAAAGTTAACAATATTACTCATGTTATTGAAACTGACTAAAATAATGAGCCAATTAAATATAAATTACCTAAAAACTGTTGTTTCAAGCACATGATTATTCATTCAATTTAAAAAATCAGACTCATTATACATGGAAAAGAAAATTACTTCTAGCAAATCATGTTTTGAAAGTTAAATCCTAAATATAGATCATTGCAATTATGACAATATTCAATATAGAGGAGCATGATTAAAGATTGTGTTTTAAACTTGTTCAAACCTGTTCAAACAAGTCAGACAGCACATACCTTCTTTCAGTATTAACATTAGAAAGACCAGAAAAAAGAAAATATTGTGAAATGTAGTTAAACAATTTATTTTAGGAGAAAACTATTATTAAAAATTTCTCAAAAGTTTGAGGTGGTATTTATCTTCATCAGTTAGGTACTAGTCTATGTGATGAATATTTGCTTGAGCGAGCATAATCATATACATTTATAATTTTTAATGAGTGTACATAAATGATGGTAAATAGTGTGTGCTTGTTATTTTTCTAAACTTCTAAAATATTAGTGACATAAAACACATATTAAAATGTGGCTTCTTAAAATCTATATGTGATTTCTTTAAGAATCAATTATATAAGAAATATAACAGAACATAGAAAAATGAAATGAAAAATGGTATATTTAAATCAGACTTGGTTGGATACTTATAACACAGTGAAAAAAAGATGGACAAATAATAACTTATCATCAGTTCTTCTCAAACATCTAGAAGAAATGGAACTAATATGTCTAGACTCTTAACAATGGCAAGTGTGATCTTGCCGAAACATCAGAACCATTACAAAACAATTATGCCAACTATGGCAAATACATATTTAATAAATATTTTCAAAAAATATCCTAAACTAAAAAAATATATGAAAAGACTAATCAATAATAAATACAGATAATCAGTTTTTGACGATCACATATAATGTTTTCAAAGTATTTTAATGTAATTATAAATGATAATAATCTCAAAAAGATACATTAATCTACTATTTTGAATATTTACTTTAAAAAACTTCCATTTATTGATAGTAGTACAGAAAATAAAGGAAGTTTCCCAGGAAAAATGATGATATATTTTTTGCCCACAGAATTATTGTTTTAAAACTTGGCACAGTATGTTTGACCTAAGACAAAAGGAATGTTTCACTGCTTTGGGGATTAACATGCTAATATTATTAATCTATGTTCAGGTAATAAAACTGTATATAAATGGAAAATGGAATTTTATTTATCTCTTAACCACAAATAGTTTTAAGTTATTATTAAATTAATAATCCTTTTATCTTGAGTCTTGAAGATAGAATATGTTATATCAAATTTTAATTTTTGAACGTAAAAGGTGATAATAATAATAACTATAATGAATAATTTCCAGAAGAAACTATGATATGTGTAATATGATAAAATGGATAACATAACTAAAAACAAGCTTAACAAGTCAACTGCAAAGTTAACTGTCAAATACATTAGATAGTGAATCGCAGATAAACCTGAAAAAATATTTTTATAACTAAAACTGAATTAAAATTCAGAAATCAAGTTGATTCTCTGATAACTCAGCAGTATTTAAGTTAATGACATTCTGTACACAGACAAAAAAATGACTTGCAAAAATACTGTCTACCGATTTTGATATTATAAAGTAGCATGGTTTTAATATGAGAAAAGACAGATACATTTCATGTGAAAGTAGGATTACATCACGGCTTCCCTTAGTTCTTATATTATCTTATTAGTATTGGATCAGAAAATAGCAAAATTAAAGAGTATCATTCTCTAGAACTTAATGTATGCTGATGATACCTTATTACTAATAAAAAGGAAACAGAGCAAAGATTGGAACGATGACCATAGAGTCTTTCAAAATGAGAAGAGGAGCCAAAAACCTAGTAGAGCATAAAAAAGGACATAGGGTATCTAAAATGTTATTTAAATATGGAATTATTACAACAAATAAAATGATAACTTTGGATGGTACAGGACCTACAGTAAGAGGTTTACGTATATATGATCAATATTATAGAATGATGAGGAAATCAATGGAGGTGCATGCAGATAAGTTAAAGAGCAGTACAGATAAATCAAATGTTGTGCTCTGTGATGAAAAGATTTCAATGAAATTCCAAATTCTGTAAAACTGCATGCAGATGGAAAGAAGCCCTGATAGGCAAAGCTTAGCCAAGACATATCTGTGATAGGGAATAATGTTGGTATAACAGAAGACAGAAGCTTGTAGAATAGATTTAATAAGGAATGCTGATCACTGATCACAATAGTATTAAAGGCAAACAGAATTATGATGATGAAAATTGCATGGTTTAATAGGTTGTTTGGTGTTTATTTGTTTGGCATTTAATATGAGTACTCTTTTTAGAAAGCTTTAGCACAAATAGTGAAAGATTCAAAATGTTCTTGATGAAAATGTATAATGCAATTTTCTACATTTTTGAACTATAGTTGTACAGCCCCAAAACACACAAAAAAATGATTATTAAAAAAAGATACTTAGGTGCCAATCTTGCCTCTTGCAAAGATTGTAAGTTTTCCAAGAAAATAAATAAAATTTATGCATCAAAGTATTTCAAATATATCAATTTTTTTAACCATATATAAATTTTGGTTTGTGAACCTTGTGATACAAGGATTTTAACATGTAAGCAATTCTTAAATTAAAAGTGTTGTTCTATTTTGCAAAAGAGTTTTCTTCTAATATTTTCAATGTTTCTCAGACTTGTAACTTATAAATGTTATGGGTTAAATATTACTTAAAAATCCTTATGTGTTTAATTAATGCTTCACCTACCTGATATGTGGTATTCCTATGCCTCCATGAAGAATTTTATATAGTTTACTTTCATATAAAAGCTGTGGATGCCTTGCTCTAATTGGTTCAAGTTTTACTGCTACTTCCTAAAATAATAATTGATCATGAGAAATGTTGGTCAAAAGCCTAATTAGATATTTTTATTTAGTTCACAATGTGTGGAAAGAGTAGGCATAAAGTGAAACTCAAGATTATCCTTGAAACTACTGTTAAAGAACAGGAAATGAATTAAACCATTGAGAAATATGATATATGTTTGCAATAAATCTCTAATTTCACAATAAGGTCCTGTATTACAATTTAATTTAATTGTCACAGACAAAATAAAACTTGAAATACATATTAAAAGGTAAAAAATACAAAAAATCGTAAATATTTCATACTCAAACAAAGTTGTGAAATACTTTAGTAAGGTAACCTACTTTTGAAATGTTGCGAATTAATGTATGGTCTTTGTTTAGATAATAATAACACTTAATTTTAGCAACAAAATATAATAAATTAGGGGAATAGTAATAAGATATCTGTTAGTGAATGGTAAGTTTCAAACAAGGTACATAAAGAACTGAAAAGGATATGGCTGCCATTTGCCTATTTAGTTGTGTCAAACCCGTTAACATGTTACAAACAAAGAGAAACCTGTATTTTAAATTGGTTTCTGAAATAGGTTTGAAATAATATCGATAACATTTACATACCTCTCCATTTGTAATATTTATTCCAAGGTATATGTCACCAAAAGATCCACTACCGATTTTACGAAGCAGACGATATTTTCCTCCGACCACATAATCAGGCTTTCCGATACCGATGATACTACTTGTATGTACAGCCATTTTAAGTGCCATCTCAACAATTTAAAGAAGTCTAATAGAAAATTGTTTGATTAATTTTGAATAACGGAAAACCAATACTTTTTACAACAACACTATCACTTGTTCCTCTCAACACGCCGACATATTTCTTTTTGAGCCAATGACTTTATGACGTCAGAACATTTGACTACAACAGCGACATCTTGCAATATATACCAGGAGACATAGCAGATTCCTATATTTTAAAGGCATGTTTAAATCTCGGTATTGTATCAGGATTTTTTACAAACAAATTATATTCTTATAAGAACTGTTGGGAATTAATTGATCTTATAGACAATGAAAATATTGAATCAGAAATCAATTCAAAGAGGTTCTTTTAGGTTGATACTAAAGAGGATGCTAATCTGCAGTTTTTTATTTTTTTTTTCATGTTTTTATCTTTCCATATTTGATATAGAGTTATTTTTTTTTTATTGATAGCATTTAACAAAATCTGAATATATTATCTACTTTAGTAAACTTAAAAAACCACAAATTCTGTCAATTCTACGAAAAAAAAGGAAGCGGGAGAGACAAAAATATTTTTTTCACTTGATTTGAGAAAACGGAATTTTAAAATTTCAACATATTATGTAAATTAAAATTTAAAAATATCACAAATATTAACTTTATTTTTTCTTCTTATACAAGGTGAGTCATTATTGGGATATCCATTTACAATGCAAATCGGGACATTAGTATGGTTAGACCAAAACCCTGACACCCAAAGTACCTAAAAGTTGTAAATTTATATAGGTATTTATAAAATATATCAGTCGGTAAATTAGTAGGTTTTTGGGTTTCCCACAAATATTTCGAAAACTATGTAGTTTAGTATGAAGAAGGTTCCATACAAAAATGTCCGATGTATAATTATTCTAAAATTAACTTTTCCGTAGTTACAGAGGATGTAATAATGGAGGTTTTCCATATTTTTGATATTTTTTGGACAAATTATAATATTATTACTGAGGAAACTAATTTTTTTAACAGGATTGTATTTTGTAAATGTAATTTGCTATTTCAGTGGCCGGTGGTATGCTAGTGATAAGCCTTTGAAGGACGTCAACCTCACCACCCTCCTAAGGGGCGCCACTGTTTAAGGGAAAATCAGGTTTCACAGGCCTAGGCCATATAAACCTGTGGTAAAAACCCAAAATATTTCTTGCTTAATAATGGTGATTAGAATGCAATGAGTTTCAAGTAAACTTAAACTTATTTGTCAGTTTCAGTCCTCTTCCAATACAATATCCTCCTCTTCTACATCTTGGTCTACGATGATTGTGTCCCTATTATCACATCCTTGGCCTGAGTATTTGCTTAATATGCATGAGCAGTTTAGACCAAGCTTTCTCCACTCATACTTACTGATGAATTCGTCTTTGCAAATACACACTGTGGGGGAAAGTAATTTCTCGGGATCTGCAGTATCCAGCACTAACCTGCTGGATCTGCAGCACATACTGTTATAATTGGTGTCAGGTGTTCGTTAATCTTCTTCCAACCCCATTTGAGCGGCTTCTTCTTCTCATTCAGCCACTGCTGTACCTGTTGGTAGGTTCTGAACGAATGCTGGCTGGAAGCTCCAGGAGAGTGGGGTAGTGTAGATAACTTAAGCAAGGAATGTATACGTTGCATTGCAATAGCCTTTAAGTAAGATTGGTAGTGAAAATAATCTAGAGCTTCCATATTACTGACACCAAACATCGCAAGAAGAAAATGCTTTCCGGCGTCCACTGCTGTACTTAAGTTTTCTACAAAGAGCGTCATTGGCTTGAACTTTCCTATATGGTGTAATTTTCCTCCTCTTGTAAATAGCTGATATCATGTCACATTCTGTAAATGCGTATATTTCAAGAAGTACATCCTTCATCCAATGCCTCGCTGAATGTCAGCAATAGTATAAACTTTTTCCTGCTCATTGCCTTTCTTTGATACAACCATTTTCAATTTCTTCTCTGATGGTGAGTGAGCAGTCAACCAAACTAGTAGGTCCATGTCATGGCCAATAACACAAAATGCAACGTCTTTCTTAGCTTCATTAATAGCTGTTAAAAGTCAGCGTCACCCAATGCTTAATGAACTGTACAACCACATCTTAACAAGTGTTAATATAGTGCAAGTGTACTATAAGAAGTAAAATATTTTAAAAAATTTTAATGTTTAAAAATCAATTGACTCACGAGGTATCTTTACTGGAGGTTAATTTTCTTGTTAAGATGGTTTTGAACATAAATATAAGTTTGTAGACTGACTAGAATCTTGGCTGTGTAGGTCCTAGCCTCCTCAAAAATTTCTCTCCAGTCGTCCCTATCCGCATTACATATCCTATCCACCTCAGACGTCCTACAATATTTATGTGTTACGATATCGGTTTTAACATATGTAAACTCCGCCATAATTTACAACCTGTCAAGTGATTATGGTATAGCAAAAATTGAACATTTTTTGAAAAATTCATAACTTGGGCCCTTTTAAAACTGGAAAGTTTATTCACTGGATACTATTTAGTTATAATATGCTGTTTAAACAGATGCAACGTGGACACTGTACAACGAATAGTTTTTTCAAAATATTAGTTTGAATATTTTGTACCGACATTTTGAATGGCTCAGCATATTAACTGAAGTTATTCGATTTTAATTTAGAAAATATATTATCAACATTTAAAATATACTCTCCAACTCGTATATCCTCGATTTTCATTTTAAGTATGGCGAAAAATGTAAAATCAGCGCCAAACATTACTCCAGCCGATTTCACTTTTGGAACGGAAGAGTGGTGGATTGAAGGATGCGACAAGTTTCTCCACACTCTGCTTACCTTCAAGTCGACACTCCTTCGTTCCAAATAGTGCAATGTTTGGCGCTGTTTTTACATTTTTCGCCATATTGAAAAGCGAGGATATATAAGTTGGAGAATATATTTTAAATGTTGATAGGTAATATGTTTTCTAAATTAAAATTAAATAACTTCACTTAATTATGATGTGCCATGCAAAATGTGGGTGCAAAATATTCAAACATTATCCAGAATTATAAATAAACATTATCCAGAAAAATAGCTTTACAATTTTAAAAGGGCTTAAGTCATGAATTTTTCAAAAAAACGATACATTTTTTGGGGGTTTTTCGAGTTTTCTCTGCAACAAATGCACTGATAAGGATTTATAAAATTAATTTGTTTGTTTTTTCACGATGATGTAAATATTATTGAACATTGATTTCGCGCGCGTAACTTATATCAAACATTGTCGATCGCTTCAAGCTTTGTTTCTGAGAAAACGGTTCATTTTACACAAAAAGTGATAAGAAACATTTTTATTTAAAATTACCTGAGCTACATTTTTTATTAAAATGTTTTTTTATGGCGCACAGAATCTTGGCAAATCGATTTTTTTTGTTTCCCCATCTACAAGGGGGTTTAGGAGAAAGCCCGAAGGTAAAAGTGGTAAATTTTTTGTATCTTTTTTGGCGTCCTAAAATTGACGTTCTCGCCAAAATTCAGCTTGTTCGTATGATTTTTAGAGCTTCCGTGGCATTTTCGTCTCTGGCGACTGGAGTATAAATGGTATTTTTCAATTAATATCAGTGATAAATAAGCAGCAAACAAGGATACAAAAAATAGAAAAACACCACCAATCTTGAAAGATTGTGCAATATATTGTAGCAACCAAAATTTAATCTTTGTGTAGAATATTGCATCATATCTCAACAATATTGTGCAATAGGTATTGGTTCTATGTTAACGTAGCAAATCTCAAAATATTGCTTGATGAGTCATATATACACATATGTCCAAAACTTTGCAATACGTACAAATAATACATTTACGCCTATGGTGGTTTTAAAATTGTTGTTGATATTCATTCTAGAGCGTTTTTAAATGAAAATGATAAAAAATTTGTATCGTCTTTGTATGAATTTGGTCACATTCAACTGATTAGCGTATTTACACATTATTTCAGTCTTTGTTTAAATTTAAATTGAGCCGTTACAATAGGGCTTAAGACAAAGTTATATCGCGAATATTGTTGATGTTACTCAGAGTACTGTATAGAAAATTTAAAAAATTCCAAGATACAAATGACGTCAAGGATAGTCTCAGAAGTGGTAGAAGTCGATGTATAACAGCAGCAAAAGACCGGCAACCCAGACAGCACAAGACATCCCTGGGACGTCCATTTTATGCCATTTTAAGGTCCAAACGTCCCGGGACTTCTTTTGGACGTCCGAGGGAGAGTATTTTCATCTCTGTTGTTTCTAGTCCTCCTCTCGTTTTATATGTGCTTTATAGATTCTTGGTTTTGTATCTTTTCTCATCATCATCATCATTGGCTTTTACAACTCTTCGTGAGTTTTTGCCGCGTTTACTATTGCCTTCCATGGATTCCGATCCTATGCTATTATTTCCCATGGCCTTACTTCCATCTTCTCCAGGTCTTCCCTGACAGCGTCTTTCCACCTTTTTCTAGGCCTTCCTGTCGATCTTTTACCATCTGGTCTTTCCCAAAACACATTGCTAATCAGTCTGTCGTCATCACTCCGTACCACCGTATCTTTTCTCAGGTGTTTGTTATTCCAGATTGTGTAATTAAGAGATCCGCCGCTTTACATGCTGTTAAGCTTTGTTGTAGTACTTCTTCTTCAACATCTCCGTAACTAGTTATATCTATTCCCAGATATCTGAACCTTGCTTCCTGCTTTATTATTTTCCCATCAATTTCGATTTTAAATCGTAGTGGGTATTTAAAAGTTGTCATACATTTGGTTTTTTTCTGCTGATATCATATTTTATTTCTTCGCCGTTGTATTGAAGATGTGTGTTATTCTTTGGAGCTTCTCTTCTGCCTCGGCGATTAATGCGGCGTCGTCTGCATAACATAATCTTTGGTTTTCTTTGTTCCCCCTTCTGTAACAATGACCTTTGCGTACTGCTTGTATTGTTTCGTCCATTATTATATTAAAGAGAAGTGGGCTTAACGAGTCACCCTGCCCAGACAGCACAACTACGTCCCATGGACGTCCGAAGGATGTACCTCATTAAATGTCCGGACATCCGTTTACATAATTTGGACGTCTCCGGGACGTCCAATAAGATTTAAATGTTACCAAAAAGTACGTCCCCTGGACGTCCCAGGGATGTTCATGGGGGCGTACATAGTACATATACAGAACTTAATACGGACTTATATAGGACCTAAAAAGGATGTATTGGAGACATCCATTATACGTCCACATGGACTAATACAGGACCTAAATGAGGATGTATACCGGACCTAAAGGGAACTTACAAAAAACATAAAATGAAAAGCAAAAATAAATGGGATTTTTATTCTGTACTTATATTAACATATTATGTATTTAAATTTATAGTATTTTTTAAGCATATTACTAGTACTTACTTTACAAATGTAGCAACTCACACCACAGCCACAAAAATTACCTATAAAATTCCTATATACCTACTTAATGTCTATAATAATAAATTACCAAACTATAAACTAGTATCGAAATGCAATAAACTAACTCTAATTACAACCACAACCACAATGATTATAATTCGAGAAATAAAAGATTCCGAAAATGCTAGCTAAAGCTAAGCGTCGTTAAAACATAACCACATTCTTCTTTCATCTTCTAATTTTTAAATTTCAGTTCCACTAGAGAACAAAATTTTAGAGATGTCTGTTTTCGTATAAATTAATGGTATTTAAAACTAAATATAACTTTTTAAAATAAAGTTTAGTAGGAAGATATTATATTTTGTAAAAAATATGCTTAAGTAAAAAAATGACATAGTTAACATCTAGAAATCATCCCTAATACATCCCTAATGGGACGTCCCTCGGACGTCCAAAAGAAGTCCCGGGACGTTTGGACCTTAAAATGGCATAAAATGGACATCCCAGGGATGTCTTGTGCTGTCTATGTGTCTGACTCAGCTTTGTACTGATATACACTGTGTTAGTTTTCTATTTATCTTTGCCTGTATTCGATTATGGAAATAGATGTTTTCGATGGTTTATATAATATTCATTGGTATGTATCTTTTATATAGTAGGTGTAAGACGTCTTCGACTTGGATGCGATCGAAAGCCTTCAACTTTTAGCCTTTAGACCTAGATCAGGTCTAAAAAACATAGATATGCTGGTTTATTGTACTCGATGGCCTTTTCTATGATTTGTCTTCGTACAAATACGGCATCTACGCAGGATCTTCCAGATCTGAATTCTTGTTGTTCATCTGATAAAGTTGTTAGTTTATTGATTTTGTTGGTTAGGACTTTTGTGGTAAGCTTAAGTGCGATGTTTAGCAGATTTACACCTCTATATTTGTTGAGGTCTTCTTTATCTCCTTTCTTGAACATTGGTATCATTATGCTGTTTCTCCATACGTCTGGTATCTTGCAGTGCAATATTAGTTTTCGTATAAGTTTTGCCATCTCTAGGGTTATACCTTCTCCTCCGTGTTTTAGAAGCTCGTAGGTTATTCCGTCTGGTCCTGGTGGCTTTCTATTTTTGAGTGAATTTATGGCTATCGCTACTTGATGAAAACTGATTTCTATTTCGTGTCTTAATTCAGGTATGTTATTGTGTTGATTATAATTTTCCTTTCCTTTAAACAGTTCCGTCAGGTATCTTTCCGATTCGTTTGCTAGTATGTTATTGTATTCCTTCAATTCTGCCATTTCTTTCCGTTGGTTTCTTATAAATCTCCATATTTGTTTTTGTGTACCGTAGAAGTCGCTTTCCATCCTTTTTGTAAACTGTTCCCAGTGTTCATTTTTTGTTCTTCTTACCAACTGCTTTGTTTCATTTCGTATTCTTCTATAATTATCTCGGGATTCTGGAGTATTTCATTTTTTGTACTTTCTTGTAGGCCTCTCGTTTATCTTTACAATTCTCTTTTATTTCCTTTCTAAACCATGGTCTATTGTTGTTATTTCTTTTGTTCAGGATAGTAAAAGGGCTGTGAGAGTATGAGCGCAAAATCGGTCATTTTCCCATGTAAATCTCTATAAGAAATTCTAAGGTAGATTCTGCTCATTTTTGGCTCATTTTGTGGTGTGGGTAAAACGACTCATCCGATCTTAACATATCCGTTATCACCTCCCCTTTCCGACGATACCTCACACGTCACGATCGGATGAGTTGGTTTACCCACACCACAAAATGAGCAGAATCGACCTTAGAATTTCTTATGGAGATTTACATGGGAAAATGACCGATTTTGCGCTCATACTCTCACAGCCCTTTTACTCAGGATGACTTTGCGTTTTCCTAGAGCTTCTGTTGCTGCTTCTTCAATGTTGTTTTTAATTTTGTCACAGCTTGCGTTTATTATATCTTCGATGTCTTTTATTTATTTCAACTGTATCTTATGTGCTAGCCTACTTTGGTCGCGTTTATATGCTCCTTTGGTACATTTCTGTGGTAGAGTCGTTCCACAGTGATTCTACATTGAATTTTTCCTCGGTGATTTCCTGTAGAAAATGTTTTGATATTATTTCCATTCTTATTTTTGCTAGTACTAGTTTGTATTCACTCCCTGCGACTGCTGAGTTTAAAGTTCGGATAAGTAGAATCTGCTTTGGGTGGATTATTCTATTAGTGACTATAAAATCAATCATAGATTTGTGCCCACTGTAGTTTTCAAATGTATATTTATACTGGAGCTTATGGTAAAAAAATGTATTATTGATTCTCAGTTCATTAAAAGCACATAGATTGGCCAAAGAGTTCTCCATCGTTGAAATCATCATCATCCAGCCGAATTTTCACATCCATTGTTGGATATAGGCCTCCTCCAAACGTCTCCAGTTCTCTCTATCTCTAGCTGCTGCAATCCAGTTTGTTTCTATTCTCCTTAGGTCGTCGGTCCATCGGGTGGGTGGTCTGCCTCGACTTCGCTTGTCGGCTCTCGGTCTCCACTTCAATAATCTCTTCGTCCATCTTCCGTCTTCCATTCTAGCAACATGTCTAGTCCACCTCCACTTTTGTTTATTGATTCGCAGTATAATATCGTCTACGCCAGTTCGTCGGCGTATCTCCTCATTTCTTACGCGATCTTTCAAGGTCAGGCCCAGCATTGATCTCTCCATTCGCCTTTGTGTTACCCTCAGTTTTTCGGCAGTAGCTTTCGTTAAAGTTAAGGTCTCTGCTCCGTAGGTCAAGACTGGTAAGATGCATTGGTTGAATGCCTTCCTTTTCAGGTGAATTGGGATATTTGTTTTAAAAATGTTTCTCATCCGTCCATATGCCGCCCATCCCAACATGATTCGTCTATTTAGCTCGCAGGTTTGGTTGTCTCTGGTTATTCATGACCCAAGTATGTGTATTTATCGATTAATTCTACCTTGTTGTTATTGATCTGTATCTTTTCGCTGGGAACCATATTGGTCATCATTTTGGTTTTCTCGAAATTTATCTCCAGCCCAGTTTCTTGTAGTATGTCATTCAGTTCTTGGAGCATGTCTTTGATCTCTCCCAGATTATCTGACAGAAGCACGATATCGTCCGCAAAACGTAGATGGTTTAATCTTTCTCCATCGATGGATATTCCTTTCTGTTGCCATGTTAGTTTTTTAAATGCATACTCAAGAACGGTAATGAACAGCTTTGGTGACATGGTATCACCTTGCCTGACTCCCCTTTTTATCTTTATTTTATTAGTTGCAGAATATAGACTTATGGTTGTTGTGGCATTTTCATATATATTTTTAATTATATTACAATATCTGTGGTCGATCCTGCAATCTTCTAGTGCTCTTAAGATGGACGGTAGTTCCACTGTATCAAACGCCTTTTTAAAGTCTACAAATATCAATGCCAAGGGACGGTTATATTCGTTAGTTTTTTCTATTAGGGTTTTTAGGCACTGCAGGTGATCGTTTGTGCCGTAATTAGGGCGGAAACCAGCTTGTTCCCGAGGTTGGTAAAAATCCAGCTTTGTCTCTAATCTATTCGTTATTATTCGGGTGTATAATTTATACAGATGGTTGAGGAGACTGATTGGTCTGTATCTTTCCAGGTCTGCTATATCTCCCTTTTTGTGTAAGAGTACAGTTATTGAATTATTCCACTTTGTTGGGATATTTTGATTCCATAGGCATAGATTAAAGAGCTTTTGAATTTTGGCTATCAGTACTGAGCCTCCTATCTTTATCGCTTCCGTGACGACACCGTCCTCCCCCGGAGCTTTGTTATTCTTCATCTTTTTTAAGGCCTTGTAAATTTCGCTCAAGGAGATCTCTGGAATATCTTCGGAACCCTAATTTTAAACCTTCCTCTGTTGATATTCGACTATATCTAGAGTCGATTGGTTGCTATATAATGTCTCATAGAATGATTCCACAATTTGTAACAAATGTTCTCTGTTTGATGTGATGTTGCCATTTCTATCCTTGAGTTTGACTATTTGTTTATTTCCATTTGTGAATTTGCGTCTCATTATTTTCATACTCTTATTTTCCTCAATGGTTTTGATGATTTTCTCATCTTTGTATTTTCTTAGGTCTTTTCTGAATTCTCTTGATACTTCCTTGTTCATTCTATTTATATCGTCGTTACTAGAGTTTTCGTCGCTTCTCAGTATTCTTCTTTGTTCCATTTTTTTCTGTGTTTCCAGACTAATTTTTTCTTCCTTCACGCTTTTTGGGCAGCATTTCTTTTGAGCTTCTGTTATTGCTTCTACTATTATGTCATTTAGAATGTTAATATCATTTGTTGATGATTTTTCTTGAAGGAATTTACCGATATGATCTTCAAAATTTTGTTCGTTGTTTGGATGTGTCCATCTGTTTATTTGCTTCTTTTTTATCATATTGTGTCGTTCATAGTTGGTATTTAACACAATGGTGGCTCTCACCATACGATGGTCGCTTGATTTCGCAAATTTATTTAGCACTGTCACATCTGTAAATATGTATCTTTTATCAGTGATAAAGTAATCGATCTCGTTTGTCGTGTTCCCATCTGGGCTTTTCCACGTCTGCGGTGAGGTTTCTTGTAGTAGTAACTATTCATTAGGAATAGGTTTTTCTCTAGTAGGAAGTTTAAGAGTGTCGCCACGGTCGTTCCGTCCCTGACTTCCAAAATTTCCAAGAGCAGTTTCTGCTGGATCCAGTTATGTTCCTATTTTGGCGTTAAAGTCTCCACATATAACTGTGAAATGTGTGCGGTTGTTTGTGATGGCTGTACTTAAATCATCATAAAAGACTTCGATCTCCTCGTCTGTATATTCTGTTGTTGGAGCATAGACTTGGATAACTTTTAGATTATATCTAGTATATATTTTAAAGGTGGCATATGTAACTCTAGTGGATACTGATTGGACAGTTTTTAGATTTCCTGCTAGCTGTTTGTTAATGAAGAATCCGACGCCTCCTACTGACTTATGTTGTTCTCCGTGATAGTAAAACAAGTGACCGGATTTTAGGGTCTCGAGGCCTTCTTCTTCTTCCATTTCTTTAAAGCTTTCATCAGAAAGTAGAGTTCTAGTATTCATGGTTTCAATTTTGAGAACTGTTTGTTTTTTAAATCATGCTCTTGTCAAATTTGTGTCCCCCCCAGAATCCTTGGGACAGAATGATAACTCAGTGTGAGAGTGTCTACTCACCTGGGGTAGTTTCCGTTTTGTTTTAAAATTTGACATTTATAAGGGTTTTTGGCTAAGTTCAATGCCACGCGAGCCATTGCGTGTTGGCAAAGTTTCCGTTTCAGTCGCCCACTTTGGGAACAGACGCTGTTTGCAGCCGCCCACTCTGGGTCAGACGCCGCTGTTGTCGCAGTATCAAAGCCGCTTAACTCATACTGTGAGTGACGCCTGTATCTGGAATTAAGCCTACAGGATTTTTACTTCCCATAGCCTTAAATCCAGTAATGACATTACTGCTGCCTAATGTCATATCCTCAGTTGATCTGCGGGTACCTACTTATTTGGCAATGCCTTATTCGTACCTGTCCTGCATATCTGCAGGAACTTTCCCTATCAGCCATATGGGACGTGCCGTGTCGAGGTTGAAATGGTTTTCATTAAATCTTAGTTGTACTCCAGGAACTATTTCATTTCCGATTCGTGCATAAAAGTCACCCACAAGATATAGGGTTCTTTATGAGGTATTTCATCCAGGAGGGTTTACAATTGTTCGTAGAATTCCTCTCGTTTCTCCTTAGTTTTGCAGTCCTCGGGGCTATATGTAGATATGACATTTAATTTTTGGTAGTCCATTGTGATATTCGTATGTATTATTCTCTCGGAGAATAACGGCAGTTATTTAAGTTGACTTAATTACTAATTGTAAATAAAAGAATCGCGCTTTTTAGTATTAATTTTATCATTAAGGTATGGGCACAGGGAGGAAAAATATAAAGATTACCAACATTTAAAATATTTTTTATTAATACTTTTAAAACAAATCGAGCAACAAAAATAACGACATATAAAAAATAAATTAGTTTATAAATTACGTAAACAATTTGCTATACTTCTGTTTATCTTCTGAATCTTGATTTTTAACTTGAATTTCAAGACTGTTCAATTCTTTGGTAACTAGTGAAGTTAGGGATTCGTCCAGTTCTATAACTTTATCAAAGTCATTTTTGGCCGCTTCAACATTCCACGCGCCTACATGGCCCTTAGCTCGCCGAAAGTAGGCTTTGACGTTGTCTAAAAAACAAATTATCTGTAGTTCACGATTTAAAGGCTTTCTTTAAAAAACGACAAAATTATACATAACGCGATAGACTTTCCAAAAGAAATTTGAAAAAACACTAGTAACTCATTTTTATTTTTCTTTAAAGCGGCTGGCCTAGACGAGATACGAACAGAACAAATAAAGCACTTTGGACCAAAAACCCTAGAGTAGCTCGTAAAAATGATGAACTGTTGCGTCCGTACATTCCAAATCCCCAAAATTTAGAGGAAAGCTAGAGTGACTGGTGGCCCTCTTAAAACCAGGAAAGGATCCGGCGGATACAAAGAATTTTAGACCTGTCTCACTTTTGTGTCACCTTTTCAAGACGTTCGAAAGAATTATACTGAACCGGATCGCTGAATCTGTGGACACTAAAATTATTTCTGAACAAGCAGGGTTTAGACCGGAAGCTATCGTAAAGTGCTATTCACAAGATACTTAAATGGGGAAGAAATCCCGAATACTTGGAAAGAAGCATGGATTACGCCAATTCACAAAAAAGGTCCAAAAGATATTTGCGGAAACTACAAATGTATCTCTGTCACCAGTACCTTTAGCAGGCTGTTTGGTAAAATCTTAAAAAACATGATCGAGAAAGAATACGAACCTCATGAACTTGAACAGCAAGCAGGATTTAGAGCTGGAAGACCTTGCGTAGACCACATATTTACCCTAACACAACTGAATGAAAAGAAAGTTGCAAGAAACCAGGAAATACATCTTTTATTTGTGGATCTCATAAAAGCATATGACACGATTCCTGTGAGTAAGCTGTGGCAGTCTCTTGAACAATCTTCATTAAATAGCACGATCATCGCCGCAGTCAAACAATTATACAATAAAGCATCATCAAAAATTAAACTAAACAATACCTTATCAGAAGAATTTCCAGTAACAAAAGGCTTACGACAAGGATGCTGCCTCTCTCCAATACTATTTAAGATCTATTTAAATGAAGCACTAAAACACTGGAAGAGATCCTGTTCAGGAATGGGAATCCAACTTGACGACGATACAACATTATACACTCTACATTTTGCGGAAGACCAAGTAGTAGTGGCAGCAGACAAGAAAGATTTAGAATTCATGACGAGACGATTGTTTATAACATATGAAGAATGGGGTCTCTCTGTAAATAGAAACAAAACGCAATACCTATGCATCAGAAATGAAGTAGAAGATCTAATGGTCAACGAACATGAAACAATCAAGAATTGTGAGGAATATATATATATATATATATATATATATATATATATATATATATATATATATATATATATATATATATATATATTGGGAACAACAATGAACAAGAGTGGGCGTACCGAAAAAGAGATAGAGCAAAAAATCGTGAAAGGAAAAAGGGTGATAGGATGCCTAAACCCGATGCTATGGTCAAAAGAACTATAAAATCAAAGAAAGCATCTCCTCTTTAACTCCATCTTTAAAAGTATAGTGCTCTATGGATGCGAAACATGGCAACTTACTAAATCCCTTGAGCGACGCCTCCTTGCATTGGAAATGGACTTCTGGAGAAGATCAGCTAGAAAATCAAGGCTTGATAGAATACAAAATGACCATATCAGAAATATAATGGGAGTCAAGTCAACCATCATTGACGAAATTCAAAGGAGACAACTGATCTGGTATGGTCAAGTGAAAAGAATGGACGACGACAGGTTGCCAAACCAAATTTTAAAATGGACGCCAAGGGAAAAAAGGAAGAGAGGAAGGCCAAAACAATCCTGGCTGGGCGGCATTCAGAAGGCAATGACGGAAAGAAACATTCACCCTGGCGAATGGAATGACCGACGTAGCTGGAAACTGGGAACCGGAAGGCGGAGAACGCTATAAAAACCGGGAGAAAAGAAAAAACATGCTGCTGCAGTCAAACTCTTAATCTCACCCAACATATTGAAGAAGGGTTTGAACGGAAAGAAATAACAGGAGTAGCGTTCATAGACCTGACTGCCGCCTATGACACAGTTAACCATCAACGGCTGCTGGTAAAACTCTACGCAATTACAAAGGATTTCCGACTAATAAGGTTAATGAAATGTCTTCTCCAGAATAGACGCTTCTACGTAACGCTCCAGTCCAAGAACAGTCGGTGGAGGGATCAAAAAAAATAGACTCCCACAGGGAAGTGTCCTCGCGCCACTGCTATACAACATTTACACGCGGATGATACAGCTGTGACAGCTCAGGGAAGTACCTTCAATGAAGTCGAAGTAAAACTGACAGATGCCCTAGAAGACTTAACCCTATACTATGACGAAAACCCAGTTAAACAAATACTAGCCAAAGCATGGGAATATGACATAGACGTCTACAATCTCTTTGTAGATTTCAAGCAAGCCTATGATTCAATAGATAGAACAATACTACCTAATATATTACAAGAATTTGGCATACCATCAAAATTAATAAGACTAGTGCAAATGACAATGACAGAAACAGAAGCACATGTATGTATTCAAGGACAGATCACTGATGCGTTTATGACAACGCAAGGACTGAAACAAGGTGACGGACTGGCTCCAACACTTTTTAATCTTGTTCTTGAATATGTAATTAGACGGTTGACGGTGGGCAGAAATAACATACTTACAAACAAATCTACCCAATTAGTAGCATACGCAGATGACATAAACATAATGAGCAGAACAAAGACTGCGGCAGAAGAAACCTACGTTCAGTTGAAACAGAGTTCAGAAGTTGTAGGGCTAACAATAAATACAAATAAAACAAAACTACTCATACAAACCAGATCAAATAGACAGGCGCAACAACAACAATTTATAGACGATATAGAATACGTGAATAGATTCACGTATTTAGGAATGGATCTGGTCGAAAATAATGAAGAAGAACCGGAAATAAATAGAAGGCTTATGCTGGCAAACAAAGCCTATTTCGCGATGGGCCACATATTCAAATCGCGAGACGTACACCGGAAAACAAAACTCCGGGTATATAAAACAATAATCCGACCCATAGTAAGTTATGGGTGTGAAACATGGGTTATAACACAGAAATCTACCAATGCATTAGACGTGTTCGAAAGAAAAATATTGCGTAGAATACTGGGTCCAATAAAGGAAAATAACAACTGGCGAATTAGATATAATAACGAAATATACGAACAATACACTGAACCAACACTAGCACAATACACTAGACTGCAGAGATTACGATGGGCAGGGCATGTGGCCCGCATGCATGAGAACAGAATCCCCAGAAAATTACTAAACGCAAGAATGCAAGGAAAAAGACCTGTTGGAAGACCAAAAAAGAGATGGGAAGACGAGGTAGATGAGGATGCCAAAAATCTCCTAAAAACACGTTCATGGAAAAGAACAGCAGTAAATAGAGATGTTTGGAGAGGTCTAATGAAGGAGGCCAAGGCCCGGCTTGGGCTGTAGTGCCATTGGATGGATGGATGACGAAAACCATCTGAAACCCAATCCTACAAAAACCCAGATGTTTGCTTAGAAACACACCTTAGAAACAAGCATGCCCAATGACACTGGGGGTGAAATAGTGTGGTCAGATGCTGGAACACAATGAGACGCCAAAATACCTCGGCGTACGTCTGGATAGAACTTTGTCTTATCGATATCACTGTCAAGATATCAAGAAAAAAGTAAGCGCCAGAAATAATATCATGCGCAACCTAACAACCCACACACTTTCCGTACTTCTGCCTTACCATTATGTTTTTCTGCCGCCGAGTTTGGAGCACCAGTGTGAGAAAACTCTGCTCATGCTAAAAACGTCGATGTTGCGTTAAATGAAACGGTTCGTATAATATCTGGCTGCCTGTAACCGATACCTATCGAAGAGGTCTACCCTATAGTTGGAATCGCTCCACCTGCTATCAGAAGACAGGTCACGTCAGAGATAGATCGAAAAAAGTAGGAGACGGATCGAAGACATCCCTTGTATGACCACCAAGTTGAGCAAAGTAGATTAAGATCTCGGAAAAGCTTTCTGAAAAAATTACGATCCCTTCCCGAAGGGCCAAAGACGCTCCGAATACACCTATGGCAAGCGTCAGCTACAACACTTTTTGCTCCCTCAGAGAAAATGACCGCTGGACACAATTTGCCGTATCCCACATGGAAAGCTCTAAACAGACTAAGAACTGGGGTTTCACGTTGTGCTAGTAACCAGAAGAAATGGAGATACCAGGGGGACGATACCTGCGACTGTGGCGCGTTTCAGAATAGTCACCATCTACTATCATGCACAGAGATGAGAGAGACCTGCACAGAAGAAGACCTATTTTTAGCGAATGACAGGGTCATCTATGTGGCCAACCATTCTTCTTTATGTGCCGTGTTCTACCGAAGGTTGGCGACCATCAAACGATAGGTTTCTCTGTTTTGTGCCGCATTTATTATGTTTGCAGCCTCTGGTATTTGAAACCATTCTCTCAAGTTTCTCAGCCAGGTTCCCATAGAACCAAACAACAACAATGGCAATAAACTAGACTCATTATTAGAAAACGATCGAATCATTTCATTCGTTCGTTCGTTTCAATACTTTTCGATCATCAACGAACTCTATTACATATTATTAAGAGGCGTAAACTAGAATATCTTGGACATATAGTCAGAGGATCAAGATATGAGTTCCTTCGGTTAATTCTCAACGGTAAAATCGAAGGAAAGAAATGGATAGGACGGAAGAAACTCTCTTGGTTGAGGAATTTGCGGCAGTGGACAGGTTAGACAGCGGACCAATTGCTACACGTAGCGCAAGACCGAGATCAGTATAATAATATTATAAGCATGGTAGTCGCCGACGTTCCGTAGGAATATGGCACTCTAAGAAGAAAATTTTCTGAGATTTTGAAACTGACTAAGATAAAACTTATCTTTTATTTTCACCTGATAGGGTAGTATCAAACCGTCAGTTTTGATTAGAAATTAGAAGGTCGGACTAATATTTTTCTAAAATCCACAAGGAAAATAATTCCTGCAGCTGGCTGTACACCACGTATCACAAAAAAGAGGTTAAATCTTTGTAAGTGGGTATATTTAAAAAATCCTTAAAAGGGCTACATCAAATTAACACGAACGTTTTCGGAATAATAATTCCATCATCAGGTTAAAAATGCAGGTTAACATGCCTGAGCTACCAAAATATTAGGGTAAAAACCCTTTAAAATAAATAAGGTTACCAAAGATTGTACATATTGTTGTTAATAATATTTGATGTTTAATATTTAATTATATTTTACTTCAGGTAACATACACCCATGCCTTACGTGAGTACCAGCGTCCTCTTCAAACGGACTTCAGCTGATAACTGAAGTTGTGAATTGTTCACTTGTTCTAGTGAATAGCGAATAAAAATATCTAATTTAGCTTACCTTTATCAGACTTTAAAACGTTCGTACAATGCTCAATCACTGCGTAAAAATCACCTTCTTGTAATTTGCACTGAGCATAATTAAGAAGTATGGGCACTTTTTGTTTATCCATTTCATTCCACTCAATATCATGGGGTTTTTCTCTTAAAAATAAATTAATCATATAATTCTTGTAAAGGGTGTTTTTTAGGGGTATAGAAATGTAAGTTGGTAACACTTTTTTAACTGTCGGCTATTTTGACAGCTGTCAAGTGCTTTATGTTAAGTTTGGTTTGGCATTTCAGCATGAATAGACTTGACGCCTGAACAACGCTTCCAAATTGTACAAATTTAATGATAATATGCATCCCTAGACACGTCTTATAATGCGTACACAAGAAGTTGTTGCTGCTGTAGCGTAACATACAAAAAGACCCGAATCAGTCTCTCTGCCAACGTGCACAGCAGTTGGATATGTGTCCATCCACTTTATGGAAGATTTCACGTAAAGATCTTGCTTTGCTTGCTTACAAAATGCAAGAATTGAAGGTATATAATCACCTAGCAAAGTGTAGATTTGGTGAGTGAGTCCCAAAACTAGATTGACGTTTCCGATTTTCATAAGCGAATTTTGTTTAGCGATTAAGCATACTTTTGGTTGAACGGCTACATCAACAAACAAAACTACCCCATTTGGAGTTATGATAATCCTCAAATGTATGTTAAGAAACCATTACATCCAAAAAAAACTGACTGTTTGGTGTGCTTTATGGTCTGGTGGAATCATTGGACCGTACTTATTCAAAAACGATGCTATCCAGAACGTTACAGTCATTGGGGACGGCTATAGAGCCATGATTACTGCCTTTTTTATTCCCCAATTGAACAACCATGATGTGCAGGAGCTATCGTTTCAATAAGACGTCGCAATATGTCACACAGCTCGTGACAAAATTGCAGACAACATTTGCAGCGTTATTGCGGCGACAAATATTGGAAAAAGTGATCTAAAATTGGACATCCAGATTAGACTACGTTAGAGCCAGCCATGACGGTCATATGCCAAAAATCGTATTTAAATTATAATGCCAAAGCATTACCTATCGAATAAAGTTAATTTCATGTCAATTTATAAAAAATATTTTTGATTTTTTCCATTTCAAAGTTCTATACCTCTTAAAAAACACCCTTTAGATTAATTTCACGAAATTAGATAGAAGTCGCATCATTGAAAATATGTATTTTTTGAACGAATACTATAAAAAAAAATCACTGTAATAGTAGTCGGTAATGTTATAAGTAATGAAAATCATTATAATTACTTTAACATAAGTTGCTCCAGTATACCTATAGCTTTAGCATACAATTCAGATGCCTTTTTATAATTCTTATTTTTGTACTCTTCATTGCCTTGTTCTTTTAATTTTGGTATTAGCTCAATTTTCTCCCCTTCCTCCATTTGCCAAGTTTCCTTTTCGTAGGACTCAGGTTGTTCTATATTGGTTATTTCTAAAAATTAATATAGGACTAAGAATATAATATTAACAAAATCAATGTAAACCTAATGTCTCCAATTTTTTTTCTTTTTTTATATAAGTACTGTATTTAAATTACTTAGAAAGAAACTTAAAACAATAACCATATCTGTCGATATTTATATTTATAGTTTTAAAGTATTTATAAAGAATGATCACCCACCTATTATAAACTCCAAATCAGTAGGATTCTTAAGAAAACTGTTCAGGTCGTCGTAGCCAATTCCTGTAGTTTGAAGGGTCATAGCACACACATGGTGATTTCTTTCACCATGAGGTTTATTAATATCTCTAAGTGTTTTAGAAACGAAAGGATATTGAATCACAAGCTAAAAAATATAACTATGATAATATAATAAATCTTGTGAAATTAAAAAATCAAAAAGTGAAGTTATAACAATACATTTTTTGAAGATAATATTACCAGATATCTTCACTGGAAATACCACTTATTTCTTAATATTTATAACTGAATGGATTGTTGATATTTCCTCTTAATTTATTGTTTATAATGGTTACAGGTTACAGTTTCCGAAGTGGAAATAACGCCAATAAACGTACTTTAACCTTTAATTGTGGCGTATTCCCATTTAAATAGTAATCACTTTAAAATGCCACAAGAAAATAGCTTCAGAACAATATATTGTTTTGAAAATCGGAAAAAATGCCTGGATCTGGTGGTCATTTAAATGGCAGTAGAAGTAAGGGGGCGCATTAAAATAAGCATAATATGAAAAGAAAATGGAAAGTATAGGTACTGCAGACAACAATTCTGAATTTCTCAGTTCCTAAGCAAAATTGGAGATAAAAATAAAAATAGCAACGAGTTGATCGGAAAATATCGACAAATCTCGTCTTGCTCAAGCCAATAGAAGGAACAGAGGGATATCAAAAGAAGATCTCATTTACAGCTGTTACTGGATAGTTAGTGCACCCAATATGCACCAGGAATCGCTGATTGGAGGTAAAAAAATATGACTATTTTATTCTATCAGTACCTAAACCAATTTTTTTATACTTTATATATGCGACTACTAAATAAACTAATTACTATTTAACTGGGAATAAGCCAAAATTAAAGATAAAAATACGTTTATTGACGTTTCAATTTCCACTTCGGAAATCGTTCTCAAAATACAAACAGTAAATTTAACAAATTTTGTTTTTTGTTACATAGTGAAAAATTCTTCTAATAATTTAATTTTATCTGACTCATTTATATTGACAATTCAGACATACATTATGCATTTTAAAGTAGACGACTTTAAAATGATATTGCCAATATTGTTGAGTTGCGCTCCTGGGACGACTTTACTTATAAGATAGTTCATTTGATTACATGAAATCAACTTTAACTTGAGAATATCCGTCAGAAAAAAATCATAGCATGTAATTCGTCTTTAAAAAGACAAACACATGACATGATGACAGTAAAATTCTCCTGTTAGTGATTCCATAGTAAATTATGAGGGAAAACCAGGAAAAAAACCTCATAATACTATCCCGACATTGTAAGTATTTGTTCGTGAATTTAGTTTACCTTCAACAAACATCAAAATTCTGATTTTATATGTTACGTTATTTAAAAAACATAAATGATGTATCCTCTATATGTTACTGACTTACTAATACTGCTATTTTCTTACTAATAACTTCCTCTTTCAATATTGGTAACCAGATCCTACTACATTCTGCCGAGGAATTTGCGACACAATTGGCCTCATTTAGCATAATTAGAGCCGCTTCTTTGATTTTTCTTTTTTTACCATCCGTTTCTTTTAGGACTACATTTGAATTATTCCATTGAACCCTATGTTCATTATCCCATGCGTGTTTACATATTTGAGATCTATCAAATTTTCTATTCTTAATATAAGATTGATGTTCACTTATTCTAACATTTAATGTCCTTGATGATTCACCTAAATAAAACTGATCGCATTCACAAGGTATTTTATAAATGCAATTCTTTGTCCTTTCTTGTTTATTGTTAGGTTTGGTTTTGGACAAAATAGATCTCAACATGTTTGTTGTTTTGAATGTTGTTGAAATGTTGAATTTATTTCCTATCCTTTTAAGTTTTTCTGATAATCCTTTTATGTACGGTATTGTTATTTTCCTCATATAATTCCTTGTGTATGCTGTAGGATCTCGTTCTAAGTTGTTCTGTTCTATTCGATCGATTGTTGATATTGATTGTTACAATGCCACAAGAAAATAGCTTCAGAACAATACTAAATAAACCTCTAAAAGTTAAAATAAACCTCTCCACCTTTTTAGTATAAGGGTAAATTCACCCCCAAATACGGGTATTCTTTAAACTTAGGGTAACTTTTTAAAGATTTATTTATTAGTACACGAATTGAATCTCGTTGGAATTAAAAAAAAATTGTTACAGGAAGGCAGAAAAGTGTCTCCCAAATTAAAATGTATCTTTTGGAAGATGCTCTCTGCAGTAATGAAAAACAAATAAGTGTAAAAAAATGTATACCTCAAAACCTCCTTAACAACGAATAGAAAAAATTATAACCATAAATATATCAATTTTTTTGTTTAATATTTAAAAATTATTAAACTTTAAATATTTTCTTTGTTAGACTAAAAATTATGAAAGTCTTTTATGATTGCAACTCAAGTATATTTCAAACATTTCTTTCCCAGATGTTATCCCACATCCTGTTTTTATTCAACATTTATGTTTATAATCACAACTATATTTATTTTTCCTGTGGTCACTTAATTTTGTTGACCTATCTTAGGTTAAACTTGGATATTTGATAAATATATTAATTCTATTGAATTTATTTATCGAAAAATATTTGTTGTTAAGTTGGAAATGTATTAAGTTTTATGTCATACTAGTTTATTATTGTGTTTTTATTGCTTACAAGACCACTACAATTACCAACTACGTAATAGTGTACTTTATGTCGGCGCGGAGATAAAGTGTATTAGAAACATCTTTATTTCACACCATTTCAAAACATCATTTAGAATTCACATAAAACTGCAATTCTGAAAGGATCCGGTGATATATAGATTATCCGTGCAAACATTGACTCATGTTTCATAGCTTGGGTGTCAAGTTTCTGTAAGAAAACGCTGGATCTAGAAGGTATGCCTGCTAGAATTCTTGAAACCTCATTCTTTGAAGATATGCTGTGTAAATATCTTTCAGCAACCGACATACTAGCTCCAGCTTCTGCCAGAAGAGTTGCCGAAGTCCGACGCAGGCCTGTGTACTTCTCAGGACTGCTCAAACCCAAAATATTTTGCAATAGCGGACGGGATTTTTCCAAATGACATCCAGAGAGGTATAACCTTCTACACCTCATAATATAATACAGGCTATGATCGACGGAAGGAGATGCCCAGGCCGACGAAGAACATCCTGGCTACGAAATCTCCGAGAATGGTATCAAGAAACCACCGTTAATTTATTTAGAGCCGCCGTGAACAAGGTTATTATTGCCAATATGATCGCCAACGTTCGATAATCGGACAGGGCACTGAAAGAAGAAGAAGTTCTTTCCAACTGGCTGTACAGTACAACGACCTTGTCTGTAGGTAACAAAAAACCTTTTTTCTGAAGAACCTGGGGGGTCGTAAAGACATGTAATCCCGTACTAACTTTAAACTCTTCAGTTCATATTCGTCAATAATTGTACAAACACGCTGTTTATCAGTTTTTACATACAGTTGGTACGTTTACGACGAAAACTGATTTTCTATCTTCTACGTGAGTAACCAACATATTCACAAGTTCTTGTCGTCGACATGCACCAAATATTAATGCTACTTTAATTTTAAAACATTTTCTCTAGACAAGACTCTAGACTTTTTTGGCATGTAACCTTTCGAGCCTTGCTTCAAATATTCGGTCAATTTATGGTAATTGGCAATCGTAATATTCTTATTTACGATTAAAGTCTTCTTTACCATTGAATATTTGGACCACAGGGAACTCTGAGAAAATGTTTCGGCTAGATCGGCAAAGTATACAAGTAGCACAGTTTCACTAATATGTTCTACATGGTTTTCTGTCATCTAGTGCTGTAATTTTACATATTCCTCTCTCCTAGGCATCTCTCGACTAATGTGGTAGTTATATTAAAAAAAAAGGTATAAGTATTAGAAAGAGAAGTTAACATCATCCTATTTGTGTAAAACCGGCTGCGATTTTTGGAGGTTATCAAATGTCACAGGTTATTAAAAATATAAATCATTGGCGTTGAGCATTAATTAGACAAAACCATTTATTCAACAATTATATAAAGAATAATTTTAATGACTGTTACAAATAGAATTTAGTATCTGGTGATAGAACCGTCTGCTTCTATAACTTTATTTAGTCTATTTGGCATACTTTGAATTATATTAGATATCATATTTGGATCAAGATCTTCCCAGCACTCTAAGATTGTATCCCACAATTGATCTGAATTTTGTGGCATAAAATTTCTTTTATATATATTTTTTAACAATTATGCCCCAAATGTTTTCAATTGGATTTATATCTGGACTGTGCGCAGGACATGGCAATACTTCTAGGTTTTGCGTTTGAAACCAATTCCTTACGGCATGGGCAGTGTGGACTGAACAATTATCTTGTTGATATATAAAAGTATTATTAGGATACAATTGCTCAATAGAAGGGAGCATTACGTGTTCCAAAACGTTAATTTAATTGTCTGCAGTAAATCTTCCCTCTAATCGCCAACAAACACCAGGTCCATGTATACTAATCCAACCCCATATATTTACAGAAAAACGTCCAGATTTATTATGAGAGTGAATATATCGATCTTCAAACATAGTATTGGCTGGACGATAAACACGGATTTGACCGTTATAGGTCGACTGAAAAGTCTTTTCATCAGTAAAAATGATGTTGTTTCAAAATTGTGGGTTGCGGTAAATATAGTTTAGTGCAAATATTACTCTTGCTTGCCGATGTTCAACAGTTACTAATGGTTTTTTAGCAGCTGGTCGGTTTTTTAATTCAGATTCATTGATCCTTCTGCTTACAGTAGGTTGGGCACCAGGAAATCCCGTATTAATCCTGGAATCCTTTGACGTCACAAATGGATTATCTCTTAAGAATTGAACTAAAGCGGCATCTTGTTGAGGAGTGGATACTTTGGAATGCCCTGAACAAACTTTTCTTTTTAATGATTGTTGTTGGACCCATCGTAGCTTAATTCTGAAGATTGTTTTCAAATTTCTATTATAGAAATTTGCTAGCGCACGAATTGACCATCCTTCTTCCATTTTCGTAATTATTTGAGCCTTTTCAATCTCACTTAAATGACGAGGCATATTAATTTTTTATTGTACCTACGTAACGTTAAACCTCATCATCATCATATAACGGGGGTCCTACGGCGATTGCCGCTTCCCGCATTTCAGCCTCCATCTTTTCCTATCTCTCCAATCTCCCTCTTCTAAGCCTCTAGATTTCATTGTTTTTGTAATTTCTCTTCTCCAGGAATTTGGTGGTCTTCCCCTTTTCTTTCTTTCTGGCGGAACATACATTAAGGCTTTCTTTGGCCACCGCTCCTCCTCCATCCATGGTCACTCATCACGTGACCATACCATTGTAATTGCCTTCCTTGTATTCTATACGTATACCTTATAGAGTATACCTATATACCTAATATAGTATACCTATATTAAACCTTCTATCAAATTAAACGTCTGTGACGTCTATGAGTTGCATTTTTGATCACTTATGACATTTGATAACCTCCAAAAATCCCAGCCGGTTTTACACAAATAGGATGACATTAACTTCCCTTTTTAATACTTGTACCCTTTTTTTAATATAACTGTAGTAAGTTTTGCGTTGCTTTTTCCGCTTTTTAAAATTTGGTTAGGAATCTGAAAAATATCTTGAATTTTCACGGCTTTAGTTTGACACGTTTGGCCATGACCATCAGGCAGTGGCGAAGGAAAGTATTCGACACGGCAGCATGGAAGAACATTGTTAAGCAGGCCAAGACTCACAAAGGGTTGTAGCGCCCTTAGAAGAAGAAGTACGTTTGACAGCATTTCTGTAGCGTAACAACATAACACGGACGATAGAATGCCTACTATTAAATATATTGTCAAAATGAAATCAAATTTTCGGATTTTTTAGAACATATTTATTTGTAGATGCAATAACGAACTAGTATGACATAAAAGTGTGTATGCACTTACAAACTCTCGGGCCAGAGACTCTCAGGATTGTAACATTGTCGCCCTCTGGGCATAAACAACTATTTAATACCCTTGGTACATAAATAACTATTAATATGTTAATGGTATCACCATATGTTCAGAGCTTAGAGAAAATTAAATTAAACATCATTGAGACATAAAGATTCCTTTTCACCATTGGTTGCTAGTCAAGAAGGGGTATGGGATGCCACTTTTCCCATAAAAATATTACTTGTATTTCATATATTTATTTTAAGTGTGCAAGCATGCGATGACCATGGAAATCGATATGCAGTAACTATGATCTTTTTGAAGCATATTGCTCTACAGACCCAGAGCTAAAGTGATTATATGGGCATTCAGAAAGTAGCATAAAACTTATCTTTTGATTGGATAAGTATTATAACTAGATGCATACTACACAATTGTTTTGTGTTGATAAAGTTGAAGTCTTAAGAAATGAAAGCGGAGAGTCTATTGTTTGAGTTTGGTGGACAAGGTAAACATGTAAAAAATGAATGACCTATGTATTAATTTAAGACAATTGCAACCAGGTTATAAAAATCGAGTAGAGTTTATGCTGAAGTTTGACTTAAGTGTATGCTTCAGATATGTAGGAAACAAATAAGTGAAATAAAACAGTCTTCATTTCTTGCACTAATGGCAGATGATACAACAGATGTTGTATCTGTTGATCTGTTATGTATGCACCATCATAAGTCTATGCTAATAAATTATTGCAAAATGTGATGTCAAACAATCCTAATGGTAATATTGTATGGTAGCATAGCCGGTTTATCCACATTTTTTTCAATTTTCTAAACAGAAAACAGTGTTAATATAATGAACAAATGAATTAAAAAGCTATCCCAAGCATGATGGAGATTTCAGTATAAAGTGATACCCACCATATTTGAAAATCTAGACAACATGGAGATACAGTTCAAGCCACATGTTTCATCAAATTGTTTAATGATCTTACTGATCAATACTTACTGATCCTACTAATTCGAGTTTTTTTTAATAATACTACATTTTGACACAGTATTTAACCAACTAAAGAATATTGAAACAACATTGCAATATGCTACTGACAGTTTTGAAAAAATAGCCATTAACATCAGAAACAGCCTACCTATGTCACTGAAACTATGCAAGAATCAAGGAGACCAAAGAGACCACTACAAAATGAGGAGAGTTTGAATTTATCTGCAAGAGAACTTATAACAGTACTATGTTTCAAATCATTTTGTTTTTAAAAATTATCTGTCTAGAGCACACATTCCAAAGAGAAAATGATGAACATTATAGAAAGGAACCACTTTTAGCAAACATTGAAATCTTCTGCAGTGCATTTGCAATTGTTGAAAGATATGCCCTGAAATTGGAATTGACAATATTTTACCCTTGGACAGGTATAATATAAAAAATGTAATCAGTTGTTTATATAATTTAAATTTAATAGTGTCATATGGTTTAGGTTCAATACTTTGTGAAATAAGTAAAGTACTGATTACTTTAATAACAATGTAAACTACAACTGTAGAGGCAGAAAAATGTTTCTCAAATTCATCAAAATGTTTCTAAGGAATACAATGTCAGCAAAAAGACTCAGGGCACTTGCCATGCTCATTGAAAAGCTCTAATTGGTGTTAGATTTCAATGAAAATTTGATGGAAAGGTTCATCTCTGATAAAAATAGAAGGATTAATTTTTATTTTAAGAAGTAGGCTTTTTGGAAAGTACCTATTTCTTTTTTTGTGTTCTTGAATTAGCAACCCTTGTAAAATTATCACCAGAAGCTACTTATTCACCCAAATGAATTATGGTTAGTACTCTTATTGACAAAATATTGAAGTTCATAACATCAATATAAATATAGAGTTATCTGATACTTTTAGATCAAATATAGTTGTTTTTAAGAGGTTCTTATGAAAATTTTATGTGTTTATACCATAATAAAATACAATCTCATATATTTTCTTTTCCACATGTTTTTTTATTTTTTATTTTGATCATATTTATTACTAGACATTAAAATAATGGATCTCCCTGTACTTAAATGTAAATTTCAATAAAATGTTAATTTTAGTTGTTAAAAATATAAGATACAACATCTTAGAAAATGCCTTTTGGGATAACCCAGAAGTGTAATAATTTCAAAAATGTTTTATAAAAATTTATCAAAATTCATAAATTTAATACTTTAGATAGATAATTCATCTAACATTACTAACTAGGTCTTATATTCCAGTAGATTGTAAATATATACATAAAACGAAAATATTAATTTGATCAAAAATTTATATAAATAATAATTCTTACACTTTTATCCACAGTAAATTTTGCAACTTCATTTAGGGCCATTTTTTGTACTATAGCTTCCCATACTTCCAGCTTAAACTTTTTCCCCAGCACCAGCTCAAAGGGCTTTCCAGTTCCCAATTTTCTGGAGTCATCTAGTAAAGTTTTCTCATTGTTACACTGTCGTGTTTGGAAATGAAAATGGATCTACAAAAATTGGGTGATTATTAGAAACATAGCGAAAGTAAATTTACACATTTGTTTAAACATTTTTTAAATCTATAGATCAGACTAGATAGTGCAAAGAAAAGGATAGCTACTGTATTTTACTGTTTTCTAGCCCCTGCAATAATCCCCTCAAAGATCACTAAGAGAGGAGGCACTCTGTGAGCATTGCTGTATTTAATATTATTTATGTACTACAATATTTCTACTACTAGGAGCTAATTATGAAAATCAAGGTGATCTGATGAGGTTGGGTGGATTGGTTTAGGAGATTAATTAGTACATATGAGTTTATGTCAAATATACAAAAAACAGTGAAAAGAGGAATATATATAAAAAAATAAATTTCAAGAAAAGAATCGAAAGAAGGGGGTATAAGGAGAATGTGGCAAAACAATAAAAATCAACAAATTAATACAAAAAGGTCATGGAATTATCAAGCTAAGAGAATAGCAAATAAATACAAAATTATGAAAAAAACGAAAAAAACGAACAGCAAACGAATGAAACGTTTTTGGTAAATCAAACAGGCATCTTACGTACATAATAAAAGAAAAATAACACTATTTACTAAACAGAATGTAAAAGGCAATAAACTTACCTTTGTACCATCTTTAAAAGGAACCGATTTCGTTCCTGCATATATTGTTTCTTTTACTATAAGATCTTTTTCGGTTGCCATGAGAATTCCTTGTTACAAACTTTGCTACTTTAGCTGCTAATATATGGTATAATATAACATACACCTGAATACCCTACATTTGATTTATTTTATTGATAATTACAATTTTACTTTACATCAAAACAAACTTGACAGGTTTCTTCATTTGTCATCTGACTGTCATCTGGCATTTGACGTTTGACGACTTGACTTGACATACAATTTAAATAAAACACAAAAATCTTATTTACATAAAACACAAAATCATAGCAAATATTGTAATAATTATACATTGTATTTTTATATTTTACTTTTTAATATATGTACAGTTATAATAAAATCTTAAAATCCTGCATGTACTGAAAAATTCATGGTAAAAAATTTTAAAAAATGACCCTTATTGACGTGACATGTGACTTCTTGTGTTGACACTGACACTAATGACGCTGTCACTGACGAATAGACCAATAGACGTAGACAAATAAAAATATTAGAAATTGATCAGAATAATGTTTTAATAATTAATAACAGTTTATAAAAAGGTAAAACTTGTAGACGTCAGTAAAACACATCAGAAAAATGTCGCAAACAGTGTCCTTAATTCTGAACGAAGATGTTGAACATGGTGGAAAAGAATATGACGAAGACGATATTGAAAATGATTTTGCCTACAGAAACAATGTATTGAATGCTACAAAATTAATAAGGTTAGCTTTTATTCGCAAAGTTTATGGCCTATTATCAATGCAAATATTACTAACCTTTATTATAGCCAGCATCTGTTTGTTTACACCACCTATAAAAAACTTTGTTCATACAAATGACTGGATGATGATGATTTCTTTTATTGCTAGCATTGTGCTGTTAGTACCACTACACATTAAAAGGAAGGAGTCTCCTACCAACTTTATTCTTCTAGTAGCCTTTACAGTCGTTCAAGCTTACACAATTGGAGTTATAGTGACATTCTATTCAAAAGCAGTAGTGTTACAAGCATTATTATTAACCCTTGTTGTATTGGTTGCATTAACTTTATTCACATTCCAAACTAAGCGTGATTTCTCTGCCACACATTCTGCATTATTCGCTGGACTCTGCATTCTCATTGTAGGAGGATTTATGCAGATATTCATTCAATCTTCAATACTGGAACTTGGTATTGGACTTGGGGGAGCATTTTTATTCTGCCTTTTCATTGTAGTGGATACTCAAATGATAATGAAGACTTTATCACCAGAAGAATACATTTTAGCTACAATAAACTTGTACATGGATATAATCAATTTATTTGTTTATATTCTACGCATTTTACAGGAGTTAAATAGGCAATAATGCACTTATTTTTATGTAGCAATGAATAAATTACATTATCCATTTTTTAGTATTAAATTATTTGTAAATATTCTTGGTTATTACAGTATTTTATTGAAGGTTACTTAAAATAAAATGTAAAATGGGTAAGTTCATTTTTCATTCATTACTTCTCACCTAGTTTTCCCTAATTGTATATATGTATACATATTTTTTTGAACTGAAATGTAACTTATAAGCGATAGAAATTAGGACTGTAAAATATACATATAGAGAGCTTAGGATACTTTTATAGTGAATGGTAATAAATATCCAGAATACCTCAATAGAAGCCTTTTTAATCAATCTGCCATATCAGTAATGATGCCAAATATGAACAATGGTAAAATAATACAGTGGAACCTCGATTATACGTCTCTCTATTAACCGTCACCTCTGTTAACCGTCAGGGTCCATACATAATTTATATTGACAACATAAGTAAAAATTTAGTCTTTAATTCATTTTGTTTGCAAAAAATTTTCCACCAAAGATGATTCTCATTTTGGACAATGCACCTTCCCATCATAAAGCCGGTATGTTTCGGAGTGACAATAAAAGATACAGAAAAGAAATTATTCAAAACCTAGTTATGGAAGAGTAATATTCTTTGCCACAATACTGGAAAGCATACAATTTAAAACACGCAGTCGAAAATTCTGTGAATGCTTGGGCTGATGTTTCGGAAGTAACGCTGAAAAGAGCGTGGAATAAATTATGGCCTAAATCAACCCCCTTGATCAAAATGCTTTCCTTAAATGAAGTTATGGCTGAATCAACTGTTTTGTTTTCATTGCCTTAAGGCTGTATGACACTATGCATTTTCTTGTATCATTTCGTATATCGTTTCTGATATAACAAAAAAATGGATAGTGTCATACAAGCGTACAGTTTCTTATATCAGAAACGATACAAGTATTTGTGTCTGCTGCATTTTCTTGTACAAGAAATGCGCCAATTTGTGCGCAAAGCCGCAAAAACGTAAAACTTATGTCATATTGGCGGCAGGAGGAGAAATTTGATATACAATTAGACCAAGCAGACATCAGAGAAAAGTGCCCACCAACAATAACCATGATTAGAACATCAGAGGCCAAATTGAAAAACAATAAATCACAGGGATTGGATCAAATAGCATCGGAACTACTGAAAGTAGGAGGAGATGTTTTACTAAAAACAATACATAATCGCTCTAAAAATTCGTGATTAGTTTAAAGATTATTTTATATATCCAAATAAGAGCGTAGAATTTCAAGAGCATGCCATTCAAACACATAATTAAAAAAAAAACAAATAAATTATTACAACCAAATTATTTATTATTTCTGTCTTCCATTACAGCCTGTTGAATAGCTTCAAAAATTGTGGTTTCCAATTTAGTTTTAATATTGGGACATTTTATTTATTTCATTTCTGCACCACAGTATTTTATAAAATAAACAGTAGCATATGTCCTCAGTCCCCATTAGCTTGGGGTCCGCAGGTACTGCAGTTCTATTTTTATAGGTGTCAAAATTTCGACCAATCATGTGCCAAATCACATAGAACAAAAGAACTTGCATAGTGTCATACAGGGCAAAAATGTACGTGCAAGAAATGAAACAAGAAAACATAAATAACTTTTTATTTCAGAAACGATATAAGAAATGATACAAGAAAATGCATAGTGTCATACGGCCTTAAAGATGACATAAACGAATGGTTAATTTGTGATGTGTAACAGAGGCGAACGAAACTGATTCAGCAGCTGACAAAGACTTTGATGGTGGCGATGTTGATGATTTTACAACAACTCTCAAAGATTTGCGTAAAGAAGCTGGATTTGATGATTTTATGTTGATTAGGAAATTCAGCCTTTGCAAAATGTGAAGTAACAATAAAACAAACAAAGATTTCGGAATAATATAAATCCAATTGATTCGACTGTACTAACATAAATCCCTCTTATATTGTCAAATAAAACATACAAATAAAATTTGAGAGTTATACTATGATTTTTTTTATTGTTCTGTTAACCGTCTTTTCGATTATCCGTCATACCCTTGGTCCGGTGCCCTGACGAATAATCGAGGTTCCACTGTATCAAAAAATTAACAAAGACCCACCTAATGTCATAAAATGACAAATATTAGAGAAAAACATCATCATCACGTAAAGCTACAACTCTGGGTGGGTCTTGGCTGACTGTACAACTTTTTTCCAATTTGTTCAGTCTTCCATTAACCTAGGGTCAAATGGAATGTCCATTTTCCGGAGATCTGCTTGGATGTTAGTCTCTCGTTATGCAGTCTGTGCAAGTGGCCTGTCCATCTTAGTCGCTGTGATTTAATTTCTTGGACAATATCGGCATCATGGTAGAGTGCTTTTAATTCAATATTGGTTCTGATCTTAAACTGGTTTGTGGTGAGGTCCGAAAAAAATTTTCGTTCAAAGCGTGTGAGTTTTTCATCATTTTCTTTGGTCATGCTCCACATTTCGCGTCTGTATGTTATTACAATGTATTTACATTGTGTCTGACAATGGATTTATAGATTTTGATCTTTGAACTTCTTGTAAAATTTTTTGATTTTATGAGCTTATCTGGACAGATTTGCCTCTGTCTTTTATTTCTTCAGTAACATCATTGTCAGCTGTGATTATGGCCTCCAGATACTTAAAACGTTGTACTCTTTCGGAATTGAAGGTGTTGGCCGTCACATTTTGTCCTATTCTGTCTCTTTGTGTCATTCTATTTATACACATATATTTTGTTTTCTTTTAATTAATCTTCAGTCCTACTGCACTTGTTTCTCCTTCCACCTTAATGAAGATGTCTTTCGTGGATAGGATGGAGTCTCCAATGAGATCTATGTCATCTGCATATGCGAGTAACAGCTTGGGATCTTGAACCGATAGCAATTCTGTTTTCGAGTCATCCTGTTTGAGTCCACTGTTGATTTCAAAGCTGCTAGACAGTTTATTATTTACACGTAATTTAGATATTCCACCCTCCACACAGAGTTTGGTCATCTGAATGAGTACTACCTCATCCTAACTAATGAAATGTGTTTTGTCCTTAGTCATAATTTTCTACTAGTCCATTTACTCACAATTTGTCCTCCCAATTCTAAATAACAGCATTAATTGATATGAAATTTGACAAATACATAGAAAATAAGTCAAAGAACAAAAGTTGTAGAGTGCCGATATTTGCTTTTACTTTGGGGAGAATGCCATCCCTTCTTAATAATCCCGGAGTCGACCTGGGGCCTGGAGATATTGTCAAAATAATCTCGGAAATTGATGGGTACCAGTTACGATACCATAGAGCACCTTGCACAAGTGAAGCGTTGATGTGCAAAACAAAAAGAAAAAGTAGCAATGTCACAACCTCAGTTATTCAAATCCTACAATTTATCAATGAGGAGAGTGGACTTATTCGATCAAACGATAAATAATTACAGGATCGGCATACATGTAAAAAATTGCCGTGGATACTCTTTTACCCATATGAGAAATGTGACAGTTGTTAATGCGTGGAAACTAAGTAGGATTACACCCCAAATTAATAAAAAAAAACATAAAAGAATTAAGAGAAAATAGAACAAAAAACAAAAAAATAAATACAAAAAAAACAAAACAAGAAAATAATAAAAGAATAAAAAAATGACAAAATAGATTTGCTACTATCAGAGAACATACGTGAGTTCGTAGTTCTCTGTTAAATATTTTTAAAAAATATTTAAATATATTTAAATATTTTAAAACACTCTGTTCAGTGCAAAGAGTCGTTTTGCATATTTCAAAGAAATAATTACTGCAGAGCTTTCAACAAAGCCATACAAAGACGATCCACATCTTTGTTGAAAGAACCACGAACCCTCGAAGATGTTGCCACAATGCCAAATGAGAGTTTGATGGATGTGTGAAATATGCAAAACGACTCTTTGCACTGAACAGAGTGTTTTAAAATATTTCACTCATAATAATTTATGTGTTTTAAGTATATGTAGGTATGCAATTTTAATAAATGTTTCCTTGGTCTGTATGCATTTTTATGTTCATTATCTCTACTGGTTATATATAATTATATTTTATATATTTTATACTGATTGTTCCAGCAGTGTACCTGCTTGGGCACACCATTTTTTTCAAAAACCAAATTTAAAAAATGTGCAAAATATTTTTTTATATAATTATGATCGTCATTAAAAGCAACTCCTAGAGGATTTAGGCATTTTTAGTTTCTGTTTGGGCGGTGGGCATTAATGGGTTAATCAAGATTCATAGAGATCCAATGTATTGGATACAAAAAACTATTAAAATCAATATTTTTTATGTTTATAATTTCCTTTTCCTACCAGATACCTATTCCATCTACAGGTCTATTTCAAAAGCGACTTTGACTTAAAATTGACAGAAGTGACAGTGACATTTTCTCGACAAATGAGAAATGAATCATACCAAAATAAAGATTTTGTAAACAGTAATAATATCCCTCACATTATTTCAACATGGAACTGTTTCGTACAAATGATTTCTATATATTTATTAAGGGTGAATACTCTTTATGGTGGGACCGACAAACAGGTGCTTTCATTCCGAAAACAGGTTTGTTGAATTTTCATTCACTTTGCATTATTTAAAAATTTATTTCTTAAATGTGACGCCCCCGGATTCATTTCAATTTGTGAAATTAACTTTGATTAAGGTTTTACGGTTTATTTATTAAACAATTGTGGTTAATACGCAATTCATTAATATACAATCTCTGTTAAAAAGGGACCAATTGTTAATCACATCTACTTGCCATGTAACATTTAATTAATAATTATACACACAATTAATATTAATGTATTCCTTGATCTTAAGACTTTTGCTCTCAAGTATATTTCAAGTATTATGTTTAATTTCTGCAAGTTTTTTTTATTGATTTCTTTTACTAATTCACATTGTATTACAATTATAGTTATCTTGATATGTAGTTAATATTATTGTAGTAAAACCTACACTACTTTATGTAGAATTTCTGTGCTTATATTGCCTCTGTCATATTAGTGTAATTGATAAAATCTAGATCTTTACTCAAAAAACAATGTCTTAGTCATGTGAAGTGACTAGAAATTATAAAGTAACTACTACTTAAATAATAAAATAGCTTCCACAAGAAAATGAAGATGTGGGAAAATTTTGTAATTATGTCAATGGTTATCATCATGTTCTCCTTTATTCTTCTGTTTAGCATAAGGCAAGAGTAATAGAAAATTGATTGATCAGAAAATTATCTGAATTTAGACAGGAAAGACATACAATTTCTTTAGACAAAAATGACAATTTTAGCAAATTTCAATTTTTTTTTATGTAAATATTTGTATCTACAGGTTTTATTACTTTCACCCTTTCCCTCATGCATTTTTGTTTTTTAAGATAAATATTTGAAATTTGGTAGGCATATTCTTTTATTTTTTTTTTAAATCTTTGGCCTACTCGAAATAATTCCCTGTTACCCCTTTTAAGGGATGTGAATTGTACAGTATATTGAACATTGTGAACAAACAGTGTGTATACAACCTGTACAATATATTGCACATTGTGAGTAAATTGTAAAGTAAATTATAAAGTGTAAATTGTAGTAAGTAGTAATGGTGTAAATTGTAAAGTGTAAATTGTAGAGTAAATTGTAGCTCTATATTGCACTTTTTACACAAGAAATTGGTTCTAGAACCACATTTAGGGAATTTGCACCTAGAAGGAAAGGATTTGTCATCTATAATTGGCAAATGTCCAAATTCATCCAGCCTTACTTCTGCTGCTGGTTTAGTTTCTGTTTTTTGTTTTTTCTGTCACGGAAATGACATTGATTCTCTTGTATCCGAAGGATGTCCTCATTTTCTGGAGGATACTTTGTCTGATTTTATCAAAACTTCAGCGACATATGCCCTAAAATGAACCAAATCCAATATTTTCTTGTCCAGAATACCTAAAACAATCACCTTTTGCCTGTATTCCAGCCAGGCATTAGAACAGGCGATATCGATACTATATGTAAACATACAAAGTGTCCACTTCCTGGAAGGAATAAAGGTTCTATATAAAGTATTCAAAAAGTCACATTTATCAATGCCGCCCATATGTTGGTTATATTTTCTAATTACTTCAGATTGTTTCACATAAATATATTGTTTCTTATTTTTGTCCCACCATTTACATTCATCTTCTTTTCCTACACCCATAAAATTAGATGCCATGAGAACACTTTTATTGTCAAACCACTGAGTGAGAACAACTTCTTCATCACCACTTACATATTGTACAGAAAATCCACGACTTTCCTTTGAAATCTCCTTTTCAAGCAGCAAAGGCGGTTTGCTAAACCTATCTCCTCTTGCTGTACAAGTAGCATAAATATTTTTATGCAGCAACAATTGCAATAAATTATAATTGGAAAAGTAGTTATTGAAAAAAAGTTGAACATTTGGTACTGCAATTCTTTCAGATAATTTCAAAACTGCTGACGCTGCTAATCCAAAAACTTTGTTAAAAAAACTTCAATATAAATAAGATTTCATGTGACAGTTAGAACAAACAATAACATAACCCAACTAAATTTGATTTCTTAAACAAGAAAAGAGACTCTCTTTAATGTGGCCTCTCAAAATGGCACTTCCTGTCTAACAATATTTTTGCTCCCACTAATTTACATTCCCTCTTCTGTCTTTTTGCTCGAAGGAATATATACACAGTTTTGGTCTACAATGAGCTATCACTTTCACTATTCACAAGGAATATGCCCACAAAAACCAGTTCACTTGGGCGAGCAGAAAAATAAAATAGACCTTTTAAAATAATAGATTACTGTAATTTTATGTTTTGTTTATATTTATTGTGTTATCAAAAAGTAATTTTTTTTACTCTGATTAGTTTGTTGATCCAGAAAATGTTTATATTTACAGGCCGGTACTTATTGCAAGACAAACATTATAAAAGTGACAACTTATTATGTCTAAGTACTTTCTACTAATAACTAATATTTTTTAATATTTTGATAACTGTTATAGAAATTTTTTTATAGTGTCATTTTAGTCATTGTAATATTTTCTTTTATCTGATCTTTATCACTATATTTTTTTTCAGGATGGGATTTAACTGATGCAGATGACCCACTATGTCTGGGTATATGTGATGGAATAATAGGAAAAGTGGAACACAGTCCACTCTTTGACACCAGACTGCTGCTAATTAAAGAAAGTCTTCCAGTAGGCAAACTCCATGGCGAAAATATGGTCTACAAAATAAAAAGTGTTATATTTCTACCTCTAGGTCCAGAAAATGTTGACCTCAATTTAACACCATGCCCTAAGCACAAAATAATGGAATTGAAACAAAACCCCAACCATTCTTTGTTATTTGATATACAGAAGAATAGTGCTTTTACCAAAACATGGGGTACTTTGAAGAGTGCTGGAAACACTTTGAAGTATACTACTCAGCAAGCTGCCATGGCAGCTGCCGGCGTGCAGAAAAAGAACAATTTCAAAGACAAAGAAAGATTTGAAAAACAAATTGTTGAAGAATTTTATAAAATATTTAATGATACAAATTCTTTCTATTATTCGCATACTACAGACATCACAAATTCTTTGCAGAGATTGTGCAATTTATCCAAACAGGGTACAGATTCTCAATCTATATGGAAAAATGTAGATGAGAGGTTTTTTTGGAATGGCTACATGCTGAAAAGCATCATAGAACTGGAGGTAATCCTATATATTTGTTGTATTTGATTTTCATATCATCTTTGGGATAATTACCTAAGTTTTTTATAGAATTTCCATCATTTGGTTAAATATTTCTGATAGATGCTTATATCAATCTACCCCAATATGATTGTGATATTTTTTTCAAAATACCCAATGTATTGGATTGAGATATTATTGGATGTGTTTTGCAATACCATGTACTGTATTGGTATTAAAGAGAAATTTAATATTTTTTGTGGTATTAAATATTTTCTTTATTTACCACATTCTTTGTTGACTACTTTATAAAACTGCAAAAACATTTGTAACCATTTCATGTTTTTTAGAACCCTTTGTGTGATCCATGGATACTACCCATTATTCAGGGATATATTCAAATTGAGGATTGTAAAGTAGAGATGGATAGAGACTTGATTGAAGCCAAAGAGAAACGATATGATACTTTTACATTATGTCTCATATCTAGAAGAAGTAGATATCGTGCTGGTACAAGGTAATAGTTTGTTAAAGATGAAGTAATATTTATAGTAATTACATATATTATAGTAAAGAATCTGTAACAGCAGTATTTAAAATACATACTATCAAGATTGCCAATGTTTTGAACAACAGTGAAATTTTATGTCATAGGTTTTAAAAATTGATATCAAAAAATGAAAATTTTACTCTAATTAAAAATTAATAGGAAAATCCCAGTAGTTGGCTGTATACCATCGTTTAAAAAAGCATACGGAAGTTAAAACACTTCACAATTGTATTTTGGTATAAAAACATATAGTTAAATCTTTTTAAACAGTGTCGTCAAAGTGTCCGTAGTTAAAAGTGGTAAACTTTTTTTGCATCTTTTTTTAGTGTCCCAAAATTAATAGACATAACAGATAACAATCAGAATACTCTTATTGTGAAATTTGCCGATCATACTAACATTTTAACTATAGAGTCATCCTTGAATAATTTATTGAATATCGCTAATAATAGATTACATAAAGCACAGAGATGGCTCAATATGAATAAACTCATACTGAACAAAGAAAAAACAAATTATATATGTTTTGTCACTAAAACAAATAATAGTACCTTACCAGAAACTGTCTCAATTCAATCGCAAATGGTTACTCTAAACCAAAGCACAAAATTTCTGGGGGTACATATTACCAAAATTTAGATTTTGGAGTGCATATAAATGAGATCTGTAACAGGTTAGCATCTATGTGCTACTCTTTCAGAATAACAGCAAATTATTTGGACGAAAAATGTAAACGAGTTGTATATTTTTCAAATTTTCATTCTGTAATGCGATTTGGAATAGTTTTCTGGGGGGAAGTGGTAACGCTGAACAGGTTTTTATATTACAAAAAAGAGCAATCAGAACTTTACTTAACTTGAGATACAGAGATTCATGTAGAGGTAATTTCAAAAAGCTAAACATACTAACAATGGCTGGAACATACATATATGAATGCTTACTTTTCATTTTTAAAAATAGACATAAATTCTTGAAACACATAACAAACCATAATACTAATACACGAAACAATCTCATAAACTATAATATACCAATACATAGACTAACAGCATCTGAGAAAACCACAGAATATGCCTGTATTAAATTCTTTAATAAACTGCCTTACAGCATCAAAATAGAAACTAACGTAAATAAATATAGAAAGTCTGTTCAACAATTGCTTATACACCTTGAACCATACAAAGTGGAAGAATACCTTCAAGCTGACCTGTAGGCAGACTAAAGGCTCTTACCTGAATCTAAATGTCACTGTTATTATCATTATGTTTTAATATTACTTTTATGTTAAGTGTAGGTTGTTACAGCAACCATTATAAATTGTAACTGACACCATTCTCTCTATTGACAATTTATATTTGTATGTAACTTGTGAATCCTGAGAATAAACCTTTTTTGTATTCTATTCTATTCTAATATTCTCTGCAAAATTCAGCTTGTTCATATGATTTTTAGAGGTCTACTCTCTGATGCCTCGGACTAACAAAATCAATCAATTTTAGGTATAAAAGGCGAGGTGTAGATGATAATGGCGAAGTAGCAAATTATGTAGAAACTGAACAGATTATTTCGTATCAAACGCATGAAGTATCATTCGTCCAGGTGCGAGGATCAGTTCCTGTATATTGGTCCCAACCAGGATATAAGTACAGACCTCCTCCCAGAATTGATAAAGGTATTTAAATTTTAGTATTTCATATTTATTCTGAATTATTAGAGACATGCAATCCTAATTCTCATTTATAAATAATTAGACAAAATTTATTACTTAAAGAAAATCCCTTATTTCTCACAATAAAGAAGAGATCAGAAGAAGTCATTCATATTCTTTGTATCTTTAAAATATACCTTACATTTATTTGTATGACCATATTCTTTTTCCACGATATATGTCAGTCAATGTCTAGTTTTTTGTGTTTAATATTTTAGGTGAAGCTGAAACACAGGTGGCTTTTGAAAAGCATTTTACTAAAGAGATTCATAGTTACGGCCCCATATGTATAGTCAATTTAATTGACCAAATGGGAAAAGAAAGAATAATATTCGATGCTTATTCCAATCATGTGTTTCAGTATAATAGTCCATTTATAACATACGCCACGTTTGATTTTCATGAGTATTGGTAAGTAAAGTTATGTATGATAAATGATTATTTGGTAATCTTTCATCAAGAGGTACGCTCAGAAATGCCTACGATTTCCTATGAAAAAGCAATTTCTGCAAAAACGCAGAACAGTAGTTCGTAGTGAATTTACAAAAATTGCTATTATTTTGAACAGTTTGTTCGCTAAACCAGTAAACACGCCACCCTGGCAGAAAATTAGTGTACAGAGGGAACCTGGGAATTCTTACAAGTAAAGTACAATGAGTGGAGAGTGCAGTACTTGAAAGTATATTCAAAGAAGCTTCTGAAGAGAGTTAATCAGTGAGATGAAGGCAAAGGGTAAATACAGTGCAAGGTACTTTAAACTTAAGGACAAATGTGATGACAGAACAGGTTCAGTAAGTTCAGAGTCATCCATTGTAAAGGTAAGCGCAAATTTCAATTACCTCCAATCGAGTTAAAAAATTATTCAGAGTTTGCAGTCTAGGTTTTTCAGAGAAGATCTCCAGATTAAAGTTTACATTAGAGAGCTCTTAAATTTAATTTTGAGTCGAGTTTCTAGTAGTCCTTGTAATAGTTCTGTTCTTTATGATATGATTGAGAGTCAACTTTGTTCACTTGAGACCTTAAACAAAACTGCTGACAAGTTTGCATATTGTATCCTCTTATTGAGTCATGTTTGCCAGAAGATATGATTCGACTATGGCATCTTATGTTTCCGTGTCCAATGAACATATCGGAGAAACTGCAGAAGTTTCAACTTCAGAAACAAGATTGAGTGGGCTAATGAGCTTTTTACAGAGTGAAGTTCAAAGTGAACAAAAAATTAATTTAGCAACGGAAGTTTTCGTTTACCGGCTGAAAATAAATATAAATTCAATAGCCTTATTGCCAAGAAAAATGTAAAATTACAAAGAACTGATCAGCCCTTAGCGTCTGCTGCTGAGTTAATAAATTATGAGGTTTACAGGTGTATATTTTTATTACAAGTAATTTTTTTGTACTTGAAATTAAATTTTTTAATTTTAAGAAATAAGACTGATATGCACTATTTAAAATGTTGATAAAACTAAAAAAATAACGCTCAAAATCAAAACAACAACTTCAAATGTAAATGAAGTTGTTGAATGTACTCACGATATAAAAATTAAAAAATTATATCGAATGATCCAATCCAAAAATTAGAATTTGTGAAACTTCAAATAGTAGCTAATTTCAACTTACATTGAAGAAGACTGCTGATTGAAAGCGAACTGTACCTTTCTACCGATCGTATATTATATTATAAGTCCCAATACTTAGCCTCGTTGGCAACAGTGTCGGTGTTCAGAGAATTAAATTTCGGGAAAATCAAAATATTAGAATATGATGCACGTGCTGCCATCTACTCAAAAAATTGTTAAACGTTAGTTCATTTTAACTGCTGCGTGAACATACCCCCTTAAATGGAATATACTTCATCATCACAGTCATTAACATCTTAGTAGATGTGTTGTGGTTCATAATTGGGCTTCAGCAGCTCGGACAGTTTGATTGATATTTCTCCACTGGTCGCGGTCATCAGTTATATGTATTTCCTCAGTATACTGTTTATTGAGAAGCTTTTTAGTAATGTCCGCCCATCGCTGTGGAGATCTTCCGCGTTGGCGTTGAGTCTGAGGCCTTCCTTGGACCACCAACCGCTCCATTTTGTGATCACTTCAATGGATATGGCCAAAGAACTTTAAAATTCTAGAGTAAACGGTACTGGAGAGACGTTGATTCGGTTTAATTTCATCCAGAACCGAGATATTTGTACGGCGAGCCGTCCATGGAATTCGAAGCAGGCGTCTCCATGTCCACATTTCAAAGGCGTCTATACGTCGTCGATCTGATTCTTTGACTGTCCATGTCTCGCATGCATAGTAAAATATGGAATATACTTAAAAATATATAAATTTAAAGATTTGTAGAGGTTCTACCCTCTTATTACACTAGTACCAATTATTTTATGAAAGATAAAATTGAACAAGACTTTCAGTTTAGTAATGGAGTAATTACTATTTATTAATTACTCCCAACTTATGATACTACTAAGTCCATGAATGCCTGTTATAGTTAGTAGACAGATGAAAACTTGAGCTCAGTTATATTCTTTAGCTACGTACCATTATCATCAGCACCCTTTTTCGATTCGATTCCTTGACCATTTCGTCTAATATATTTACAGCTTAATTAATTGTCTGCTTTTATAATTTCCGTCTTAACTGGACAAAAAACCACACAGACTTTTTTCGTTTTTCTTTGGTGACCCCTAATTTATATTGTTACCAATTTTTGACTCACTGTCTTTATAAATAAAATTTCATCTTGTATTATTATTGTATTGGTCTTTTTTATTGCAGTAGGGGAATGCATTTTGAGAACGTTTCGATACTTATAAATGCTGTTAGTGATATTCTAAAAGACATGAATTACTGTTGGAGAGATAGCCAAGGACATATTTGCTCACAAAACGGTGTTTTTAGAGTAAACTGTATCGATTGTTTGGATAGGACTAACGTAGTGCAGGTAAATTTTAATTTTATGCAAAACAACAGCAACACACTTCTTAATATTGTTTTAATAGTACAGATTATTGTTTTGTTTTTAGACAGCAATAGGCAAAGCAGTTATGGAAATACAATTCTGTAAGTTAGGATTGATTTCACCAGAAGGAATTATACCAAATAGTATTAAAAATACATTTCAGTTATTATGGGCCAATAATGGCGATACCATCAGCAAACAATACGCTGGAACAAATGCTTTAAAGGTAAAAAAAAGTTTTTTTTTATAGAAATTTCTATAATTATATGCTGGGTATTGATATCTAGTATCTCTTATTTAGTCTAGTTAACAGTGGAGCCTTGGAGTGGAACACAAAATTACGCCTTGTTCGATCATTAATATTTCCTATCGCCACCTATGCTTTAGAAACATGGACAATAAAAAAAGCCGATTCAAAGCGTATAATGGCATCTGAAATGTGGGTCTACCGTAGAATGTTGCGCGTACCATGAACCGCCCATCGCAGAAATAAATCAATTCTAGCAGAACTTAACATAAACTAGACTCATCACAACTATCAACGAAAATATCCTGATATATTTTGGACATATAACTAGAAGAATAGAAGACATGGGCCGAATGATAGTTGAAGGTAACGTAATGGGTAAGAGATCCAGAGGAAGATCTCCACTACGATGGTCGGACCAAATAAAGGAGATGACTGGAAAGGAGAAAATATTGAGGAGGAGGATCTCTTATTTGTGGAACTGTGTCTTCTTTGTCGTCAATTATATGGCTGTGTTCTAGTCCTCCACTTGTAGGTATCTAGTTATCAACCATCGTTCTTTTGTGAACAATGAATGTGTTATAAACACATATTAGTGCATAAAAGAATTCTCCAAACAGTATCAAACGTATGAATGTGAACTGTATATGCTATTTTATGTTTTAGGGAGATTACACAAGGACTGGAGAAAGAAAATTTACCGGTATCATGAAGGATGGAATGAACTCAGCTAACAGGTATGTTTGTATGCATTCTTAAAATAGTTTAACATAAATGATATTAGCATAATCTTTTGGTTAAATTAGATTGCTTAAGATATTTTATTGCAAAAACTACTTGATATTTACGACATACAATATATTTAAAGATAACAAACATATCCGCTGATATAAACCTCATTATGACCTAAATATTTTTCTCTAACTTTCAAATTACTTATCCGCTAGCTTGCCAACAGTAGTTTCTATTTAATTTTTTCCTATAATTGTACGGTTATTTTTGGTTTTTATCAAATTTGGTATTTTTTCTTCCTTTGTACCATTCCTGCTGAATATTTTTTCTAATCTCTTTGACTTTCATTTTTCTTCTAATTCTGTTTTCCCCCTTCCTTCCTTTATCTTAATTTCTTACTTTTCTTTTATTTCTGGCCGTTTTTTCTCTTGCCAAATTAAACTAATTTTTAGTTATCTCATTATATAGTTGTTATGTTAGACAACATCCATAATCAGGTTGAACAAAGATTTTCTCCTTGGCACTTTAAATTTAAAAAGTTCTAGGGCCCTAAATACTAAACTATTTCATTAAGCATACCACAAATAATGGTAAATGGCAGTACTTTCATGGAGTCACAAAGGATATGAATTGTTTACTGTCAAATATATCAGAAGTTTTCTTCGATATGTCTTCGAAATATATAATTTTATATTTTAAGGGGATATTAGACTGGGATGTGATTCTCGAGGAATAAGGGTTTATTTCGTAATAACTTCACTGTAAATAGGTTGCAACGCACAGGTTGAGGTAAATAATGATAAAACACATTACTTGATGCGGTGTAATCCGATTAAAAGAAAACAATAACTACATTATTAAAAAACTACATTATGCAGATACACACAATACATGTTGATTGCAGGATAGACAATATGTCAATGGCGGATGTCGATATGACAGCCGTTGACAGCATCCTACGTCAAAATGGGTGACAGGGTTGCAAAGTATAATTTTTGTACAATAGTATACATTTTACACATAATATAACATTTATTTATATTAACAAATTAACCTCAACCTAAAACCGGACACGTGTATTAAAGTAAATAGACGTGAAGCCACGGTTTTAGTGAAGTCAATCCAAAGGAGATATATAACTGTTTGTATGAGAAAATAAAAATTGTTGCTGTTACTATTTCCTTACAATTTCATATTTTTTATTTCATTTAATTTTATAAGGTTTAAAATATTAAAAGATAAAATTTAATAAATTAAAAAACCAATATTTCTCCCGGGTGGGGAATTAAATCCCGGTCTCCGGGTGACACGTGGGACGCTCACTACACTAACGATTTGACATTTGAATCGTGGTAACTGTTAAACGCGAAATTATTAAGTATAACACCGATAGAGGGAGAATCTAAACAACAATTTCTGACACCAAATGTTTTTTTATTTTACGCGAACTTATCGCTGCCATGATTTTTTAATACATCTATGTAGAAACAAACTATAAATGTTTTTTACACATTTCTATTTCTTGTTTGGTATAGAATAAATAAAACTTTGATTTCGCTCAATTTATTATTGTAGATATTACAAAAACCACTTCAAAGATACCCTACGTCAGTATTGCTTAGATATTATGCAAGGGGTAAAGTTGTACACAGTAGAAATCCAAGATTTTTGGTCGAATTTACGTAGAATTGGCGGGATAGCTAGCGAAATTCTACCGGAGGAGATACCCTCCGTCGCACCCCATTTAGCCCTTCAACCAGAATTTGAATTTGCACATGCCGTTTATCAAATTTCTAGGTCAGTTCCCGATTTGCCGAAAGTTTTATTGAAGTCACATGTATTTAATAAAATTAAATATAAAATTTCAATTTAATATTTTGTTATTGTCATTAATTTATTTAGATAGAAATGCGTTTGAATTGGGGGTATGAAGGACGGTTTTCTATACAAAATTTTTGGATCGCAAAGTTTAACGTTTTTTGCCGGAGCCGATTTCAGCACACCTGATACAAATTTGCGTTATTCACAAGTGGAATAATTAGTTTAAGTAATAAAATAACATTTTACGAAAATATAAATCGGAAATCGAATTCAGGATGTGTTTTCTAAAAGCTGCAAAACAAAACCTATGACGGAATGTACTGGCATGGGGATTTATAATTTGTATCCCCGTCATACCAATTCGTCTAGGCAGAAATCCATTCGTGAAAACGATTTACTAATACTCCATCCTCCTCCTCAGTCCTAATCCCTTTTGGGATGTGGTGACAGCATCAGGCCTTCACAGCTTTTTCACAATTTCCCTCCATAATACTTCATACTGTTCGACTCTACCTCTTTTTCTCTACGCTTCTCTCTCAACCCTTCCCCTTCTTTCAACGCTTCCTCTTTTTCTCTTCCGCTTGTCTACGCTTCTCCTTTTCCTCTTCCATTTTTAAAAACCATGCGGGGCATCCGGACGTATCCATCTTTTTAAATTTCAGTAGATCTAGTCTTAACTATTAACAAGTACTTAATATTATCTTTATACCACTTCTGACACCAATGGTACAATTCTTGAAAATAACTTTATTTAATACTAACTTGTTTACAATACTTTAATTACAATGACAGCTATCAACTTCAACATACTACTGTTCAACCTGTCACCAAAATTTGTTTATAAATTTTTTCTGACGTTCCACACTTCACTAGACCTTCGAGGACTTTTCGATGACATCTTGAAACTTGTGACTTCTTTTTTTTTTCACGGGACTTTTTCTATATTAAATAAATTTCACGAAACTGTCGTAAAAATTGTTTGTCTACACCGTGTATAAAAAACAAAATTCGATAAGTTAGAAAACAGTCCTTCATTTATAATAAAACGTTAAATGATTGCGTTGGTTATTAACAGAAAGCTGGATTATCACCAATAATTAATATAGACAACGATGCATTACTAACTATCTAACCATATTATTGGAGTCAAAAAATGCTGCTTTTTATGACTTGCTTAAAAATTTATTTTATGAAATGTAAGAAAACGAAGGTAAAGAGTATTAATTTATTATTTATGTATACATTTTTACTTATAGTTACTTTGTTTTAGATATTACCTTAGTAGATTTAAAGACACTACTAGACAAGGAACAATAGATTTAATGTTAGGTAAGTAGATCCAGCGGGATAATTATTTAAATGTTTTGAATCTTTTTTTTTTCAGATTTCAGTATACTAGTTTTATGATGTATCTAAATGTACTCATTTTCCATTTTGAAACTTTCTTTTCGATCATTCTTGATAACTCTACGTTTTCCTTCTTTTTCATCCAATCTACGTTTTAGTATCATTATCAGTCGAAATTTAGCGCTAAAAAACATAATTGATCATTTTACCGGCAATATTATCACTCATTAAATCCTGGTTCTGGTGTATAGGAAATAGTAACCACAAACCCATGTGAAATTTTTATCATCTACTCAAAGTTTAGTTCAATTGTACCGTTAGCTTTGTAACCTCTTTCTTCTATATGTTAAAAGTTGGAACTAAGTATTATTGGTGGCTAAGAAATTTATATGTTTCAGCAGGATAGTAGACGAAAAATTCAAGAGCATAAAGAGCAAAAACTAAAAAATTTAGACACCTAATCAGAATAAATAAGGGAACAAGAGTATATATAAAACAATTTGAAAGACTTACCTTACTATCTAATTCTATAATACAATCCGGCCTTAAATATGTGAATTTCCAAAGACTTTATTAAAAAAAAAGAAAAACAATATTCTTATTTATTTAACCCAGTGTTTTTCAATCTTTTTGATTTTGCGACCCCTTTACAGGTTGAAATATTCTTACGATCCCCTTGTGTGATAGAAATAATTTAATTAAAATACTACATACGTTAGGTAATGATTTTTTGAACCTTAAAATTTGAACAATAACCTGAGTTATTGTTCAAAGTGAGCTTTCATAATCTACATGAGCAACTTTTGACATACTTTCCAGAATTTTGCACTCTGAAGCTGACAAAGGACGTAGACGGATTTTAAACATTTTTTGGAAAATCAACAAATCTGGCTGATGTCACCAGGGAAATGAAAGAATGTCTTCTAGATTTAGCTGCTAATGGCATGCTTAAAATGTTTTTCAGAATTTTGTTCGCAAAGTGTAGACGGATTTTGGATAAAAAAATACGAATATCCAGAGCTGGCAAGTAAAGCTCTTTTATTAGTGCAATTCGCCACCTCACACTTGTGTGAACTGATATCTTCGTCAATGGTAGACATTAAAACTAAAAAGAGAAATAAACTGCAATTAGCAAATCATTTCATTATTAATGTTTCAAAAATAGCACCAGAATTTGATAAACTTTTGAAAAATTAACAAGCACATCCTTCGCACTAAAATTGTGTTTTTTTTTGTACAAGAACCTTAACTTTTTCTATCAGCGGGCGACCCCCGAGTAACGCTTCGCTACCACCCTAGGATTCGCGACCCACAGATTGAAAAACACTGATTTAATCAATAAACCCGAAACTACTATTTTCTGAGGCTGCTATGTATGCCTTTTCGTAATGTATCTTCGAATACTCATATTGGTATTTCTTGCATCTCTTCCTGCACTTATTTTCCCATTTAATGACCAATCCTGGTCCCTACTACAGTCCTAAAATTTTTTCAGAGGAGTTCTTTTTGTCTAAATTGTGATTTTTGTTTGATGCTTTTTCTTCGTTTTTACTGAATTATATTCATTTTTAATATAAAATTTTCATTGTCTTTTTTAAGTTAGCTTTTTTTTTAATCACTTTTCCCTATATAAACTATAGATATATCTATATAAACGTATATTTGTAGGTAATTATGTACCCGAAGATATTTTCAACGAATCCAAAGCGTCACAGTTTGAAGAAGACAATGTAATCACTGCTGAACACGTGAAACTTCTGATCGAAGATTGCAAAAAGATGCTAATCAACCAACCAGAGCAAGTAGTCGGAGCTTGGGGTTTGATAAACGCAGACCCATTCACGGGAGATCCGAACGAAACCGAAATGGATTCCATCTTGATTCTGACCAGGGACTCGTACTTTGTAGCAGATTATGACGACCAGGTCGACAAAGTTACCAATTATCAAAAAGTATTGTTGGAAGACGTTGTTTTGTTGGAGTTCGGAATGGCAGAATCGAGTACGTCGTTGTTCAAAACGTCCAAACATCGATATAGCATTAGGATTAATTATAAGGTTAATAATGTTAGCGGATATTATCACATGTTTAGGTCGACGAACTTTAGGTTCTTTAATAATATGGCAGTTGTCGTGAAGAATATAGAAGAGGAGATTGGTAAGTGAAATACGTTCAGTATGAATTATAAATTACTAATTTAAGTTTTCATTATAATACTAAATAAATATTGATTCTTATTTCCATAGAATATATCCAATTTGGTGTTGGATGTATGGCTTGGATGACTTCTACCTCTGTTGGGATGTTATCTTTCTCTCTTTCATCGTCAATGTCCTCGAGTTGGATTTCTGATTCGTGGAGCCCTGTCTCACCTCTTATATTTAGCCTTTCCTCGAAGTGTTCTGTCCATCTTTCTAGTATCTGGTCCTGATCACCAATGATCTCCACCGTTCTATTTCTAACGATTGATAATCTAGGTTTGAATTCTTTCCTGTTCTGGTTAATCCTCTTGTAGAACTTTCGCGTTTCTGCTTGTGCCTTATAGTTCTCTAGTTCTTTTAGTTGACTCTCTATATGCTCTTTCCTGTTTTTTTTTTAAATCTTTGTTTTTCTTCTCGTCTCAGCTGCCTATACTCTTCCTCTGTTTGTCTCTTCTATATGCCTGATTTTTTCTTTGCGTTGCTAGTGCGCATTCCTCATCGCACCAGTCTGACCTTATTTTTTTAAGTTCTTGCTTTCCGATAACTTCAGTTGCTACTTCTTTCAATATGGCTCTGCACTGCCTCCAATAGTTGTTAATATCTTCAACTATAACATCCATGCAGCCTTCCAGCTTGCTTTCGAGACTTTTTTCGAATCTCTTAGCTATCTCAGGGTTCGTCGACGCTTCTACTTTAAACTTTTTCTCTTTAACTCCTTTTTCTTTCTTTGTTTGGGAGATTCTAACTCTTAGTTTAGCTTGTAGTAGGTAATGGCCCGAGTCTATGTTCGCCCCGCGTCTTGCATGTACGTCTACCACGTCGCTGAAGTGTCTTGATGCATGGGGCTTTTGATGTGGGCTTTTGAATCCAGCAAAAGTGGAGACTACCATGAGGAGATGGATGGGAAGTCGTTTGAAAGTTGGCTCCAAAAGATTTTACCAACAAAGATATTCAAAATTGGGTTCGCTCAAAAAACATTCCATTTGAAGAAACTTTTAGAAATCAGAAATAGAAAAAATTTGTTAAAAGTGCAACTTTTAGAAATCATTAAACATCATAGAGGCAAATATAATAAGTACATGGTAGATGAACTGGTAAGAAGCACAAATAGAACACTGTTAAGGTTGCCTCCTTACCACTGCGAGCTCAATCCAATAGAGCTTATATGGGCGCAAGTCAAGAATTATGCTGCTGCCAATAACACAACATTTAAATTTGCTTACATTAAAAATTTATTTGATGCAGCTATATCTGCTGTAACCATGGAAAAATGGAAAAACTGCACCAGACATGTAAAAGAAGAAGTAGAGCCAAAAGTGTGGGAGTTGGACAATTTAATTGATGCCCAAATTGAGCCAAATTAATAATTTTATAAACTTTCTTTTTTCTGCATACATACTTTATTTTGTGGCTAATAGCTCTAGATAGACAAAGGATGTTACATAATGTGGAAACTTTGTAATAAAATTTGGAGATGCGGAAAGTGGCCCAGAGAATGGCGCACATCATTGTGCATACCAATCCATAAAAAAGGAACAACTACAAAGTGTAGTAATTATCGTACCATCTCACTGATTTCCCATCCAAGCAAAATATTACTAAGAATCATTAAACGCCGTTTGCAACAGTACTTAGACAACCAAATTCCCCAAGAACAAGCAGGCTTTGTCAAAGGGAAGGGTACGAGAGAGCAAATCCTTAATATGCGGCAGCTCATAGAAAAGGCCCGCGAATTTAAAATTCCAATAATAATCTGTTTTCTAGACTACCAAAAGGCATTTGATTGTGTAAAGTGGGAAGTTCTCTGGACAGTTCTTCATGAGATGGGAGTTCCAGATCATTTGGCAATATTAATTAAAAACTTATACGAAGATAACTCAGTTAAAATAAGAATTGAAAACCAGCAATCTGATACCTTCAAAACCAGCAGAGGTGTACGACAAGGCTGCATACTATCTCCAGACCTGTTCAATTTATATGGAGAATACATAATGAGGAACGCACTCGATGGATGGAGAGGCGGCATCTCCATTGCAGGGAAAAAGGATCTCAAACTTAAGATTCGCAGACGATACAACACTGATAGCAACATCTGAAGAGGAGATGTCGAGACTGATAAAGAGAGTAGAAACCGAAAGCAACAAGTGTGGGCTCAAGATTAATAATCAGAAAACAAAAATCATGAGTGTGGACCACGCGAATATCCTCCAAACAACAGGCGCCCTAAATCAATTCGAGAAAGTAGACGAGTTCATTTATTTAGGATCTTCCTTAAGCAATGCAGCCTCCTGCCATACGGAAATTCGCAGAAGAATAGGAATGGCCAAGAACGCGATGAGTCGACTGTCAAAAATATGGAAGGACCGCTCCTTGTCCAAAAAACTCAAAATGAGACTGGTACGGACACTCGTTTTTTCAATCTTTAGTTACGGTGCCAAAACATGGACAATAAAATCAGAGGATAGGAAAAGGAGTGACGCATTCGAAATGTGGTGCTGGAGACGAATGCTACGCGTCTCGTGGACGGAGCACAGATCCAATCAGTCGATTCTCGAAGAGCTAAACATTCAGACCAGACTCTCCTCTCAGTGTCTTGCAAATGTTTTAAAGTTTTTTGGCCACATTGCGAGAAGAGACAATGACAACTTAGAAAGACTAATTGTGTGCGGAAACGTAGAAGGACGTAGAGGCCGAGGACGCTCACCTATCCGATGGTCAGATCAAGTACAGAAAGCCACTGGAGAGACGTTTTCCGAGTCCATGAGAGCAGCCCAAAATCGCAAGAGATGGAGAGAATTGACAGCCCGCATTGTAGGGAATCACGATCCTCAGCAATGAGGAAACGACAAGAGAGAGAGAGAGCTCTAGATCTTGTAAATCATTTTTATATTTAAAAAATTGGTGTACTATAATTTGTATCTGTCACAGTTTGTCTGTTTTATATTGTGTAGTTGTTTATATATGTTTAATTTACTAGTGCGGCCCTGAGCAAAACGCGTGTTTTTAGTGTGCATTTGTTTACATCGTCCGTAGCTTGAAATTGAATTTACTTTAGTTTAAAATTATCATTCTTCTGAGGAAGTTGATGTTCCAGCGGAACCAGTCAAGCTGAATATATTCTGGGGACTTCATGTTGTATATTAAATTATCGAGAGATCTCATTATAATTTTAGCCTTAATGCATTGTGTGACTCTACCTGTAAAAACATACTACACTCATAAATATAATAAAAGACTATCAATTTTTTGTAGAATCCTTGAAGTCCATCTGTGAAGGATATCTGGTTGCACTAGACATTTGCGGATTGAAACCTGTTCCCTTCGTTCAAGGACAAGCATTAGACAGACGAAAATCGAAAGTTATCAGTAGCGGTAGGTCTTCTAATAGTATCTACTTAGATATAACTTCTTTACCTCAAATGACTCGAAATGTTTCTGAAAGTCAGTTGCTCTCATTAAAGAATGTTGGTAAGTTCGTGACGTACTTGCATGAATATTAGGGTACTTTGCAATTTGTTCAAATGCTTCAATAAATAAAAATTAGAGACTTGCAATTTAATTAACTAATGGTTAATGCACAATACGTTTAACTAGAATACAGGGTAGATACAGTCATATTCATGGTTTGTTAATTGCATGAAAAATGCATGGACGGAACAACTCACTGCTAACATACAATGCAATTTAAAAAAGTAATAATGGTTTACATTTTATTTAATTTTTTTTATTTCATAATAAAGTATATTAGAAATGTCATCAATTTTTTTTCACCTCTAGATAAATATGGTTCTATATAAACAGCTAATGAAGATCGCAAAGGAAAATGCTGTAAACATTATTATGGGAGATTTTAATGCCAAAGTAGGTGAAGGGCGGACCGAAAACGTAGTCGGAAACTTTGGTTTGGGTCAAAGAAATGATAGAGGAGAAATGCTGGTCCAATTTTGCCAAAAAGAAAATCTAATGATCGCAAACACCTGGTTTAAACTACCAAAAACAAGATTATATACATGGAAAGCACCTGGAGATAATCAAAAGCACATAATAAGAAACCAGATTGATTATATATTAATTGACAAGCGTTATAGAAATGGAATCAGGGCAGTTAAAACATATTCCGGGACTGACATCGGTTCCGACCATAATCGTGTTATTATACCCCCTCTGTGGGGGTATAAAACCTAAAGGTCGTGAGTTCGAATCTCACCTGGGTGGAAATTTCCGTTTATTAAAAAAATTAATAAATGAAAATAATTTCTATCCTTGTGTGATCGGTACTCACCGGAGGGACCGCAGACGTTCGGATACAATTAGCGTCTCTTAGCAAAGACAATGACGTCGACTTTGCTAAGTATCAAGACAATTACTCAATTACACACATAAACACACATACACACACTACATTAATAAACTTATCTTGATTAAGACTGGCTGAATGACAATTGTCCAAGCCAAAACACACAAAAAAAATAATCGTGTTATCGGTAAAATCTCAATTAAACTGAAGAAAATCAAACACAGAGAGAAGATAAAACCTAGCCTCGAAAAACTTAAAGATCCAGTAGTGCAGACAGAGATAAAGAAAATACTCAATGATACACTCAAAAGAAACATTCAGTGAAGCATCCGCGGTAGCAGAGGATTCAGTAGAAATTATTTGGCACATCTTCAAAACAACAATTACAACTATACAAAGAGAACAACTACAAGACAACATCAGAAAAACAAAGAATACATGGATCACACAAGAAGTCCTAGAACTGATAGACATAAGGAGATCTTACAAAAATAGCAATGGAGAAAAATATAACGAAACTCAGAGAACAATCCTAAACAAAATCAGGAAAGCTAAAGAAGAATGGATAAACAGCAGATCTGAGGAACCGAGGCAATTACTTAAAAAAACATGACTACTTCAATGCCTACAAAAAGATTAAGGAAGTCACAAATATGAAGAAAAAATTCACTACAACAATTCTCGTAGATGATAACAACCAAATAGTATCTATCCCAGAAAATGTAGGAAATATATGGGAAAAATACATCGAAGATCTGTTTGATGACGAGAGAACAGAACCACAAATGAATATAGTACAAGAAACAGTACTCAGGTCCAGATGAGATATATGTAGAGATTAAAAAACTTACCAATAAAGAAAATCTTCAGTCCTTAACACTACTATACAAAATACATACCACTAGAATTTTCCAAGAATACTGGCTTAGATCGACATATATGGCTATACCCAAGAAAAATAAAGCAAATAGAATAGAATAGAATAGAATAGAATAGAAATATGTTTATTGTCACTGAAAATTATTGACCAATTTTATGGACAAAGCTAAAAAATAAATCAGTCAAATAGTACAAAAAGTATAAAACAAAAACAAATATAGTAAAAAACAGAATAACACAATTTTAAATTAGTAAAATTATTGTATAACCTAGGAATTTGTACAGACAACAACAAATGAGACAAATTGTAGCCATTGCTTGAGACACCCAAATGTAATTATAAACAATACTAATTTTGTTTCTTTGTTATACATTAAGAAACTCGTCAACTGAATAATATGGTCTTTCTGAGAGATATATTTTTGTCACCTTACGAAACTTAATGAAGGATGTTGCGGATTTAATTTCTCTTGGAAGGTGATTATAAAGTTTCTTTGCACGATATAGAATAGAATTCTTTACTAGCTGAGTGGACGGGATCGGCAAATAAACGTTACAATCCGAATTTCTAATGGAGTAGCCATGGTCAGGTCTATCGGGAAAAATGTTTAGATGCTTTCGAATCAAACAAACCGTTTCCAAAATAAATAAAGAGGGAAGCGTCAAAATTCCGTGATTTTTGAAGTAGGTCTTGCAATGAGTTGTTTGTTTGAGACCAAATAGATAACGGATTGCTCCTTTTTGCAACTTAAAAATAGTATCAAATTGGGCCGCTGTACTAGAATCCCAAAATGGAAGCCCATATCGAAGATGGGACTCGAACAATGAGAAATATGCCATTTTGGCAGAAGATAAATTTAGTTCCTTCGAAACAGATCTTATTGCAAATCAAGCTGAGGCTAGTTTCTTCCTTAAGGAGTCAGTATGCAAGGACCATTTGAGATCACTGTCAATGAGAATACCTAGAAATTTCACGGAATTTACGATATTGATTTGGCTCTCATTCAAAAGCAAGGGTTGCATGACTCCTTTATAAGATAATGCTACAGTCTTATCCACGTTAAAGCTAAGTAAGTTGGAGTCTGACCAAGCCTTGATTATAAGTAAATCAGCGGTTATAATTGAATGAAGCGTTGAAATATCAGAGCTGCTCCAAGTAATACTGGTATCATCAGCAAATAGAAAAATTTTCCCTTTAATTTTCAAGTAAGTGATGTCATTAATGAAAAGTAAAAAAAGAATGGGACCTAATACTGAACCTTGCCGTACTCCACACTCAATATATTTACAACTAGAGTCGGTGTCATTTATTCTAACCAATTGTTTCCTACCTACCAAGTAAGTTTTGAACCAGTTCAAAGACACACCCCGAATTCCATAGAAAGTTAATTTTTTGAATAGAATGTCGTGATTTACGCAGTCAAAGGCTTTGGAATAGTCGCAGAAAACGGTGGCGGAGGAGAGGTTACTGTTTAGTGATAGATATACATTATGTAACACAGAAAATATTGCATCACTAGTGCATTTATTAGACAAAAAGCCGAACTGATTTTGCGATAAAATATTATATTTAAGGAGAAAGGGCATAAGTCGAACTTTTATGTCTTTCAATAATTTTTGATAGTGCTGGTAACAAGGCAATAGGTCTATAGTTGCAGGCATCAGATTTTTCTCCACTTTTATGAAGAGGAATGACGATGGCAGTCTTTAGGCAGTTAGGGAATGTACCTTTTTCAAGGGAATCATTTACTAGCGAGACCATGACCTCCAAAACATTATGCGGTAGATTTGAGAAAATTTTAATAGATAATCCATCTGTACTACAGGACGATGTGCTTTTTATACTACGAATTGTTGAAATGAGTTCCGTCTTATCAACTGGTCTTAAAAAGAAGGTATCAGCAATGTTTTTTGAATTAGAGAGATAAGAAACTGGATCTTGTTGTGGCGAAATAGTTGAGGTTATATTTTTACTCACATTAACAAAGTAATCATTTAGATTTTCGGGGTTAGGAAAAGAAAAGGTTTGATTCGCTGTACTGGTTTTATTTCGAAAATCGTTTATTATTGACTAAGTTTCTTTTGAAATATTGTTGGAGCTTGTTAAGCGATTATGAAAGTAGGATTTTTTGGCTACTTTGAGTAGTTTTATATAGCATTAGATGTTCACAGTTCAGATTAATTAGCCTGATTAGCCATTTTCTGAAAATTTTACTCAAAATTGTACACCAACGTATATACAGAGAATGCGACAGTCAATTTCGTTTTCTTATGGGGCTTGGTACGACGGAGGCATTATTTGGCCTCCAGATATTACTACAAAAATGCCGATATCAACGAAAAGACGCGTTTCTCTGTTTTATCGACTACGAAAAAGCGTTTGCTTGAGTAAAACATACAGACCTCATAGAAACCCTAACACAACATGGTATATTAATTACTATTAAACTGGGAATAAGCCACAATTAAAGATAAAAATACAAAATTTGTTTAATTTACTGTTTGTATTTTGAGAACGATTTCCGAAGTGGAAATTGAAACGTCAATAAACGTATTTTTATCTTTAATTGTGGCTTATTCCCAGTTTAATAGTATTTAATTTACAATGCCACAAGAAAATAGCTTCAAAACAATACAACATGGTATAGATCATAACACGGTAGTCCTCATTAAAAACTTATATTGAGATCAAATATCGTCGATTAAAATAAAAAATCGTATGACAGCAGAAATGTCAATAAAAACAGGAGTTCGCCAGGGCTGTGTACTTTCTGCACTATTGTTTAATATATATTTCGAAAAGATCTTCCAAAATGCCCTCGAAAATATTGAAGAAGGAATAAAAATCAATGGAGAAACTGTAAACAACTTAAGATACGCACACGACACCGTCATTATTGCGGATAGTACTGAGGGTTTGCAACGACTTTTGAATGCCATAACCAGAGAGGGAGATAGCTTGGGGCTGAATATAAACACAAATAAAACACAAGTTATGGCCGTTACACGTGCAACAAATGCCGACATTAATCTTCAACAAACAGATCAACCCGTACAAAAATTTCAGTATCTTGTTTGCTGAATAACAAACAATCTTGACTACGAAGTTGAAATACGTGCTCGCATAGAGTATGCTAGGTTTTTCAAAGAATGAAAAAATTCCTAATAAACTCTACCTTATCGTTGCATATCCGATACCAATTTGGAAACATGGACTCTCGGAATCACAAGTATGAGACGTGTAGAAGCCTTTGAGATATGTGCTTTTCGAAGGATGCTGAAGATCTCTTGGACAGAGCACGTGACCAACAACGAGGTGCTGAGGAGAATGGGGACTGAGAGAGAACTCCTAAATATTGTAAAAACCAGAAAAATGAGTTATCTAGGACATATTTACAGAGGAGATAAATACAAATTACTACGACCAGTAATGGAAGGGAAAGTGGAAGGAAGAAGAGGTCCAGGAAGAAGAAAATGTTCCTGGCTGAAAAATGTAAGAGACTGGAGACACATTCGATACTAAGAACATCTCAAGATAGAGAGCAATTTGCTATAGTTATATCTAACCTTCAGTAATGGAGAGCGCACCTTAAGAAGAAGATGACCGATATCTGGAGGATAGACAATTATTCGTAGGTTAAAATGTGCCCGTCTTTTCACGTCAAATTATGAGGAGCGCCTAAAAGGAGGACTTCGCAGATCGTGCCGTGACGTCACCAATCAGTTTCTAAACTTAACGTGATGTCACCACGCACACTTGATTTTTGGTATATTACCGTATAACCTAAGAAATTATTTTTTGACGGTCAATTCGTTGGTATTTTAATTGTAGATTTATTTCTTCAAAAATAAAAGAAAATGGGAGTGTTTTTTCTTGAGTGTAATGAGGTGTTTCAGACCCAATCAAGTATTATTCGGCACAATAGAAACTTGCATAAAAAGTATGCAAATTATATAGAATATGAAAGTGATATGGCTGCAGGGAATGTAACATGTTTTTCAATTTTAATAAAGACTTACGTGCTCATTTATTGGACAAACAAAACCGTGTTACAAAATTGTGGTACTTTATTTGGCAAACAAATATTTGACATTTTATTTGTCGGTAAGTTTATTCGGGACTGAAAGGCTGCCAGATTATTTTCATCTGTCAGATAAATACTTAATCGGAGGTGAAGAAAGTTCCCTTATTTTATTATAGCGACGATCTTATTATAAATATAATTGGTGACGTCACTCCATATCTGTCAAGTGTGACGTCACGGCACAATTTGCGAGGTCCTTCTTTTAGGCGCTCCTAAATTAGGAGGATACTTATCTGTCAGATAAACGTAAAATTTATTTCGGAACGCACCAAAATTTCATTAATTGTCAAAAAAATTGAACTAATGCATAGATAAATAATATAATAGTAGAAAAACTAATGGTTTATTATACAATTGTTAATTGTACAATCGGTGGCGGCACGAATAAATGAATCGTATAGTAGCTATTCTAATTTTGATTTGATAATGATTCTTCTGAGATCTCTCCATAACACTAAAATATTATACATATAACGTTAGCTCTTTCAAAAAATATATCTTCAGGTATAAACGGTATAAATCTCATGTTATCAAATCTTTCCGAAATTGCTATAGATCATCTAAGCAAAATATTTAACAACATTTTGCTAAAAGGAGATAATTGTGATTTTCTTAACCTACTCTGGTCATTTCTATACCTAAAATAAACGATCGTACTTCTTTAAGAATTTTATGTCTATTAAAAACGCTTGAACGGATCCTGAAAACTAGATTGGAATGGTGGTGTGAAAACAAAGACATACTTCCGGTAAGCTCAGTTAAGCTTTCGAAAAAATAAAGGAACCGTCGACTGTCTGTCACAATTAACTGCTGATATCCATTTTTTTTTCAAAGCCAAAATTCAAAAGCTCTTTACTGAACTCTTACACAAGAAGGGAGATGTAGCAGACCTGGAAAGATACAGACCAATCAGTCTCCTTAACCATCTTTATAAATTATACACCCGAATAATAACGAATAGATTAGAGACAAAGCTGGATTTTTACCAACCTCGGGAACAAGCTGGTTTCCGCCCTAATTACGACACAAACAATCACCTGCAGTGCCTAAAAACCCTAATAGAAAAAACTAACGTTTTTAACGAAAAGAATATAACCGTCCCTTGGCATTGATATTTGTAGACTTTAAAAAGGCGTTTGATACAGTGGAACTACCGTCCATCTTAAGAGTACTACAAGACTGCAGGATCGACCACAGATATTGTAATATAATTAAAAATATATATGAAAATGCCACAACAACCATAAGTCTATATTCTGCAACTAATAAAATAAAGATAAAAAGAGGAGTCAGGCAAGGTGATACCATGTCACCAAAGCTGTTCATTACCGTTCTTGAGTATGCATTTAAAAAACTAACATGGCAACAGAAAGGAATATCCATCGATGGAGAAAGATTAAACCATCTACGTTTTGCGGACGATATCGTGCTTCTGTCAGATAATCTGGGAGAGATCAAAGACATGCTCCAAGAACTGAATGACATACTACAAGAAACTGGACTGGAGATAAATTTCGAGAAAACCAAAATGATGACCAATATGGTTCCCAGCGAAGAGATACAGATCAATAACAACAAGGTAGAATTAATCGATAAATACACATACTTGGGTCATGAAATTAGAATAACCAGAGACAACCAAATCTGCGAGCTAAATAGACGAATCATGTTGGGATGGGCGGCATATGGACGGATGAGAGACATTTTTAAAACAAATATCCCAATTCACCTGAAAAAGAAGGCATTTAACCAATGCATCTTACCAGTCTTGACCTACGGAGCAGAGACCTTAACTTTAACGAAAGTTACTGCCGAAAAACTGAGGGTAACACAAAGGCGAATGGAGAGATCAATGCTGGGTCTGACCTTGAAAGATCGCGTAAGAAATGAGGAGATACGCCGACAAACTGGCGTAGACGATATTATACTGCGAATCAATAAACAAAAGTGGAGGTGGGCTGGACATGTTGCTAGAATGGAAGACGGAAGATGGACGAAGAGATTATTGGAGTGGAGACCAAGAGCCGACAAGCGAAGTCGAGGCAGACCACCCACCCGATGGACCGACGACCTAACGAGGATAGAAACAAACTGGATTGCAGAAGCTAGAGATAGAGGGAGATGGAGACGTTTGGAGGAGGCCTATATCCAACAATGGATGTGAAAATTCGGCTGGATGATGATGATGATGATTCAATTGTCCCGTTCAAATAATAATTATTTAGCAGCACGATTTCAAGATACTTTGGGTGTATATGAAAACGTTATTTTAAACTTATTTTTCGAGAAATTAACACATATAGGAGTCTCAACTAAATGTGCACAGGTATTGGTTACTCTATTTGTTAATAGACAAGTATTCAGTCGGTGCAATAATAAATTGATTGCTCCAAAGTTAGTTTATCAAGGTTTGTCGCAGGGATCTGTGATTAGTCCTCTCTTGTTTAATCTATATACTATGGCTCTACATGGTATGGGAATTAATTGTAATATTTTACAATACGCCGATTATTTCTGTCTTTACACTTCTAAAAATTCTTATAAGAAATGTATTGATTTAATAAAATGGATTTTGTACAGTGTAAGAGAATACTTTCTTAACCAAGTGTTGGAACTTACTTCGAATAAATCCTCTGTGGTGTCGTTTACTCGACATCGCTTACCGAATATATCCGGTATTAGAATTGATAATCTAAGTATACCTGTCCAAAAACACTATACTTATCTCGGCGTCACTCTTGATACCAAACTAACAAGGCATGAACATATTGATAACTAAACTTTGATTAAATAAAAGGCAGATATCGAACACAGTTTATTAATTAAATCTTGCCCAAGTACTTTCGCCTCCTAGAGCATCTTCAGGGACATTTCGTCAATTTTGGTCTATCCAAATCATAGAATGTCATAAACATAAATTTGTACATTACACTACACTAGCACTACACTCCTTGGTAAATAAATAATTTTATCTGTCGGATAAACCTCTGGATAAATAGTTAACCGGAGGCGAAGAGAATGCACAATGAAAGTTCCTGAGATGTGTATTTACGGCTGAATAAACACATAAAATCTCAAAATTTCAACCAAGATACCTATGAAATAAATTAAGGAACCAAGTAAATTTCAGTGGAGAATTTTGTTTGTTAAAACTTATTTATTGTTACATTTGAACTTCAGATTTTTTGCAAGTAACGTAAACTGATAAATAATTAGATTTTTGCATTATTCTGAGTTTTAGTACATACACCACCTGCTTCTTTGAAGAATGTAAGTAATTGGCTGCATAGTACTTTAAAATTTAATTTAATTTTAGTTGATATGTAGAATACTTGTGTATAAAGTATATACTTATTTTTGAATGATTAAATGTAGACTTGTGAAATTGGGTAAATATCTAAAGTAGGTCTTAATACTTTCTTTGTTTAAATTTGTTTGTCCATTTTTTTTTATTCTGTTTAATCTGTAGTGTAGTAGTGAAGTAGAATATATCTAGGAAGTATGCGGAATTTGACCCTTTCATAATTTAGTATGAACAAAAAAAAAATATCTAGTGATTTCTAATCGAAAATGATTGTCTTTGATTAAAAGGTGTCTCACTTTGTCACTTAAAATTAGATTCTGTTGTGGAAATGCTTCATGAAGACGTTTTGCTGATCCTGCAGTTTTCCCTGCATAATTCAAGACTATAACTGGGAATTTCTGTTGCCTGTGAAATCATCCACAGTGGTTATTGAAAATAAAATTTGGACAAGAATTACATTTTTTGAAATTTTTCAAGACTACCCCTGAAAAATATCTTCCATCAAGGATCTAGCTTAGTACGGATACTAATTTGAGATAGGTACTGTCTTTGTGGATTAAATCATACACATATTCTGCCATATACAGTAGTTTATATCTTCTAATAACTGATTCCTGATTTTTAATTCCTAGTGATATTGATAATTCCTTGATAATTTACACACTGTAAGAAACCAAATTCCCAGCTCAGTCCAACTTAAGCTTGATCAATCACATTACTAAAGCGTTCATCAGTAGCATTCATAAAAAAATAAATGATAAATAAGAGTCAAATATTGATAGATCTAGTTTGGTTTTCGGGAAACAGTTGGAACTAGGGAAGCAATTTTCGCTCTCCAGTAGAGACATTAATAAAGATATGCGTTTATGCTTAGTGGATTTTAGAAAAGCATTTGACAATGTTAATCGTAAACAACTAATAGATATTGTTCTGAAGACATGTATTGACGACAATGATATTCGGATTGTAGCAAACCTACACTGGAATGAAACACCAAGAGCACAAACAGGCAGTGAACTTATTGAAAGTGTGAAATTAAAATAGGTGTCCGGCAGGGGTATATCTTATCCCCAATCCTCTTCCCCCCGATATCTACTTCGAGGAAATATTAAAAAAATGTTTGAAAAATGCAACATATGGAATGAAAATAAACGGTGAATTAACGAACAACATAAGATATGTCGATAAACTTGCCAGTAGCATAGAGAAATTACAACAGTCAATGGAAAGGGTTAATGCAGTCAGTGAGGACTACGTTCTGAGCCTTAATTTTAAGAAGACAAAATGGATGCTGATAAGCAAAAAGCAAAAATCTGCTTGACAGTTACGGATAAAAAACATACTAATTGACCATGTAGAACCTTACGTTTACCTTGGCACTAACCATAGAACGAGCTAGCATTTAACAGGATGAAAAAGTTCCTCATCATAAGCAAGGATTTGTCTCTTTTTTTTTATTTGATCTTACATGTTGTGCGGAGGTCTGGATGCGGACAGAGATGCTCATGGAAAAACTACAAGCATTCGAAATGTGAGTGTACCGCCGCATTCTTCGTATATCCTGGACCGAACATGTCACCAACATAGAGAATTGGAAAAGAAATAGAATAGTCAGCACAATTTACGTAGAGAAAACTTGCAAATCTAGGCCGCATACTGAGAAAAGATAAGTACCGCCTATTTTAATTGATTATCCAGGGAAAAATGGTTAACAGGCGAGGCCTAGGCAGGAGAAGACACTCGTGGCTCCAAAATCTGCGGAAATGGTTCCGGATCACATCGGTCGAATTATTTAGAAGTGCCATAAGCAAGATCAGAATTGCCATGTTAATAGCCAACGTTCGCAACGGACAAAGCATCTGAAGAAAAAGAAGAAGGTTTGTCTTTATCGTGTTGTGTTATTTATATCTTCTTCTTCAGTGCCTTATCCGGTCCGGATGTTGGCGATCATCAAGGCTATCATGGTTTTGTTGACTGTTCTGCGAAACAGCTCCGCTGAGGTAATCCCAAACCATTGTCGGAGATTTTTCAACCACGAGATACGTTATTTATATACAATTATTATATACATACAATACTTCAATATATATATATATATATATATATATATATATATATATATATATATATATATATATATATAATACTCCAATATTCGGGTGTGCAGCGGAAGATGGGACAAAGAAGTACTCTTTTTAGTTAACCAAGCTTTCGCAAATCTTTATTTGCATCATCAGGGTACTACAATAAACATAATTAGTATAAATTACAGAGTAAGACTTGCTTTGCCTCTTACACTAATTGAGGTTAGTTGTCTTGATGTTTATTAAATGAAACTGGTAACTCATTTGACCCCTGCAACTATGGCGAAAACTATCCAAAAATTGATTTAAAACGTTCTTTAACATACATAAAACACTTAGAACACACATACATAAACATTTAAATAAAATTATGTTAAGATAGTTACAAAAAATCTCCTATTTCTAAAATAAGTCTTTTCATCTTTTCTTTTTCAATAAGTTCAGCTTCTTCAGATATACTATCACCTTTATATCGTTATCATTTAAGATCTAACGTTCTGTCGTTTTAAGTGTTAGGTTTTAAGTTTTAAGTTTAAGTTTAACGAATTCACAAGCGATTCTTTTGTTTCTGATAAGAATATTTATAACCAAAATTTTTTATTGTGACTACGTACATGTTTTGTAACTATTTTAACATAATTGTATTTAAATGTTTATGTATGTGTGTTCTAAGTGTTTTATGTATGTTAAAGAACGTTTTAAATCAATTTTTGGATAGTTTTCGCCATAGTTGTAGGGGTCAAATGAGTTACCAGTTTCATTTAATAAACATCAAGACAACTAACCTTAATTAGTGTAAGAGGCAAAGCAAGTTTTACTCTGTAATTTATACTAATTATGTTTATTGTAGCACCCTGATGATGCAAATAAAGATTTGCGAAAGCTTGGTTAACTAAAAAGAGTACTTCTTTGTCCCATCTTCCGCTGCACACCCAAATATTGGAGTATTGTATTCTATTTGATCAGCGTTGATTACAAGCGTTCATCGCTTTTTCACTATATATATATATATATATATATATATATATATATATATATATTATATATATATGTATATATATATATATTTATATATATATATATTTATATATATATATATATATATATATATTTATATATATTTATTTATATATCATTTATATAAATTTTTTAAATTCCGCATAATTTCTAGATGTACTATTACTATATACTATTTTTGAGTGACAATGTAGATATCTATAAAAATTACTTCTCATTTTTAAGTTAATTTCAACTTTAAATTTCTATTTTTAAACTGTTTAAGATATATTTTGCTCTTTCTTTCTGTAATATGAGACTACTTATTACACTCTAAATAGTAATCTGTTATACACACGTATGAGTTGAATTTGAATTTCATTGTATGTCGATTAGTATTAGTGCTTTCTCAATTTTAAATTTCGTTATTATCGATCCAAAACAAGATTTCTAAGGTAGGTTATTTAATAAAAACCTTAATATTTGATCATCTACTAGAAATCATTTTTACCCAACTCAGGTTGTTGGAGTATATCATTTAAGTTGATGTAGTCAAAGTATGTGGTCTATTGCCAAGATTGAACTGAGTTCTTTTCTTCTCAGAGTAGAGCTTCATCCGTTCAGAGTAGTATTTTAATAGGGAAGTCGCTTAGTTCTTAACTTTAGTAGCCATTGCATTCTTACGTCAATCTAACTTTTAAAGAAACTGCTGTAAAGAGTTATTTTCAACAACACTATTCTCTGAGATTTTTAGGCCAAGATATTCGTCCGAATGAACCGAAAGTATGAGATATTGTAGTGTTCTTTCTTTTATTATTCTTTTAACTTTTCTTTCTTCATTCTTAACGTAACGTGATCCACCCACGAGATTTTCAGGATATTTCTATACGTTCATAATAGCATTAGGAAAAGAATATTGAACGAATAAAAAAAACTTACCCTCACTAGCTCAAAAAAGTGGATTCTAATATAGTAAAGGGCTCTAGGACAATTCCAAACCATGGAATCTCCTTTAGGACAGTCGACTTGAAGCTTGATAAAACATTAGTTTAATATCCAAAATTAATAAGTTTCAACGTGGTTGTTCAAATCTCCAAATTTAACCAAATCCAAATCTAGATATTTTTAAAATATCTAAACGCATCAGGTCTACTCAGTCTGAATAAAATCAGAAGTAAAATCAGAACAATAAGTGGTTGAAAGATAGCACTGACCCTATTACCTACCTTGCGTACCATACAAACTACCCTGTTATATACTCGTTAACTGCATTAGCGGTATAAATAGAAAGCCATAAAAAAGTAAAGGAATCGAAATCCTTCAAGGTGATGACATCAATTGTTCATGATGGAAATGAAATTTTCTCAAGTTTTCTTCTTGTAGTGCCTATCCGTTTCGGATGTTGGCGACCATCACGGTAATCTGTATTTTGCAAATTGCTGGTCTGAAAAGATTTGTGGTTGTTGTGTTGAACCACGTACGTATAGTTTTCAGCCAGGAAATCCTTCGCCTTTCTGGTCCTCGTTTTCTTTCTACTTTTCCTTGTAGAATTAATTGCAGCAACCAATATCTTTCGCTGTTCCTCATGATGTAACTGAGGTATTTGATTTTGGCTGTTTTTATTGTGTTCAACATATCTTTTCCCTTTGCATTCTTAATAAAACGTCCTGGTTATTAACGTGATCAGTATAGGATATCTTCAGGATTCGACGATAACGCCACATTTCGAAAGTCTCAATTTTCTTGCAGACAGCGTTTGTGAGAGTAGTGACATTGTAATAACCTGATTTTTATGGGTACTAATAAATCATGGCATTTGAATTGCTTAGCCATTTTTTGAAATGCAGATTTTGTTTTCCTTTACCCTACATTTGATTTCTAAGGAATGGTCCCAATTTTCATTGACGTTCGTACCAAGGTAGGTGTATGTTTTTACTCTTTTTATTGGTTGAATTTGATGTTCCTTCTTAGAGATCATCATACAGCTTGTCGTGTTTTACTGTATCGAATTTTATGGTAATCAATAAAGCACACATAAATATCGCAATTCACATGTATGTGTACTTGTATGCTTGTGTGCTAAAGACAGCCTCTCTCGTACCCACTTCGTGCCAAAAACACACTGCGTACGGCTGATTTTTCTTCGGATTGATTGTAATGAGAAAATTACATTTTAGATTGGTTTTCATTTTTTTTTTAAATCAAAATGAATAGTGATCTTAATCTATAAATATTTATAATTGGCGGTAGTTTGTAACATAAACATATAATACAAATAGACTGACTGCTGCAATACAATGGTGTTCCCGGCGTTCCCCCAGTACGACAGACAAAACAGACGCAAATCAGTCCCTGCATCTCATTCTAGTTTATTCATTTTCCAGGTTTATCGACCACGTAACCTAAATCAGCAATGAGAAGGTCACATGGTCGATAAACCCGGACCATTAGAAAGAGCTGTAGGGGGGCTGCTTTGCGTCAGTTTTCTCTGTCGCACTGGGGGAACGCGACTGATTCTAACTTAACATTTGACTAGTTGAAGTCACTAGTGGCACACACAAGACATTTGACTAGTGTTTCATATATACTGAAGTTGATATTCATATTGTTACTTTACATTACGTACGTACATTACTACAAAGAAGTAATTTTTATAAGAAGAGTTATGATGTATGTTTATAATTAAAACATATATATTTAAATTTTAGGTTCAAAGGCAATTTCAAATGTGACTCAACAATTTTCTAAACTGAATAAAATCGGCAACTCCTTCAAATCCAGCAGGCTAAAACCGAAGTTCACTGTTGGCCAGAAGAATAAAAATGAAACGTCCAGTGATTCAGATGAGGAATACGAAAATTCTATCTTCCAGCCTGATATTCAAACAGGCATTTCCCCACAGAGTATGGATTCGCCTGGAAATCGTAGTATTGAACAGGGTAAATATACAATATGTAAATAAAATTTGTTTAAATGAGTGGTTTCATATCAAAGACGGACATGTGTCATGCAAGGAAAATTAAAATATATTGGATTTTTGTACACAGCTGCTATTATTCCTTTTATAAAAATCTCACTTCCTATAATTTTAGTAGGCTTCAAAAGTAATTTTGTGGACATTTTGATATCAGAAATATATGAAATTATTATAAAATTATTATTAAATACAGGTTGTCCGCTTTTGGAACAAAAATGGGTAAATGTCTATGTTTGATCCAAATGTGATGGTAGGTGTCCCTTTTTGATGCCAAAAAAATTGTATTTGAAAGAGTGAACCCTCGGTTTGGACCTAACTTAAAATTTAATGCATATAATATTCATATAGAGAATCAGGTATTTTAAATGAAAATCCCAATTTTAAAATCTTTTATTCAAGTTGCATTAGTACCTACCTACAAAGCAATTTAACTAAAAATATATAAAGTAAAATATTCGAACTTATAAAATATTTAAACTTTCGTAACATTCAAATTGAAATTAATACAAGATCACCATAAAAATCAGCATTATTATTTTCACACTCACATGAATCGTCACATTCAGTCGATATTTCAGGTTCTGCTTGCATTAAGTTTTTGTACCACTGCAAAGTATAGATAGTTCATAATGTCGTGGACCTGACGTAATCATTTAGTGACTTCGATCTACGAACGAAACAATAATATCAGGCATTGCTAAAAACATGCAGTTCTCTTCAGTACGTTATCGTAGCGAAACAGTGACGAACTAGTTTTTGCGTTAGTGAAATAGCTTTAATATTTTTATTTTTTTTTGTAAACAATCGTTTTTAATATTCAATCATTTTTTGGATCATTTTGAATAAAAAAGGTTAATTGTAAAGTTGATCGTTTTCAACTTATAAACAATTTAAAATTGAAAAAAAAAACGAAAAATAATGTTTGAAGACTCAAAAACACACAATGATTTTTGAATTCACCAAACCTTGTTATACCAGTTTCTGATACTTAATTTAGTTTGGGCTTATTTAATTTAAAAACATTGTTTTTAGTTGTTTGAGGCCCTTATCACAACCTAAAAATGGAATTATACAAAACTGTTTAATAAATTAGGACCACTTTTTGTATAAGCGACCTCTTGAACATTATTCTGCGGTATTTTATGAATGTGATTATGCAAAAAATCGCATGGGAATATTTTTCCCAAGGAATTCGAGGTTTTCGTCTCGTATAAACTTATTTTGCTGAATTCAAAACCAAAATCGTATTATTTTTCTGTCATACATGGATTTGTTATTTATTTATTTGTCTTCTAGATTTATTTCAGTGCTTAAAAGGTTTATTTATAAGCCAAATTAGTGCAATGTAAATATTTTGCATTTTAACACAGCAATTCTTATAGGCAGTGAAGACAGGAAATCGTAAATTTTTATTACATCTTTCAATGTGATATAAAATAAAAATGCGATGACTAACTGGAAGGTTTATAGCGGCTTCCCACGATCGACGATATTGCGGACGGACGCAGACTGGCTCGCACCTACGCACCGTGGGAATGATCTCGTCCGTGCACGTCTGTGCTGGTGCGTCGAATTCATACAGAGTCGGTAACATGGACGTATAAACACATCTTTGTTTATACGTCCATGGTCGGTAACATCAAAGGTGCGGTAAATGCCCGTGCGACAAGATACGAGCGCGTCCGTGTTTTAACATTCAAGTTAAGTCAGAAATTGTTCATTCGTTGACACGAGTATTTGTCTGTAGTATTGTCAAAGTTGTTTTGCAGTTTTTTTATAAGTTTTTTGCTAAAAAATGGAATGACCCAACAACGTTATTTTTAATTTTTTAAATTTGTATTAAAATGAACCAAGTTTATGGAATTCTACGGCGCCAGAGCATAATAACCGGAACGATATATATATATGATGCATAGAACCGAATAAACAACCAATTGAAGAATAGTACTATTATATTGGAACCAAAGTGCCATAGTTCAAATTGGTGGGCAACACTCAGAAGAAATGAGGATCTGTAGAGGAGTTAGACAGGGATGTGTGTTATCACCACTTTTGTTTAACTTATATTCTGAAGAAATTTTCCAAAACACGCTCAATAATATCGAAGCGGGAGTCACCGTTAACGGAAAATTAATTAATAATCTAAGATATGCAGACGACACTGTGATCATAGCAACGAGTATAGAGGATCTACAACATCTTATCGAAAGCTTGAGTATAAATAGTGCTGAGATGGGAATTACTATAAACGCTAAAAAAATGAAGTACATGCTGATTACAAAAAGGCCACAAAATATACATCACCTATTGACAATAAATGGTAACGTGATAGAACAAGTAGAAAAATATCAGTATTTGGGAACTTTGATCAATGAAACCAATGATCATACTGTAGAAATAAACAGACGAATAGAGATTGCCAGATCAGCATTTATACGAATGAAGCCACTCCTAACGTGCAAAAATCTAAATTTGGAGATCAGACTACGTACCATTCGCTGTTATATATTTTCAATATTATTATATGGAGCTGAGACTTGGACATTAAAAAAATGTAATTCAAAAAGAATCGAGGCCTTCGAACTCTGGTTATACCGCAGAGTATTGAAAATATCATGGACTGATAGAATTACAAATAAAGAAGTACTGGAGAGGGTTGGTAAAGAAACAGAACTAATCACCACTATACAAACCAGAAAACTGGAATACCTAGGCCACGTGATGAGGGGACCAAAATATGAAATTTTGAGACTGATAATACAGGGAAAGATTCAAGGAAGAAGATCTGTTGGCCGAAGGCAGAACTCATGGTTAAAGAATCTACGTGATTGGTACCAATGCAGATCGATTAATTTGTTTAGAGCAGCAAGTTCTAAAATAAAAATAGCCATTATGATTGCCAACCTCCGTAGGGAGACGGCACTCTAAGAAGAAGAAGAACTATTTCGATTAAAGACTTAAAAAAGAAGAGAGACAATTTAATGTCGACATACAAATGGCAAAAAACAAAAGTAGAGACCTACACAGACTATGTCCGACAGTAGGAAGAGCTCTTTATATAGTGCGTTGCCGTCCATGCTCATCGGTTGTCCGCGAGGATCTGTAGAATCGTCGATCGTTGGGAGCCGCTATAGATTAGAGAAACATAATATATCATGTTTATTGGAAACACTCGACATCATTAACACGTGCAAATCCTACCCTGTCGCATAATTTCCTATGAAATTGAAATGGTAAATGTTTTTAGGGTTTAATTATTTTTTCGGGCATGCGTATTAACGAGGTTCAAGAGGTTTTGAACCATCTTTACCATTCTCCCTCCAATTTATTCCAAAATGTTTTTCAACCAATTTTGCTACGTCCTTAACCTTTTCTGCATTTATAAGGTCATACTATAAGTCATTTTATAGGGTTATACCAGTACGAATTTCTTTTTGGTTGATCTGTTCAATAGTGCAGTTGGCCTTAGAAATTTTCCTCTCTGCACCAGTGTCAAGGTTGTAAGTTATCTCTCCTTTCACAACGATGTTTTCCAATTTAGTTTTCCGAAAAATGAAGTTGAGCCGCTGTTTTCATAAAACTTTTTGCTTCTTGTTTCCAGTCCAACGGTACTCAATCCCTTCGAATCAACTTAATCATATTTCTTAAACATCTCATGGTATTCTTGTTTTGTCACAATTGTGTTGATTTTTTTTATATTGTTTCTATCATCCCAAATACTCTGTCGACAGAAAGGAATGAGTGCCCTCTTACAAGAAAGACTGTTTTAATTTTTCGTATTTTTTTGGAGCACAGCTATCCAGAAACTTGCAGTACATAGTTAAAATACTACGAATGGAGACATATCCTGAGAGATCAGCTGATCTCAACTCATTCAATACAATGGAAGCAACCTCGTTGGTTGATTTTTTTGCTTCGTCTTTCGTCCACGTATAAATTGAGAGGTTACTGAAAGGTTATAACAGTAAAACGGTCGTGGATAGTACGCACTTTGATCAGTTACTTTTGGCAAAACAAGGTTCTTCTGACAATCAAAGCTCAAAATACAACATCTTTTTGGTTTTTCTCGCAGGTGTCGGAAGAAGGCTTGGGCCTGTTTCTTGTGTAACTCCATTTTTAGACACCTTTTTCTTCCTCCGTTTTTTCCACTTGGATAAGGTTTTGTGATTATAGGCAAGTACCACATTCATCCATGTAAGAGAATCCAATGTTGAAATCTGAGCAAAATATTTTCCTGACAAATCCCTGAGTAATCTTCTCAGATTCTTCTTTACCATAATTGAACATTTTCCACATTTTGGCGATATTCAGGTCTAATGTAGGTAGACACGTGATGAGTGATGTCGTGAATAATGCGATTCAATAGCTTGAAAACTACAGATGAACTTTTTTACTTATTCTCTTTTCGGATCAAACTTAACTTCCTTGTGGTTTCCGCCTCGAGTTTCCACTGGGACATGAGATACACCGTTTTTGAATTTTCGGAACACGCCTATAATTCTATGCTCAGTAATAGGCTGCAAAACTATGGTAGATACATACTTCCGCTAAATAGTTTCAGCTCAGTAAACTCCCTAAGTCCCATTCGTTTTTATATGCTCACCAGTGTGAGCATATAAAATGCTTATCAGTGTATATTAGACCTACTAGTTTTATTTATTTTAATATACATGTATATTTGTAGGCCTTGAAGCTACTGAAGACATAGATATTACTCCCAAAATCGATGCTTTCCTCCCGAGCGTAGGCATAGTTATGGGCAACAAAACCGATAATGTAGACGGCGTCTTAGAGCAAAGACATAACTTATTAAATAGAACAGACTCTTCTCATATGGACGACGTTAAACTATCCAGTATTATGCAAAGCGTTTCTATTAGTTCTGGCTTGAGTCCAGCGCCGGAAATTCAAATTAATTCCGAAAATATGGACGAATCGTCGAAAAAGAACCCTCCAAACTCGTTGGCTTTGGATAGAAAGTTTAGCAAGTCATCAATTGAAGTAAATGAAACAAAAGATAAGGTAAGTATACAAAGTGTATAATGAAAAAATAGAACTCAATAATTTTGGGTGGAGTCAACAATATGGTGAAGTGTAGATACCATAGGAAAATTATGGAAACGGTCCAATATCTCGCGAAATACACTGCTAAATGAAAAATCAAAAAACACGTGTTTAATATTTTTTACTAATTTATCCAAACATGACCCCCACAGCGGTGATTCGAGTGGAAACTTTAAAATTTTTAATAGAAACCTCCATTTTTTATTGCAGATTCGGATTTTACAAAAATTCATAATACAAGCATAGTTAGTTTGTTTTCTAGTTATACAATTAAATAATTTGCCGTCATTGTTTGTAAACACGAAAAAACTGTTTTTATAAATGTTTATTAGGTAACTAATATAATTATTTCACGACATATCAACTAATATATCTAAAACAAAAAACATAAAAGCGACATGAACAGTAAGAGAAAATCGTGTGCAAAAATGTCCAGTAATGGAGTCTAAGCTAATGAAGAAAATGACAAGAGGTCCATATGATTATAGATTCAACAAAACTTATGAAATTTTGTGTGCGAAATGGTATGACAATAGTGTTTCTTCTATGTTATCCAATTATGATACCATTGAACCTCTAGGTCACTTAAAACGGTGGTCCAGAGCATCACAATCAAAAGAAAATGTAGTATAGTCAAAATTGTTTGCTCCCTACTATTATGGAGTGGATGGAGTAGATGCGCATGATCAGTACATATCAAGTGTAAAAGGTAAACACGTGGTGGGTTTTATTTACGTACTTTCTTGACATGATCATGACTAATGCCTGAAAGTTTCAGTGGATCGTGAAAAATGTGATGGATCAGTTAGAATTCCGTCGTCATATGTGAAGTAGTTATTTGAGAGATGTTGTCACTTTAAGAACACCAAGAAAAAACAAAGCTGGCTCCAGCATTGAAGTCATCGAAGGCTTTCATTTTCCGGGAAAACTGGAAAAACAGTTAAAGTGTTCTGTCTGTCATATGAAGGCAAGGTATACCTGCAAAAAGTATGAAAAAACAATGTGTATTGAAAAAAGATGTTTTGAAAACTACCATACAAGTACCTAACGCCCCCATTTGACGTTTGATGTCCTTGTATTTCAAAAAGATTTTGAAAAACAAATATATTTTTTGATTATATATGTAAAAAATGTAACCCAAACATCACAATTTTGTATCGTTTACCATTTGTTCCAAGCTAGTTTCTTTGTTGGCGTTAATCAAATAAAGTAAGTAAGAACTCACAACCTAATATCCAAAAACCATAAACACACAATAGACAACAACTAGGAATTAGTAATGGGAGAATTATAAATTAAATACGTGAAAAACAACCTAAAGATCTAAGACTATAACATGAGGAAAATAATAATTAAATAGCTACAAATACACACAACTAAATAACTGGAATATAAGGAACTAAATAACACTAAATTATTACATAATTTTACAGGAAATATTACAGGAGAAACTTAGAAAATATAAAGGAATAAACACGAGGAAAAGTTGTCACTTTATTTCTGAAATTTTAACAAAATCATCATCCGAAGAGTCACAATCTTATTGTGACATTTAATACTGTGGCTTCATTTGTAACACAAGCAGAAGTTATATTAGTATCATAATACCTTTTGCAGTCAGACCAAACATTCTCTGTTAGATTGAATCGACAATGATATGGAGGCAGTCTCAAGACCAGATGACCATATTGAAGGGCCAGTCTCTTCAATCTGTTAAACAAAATATAGAAAAATGTCATTTACTAAATAAATTCTAAGACGTATACAGAGTTTATCTGGTAGATGCTTCTTTACAATATCCATTAACTCAAACTTCATCATAGTCACTATAGTATCAATACTTGTTCCTTTTCCGTATACCTTGGTATTTTAAAAATATTTTTTAAATAATATCAAATACTGACCTTAACGATAACGATCACTTTACTCTTTGACACTTCGAAAGAATGGCCAATATGGATGAAGCTTTACGTCAAATGTTCGAATCAAATATAGGTTAGGTACAAGAACACTAAACACAGATAGGATGGATTTTGTCTTATGCTCCAATGTAAGAAATGCGTTGGGTTGAGTGTGACGCAGGCGTGGGGATTCGTGGTTGACATTTCTTATTGTTTTATATAGAATAGTTGTGCCTGCTGGTAATTTTTTTGTTGTACTAGCGATTTAACGGCCTTACAAGACTATTTAATTATTGTTTCTATATCAATTTACTTGTATAAACAAAATGGGTGGTAATATATGTGCCATATATGGTTGTGACAATAATTTTAAGAGTGTGAAAACCAAGAATATACCTGTTATTTTTCAAAGTTTTCCAAAAGGAAAGGATTTAGTGTCGAAATCTATAAGAAGAGCTGATAATTTTAATCCCGATTCTAGTAGAATATGCTCTGCTCACTTTACAAACAATAACTATGAAAAAGATAATAGAAAATTAATTATTAGGTAAAATGATTAGCAATAAAATGCTTATAAAAATTTTTTAACGTAACTTATTTTAGGTTTACCTACTAAACGCCTGTTAAAGAAAACTGCAGTCCCAATACTTTGTTTGTATAAACACACCATCTTTGACACACCTGTCTCTACTCGTGAAGGTAGATTAGATGTTATAAACAGAAAGCAACTTGTAGTAGAAATTACAAAGGTTGGGTCAAATATTTTGAATATTGCATCTTATCAACATGAACATACTATTACTGAATCTGAAATAATTTTTAAACAAGCTGGTGACAATATAGATTTAAAGCCTGAAGTAGATTTTGAAGCAAAATGCAACCAATTATTAAACAAGTATAAAAGGTAATTTCACATACAAAGTTAGTGAATATAGTTATAGTTTACCATCATGGATGCAGCAATTCTCTTATGGAGGTCTTATCAAGCCTACAGATGAGTGGTTCATAAAAATAAAATTATGCAATAAATATTATGAAAAATATATTGATACCTATAGGAAAAATAATGGAGTTGTTGGAAACATTACAAAAAGGATTTAAAAAAAAAGAAAAAGTGTTGCCATATGCGCTTATTAAAACTTTTCTAAACTTATAACAATATTTAGAACAAATTATAGAAATTTAAAATCCAAGGAAGCTGAAAATTTGAAACGAAAAAACTTATCCGTGTTGGATTCAATTAGGTCAAAAATTAGAAAATTAAATAAAATTGTTCCATAGGGAATGTTTCTAAAGTTTCCTAGTATTGTATACTGTTTTGTTTTACCTATGTATGTTTATGAAATAAATAGTTCAGTATTGAATAGTTTTATTTATCATCAAATGTTTTTGAATATTAATTTGTGCTCTGACTACGTAAGTAAAACAAGGATTTATAGATTTTATTTACCAGAAATATTTACTTTGAGAGTAAACTGGCATTTATTAATTTAATTATAACACTAGCAAATGCATTCCTTTCGAAAATAATTTTTTTTTGCCATGTAAGACGGATCATTAAGAATTTATAAGTCTGAATGTCTTAGGTACTGTTAAAAACCTTATTATCTGCCATTTATTTACAAAAACAAAACGTAAATTTTTCGTTTTAAACTTTTTAATCTCAAATTAGGCTCAACTTCCATAAAAATTAATAGTAACAATAAGGTTGATAATAATTGCTCATCATCCCCACGCCTACGTCACAGCCGCGTGTTGCAGTGACAGACAATTTTGGGCGATGGAACTATCCTATGTAGTCAGCCGTTCTTGGGTTAGGTATAGATCGTTTATGTATGTAACTGCAATATTTTTGTGTTTAATCGCGGGACTTCCACTTTTTCCGTCACATGCAACTTAATGCGTTAGAAAGAAATTGACAAACTTTTACGCACTGAAAGAAGGCTCTGAGAATAACTTTAATAATATATTTTTTAGGTTGAATACAAGCCCATTGACCGTTCAACTTCCGACTATGATGTGCAGCTAAACATTTCTCAATCCCAAAGTGAGTCTGCTTTAAGAAAGATGAGCACAATGACTCCAATGGAAACCACCAAAGACTTAGTAAGTTATTCTACTGTATAAACGAGTAGTCAATAAAATGTAGATTGTTACCGAGAAAGTTCTATATACTTGACAGCTTAATTTAATTTTCAAACGATATATTATTTCCTACAATATTCTTTATACATTAGAGTTTAGATTGACTCTAATTTTTTTAGGTACTATCCCCGTTGAGCAAATTGGCGAAAGGCGTTCAAAACATCGGTGCTAATTTGGATCCAAGAAAACTAAGCGGACAAGTACGACACATCAGCGAAAGAGAAATGGAGGAACACAAAAAATTACAGCAGCGTTGGCAGAATAGTAAAACTAGACTAATTGCTCTGTGAATTTTAGCGCTAGCTTTCGAGGTCATTTTATGCTTTACATCTTGTTTAATTTATTTGTCACCCTTGGTTTTATACTTATCCTCACCTTAAGAGGCTACCATGTTGTTTGTCTCTAAGCAACAATTATCTCCTTTATGGGTATCGTTGGGCGGAACTATAAAAAATATTTGTGATATAAAAAAGTATATGCTGCAGGAGTTTTATCTATACCGGGTGATTGACCTGGGTATAAAGGATATTATGGATATATGTGATAAGGTAATAGATTACCTTAATGATTTAACTAACGATAACGTTAAGATTTTCAAAATATTCTCTCTACCAGAATTCAATTTATTTAATTTTTTACTTTCTATGCGATTAAAAAATCGCATAGAATCGCACTCTTTTTTTATTACTCGATATTGTATACATAACCTAAAAATGCATTGTATTCGAAAAAAGCATACAATTCTTTTTTTGAAGATTGCTGCAGATCCATTTTTTTTATTTTGTGTATTTTATTAAAAGCTGTATTTCTGATTTTTTTTTTCAGATTTTTCCATAAGGTGAATCCTCTCCAAAAACCCGAAAAACTGCTTTTTAGGGGTTTTTGAGGATTTTTCCCATTTTATAGACTTCAAAATAGATCAAAGCAAGGTTTTTTCTTTAGATTATATATAATTTAAAGTAATAAAGTCCTTTAGGACATTCCAAAATTGAGCGAAACACGTTCAAACTCCGAAAAACCGTTTTTTTCTGGATTTTTAAGGGTATTTGCGACTTTTGGGGGTTAGTCATTTTTTGATGAAAACCCTGCCACCCGAATGAATTTTTTTAATTTTCAACGTTTTATGTGATTAGGACTTAGAGTAATTTTAGCCCGCCATCACCTCATCCCCCCTAAAAATGTTATTTTTCGTTTTATTTTCAGCGGATTGCCATAAATTTAAAAATTTTTAAAAATTTACACGCATATTTGAGGTTTTTACAAAACTTGTCTATTTTTTATAGTCCCCTTGGTTCGTGTACATAACCTCAAAATGCATTCTTTTTAAGATGGCTACAGGTCTAATTTTTTTATTTTGTGAATTTAATCAAAAAATATGTTTCTGATTTTTTCCGTAAGGTACGCCACCTTCACACTGGGGGGCTAAAATTGCGCCTAAAATTGTGTCTTATTTTTTAATCACATACAACATAAAAAAATTCAAAAAATTGAATTCTGGGCGTGGGGGCATTTTGCCTAGGGGGTGCCCTTTGTGGGTTCATATCGAAACGTCACATTGAAACACGCTGTAAGCGTTATAGGGAGGAAACGGGAATATTTCTTACCCTCGGTTACGGGTGCAGCTAATTCTGCTGTAGATGAATCATAGGTAATTAAGGAACAGATAGTCCAGCTCAGCACACTGAAGACTCTTAGGTCACGTTTAGATTTAAAATATGGTAGAGTCAGTCAACACGCTATAAAGCTCCTTTTCTTGTGATCTACAAATTCGTTCTGAATCAATTGCAATGTGCCCTCTTACCCTGTAAGCATTTAACATTGCAACCATTAGTACACGAGTTAATTTTATTCGATTTTAGGGGAGTAGTTATGCTTTACTACTACAATAGTGGATAGGAGTCGGTCCGTCGGTCTGGGGATATTCTGTGCCCGGTATTATTTGTGACGTAACTATTTCTAAAATCATTACAAGATAATCGAATTGGAAATTTAAGGCGGATCTATATACAAATCCCAGAATTAAGATCTAACTATACTAGGACAATTTTCAATTAAAGGTGACTCATCTACAAATTGATGTGAGAGCTAACGGCAACAATGTTAAATGCCAGAAATAAATTATTACCGGGGTCATTTTTATTGTGAATGCTTCGCCAATATAAATAAGTGAAAAGTAAGATTGTTCCATAAAATTCAATGAAAATAAATAAAAAATACACTACTATATACACTCATTCACATGATAATAGTTTAGCTTACGTCATTTTAATTTATATGAAATATAAAACAAATAAAAACAAGGAAACTTTCAAATAAATTAAAAAAACAGAAATATAACGTTTACAGCACACAGCAATTTTATAAATAATGAATGAAGTGTAATGACGGGATCCTATGTTAAAATTTCAGATTGTTTAGTCTATTGACAAAATAAGTATTTTGCAAAGTTTTCTGTTTTTTTATGTATTGTCACAGAATACATAACACTTAGAATGCCCACTCTCAGATGCAGCCTTTGAAGTGTGTCAGCACGCGATCGCCATATTTTAAACGGAAACAGACACGGAATGAGAAATTTGTGACAAGCTATGACAGAACCATAATTTAAATTTTTAGAGCTTAATAATTTAGTAAATTTGAAATAATTTAATCTATATACGATATAAAATATTGCATATTATGTCTATGGTTGCCGTAAATCAATTAAACCGGGTTAATTTTTTTATGCACACCAGATATCTCACTGAACATCACTGATTCCGTTTAAAACATGGCTGATTCCATTTCCGCGAACGAGATACGCGTACTTATCTTGACAAGCAGAGTGGGCATTCTGATGTTATTTATTCTGTAGTATTGTATTAGGCGCTCTATAATGACAATAGAATTTTACTGTTTTTCGTTAGACAACTATAAGATACCTGTCAAAATACACATAAGAATTTAATAATTATATCGGTCTTAGATTTAATTATTACGTAATTACTTATGTGTTTAAATAAACAATTAAAATATTATTTTGGTACGCCTCTACAAAGTTGATAAGTGAAATATGGTTTCGTCGTTTTAAGTGCGATGTTACCAAGTAACCACCTTCAATTAAAAATTGTTTTAGTATTACAAGTGTCTTGTTATAACACACTTTTTGCTTTTTATTTGAGCGGTAAGACACATGCAGCACTCAAAAACCGATTTATAAAAATTGTTATCTTATATTGGGTGACAAATATTTTAAACTTGTTTTAGATTCAGCTCAACTCAACAGAAGTAGTGATTATTTAGTGATATGTACAAAATGTTATCGCATATATTTATTACGTCATTGTAAATATGTAGATGATGTTATAATTTATTTTCTTTATACTCACTATTTATTTTATAACGTAATTTAATCCAATCATTTATTTACTAATTTTAACTGACCAGTTATTGATACTATTAGTTGTTTGTACTTATATTGTTATTGATTATATTATATTACATGATCGTTTAAGGAATCCGAGTGAATATTATTAATTTTAGGTTTTTTTTAGGTTTTTTAATTGTAGCTGAGCATATTCCAAATTCACAACATATCCAACATAGTACTAGTTCAATTTGTGTATGTTTACTTTCTGACATAAATGAAACATTTCCAATTCCTCAAAACTTCTACTTTAAAATATGCATTCTCATTTGAACGTCATGATTCATCATCGTCATCTGTGACTACTGACAGCCAATGGAAGGTCATGGTCGCCCGTTGGGATTGCTAGGCTCTAAAGTTTTACATGATGTGGAGGCCAGCCAGACACATAACTCCTAAAAAAGTCAAGCGTTTTATATCTAAAATCATTACCTTCGTTGCTATATCTAAAATCCATCTCTTTCTGGACCTACTTCTCGGTCTCTTCCCCTTTTAATACTTTTCTAAGTACTGTTTTTGTATTTTTCTCATCATCCATCCTTTCTACGTGTCCCAATCAACTCAGTCTTTACTTCGTATTTCTTTTGTGAGTCGGTCAATTAAGTATTCTATTTATTTCGTGGTTCATTCTTATATGCCATTCCCCATTCTTCTGTATAGGTCCATATATTTTCCTTAAAATCTTTCTTTCCCATCTAAGAAGTTATTTCTCTGGTTCACTAGTCAAAGTCCATGTTTCTGATGCATACGTTACTAATGCCCAATTTCACCAATGATACCTAAACAGTTGCATTCGGCAGTAATTCTTATCAATAGTAACTTCCTAAGTAAATACTTAGGTACAATAGCGTTTCACGACTAAAAGAATTGCTTATGTAGAAAATTCTTTCTTAGGTATTAACTCGGGTACGTTTGAACTATTTTTGATAAATAAAAAGAAGAATAAAATGTCATAACCTTACTTTTTCTATTTGTTATTATTGAATTGTTTTTTATTATCAGATTGTTCTAAGGCGCTAATACAACATTTTCGATAAATTACTATATAAGAGTATTCGTATCATATCAGGATGTATGAGATCTATCCCTATTCATGCATTGTTAGGTGAAAGTATTCAAATTCCTCTTAAGTACAGATGGGAATGGCTTAATTCTAAATTCCTCCTAAAAAGTCTTATGTTAATTAATAAATTAATAATTTCTGCCTTAAATCAATTACAGATATCAATGCAAACAAATCATAATTACTGGAATACAAAAAGTATTCTCCTCTTAATTTCTATCAATAATAAATTCCAGCATACCCCAAATTTATTTTATAGTGACTTATTCCCGCGCCACAATTTTGAATTAGAATATCAATTAACTTCTATCCCTATTATGAATGAATCTCACTTGATAATCCACTTCACACTATAATGTTTACAGATGGGTCAGTTGACAGTAAGGGCTCAGCCGGATTTGGTATTTTTTGTCCTGACTTTGAATACTCATACTCTATAGTGTATTTTTATGTATGAGAGAGTAATAAAACCATAAATTATGTATGCAAATCCCTAAACTGTTGATACGGGTGACTCAATGAAAAACAGATATTTGTCAACAAGTTTACAGAAGTATATAGGAAAACAATTTTAAATTGAGTATGACCACCAGGTATAAAGGTTGGAGCAGAATAGAATACAATAGTTGTGAGGGTTACTAATCCCTAAATAAGGTTGCCAGTGTCGGAGTGATGGAGGTTAACAGGTACTAATGAATTTGCAAGAAATGTAAGATGTTTATTTTATTGGTTATATATAACCAATAAAAGTTTAATAAGTACCTACCTATTTGCAAAATAAAGTTTAATTCTTTAGATAAAATAAAACGTTTTATTTTATCTGAAATGAGTGCATTCCACGAAGTAAGGGTTTCAACAATCAAACATTTAATTCTTTAATTCCAGGAATCTACGACAGTAATTGACTAGATAATTACCTTCTCAACTTAATCCACATAAAATGTGATAGTGGGTTTTTCCATTTTGTAGGAAGGTCCAAGTGGCGTATTCAAAATTCTTAACAGTTCACTAAAAGTAGGTACTTCAGTTGCAAGGTGCAGTTTATTGTGTATACTAGTGTTATGGAAAATTTGGAAGTGCCGTGTAAACGCCGAAAAATTGGTCTAACAGTTAATGAAAAAACATTAATATTTAATTGTTTTAAATCATTTACAGACAAACGTTTATGTGAAAGTGTTGATGAGACCGTTGAGTTAGTTAGCAGTACACTTGGTGTTGGGAAATCTACGATTTACAGAGTTATTAAAGAAGAGAAATGTGGTAGTTTTCAAATGCCACGTAATGCTCCAGGGAAACCAAAATTTCAAATAGAATATCATTTTAAAGAAGGACTTCGACGGAAAGTGCATGAATTCTTCTTTAGACAAGAATTTCCAACATTGGATAAAGTTCTTGTCTCAGTTCGAGATGATAAGGATTACCCAGAAATAAGTCGAAGTACGTTATGGAAACTTTTAAAAGAAATAGGCTTCCGCTGGAAAAAGAATCCCAGAAAGTCTATTTTATTAGAAAGAAGCGATATTGTCATATGGAGAAGACATTTTCTAAGAACCATAAAGGAAATGAGAAAAAAAAATTTTATCTTGATGAAACATGGATCAACGAGGGTCATACACCAAATAAATTTTGGCAGGATGAAACTGTTACAAGTCAAAGGCACGCTTTTGTAAATAACTTATCTACTGGTTTAAACCCACCATCAGGAAAGGGACGCAGGCTGATAATAGTACACATTGGCAGTTCAGACGGTTTTGTTGAAGGTGGTGTATTAACTTTTGAATCAACTCGTACCGGTGACTACCATGAAGACATGAACGCTGATGTCTTTCAAGAATGGTTCGAACAAATGATAGATCTTCTTCCTAAGAACTGTGTAATAGTAATGGATAATGCAAGTTATCACTCCAGACTTATAGAAGGACTGCCCACAACCAAGTGGTTAAAAAAAGACTTGCAGAATTGGCTGAGTTAAAAAAATACTACGTACCATCCCGGATCTATAAGAAAGGAACTTTATTCGTTGTGTGCCCTTCATAAAGAAAAATTTAAAAAATACGAAATTGATGAAATTGCCAAAAATCGTGGAATGACAGTACTTAGATCCCCACCATATCATTGTGAATTAAACCCGATTGAACTGGTATGGGCACAGATAAAGAGTGAAGTTTCAAGAAAAAATACCACTTTTAAAATTCATGATGTTAAACAGTTGTTTTTGGAGGCCGTAATAATGTAAAACCTGAAAAATGGGAAAAGGCAGTAAATCACACTATTAAAGAAGAGGAAAAAATGTGGAAGCTGGACAATATTACTGATAAAATGATCGAGCCAGTTATTATAAATCTTGGTTCTGAAAGTTCATCTTCTGAATCTGATTTGGATTTGTAACAAGTAGCTGTAATTTTTATATTAAAATTTTTATTCATCTATTTAATATACCTTAGACGGTTTTAAAAACTCTTTTTCTCTTTTGTAATTTTTAAAAATTAAAAAAAATGTGAATTTTTTAAAACCCTTTTAATGTAGGCCAGTCAGTTCTAATATAGTGTGTGATAAAAGAGGTCACTTTTGTTTACATACACATAACACTTTATAACACTGAAATAATTCATTTATTTTTTACAATTATTCAAAGTAATTTTTCAATTAATCTTGAGCACGCCCATGGAGTGGTCGGAGATACCAGTTAAAATTATGCTAATTACTCTCTCGTTCATAAAAATAAACTATAGTAAACTCCTTACACAGACTCAAATTTGCACTGCATATATTATTGCCAATCATCAGAACCTTAGTATTACTGTGCCATGGATTCCAGAGTATTCGGATATTAAGGGCAATTGTGTTGCGGACAAATATACCAATAAACATACATTTGGGAAATGTACCGATAGAAAGGGTTGATAAATAAAAATACCTTAACCTGGATTTCAGACAATAATGATCAAACAACCGAAATAAGAGCCAGGATAGAAATAGCAAGAAATGCGTTTGTAAAAATGAAAACAATTCTCTGCAACAAAGACCTTAGATTAGAACTGAGAGTAAGAGCACTGAGATGCTACGTGTTTTCGATACTGAAATATTAAATTGAAAGCTGGACATTGAAGCAAAAACACATAAATAAGTTACAGTCCTTCGAAATGTGGTGTTATAAGAGGATGCTTAGAATAGCATGGACATAGAAGAAAACTAACAAGGAAGTATTGCGAGAAATGGGCAAAGAATGCGAAATAATAAAAACAATAAAAATAAGAAAGTTACAACATCCGGGGCACGTAATGAGGGGACAGCGATATGAACTGCTAAGGCTGATAATACAGGGAAAGATAAGAGGAGGAAGGAGTATATGAAGAAGGAGAGTGTCATGGTTGAAGAATTTAAGGGACTGGTTTAAATGCAGTTCTATAGAACTTCAGAGCAGCAGTAGATAGAGTAAAAATAGTGATGATGATATCCAACCTCCGATTGGGAGACTGCACTTAAAGAAGAAGAACTGTTTGGTATATTGTTATTTTTAAGTTAATAGATGCTCATTTTGACTTTATTATATTCTGTAGGCTGTAGAGGCATTTGTTTCCAAGTGAAATTCTCGCTGTTACCTCATCACTGTTTTCGTTTCCTTCTGCAACTATTGATTCTAAATATTTGAAATGGTCTACTCTTTCGAATTTTTGCCCGTTTTAAGATATATGAGTGCCTTTCATTTGTATTTCCTGTATTTGAGGCATTGAACTTCTAGACCCATAGTATGTACCGCTTCTTTAAAATATGTATAAATCTTTTCTAGGTCTTTTAATGCCCAGATAATTATGTCTATATCATGATTTGATTAATTTTTGTAAATATTGTATCTACCCTATCTATAGGAGTTTTCCTTAGAACCTGTTGCAACGCAGGTTAAAAAGTGTTATGGATAGCGCATATCCTTGTGTTAGACCTTCATGGATATTCATAGATTCATCGGACAGTTGATTTTGGATTTTTTCTACTGCTTTGATGTTGGTTAGGCATATTTTACTAACCTGATTAGTTTTTTGGCACATGTAACTCTTGCATTGCGTTATATAATCCCTGTCTAATTATTGAGTCATACGCTTGTTTGAAATCTACAAAAAGATGATGCAGTTCGGTATTCCGTTCGTAGAATTTTTCCAGTGTTTGCCTTATTGTAAATATTTGGTTTATATAGTGGAACTTGGTAATAGCGTCATTGAAGGGTCCAATAAAAAAAATGACGCTGTATCAGAGTGACGTTAAAAAAGAGGTTGAGAAAAATAAAATTTTAATGAGGGAAAATATTATTACAGCATTATTGGGTATAGTAGATATATTATTTGTTAATTACTCTGGGCCTAAACATGATAATTTAACATAGTTTACGATATACCGAAAATATAACATTTACTTAAGTCAAATTTAAAAAAAAAAAACAAGAATCATTTTAGGATAAAAAACAATTAAAAAACAAAACATATTATGTATGTATATGAAACTTACATTGTGTAAAAAAGTTCTATTGCTGAAAAAAGTCCGTTATTTTCTTTTGCAGCACCCTTTCCGAAAAATAAAGTTTTTCTGTTGTTTCCTTAATAAGCTGAGCTGCTTCTTTGGTATTTGTGGATGCCTCCCTGAACTGGTAAAACCTGGATATGGTCTCAGCAGCTCTCATTGCTTCTTGTATTGTAGGACAAGCAACGATGTCTTCTTCTTCTTCAGCTTAATCGACATCCATTTCCACGTTTTGCACCAGTTCAACAATTTCTTTATCACTTAGTACTTGAAATGTTTCCACCTTCATCGTCTACTGAAATGTAGGAGTCAAGATCAGTTCCGAACGCTCCCTAATTCACATTAAATTTTTGTATCCACTCTGACAAAGGCATTTCGTCATCTTTATCAACGTCCTCAACATTGAAAGAAGTTACAGTCAATTTTGCTTGACGAAAACACTTATGAATTATCACTGACGTAACCGCACTCCACGCATTGTCTAAAAACTGAACAGCATCCAGGATAGTAATGTTCACAGGTTCTCCATTATCCATACAAAAAATCATTCTTTTTAAAAGCTGTTTTCGATAATGGCACTTTAAACTTCTTATGACTCTTATGATTCTTATGGACTATGGTCCATAGGCTGCAAGACACTCGTGCAGTTGGCTGGTAAGAACACTAGATTTATATTGGTCAAATTAAGTTTGGGATGGGCTGCACAGTTGTCAACTAGGAGAAGAATTTTTCTTTTTTTGAAAGAGAGTTCCTTGTCCCACTTTCTCAATTCTTCTTTAAAAATAGCAGAAGTAATCATGCTTTTTTATTGGCTGTGTAGTTTACAGGTAGTGTTTTAATGTTTTTGAAACATCTAGGATGTGAACTTTTCCCAATAACCAAAAGCTTTCTTTTCTCTGTACCTGTCATATTTGCACAAACAAAAGCCGTCACTCTTTGCTTGGAAAGTTTTCCACCGACACATTTTTGATTTTTGAAATTTAAAGTTTTGTCTGGCGTTAATTTATAAAAGACACCTGTCTCGTCACCATTAAAGATATCTTCATCTTTGTATGGTTGCCTTTGTTGTGGCCATGTGTTTTGTAACCAGTCACTTGTTACGTTCTCGTCCACACATTTTGCCGCTCCAACAATTTTCGAGAAGGAAATTGAGTGCCTGGCTTTAAACCGATCTAACCAGCCGTTAGAGCATGTGAAATCTTCACCAAACAATTTTCCGAACTCTGTAGCTTTCTCCTTTAAAAGTGGCCCGGACACAGGGATATCAGAACTGCGACACTGCTTGAACCATTTGAGTAGAGCTGAATCTACATCACTACGAATGCACTTCCTAATCTTTTTAACATTGTTTCCGTCCTCTTTAAAGGCTTTTAAAATTTTGTCCTTGTTTTTTATGATTGAGCCGACAGTCGAATTAACAAGTCCAAATTGCCGGCATACATCAGCAATTTTTCGACCACTTTCAAATGCTCTTATAACACGCACTTTTTCTTTAATAGGCAAAACCTTCGTTTTAGTGCTACAACTTGCCATATTAAAAAAAAAAAGCTAATTACCAACTTAAAATAAAAAAAAAAAACTAAACGATCCGAACACAATTTCACGGTAGCGAAAATTTATTAAAGCGACTGTTCCGAAACAGAAAATTTGACTGTTAGTAGTGTTAGGACGGCACTGATAAATGCGAAATTATAGATTGTCAGGGTAACATAACTGTACACAGAAGGGATAATGGACCTTTCTTACATTCTTGGAAGGAACAAATGCCGCAAAGCCAGAAACGCATTGCACTTTATTCTTCATAAAATAAAAAAAGGATAACCTACTATAAAATTTTATGACGCTATAACCGAGGGTTAGTTTATTTTTAGCCGATAAAACCGGGTTTTTAATAACGTTATGGAATAGTTTTTGACCGGACCTATTAAAAATTGACGTTATAACCGAGATGACGTAACTACCGAGGCCGTAATAAGCGAGTTCCACTGTAGTTGACCTACCTTTTCTGAATCCTCCTTGATAATCCCCTGTTGTTTGATCCAGTATATTGTTGAGCCTTCCTTCTAATATTTTGTGTCAAGATTGCCCTGGATAATTCTAGAAGTTCTGTTCAATTGTCGACACTGATTTCTGCCAAACAATAATAGACCCACCACTAAATCGGTTACTTCCTAAGTTGAAATAGCTAGATATTTTTCACTTGAACGTCTATACACAGTGAGCCGACCAACATAAATGATTAATTAACTTAAACAAAATCTTCTGAACGAATCAAACAGATATTTTTACAGCAAACAATCAGAATTTGCGAAGCTTTCATAGAAAATGATCGTTCTGGTCGTTTGTAGTGATTTGCTTAAGCAAATACTCATCTTACGACAGCTACGCACTGGACGGGAATGAAATAATTCAGAATATGATGTCTATTTCAGCTATTTGTTTACTTAGTATGTGTTTTCATGGAATTTATTTACCTAAATCATAAATTATATTTTAAATATTTAATTTGTCAAGTTCATTAAATTTATTGTAATTTTCTTCCTTCAGTAGTTATAAATAATCTGTGATTTACTGATAAACTAAGTTTGGTTTACTAAACATTAACTACATATATTTCATAGTATTGTTTTATGCATATGATGATAAAAATCTAGGACCTATATGTAAAATCTTTATGGTGTAAGAAAAGGCTAGGTAGAATAACCACAAAGCTTTTATCAGTTCATATGATAAAAGTTAGGACGGCAGCTGTGCTTGATAGCAACATAATGGAACGGCTAAATACACGTACAATTAAAAGCAACTATTTAAACTCAAAAGACTTCTGTATTTATTGAAAACTAATCATTCCGTCGTTTTTATAAGCATTTACATATTTTATCTACTTGGTATCAAACACATGGCATTACACACAACTTTTGTAATCGAAAAAAATCGTCACGAAACTGGTTGTACCAGTATAAAAAAAAAGAACGCATAATTTTATTCATCCTAGTGGGCTTCCCAACCAGTATAGGTAATATTCCACTTCGATACATTTTAATTTTTGACCACATTGACAAGTGGGTACTTTTGGTACTTTTAACTCCTTTAAGATATTTTGGACTCTTTTCCGACGCTTTTAACGCTTTCGACGCGTGGTAAGTCAGCGACATGCCAGCGGTACGTCAGCGATATGCGTCCTATGTACCATATTTATTGAGGTAGGTAACCCGTATGGCAAAGTCTTGTCTATTGTGGGTTTAGACAAGGAAAGAGAGAGGACAGGTAATGAATACACTAATATCACTATATATTATATCTACAGAACAATATCACTAATAAGTCACATTCTCAAATTATTCCTGAAAATAATACATGGTCGTATAAATAAAAAACGGGAAGAAGGAATAGATGATAGTCAGTGTGGGTTCAGAAACGGACTAGGAACCAGAGAAGCGTTATTTGCTTTTAATGTGTTAGCTCAAAGATGCATGAATATGAATGTTGATGTGCATGTTTGTTACGTTGATTTTGAAAAAGCATTTGACACAGTAAGACATGAAAAATTAGTCCAAATTCTAAAGACAAAAAACATAGACCACAGGGACTTACGAATAATAACAAACCTCTACTGGAATTAAAGAGCACAAATCGTAATAGATAACGAACCCAGTCCAGAAATTGAAATCAGGAGAGGAGTTAGGCAGGGATGTATTATGTCCCCATTACTATTTAATGTATATAGTGAAGCCATTTTTGAAGAAGCATTACTATCTCAAAGTGGAGGAATAATAATTAACGGAAGATCTATTAACAACATAAGATATGCAGATGACACCGTGATTATGGCAAGCTCTGCTGAACAACTCCAATTACTGCTAAACAAAACAAACAGTTTCTGTGGAAATATAGACTAAAAATGAATATAAAAAAGACCAAATACATGATAATAACAAAGAAAACAAATATACCAACAAACATACATTTGGGAAAAGTACCGATAGAAAGGATTGATAAATACAAATACCTAAGAACCTGGATTTCAGACAATAATGATCAAACAACCAAAATAAGAGCTAGGATACAAATATCAAGAAATGCGTTTGTAAAAATGAAAACAATTCTCTGCAACAAAGATATTAGATTAGAACTGAGAGTAGTTGTATAGAATTCTCAGCAGTAGATAAAGTAAGGATAGTGATGATGATATCCAACCTCCGATTGGGAGACGGCACTTAAAGAAGAAGAAGGTAATGAATGAATTTACTTCACTTTACTGGCTTCACTTTTCGAATAAGTTTCGATGTAACCGCCATGTTTTGGTGCCTGTACGTTGACCATTACTACCTCTCGCAGGGTTACCAAGTCTACCGATTATTCAGTAGATCTACTAATTTCAACTTCAATTTACTGAGACACTATATCGACCTACAAAAAAATATGTAATGAGAAAATCATGTTCAAAAAGTGAGCAGTATGTCAGTGTTCAATTATAAATGATTTAAATATGATTATTATGATAGTTGATATTATGATATATATTATAAATGATGTTGATATAGATTTTTTGCGGGCTGGGCACCATTGTGGGCTTGGTGTATGAGACCTTTATACATGAGTTGGTAGAGCGACAGTTAAAGTGTTGAAAGAGTGCCAAAAGCGTCTTGTAGGCATGGCCTCAGCGACAGGGGCTTGTTGTCATGATGGCAGTGATTTATGGATCAAATGTATCGAAATGGCTTACTATAAGATACGTATAGATACTAAGAGGAGCGATTAATTACAGGGACCCAATCCGTCAATTGCGCATTAGTGAGACGATTGCGTTCGAAATATTTAGAACCATCAAATGAAAATGTTGAAAATAGATTAATGTTAATCCATAAGGTTTATATTTGAGGCATGTCATATCAAAATTAACAAACTCTAGTTTTTTTTTAAATTGAAATTTTCTTTCAATGATAAAATTGAGAAGTGATTGTGGGGTGTTCTATTTTAAGAAAGCTGCAGACACAGTTATAAAATCTATAAGTTTGTTACATTTTAAAATCAGTGAGCGCAAAAGGTTTTATATAGAGAAGAGTTCCAGATCTAACACAATACTAGTAAAAGGGGAATCTGTTTATCGACACTATATGATTTAATATAAATCAGTCAAAAAAAAAAGAATAGAAATAAGGACCAGTATTTTTCTGGGTACTATATCAGAACAAAGATTTATGCCAACATATACAAGATTTACCAGAATATGTCATTTAAATTTAGGTCATAAATAATTTGTTTATTTTCAACAACAATACATCAATTTAAGTTTATAATAATTTATTATAAAAATATCTTCACTAATAAACGTATATTACGTTAAATATTTTAAATTATCTGGTGCAAAGTTAACAATCTGCATATGCTACTAGGTACAACAAAATAAACAACTTCGATGGTTCATAATCAAAGTCGTCAATATTCACTAGATTAATGTGGAAAATCGTTTTTAAAAATTTGCTCAGATATTTTTAGGTGGGAGTATGTCACTTTTGATGTTATTGTCATTTCAAAGAATGCACATGCGCAATTGACGGACCGGGTCTTTATAATTAATCGCTCCTCATACTAAGTATATTTACACATTCAATTATAAAAGTCAAAAATCAGTATATTTCATTACCTCATTTTAAATAGTATTTAATAAAAACGATTAGTTTTCTGTAAATTAAAGTAAATAATGGGAACATACAGTATGACTGAAAAATTCATTCAAATATTCTGCGAAATTATATATTTAATTCGTATTTTGCTGTTTCATAGATTTGTAGAAATTTCATGTTAGCTAAGAGTGTTATATCTTATCGCCAGGAATGCTTACATTAATATAATTATATAATTTTGCTATAAGTAACGTGAGATGAGATAACTTAATAGAAAATTGACCATTTCATTAAAAGTATGCTCAGACGTATTTCTGAGTACAGAAGACATCGTGGAAGCCTAACATATTATAATTTTTGTTACATTTCTTCCAGCGGCTGGATTTTTCTGAAATCTTGATCAATTTCTTACCTATCTTTGTAAAGAGACAATGTATAGAAAAAATTATAATAAATTCGGTATTACTGGGTATTCTTTTTTCTATGTCAATTAGAAAACTTAAAAAATAATGATCACGTAATTTCTGAAATTTAGATTCTGAACCGATACAGAAAAACTGATGATATTTTCGAGCGCAACAATAAAAGTTTTACTTATGGGGAAAATCATAACATAGGAAGTTGTTTACATTCAGTTCCGTGAACTAAATTTACTCATGAATTATGATAGCTAAAAAATTTTGATGGCGGATTCATAATTTTACTTTTGTTGGCCAAGCCATTCCCATGCGCAAACTCTTGTAAATGTTAATATATTTACGCGTTATAACTTCGGTTTAATCAAGCAGGAAACTGGTGATAAGGTTAACATTCCGTACAAGCAGTTAGATACTACAAAAATCGTTAGAAGTGTGCCTTTAATGAATGCTGATTTTTTGCACTTCAAAGCAAATTTTAGTGAATGTTAGGCAATGCAGTTTTGTACGCCAATTTAATAAATGTCAATGAATATTTAAATAAATCATTTCATAATAAATTGTAAATATTAAAGTATTGATTTCCAAAGTTTTCTCTTATTAAAATCATGAATATGTTGCTTGTGTGAGTCCATTTCAAATAGGTAAAGAAATAATAAATAAGACTTACTCACAATCAATTTAATTTAACTATTCAGGCGACTGGTTTCGCTTTCTACAATATGCAAAGCATCTTCAGGTCTCGATACAAAGTTAAATAAATGCTGAAATAATAAAAAACCCATATTAGGGTGTTGTCTAATAAAGATAAACAAAGTAGATTTTATAAATTACAATAATTATGCCAATATTACATGTCTGTGGTTTTTCAAAATGAATAAAAAGGAATAAAAAGGTATAAAAAGTTTTAAGAGACAAGGTAAGACCCGCAAATTGTTATAAAATAGATTGTAATAAATTAATAAATGAGCAAATAAATAAAACATTACTTACATGCCGGTACTCTATTTTGATGGATGGTAGAACAAGGTTGAAACTATCATGTATTGTTGAATGGAGAACTTAAGTCTGCTATTGTAGTTATTTGACAATAAACGGGAAGTTCTTGAGGAGATAGATTTGATCCAATGAAGTAGAGATAGGTGTACTGTGATTGTTTGTTAGATGAAAGTGATGTTATATACTTGTATATGTTATATTATACTTGTATGTATTATTTAAAAGTTATTTATACTTATTCAAGATATATATTTATGAAATGTGTGTTATTTATTGAGTATTTATTTTATGAAGGTGACAGTTTTACGACAATGAATAAGATTAGATATACAAATTGTGTGGGTGTGCAATTCTTGTGATTCATGTGATTCCATTTCAAACAGGTTTGTAGAAATAAATTTAAGACTTTCAATCTATTTTATTTAGCTTAGGACGACTGGTCTCGACAACTACAATTTTCTGGTCATCTTCAGGTCTCCGGACTAGTTAAATTCAAATGATACCGGTGCAAGGATTGTTGCTAAAAAGATGAGCGTTCTGCACACGCATTTTTGTCTTGTATAAATTTTTCCCATTCTTCTATTTTATCTTTGGTGTTATAAATTAACTGCCCATGGTATTTTTCAGATGGCGATATTATTTGTTATTGATATGTGAAATTTCAGGTTATATTAAAGTATTATGTACCACTGAAAATGGTAGTGTTTACGTGAATATACTTCTTATCGTGCCTGTCCGTTTCGAACGTTGCCGATAATTCTGGCTATGATGACTTTGGTGGTTGCTATACGGAATAGATGTGTTGAGGTCTTTCTATACCATGCTCTCAGGTTATCAAACCAGGATATTCTTCTTCGTCCTGGGGCTCTTTTTCCTTCAATTTTACCTTGCAAAATGCATTGGAGTAGCTATCTGCCTTGATTTCTCATTATATGACCTTCATTATAGGTGAATATACTTATTAACGTAAAATTTCCAAGTACTACAGAAAGACGGTGTAAGAATTAATTTCGATGCACGGCATCCGCAAGCCGCTTATACTTATTTCAACCTCATTAGGTCTCATTACAGCGACATATCCAGTTTCTCTGAATCGAAACCAAATCTCTACCGTCATAGGATAATGATTATAAAAAAAATTAAGAATTAAAAATAATTTCCAAGTTCTATTTGGTCCTTTAAAAGCATTTTCGTTTTTTTTTAAATGTTTTGATTTCCAAGTTATTTAGATGTACCTAAACTATATTTCATAAACCACCACATATTGCTCTTACATCACACATACCTTCTCTATTCATTTATGCAAAACTGCTGCATAAAAGTACATAAACTCAGCGGTTCTTTTATAGCTGTAACTAACGTCTAAACTTTTTGTTGCGAGAACTTAAACACCCCCAGAATATGGAATTCTCGCATGGTAAAATACCTTTAGCACAAAGAAATTTTTTTCTTCTTCAAACGTCAAATAATGATGACATTACTTATCTAACTTGATCCTGTCAAAGTTTGATGTCTCCGCCGGCAGCAGTTTTTTTCCCATTTCTTTACGGCGCGGCGGAGGGAAAAATGTTGTCATGGCAACAATATGAAACATGTCACAAAGCAAAAATACAAATGTCATTAACAACAATTAAACATCATTTTTATTTATAGTAATATTAAAAGTACAATTAGTTAATGAGGCATTTTCAAAATTGAAACCGTGCAAAAATGTTCCTGACTCTTGATACGCATTGGTAATTGTTGATGATACTTTAATAATTGCAAACAACTGTCAAACAGGGAGACGCAAATCCCACCGACGACTTAATTATTTTAATTTCTAACATCTAGACGACTTTGATAGTTGTCACAGTTAATTTCGAGTAAAAATAGCGTATGAATTGTACTATTTATGGTTGAAAATTGCTACGTTTGAAGAAAAAATAGTATACTTTATTCGACAAAGAAGCGACTTTTCTTGACTTGTCCTCTATTACGCGCCTCACTTCGTTCGGCGCGTAATATCGGGCGCGTCAAGAAAAGTCATGCTTCTCGGCCTCATAAAGTAATATACTATTACATACATATTCAATGTATAAGCCAGTTTGTCTGACTTGGCAAAAAAGTTTGAGAGATAAGTGAAGAAAATTGTAAATAGTTTAATAAAACTAGCGGAATTAAGTTTATGAGCATACGACTGAAGTATTGAATCTAATTGACAATATTTCAGAAGTGAAGCATGTAAATCGTTATTTTCTCATGTCATTCCAGTCGTACTGTCATAACCGTGAACCACGGTTAGTTTATCGACACAATTGAATTTCCCGAACACTTATAATGTGTGTCAATAGTAAAGCGTATTTGGGGTTTTAAGGAACTTAAAAAATTAATTAAAAAATATTCATTGACATTTAAATTTAGTGCGATATGTATTAGAAAGTATCCAACATGTCAATTATTATCTTACACGAGAAATATACGAACATGTGAATAGATAGTATGTGTTTTATTTATATACCAGTACTCATATATGTGTTTTTATTTGGATGACAGAGTAGGTTTGTACAGAAAAATACTCCGATCAACACAGCATTCAACTCTAAGCGAGGTATCGTAAGATTTTGCGTAGCAAAAGCTATTCGAGATTTGGAAGATACCAATCGAGAGGAGACAAAGTAATCCTCGTACACTACGCGCAGATATGTACATGTTGCAAATATCTTAAGGGAGCTATCACAGAAGGTGTGAAGTTGAACATCTATAATTCGTTTATCTAATACTAAACATCTGGGGAATTTCAAAAGGGTAATGGATTGAAAACCATCAAGTAAAATTTTCCAATCATTTAACCATTCTGGATCGAAGATCGGTTCATCCCAACTAAGTTTAGCCTGCCATATACGTTGCAAGAGAATTTTGGAAGAGGCAGTGATATAACCGGCTAAATTCATTGAATCGAAAGTAGACATCAGAATACTAAGCACCTTTCTCTTAGTGATTGCCTGGCCTAAATCAAAATTTGGTGGTGAAAATGAAAATGTTGATTACAGAATCTGATTGTTGATTCCATTTAACTCCGGGGATTTTCGAACAAGAATCACCTAAGTTATGGGTTAAGGGCGTTGAACTTTTGAGGTTATGTCTTCTTAAAATTTCTTCGTTGTTCGAGGTAACTTTGTGGAGATTAAAATTATGCTTACCTAACAAGATTTTAAGTTGAGAGAACAAGAGTTCTAATTCGTCTAAAGAGTCACATTGACCTAAAATATCTACATACGTACAATACCAAGAAAGTGTCACAGGCTAAAGGAAAATTATCCTTATTATTGTCCGCAATGTGTTTGAGAACCCTAGTGGCGAGAAATGGAGATGATCATAAACCAAAAGGAACTTTAGTAAGCTAAAAAACATTGAATGGCATTTCTGGTGAGTCACGCCAGAGAAAATTGAGTAGGTGTAACTCGGAACTGTCTACCCATATCTCCATATACATAGATCGGATATCTGCTATTAAAACTTGAGTGAATGTGCGAAATCTTAAAATAATATCAATAAGAGGAGGTTGGATTAAAAACCCTTTATCCAGTTGATCATTAAGACAACCTAAAGGAGTTTTATTATTTGAATCAAATACTAGCCGGACATTTGTAATAGAGTCATTTTTCTGACTAGAAAGTGGAGTAAATAATAATTTACCCTATTTTCTGAGGTTAGGGGCTTTAAAGGTACTCTTTTAATCTGGTCATTAGCTAAATAATCTTGAATGATCTTGCGATAACTATCCAAGAGTTGTGGATCAGAGTGTAGTTTCCTCTCTAATTTTAGAAAGCGAGCCTTAGCTGTCGGTAAAGAGCCTGATAATTTAATATCACTAATTGGACCATTTAAATTCAAAGATACTTTGTATCGACCTGAAGGAAGAATTTATACGTCTTTAAAAACTGAGTTTCTGCGGGGTGCTCTGTATCTACAAAATCCTGAATCTGTGGAAGTTGATCAGACCCCCAGAATTTTCCACTAATCCATGTAACACTTCACCAGACGTGAGGGGAGTGTCAGAAACATTATTGATATGGCATGTGACCAAATTATTAAGATATGTGGAGTGATGATATCCTTTACTAATCGCGAACTTGGGACCCTACCAATAATTATGTAACCAAAAAGAGTTTTCTGTAACGTTAGAAGCTTTGATCCAAGAGTGACTGTGGTATTTAAAAGAATATCAGAATACAAATCAGCGCCGATCAATAGATGAACTAGGTTGGGAATTGCATAACGAGAATCCGCTTATGTAATGGAACTAGGAATATGAATTTGCCTTGCGTTTATTTTGACCTGAGGTAAATATCCAGTAATACTTGGAATTACAAAGCAACTTGCATTCAACTTGTGATCAGTAGCTGCCGAATAAATCTGCAAATGACTAACTTTATTAGTTCTAACAAAATTAGTTCTATTGCATCCCCTCTACATAAAGTTAGGATTGGTGAAGTAGTTTGTTAGAGCTCTAAATCGACAAGGTGATTGCTTTAAATACATGTGCGACAAATTTCCTGCTCTTCCTGAAAGTAAACTTAAAGAAGTTCTTTCGTAGAATAAACCCAGATGGTCATAGACGGTTTCTTTGGTTATAACAAGTTTCCAAACTACAAGGGAATTGTAGGAAACATGGCCGAAAATCATAAAAAACTGGGATGCAATATGTGCGTTAAACTTTATTTTCTGGATGACCACGTTGATAATTTCCCCGAAAATCTTGGAACTCTAAGCGAGGAACAGGGAGATAGGTTAAGACATAAAGAAGTAGGAGAGACGTTACCAAGTAAGATGGGATATTAGAATGATGAGTGATTACTAACTGGATCTTAAGGGATTTTATTCAAAAAACCAATGATTGTCTAACGGAGATTATACTGCATAACTTTTTTTTATGAACAACTCAATTTTGTAGTTTAATTTTTTATTAAATATAGTTTCAATAACTATTTTCTCAGTATTTTTGACAGTTTTCATAAAAAATTTCCTACTTTCCCTCCAAACCTGACATGCTCGAAAAACTAAGTACAGATTTATTCACATTCACAAAATGAAATCATAATAGTACAAACAATTCACAATGTAATTCATTTTTTGGAGTTCGGCCCTGAATGAGATACCGAAAGGCGTGTTTGTTTTGGTCTCAACAAATTTGCAAATTTTATGCAGTAATTATAACAGTTTATTTATAAATCGTTAAGTGACAATTACATGAAATACCAGTAAGTGAACACATCATATTAGTTTCCATTAATATAACGTGATCAACCAGTTTTTTGTTGATTTGTAATTTAACAATTATCAATAAGATAGGACTCAAGAAATATTATTCCAGTTTTATTACCTGTTTGATTACTAGTCAGGTCCGTATTATTTTTAAACACATGTCCCGTGTTAAAATAAAAAATGGAGCCTAATATTCAGAGTCTCTCTAACACACCACATGTATTGCAATCACAGACAAATACCTATAAAACCTATTCATCAGCAGCTTCTACACAATTTCCCTCAAAACATCAAGCAATTGTCTTCAGCGCTTTAGAAAATACGCGACTGCAAGATTACTTAATTCCTTTGGGTAACCTAATTCGTCCCAAAAATATTATATTTTCCTCCCGACTATCCAATAATCGGATTTGCATGTACCTTGCAAACAAACAAGTCGTGGACGAATTCATTCACCAGCAACACGTATTTTTTTTCAAACGTATGTCCAACAATACCACACAGTCTGTTAGTTGAATATCTACAAAGTATTGGACTTAATACAGTCTCTCCTGTTACTTTTCTAAAAATAAGTTCCAATCTTTCCGAATATAATCATATTTTAAGTTTCAGAAGACAAATATACGTCAGTCCCCATAATATCTCATTACCCGACTCATTCACCTTAGACTTCGATAATACAACATATCGAATATTCTTATCTCAATAAACTATGGTCTGTTATAACTGCAAAAAGTCTGGTCATATCGCCACCAACTGTCCTGATAAACTAGAATCAACAACAAACTTAATTGATTCTAATAACAGTCAATCTACTACTTCTTCCTCCCCTGACATCATGCCTCAACCTGCAGCAACATCCATATCAAACGAACAAATGTCCGTCCAAGGAAAATTAGCAAACAATCTGAGCAATCCTAACATTGCTAATGGTCAAGAAGAAGTTAACACCATGGAAAGCTGCAAAGTAATTAATATCGATCTCCAGCCGAAACGTAGTATCAATGATGTTCTTACGTCTCCAGAAACAACTTCTGAAACAACAGAAAAATCATTTGCTGTACCTACGTCCAAACCTAGAGTCAAGAAAGTTAAAAGCAATGAGGAGCATACATGCATAAAATCAACAAAATCATATGACCTTGAGCCTGCCAAAGATTTTATCCAAAATCATCTACCCACATTTGTCCTCAATTTTGACCAATTAAATCTACTTCTAAGCAATGTTAGCGACGTGCAGGATCCTTCTAACATAATTCAAGAGTTTACTTCGGACCTTGTGGGATTAGTTCGTATGCTAACTAAAGTTCATTCACAATTAAAAGATAGATCAACCAAACGTCATATCACCTTCTTAAGAAAGAAAATCCTCCAACACTTGTGCAACGACATCTCTGAATCCGAGGGCGAGTCATCTCAGGATAACCCGTAAATTCATATTTTTTCTTATATAATATAATTCACTAAACTACTGCAATGGAATATAGATGGATTTTTCCATCGACTTCCCAATCTAGATCTAATTCTCCGTCAGCTTTACGAACATTGCTATAAAATATTTACATATGCATCTAAGTGTGATAAACGAGTAGATGCTGCATTCGTTACTCCAAACGATACATATCAATTTCGTCTCCCAACCTTCTTTTCGATTTTCTCCGCTGAACTCTATGCAGTGTTTAAAGCAATCATACATATAAATTCTAATAACATTCCTAACTCTGCTATCTTAAGTGACTCACTAAGCGCCCTTCAAACCCTTAAACAGATCTATCCTAAAGGTCCCCTTGAGAAACTGATAAAACTAGAACTTATGCAAGCTCAAGAAAATTCTAGGAGTATCAGATCTATATGGATTCCATCCCACATTGGCATTGCTGGCAACGAAAGTACGGACCAGTGCGCGAGTGAAATTGCTAAATGCGCCAATATAGAAAAAGCCGAGTATCGAAATACCGCAAGTGATATAAAAGCCTTTATAAAGAATCGAGTTTTGTGCAAGTGGAAAAACGAATGGCAATCTTCTCAAACATCACTGAAGCAAATTAAAAATGACGTTGCAGCTTGGAAACCCTCAACAAGGAACAGAAGAGAACAATTGGTGATAACGAGATTACGAATTGGACACACGAGACTTACTCACTCATACTTATTTACCAAAAGTGATCCACCTATTTGCGAAACATGTAATGTATAATTAACCATTAACCATTTATTAATTGAATGCCATAGATTTGCCAATTTTCGTGTTACATTTAACATACCTAAGAATTTAAGTAATTTATTAGGCAATAATTTCTCAGCTAGTAATATTGTAAAGTTCTTAAAATCTATAGGACTATTTTATAAACTCTAATTTTGTAATTCTGTAGCCGCCGCTAATAACCATTATGGTGGATGTGGCTGTAATTTCTATATAAAAAAAATTCATTCTTTGGTTGAAATCAAAATTATAAAGTGAAAATCTAGTGCTATATGATCTTCTCCGTATATAAAAGAAATTATACTATATAACAAGACAAAAATAATACTGAATGGAAACTAGAATGCATCCTTGTGTAGCCAATTATCAACCTGTCTTAAAACGTGCAAATAACGAGAACAAAGAAAGCCATTTCGAACAAATTAAACTACTTGTCGCGAAACAAAAGCATTCCCCCAGAATTAAACTATTGCTCTTTTCGTCTCTCAAAAGCCAATACTGCTTTACAAAAGAAGACCAAAGTAATACGGTGTCACACCTGAAAAACAACAATGCAAAATAAAAAAGGGTCTTTTAAACTCAATTTCTGTGACCCATATTCACGTACTTCCCAATTTTGTCAAGATAATCAAATAAAAAGGTGATTGCGGCTAAGTACTCCCACTTTTTTCCCGAATAATAAATTGCTGGAGTGCCATCTGGTCTTTATTAAAATGGAATAAGACGGCCAGAAGTAGGAGGAGCGGTGGAAAGAATACGCATTTTTGGAGTTTCATTGTATACGTCTAAAGAAATTATATTCCGAATTTTTGGGTCGCCATAGCCTTAGATTAGGTTTGTGTGCGGTTTTAAACGATGCTACAAATTTTTTAAGTTCTTTCAACGTTTTATTAAATTGGACGATTGAAATGTAAATTGAAAGTAAAAAATATTTGCAAATATTTAGGAAGTATTATAGTCAGTAGGCTTGAAAATTATACCAAAATTATGTAACAATAAAACTCTGAAAACTTTGCTTTCAAACTTCCACAAAATTTATTTTAACTCTTATCACTACAGCTGTTTCGGCTGATTGCCTTTCTTAAGTGATCTATTTTTGGCATGCGTTTACAATTTATAGTTTCTAATGAAATAGGTTGAGGAGGGGAGAACTGTTTGTCTCAAGTTGATCATTCAGAATTATATCTGTGTTTTTAAATTTGTGGATTTCCGTAGATTCTAACAAAGATAGCTTAAGGCCTTTATTTTGAACGTGAAGAATTTTAAATTTGTCATTAAAAGAATGATTATAATCTAGAAGGTAAAGTGCGTATGTCAAATCTGTTTTTCTATTATTGGAAGCTCTTTTATGTTCTGCCATTCGTTTATTAAAGTTTCTACCAGTTTGACCGATGTAAGTTTTTGGGCAGTCGCCACATTGAAGTTTGCACACACCACTATTTAAGTGTTTTTTATTTTGGCTCTTCTTATTTTTAATATATTTGCCTAGGTTGTTATTTGTTCGGAAAGCTGGTGTTATTCCTTTCTTTTTTATGTGTTTGGCTAGTTTTGTTGTTATTTTGCCTGTACCTATATGTAATCAAGCAGAAGGTACTGGGTTTTTCCTCTGGTGGTGGAAATACTAATTTCAGGGGTTTCTTGTTTAGTTTTTGATTTAACGTTTTATTAATTGTTTGTTCGTTGTATCCGTTGTTTACTGCTATTTGCTTAATTATATTTAATTCTGTCTCAAAGTTGTATTTTGACATCGGAATTCCTGTTAATCTATGTAACATACTATGATAAGCTGCCAGTTTATGTTGTGTTGGATGGGATGATGAATTGTGTATAGTCGTATCAGTATGGGTAGGTTTATGAAATATGGAGAAGTCATGTTTGTTTTTAAGTTTGATAATTTTTAAATCTAAAAAAATTTATGGATTGATTTTGTTCTGTTTCTATTGTAAATTCAATATGACTGTGAAGTGAATTAATATACGATAAAAATTGGTCGAGTTGTCTGTTAGTTCCTGTAAAACATACCAGTACGTCGTCTACGTATCTCCACCAATATAGAAATTGTTTGAATACGGGATGTTTTGAAATCTTTGTCTCTAGATGGTCCATAAAAATATCTGATAGTAATGAGCTTAGAGAATTGCCCATTATATTGGTGGAGATACGTAGATGATGTACTGGTATGTTTCACAGGAACTAACAATTTTTATTGTATATTAATTCACTTCATAGTTATATTGAATTTACAATTGAAACAGAACAAAATCAATCCATAATTTTTTTAGATTTAAAAATTATCAGACTTAAAAACAAACATGACTTCTCCATATTTCATAAACCTACCCATACTGACACGACTATACACAATTCATTATTCCATCCAACACAACATAAACTGGTAGTTTATCATAGTATGTTACATAGATTAACAGAAATTCCGATGTCAAAATACAACTTTGAGACAGAATTAAATATAATTAAGCCAATAGCAGTAAACAACGGATACAACGAACAAACAATTAATAAAATGTTAAATCAAAAACTACACAAGAAAGCCCTAAAATTAGTATTTCCACCACCAGAGAAAAAACCCAGTACCTTCTGCTCGATTACATATACAGGCAAAATAACAACAAAAATAGCCAAACACATACAAAAGAAAGGAATAACACCAGCTTTCCGAACAAATAACAACCTAGGCAAATATATTAAAAATAACAAGAGCCAAAATAAAAAACACTTAAATAGTGGTGTGTACAAACTTCAATGTGGCGACTGCCCAAAAACTTACATCGGTCAAACTGGTAGAAACTTTAATAACATAAAAGGGCAGAACATAAAAGGGCTTTCAATAATAGAAAAACAGATTCGACATACGCACTTCACCTTCTAGATCATAATCATTCTTTTAATGACAAATTTAAAATTCTTCACATTCAAAATAAAGGCCTTAAGCTATCTTTGTTAGAATCTATAGAAATCAACAAATTAAAAAACACAGATATAATTCTGAATGACCAACTTGAAACAAACAGTTCTCCCCTCCTCAACATATTTCATTAGAGACTATAAATTGTAAACGCATGCCAAAAATAGATCACTTGAGAAAGGCAATCAGCCGAAACAGCTGTAGTGATAAGGGTTAAAATAAATTTTGTGGAAGTTTGAAAACAAAGTTTTCAGTGTTTTATTATTACATGAAATGAATTTGTATCAAGTAACGGTCGAATCCATAAATTATACCAACATTGTATTATTAAGAATAAGATAAATATTCCAATCAATAAATATTCAATCCATTCTCGTAATTTAAATATTATATTTTTTAACAAACATTTTTATTATAACGACTAACCGGTACATTGGTGTTTGATTTATTAGTGTAAGTATTTATTAGAAAATAGATGAAATTAACTGTTGAAATTAACTGATTGGAACGCAATATCGGCACGGCATTCACCCGATCTCTCATTCACGTGCAATTTTCACGCATTCTAGCACTATCTTACTACGATTGAATTCTTCTCTCCCTCTGTTCCTCTCTGTTCATATTCAATCTCACTCCTTCTCATTCTTCCTTATCTTTTTGCTTGCTCCTGGGCAACCTGCCTCCCTTCGGGTCGCCTTTATTCTTATTACTTTATTCTAAACCTTTTGTTGCTAAACCTGTCTTCATTTCTTCTCTCGTATATTCTTCCTCATTCCTTCACTAGAGCGTGCATCGGAATACACTCGGTTATAACTCATAGCAGCTCTCGGCAGAGACTGTGCACATGTCAACCTCAATAGACTCTTACTATCTGCTCGGGTGATCTGCTTTTTGTCCGCCTTTGTTAAAACTGCAGTACCCCAGATTGGCGCAGCGTAGAGGACAATCGATTGCACAACAGAATGGATCCCTCCCCCAACGCAGCTCTTTAAGTCCCGCCTTTACGTACTCCCTCTCTTTCCGTTTTGACTCAGAGTCACCCCTCACGCATTTCTTTGGAACCACTCTCTTTCCTGCACATTCGAATGTTATTCCGTCCCTTTCTTTGATCCCTTGGGAGTTATAGCCCCGGTCTTACCTGCAGCCTATTCCAGCTCATGAATTTTCATCAATTCCTCGACTTGGTTGCATGTGTGCTGTGTACCGAAGTTAAGGTCCTCCCTGTCTCGCTTCACTACCAGCATAGCGAGGTCGTCCACAAATGCGAAAGGGTATTGTTGGCTCACAAGTCACAACCCCGTCATATGTTAAGTTCCACAGCGTGGGTCATAGGGCCGCTCCTGCAGCACTACAGCCGTTACATCAACCACTACTCCTTTTTCTACCACAATTTTCCTCTGACAGATAGTCGAAGACCAAATTCATCAAGTACCTCGGATACCTTCTCTATCGTAGAGCCTTCAACAAATCTTTCATTTTAATGTGTTGAAAGCATTCCGGATATCAAACGACAGTAGGACTGTCCACCTCTGGTTAACCCCCACACCGCGTAACACCCGGAGATTTCCTTCATCGCATCCACCGTGCTCCTGTTCTTTCTTATACCGTACTACGTGGGCGACAGCCCGCCTCTTCAATCACTGTCTCCATTCGCCCTCTTAGAAGCCTTTCGTATAATTTACCTATGCACGACAGATGGCAAACATGTCGATACTTGTCTTCCCCCTTTGGGAGTAGCATGAACCTCGAGATCTTCCAATTTTCCGGAAATCGCTGAGTTTCAAGTAGTACATTCATGTGTTCAAAAGACACGTCGGCTCCATACTGAAAAATGCGTTTTACCGCTTCTGATGGTATTCCATCGAGTCGCAAAGCCTTTCGTGTCTTTAGGGCACTCAACGCTTTGTTGAGTTCATCTACGGTACAAAGTACAGCTCACTCACCTTCGGTGTCCCACTGCACTCCATGCCAATGGCCGGGTGGAAACAGCTCTTGGGTAACCTCAAGCTTCCTGTCCAGTGGCATCTCATACAGACGGTACATCTGCTTTGTACTGCCTCACTAGTATTAACTATATATCCATTTTTGTCTCTACACATCGTCCGCTGTGGTTTGAATTCTTTTCTATTCTTATGTAGGATATTCTAGTTTCATTTTGCCCTTTAGTAATTAAGGCATGCATAAATTGGTTTTCCAAGGTCCGCTTTTTTCTTCTATACACGCATTTTTCCTCCTTCCCAAGTTCTTTGTACGTTGCATAAGTCTATATGCGTAATTTTTTCTTTTAGTGATTCATCTTCACATTCATCTTCACAATTATCATCGAACCAACCGTTGCGTGGAGTGGAGACTAAATGCTCAGATCTGTGTTTCTCTTATTTCTCGTTCTTAACTAATCTTTTCACGGGGTTGATCTGATGGGCAGCAGTATTTACATATGCTATTAGAACAGCGAAACTTTTCAAATTGATGAATAATGGCCAATATAGTTTTTTCTGCGGGTATTGGCCTATTTTGGAAAGCTATAATAAATAAATTAATAGTTTCTTGTACAGAAGGACCCCCAAAGCACAATTTTATTAATTGTATTCTATCTGGTGGGGTGTAAACAGTCAGCATATTGAATTATTATAGCCACACCTAATAGCTACCTCTCAAATAAATAAGAGATCTTATTTTAAACAGTGTTAAATTTGATCGGATTTATTATAACAGTATACTCGATATACTCGGTATAACGCTTCGTTGTTGGCATGATGCACAATGTGGAGGGGAACTAGGGGGAAATATGATTTTGATTTCTTTCTATAAGTGGAAATATAATAGTATTTTTGTTAGCTAATTTTGTAATACTAACTTTAATTTTTTCCGTACCTGTATACTGTTTATAAAGGAACCTTGTTTAAATAAATCTGTTTACCAAAAAAAATTCTGTTTATAAAACAAATATTCGTTTTAAATACCAAAACAAATAAACCAGCTCACATCAACATATGCGACCTCACGCAGCTTGCTTTCGAAACGCATTAGTTCTCTCCCCTTATTAATTTAACCAATTAAAGGTAGTCTAATTGAATCTATTGCATGTCCACGCGGAGTGTGTTGTTTACGAGATTGTTGTAATTGGGTTTATAAAGCTTAACGATTTGACGAGACAATTTTTTATTTGCCTCGGTTCGCATGCAGAGCGAGAACACGATTCCAATTTCGGTTCAGACACGTCGTTAGTCATGTGATTTACAAAAAAAGACTATAATGGAAATACAATTTATAGTGTATGTACATTAAAAAAACATCGCAGCTTAAAACCTAAAACAGTTGTATGAATAAACAACCAAATCTCTTTTTTCAATACTAGTTAGAATACTAAGATGATGATTGCCAATATGATAGCTAATAATATTAATAAAAATTCAAGAAAAAATTACAGAATTAGGGGTACGGAATTTTGGCAAATAAAAAACATGAATTTCGTATTTACTTTTTTTATAATTACAAAATTTCGCATTTATTTAACATTTATTTTTAACTACGGGTAAAACAACAAAAAACATTAATTAAACGCTAACATCATTGTAATTTCGATCGATCTGACCATAGTATATACCCCCTATTATAGTAAGGTAACTCCCATATAAAGTTTTGGGAGAGAGTTTCTAGCGCCAAATACGGACGGGCCGAAACTAATTTCATTTAGCGGCAAATTCAAAACGTAAATTCTGAATTTTAGGTGGCAAATTAAAAAAAATAAGCTCTGAATTTTAACCGCCAAAATTCAAAAGTATGTTTTTAATGGAAAGTAAATATAATCATAAAATAAGAAATAAAACCTTATTTTATGCCAGAAAATATATACTCTCTTTCCAAAAATATAGTATACACCTACACATTTTCATATCTATAAATGTATAACATAATGTCTGATACAGAGAGAGTATATATTTGTTGTTCTTGTGAGCGTTAGGGTTTTTGCGCCGTAGGTCATCACTGGCAAATAACATTGATTAAATACTTTTCTTTTCAGATACATTGGAATTTTAGACCTAAAAATATCCTTCATATAGATAAAATACAAATATAGATACCTCTATATTCATTAGTAATGGTTTGTGTAAGTTCCATACCTACACAATACTCCATTACCATTCTAAAATACTCTGCCTTAAAGTACCACATGGAGATAATAAAGTGTAAACCCTAGCATGTCTGCGATCTAGCTCTTCAGAATCATCACAAATTGGCATCTAACTCAATGTAACTATTGCTCAGAAGTAGAAGATCCATGAAAGTCTAAAATAATGAAATATTATTAAAATTAAAAATGTATGATGTTTTTTTATAAAATAAGGCCAATTTTAGGAATGCAATTAAAAGAGTCAAGAGTTTTTTTTTTATAAAATAAAGCAACTTTTAGGAATACAATGATAAGAGTTTTAATGATTTTAAAATATATATAGTATATAAATATAAGATTAATGTTAGCTAAGATTTAAAGGTAAATTAACTATAAAAACAAAATAGTATCAAGTTTGTATTTACTAAAGTATGGTATAATTAAGTGCTGTTCTTAAATGGTGCTTGTAAAAATAAACTCCTAATCCTCAGAATGTTTATTAGCCATTTGCCCAACTTTAACTTTCACCCATCGACAAAAAATATTCTTTTGATTGGAAATACTATACCATTTTGTATACTATATTATACCATATACCATATTATAATGTACCTTCTTCTTCTTTAGCAGTGTTTATTAGGTATATAAAAATTGATGTATACTGTTTGTATCGTCTATTTCTAAAATTTGGGATTGTTCTAAACAGTGTCGTGTATAATCAAAGAATATAGACGCTTATTGTTATTGTAAAAGAAACTGTTTAATTAGTTCTATGATTAACGTCAATGAAACTTAGCCCACCCACAATTTCAGTTTGTCATTAAACACGAATCATTATATTCTCCATTAGTGTCCTATTGTTTAACTTGAGATATTCGAGAAACTACTGGAGACACTTTACCCTTTCCTAATTGTGGAAAAGTTGTGGTTGTGGACATTTAATGTAATATGCTCGACAATGTAGTAAACTCCTTGAAGATTTTAATGGCGGTTACCTGGGAAACACTTAACGTTAATTACCGCGTCCTCTGCACAGATTAATAAGTCATCATGTGAAAGTTTCGGTTTGATGGTACACAGGACCGTATTGTATTCACCTATTCAACTATTGTAAAATATATATCAGAGATATTGTAATCTTTATTGATACTATTCTAAAGGATACATATACAAGGTTGCGATAAACTATGGAACCAAGTAAACATCTTTGAAACGAAAAAGACAATATTCATGAAACTTTGCATGCAAGTACAACGGCACATAACACATCTAATGCCATATTTTTTATTACTGATCTACTTCTGGTTTCACTGGAAATACCCTCAAATTTTCCAACTGCAACTGAAAGAGCCGCCGTTGCAAGCTACGTGCACGGATGGAATTCACAATTTTTGTTGCAATGCCTATAATTTCCTCCGTGTTTAAAACTTTTGAACACAAAACTTGTTGATGTATAATGCAATGGAATGAAAAAAATGAAGGGAATTCTTCATTAGCTCGACACAATACCACAAAACCGTTTTTGTTTCCAGTCATTGCTGGTGCTCCATCGGTTGTAGTGCACATTAATATATATATTGGTAGCTCGTAGTTTTTTACAAAATTTAAGAAAACGTCATATATTTCTTCGCTACGGGTCTTCCCCTTCAGAGGAATGTTTGTCAAAAATTCTTCCTTAGCCAACATGTCATTGAATACCATCCGAATAAAAATACATAACTGGGCAGTGTCTGTCATATCGATGGATTCTTCGAACTGTAAAGAAAGGTATGTACATTCCATGATATCATGTTTTAGTTTATCTGCGATGTCTTGACTCATGATTTCAATACGCCTTGTGACAGTCGGACGAGATAACTGAAGTTCTCTAATAGCAGACATGATTTCTGTTTTATTTTTAAAATCTCCAAATAAAGTCTCACCCGCTTCAATAAATGCTTCCTTCACCGATCCATCTTCAAATGGTTTCTTGTGTTTCGCCAAATATGAGACATTTTAAATGACGCGATCGTAGCAGATTTTGATTGTTTGGCTGGTCTGTGAACATGGATTGTTCTTTTTTCAAACAAGATATCAAATCACTTACTTTTCGTTTTCTTAATTCACTCTGTGGCGGAAAATCCTTTTCATAGTTTTTATGAACCGTTTTATGATGCCTCTCTAAGTTACCACACTTAGGTATTGCAACTGACGCACGACAAATAACACAAATGCACTTACCCTTCACCATAGAAAAGAAAAATTCTTCCTCCCAATCCTTATTAAAATGATACGTTTTAGATTTCTTCACTGCAGGCGCAATATTTATATCGGCGTGAACGAAAGTCTCGAATGTACCAGTCAAACGCGGCGCCCGAAACTAGACTGTACTACTGTCTCTCGTCAAGAAACAACACGGCTTTTCTTTGAGAAGTGCCGCGCGTTCCTTTGATAAAGCCACCTTTTGCCGCAAGCAGTGTTATTTTATTACGTAATACATTTTTGTAGTTGATAGAATATCATCCCAAATTTGATTAATAATTATAATAAATATTGAATTAATAAAATAATTAGTTCATATACGTAAATATAAAATATGCTGTGTGAACAGTATTTTGTTGTCCCCATTTCTTTGAATTGCAATGATGCTTAGTCAAGCATTCTATGTATTTGTATAGTTCAGTATTAATAAAAACGTTTAACTCTGCTGACAGTAGTTTAGTTACCTACCTACTTATTAAAAATTTTTTTCTTCTCGAGATCTACCCAAAAAGCACTCGCGATCAACCGTTTGAGCACCCCTGAACTACGCAATCTAGGGAAGAAATCTGAACTACCAACTGACATTTCAATCTACTGAGTCAATCATACTTTGTTCTTAAAACGATCCGTTTAATTCTTTTTCTTCTATATTTTCCATCTTCTATCGAAGGTTGGAAATCATCATTGCTATGCGGAACCTGTTGAGTGCCGCTCTAAATAGTTTTAAACTATTGCATTTAAACCATTCCCTCAAGTTTTTAAGCCATGATATTCTTCGTCTTCCCAGATTTCGCTTTCCTCCAAATTTTGCCTTGCATAATAAATTGCCGTGCCGATGTAGTTTCCAAGAAGGAGGGGTTCTGAATTGAGTAGGGGCTCTTCAGTACTTCTTGGAAAACACACTCGGAGAGGGGTAGTTCTAAACCTCAACACGGCGCATCCCAATGGCTAATAGGAAACGACCTACTGGAAAGTGGGACATGTGTGAAAAAGGCTTTGTCAAATAAACACCCGCGGATCAGCTGAGAGCATGGCATAGGGCAGCAGCTATGTCATTACAGAATCTCTTTACCGGTGTGATACTGAATAATACAGGCGTTAATTCTGATTTAACGAGTTGTGATACTGCGAAGTAACCGAACGATTAACGGTAAAAGTAATCCCTTATTTGTTTGCCAACAACTACGGGTAAAAGAACTGACATGTGGTAGGGCACTTCATTGCCCTGGATCTGAGAAATTGACTCCAAAGGTGGAGGAGCTAAATTAGCCAACGGTATTGAGATGTAGAAAGTCACGGGATGACTACCACAATAAAGATCCGTAAGGACATCCCCAGGACACCATAATGGCTGTAAATCCAAAACAAAATCTTTTGGTTTCACTAATTATTATCATTCTGGCTTTACATCCCTGCGTGACTCCTAGCATCATCAAGAATTTCGTCCCTATACATCTCGTTCCTCTGCCAAGTACGTATTCCCATATTTCTCATGTTTTCATCGATCTTATGAAGAAACTCTGTTCTGAGTCTTGTTATCGATGTTTAAAGTTCGAAGTTGTATCGTCTTCTCCAGATTCCATTGTCATTCACTGCTCTATAGATTCGCCTTAGTACTTTTCTTTCGAAACATCCTAACATGTTTTCATTACTTTTTGTTACAGTCCAGGTTTCTGAACCATATATTAGGACTGGACGTATTATTGTTTTGTAGAGGTTTATTTTTATATTTCTAGATACAATTGTGGATTTCGAAAGGAGATTGAGCCTAAAATAGCATTTGTTGGCCGTGAAATTCTGTGGTTTATCTCTGCGGTAGTACTATTTTCAGTGTTAAAAAGCGCCCCCAGTTATAAAAATTAGTTTACTGCTTTGATGACGTCGTTTTCTATAACAAGTGGTCATAGGATTTGTGGTTGCGTGCTTATTTTCATATACTTCATTTTCTTGGTATTTATTAATAAACCCATTTTTGTAGCTGATTCTTTTAATAATACATGCCTATCGTACAGCATTTTCCGTTCTCCCAACCATATTGATATCATCAGCATAGGCAAGAATTTGCACTGATTTATTTGTGATTTGTGACATACGTATTACTTTTTCCAGAGTCAGGTTGAACAGTATACAGAAGAGAGAGGGTCTCCCTGACGCAGCCCGTTATTTATTTTAATAGGTTCGGATAGATCTCCCTGAATTCGTACTCTATAGAGGAAGTGTGCCTATGTTGGACCCCTGCCTATGATGGACCCCCGGCTGTAATTTTAAATAGCGCGCGGTTGCAAAGTTTCAGACACGTTGCTGTTATAACAGTAAATTTGTGAAATAAAATTAAAATTTGGCGTTGCTGATCTAATAAATTTTTTTGGTAAGTAGCATTTTACTGGTAACATACGTTAAGCTAAGTGTTGCTTTTGTTTTGTATAAAATGACTACACTTTCTTTGTCAAATACTATACTTTGTTTTAGGTTAAAATGGTCAAAACAAAAGTAACAGAATTAAATTGGCTGCCTTTAAGCTTTAAAAAGCATACAAGAAAAAACTATGGGGTTTAAGCTGGCAGCAAAAACATTTAATGTTCCAAAAACGACTTTGAAAAGGCACTTTAAGTCTACATGATACGGTCGTATGTGCAATGAATGCAATTGGATCATATGTTCCTCCTGCTTTGATTTTTCCTCGACAGAGTAAGAAAGATGAACTTATGATTGATGCACCTACTGGAAGTATAACCTTCGCTCAAGAAAAAGGATGGATGACTTCCGATATTTTCTATTTGTGGCTGCAACATTTTTTAAGATATACAAAGGCTTCTAAAACCAACAAAGCTTTGTTGTTACTCGATGGCCATGGTAGTCAATCGTTGAAGCTCTTCAGTTTGCAAAGGAAAACGGTATTATTATGTTTTGTTTTCCTGCTCACTGTTCTCATCACGTTCAACCCTTGGACGTAGGATTTTTTAGACCACTTCAAATTTACTACGGCCAAGAAATTCAATTATGGCTGCGACAGAATCCAGGTAAAACGGTGACCCAATTTAAAGCAGCCAGTCTCTTTAAAAGAGCGTATTTAAAAAGTGCTTTACCATCAAATGCAATCAATGCATTTAAAAAGACAGAAATACAACCATTCAATCCAGATGTCTTCGAGGATTGGCAATTTTTGCCGTCTATAACAACAGATAGATAAAATTCTGAACAAAACCCACTGCCAGAATATTCTGACCAGAAGTCACCACCGGAACATTGGAGCCAAAATGTTTCTTCGATTGAAAGTTTATCAAAAAGCCCCACTGATCAGAAATAAACATCATCGTCAGTTCTAAACATCTCGGTAGAAGATATTTGTCCTCCTCCTTTAGCTGGAGTATCTCAAGTAATGCAGAAAAGGGGTAGAAAACGGGGTAAAACAGGATATTTAAAGTCAACGCCAGAAATTGAAAATATAAAACAAAAAATTGCAGACAAAGAAGCAAAAAAAAAGGAAACAAGACGCCAGAAAAGTGAAAAGGCAAGTTCGTGTTTCAACTACAAGTGGTTCTGAAGACGATTGTGAATGCTCTTTTGTAGAAGGCGACTCGGACTCGTAGATGCAGGTTGTATCTACTGTAAAGAACTATTTTCACATTCACGATCCAATGAAAAATGGATTCGTTGTCAAGTGTGTAAGAATTGGTGTCACACTGAATGTGCAGATGTAAATCCTCGACATAAACAATTTGTGTGTGAATTGTGCGCGTAATTTTTTTATTCTTAAAAATACCATGTGTAATATTTTTTATCGTTTGTAATGTCTTTTGATCTAATAAAATAATTTGGTATTTAATTATTTTACACAAAATGCAACGAGTCCATCATGGGCGTACCAAAGGGTCCATCATGAGCGCATATATGCCCATGATGGACCCTTAACAGGATTTTAGTAAATTATGAATAAATTTTTAACATCACTTTTTCTGCACAATTTGAAACATTTGCCATATTGTACAAATAACGAGACGTTACGTGGTCATATTAAAAGTCTGCTAAGTAAATAATTAAAATTATTATGAAGCTATTTTCTTAAGGTTACCATCATAGGCACATTTCCCCTATTCAACTTTTTCAAGAGTTAAATTTGTTAAATTTGCCAACCGACTTGGTATTCCTAGCTCCTTCATTGCTTTAAACATTTCTCTTCTGTTCAAAGAGTCATATGATGCTCTGTAGTCTATAAATATGTGATGAGTATCAATGCCATATTCCAGTGTTTTTTCTAAAATTTATTTCAGGGTTGCAATCTTATGAATTGCCAATTTACCACTTCTGAACCCAGCCTGGTATTTTCCTACTATCCGTTCTACATATGGTGCCATACGGTGACATAGTACTGTGGAAAATATTTTGTACGCTGCATTTAGAAGCGTAATTCCTCTGTGAGTATTCAAATATATGGCCACCTTCTTTATACAGTTCAGCTGGGAGATTATCTATTCCGGGTGATTTGTTTCTGGGTAGTTTCTTTAACTGCTTCTTTAACTTCAAGAATCGTTGGTGGTTCCTCTTCCTTCTTGTCTATTCCTCTTACCTAATCTCTTTCGTCTTCCAGGTTTTCTTCTTTTTCCTCTATATTAAGTGCCTGGTTAAAATATTCCACTCATCCATTTAATACATCTTTCTTTTTTGTTAATAGGTCGCCATTTTGACTTATGCATTTTCTTGTGGTTGCCTTGAATTCTTTTGTGTTGATGTTAACTTTCTTATAGAATACTCTGAATTCTTTCCCTCTGTTGAGATTTTCTATATATTTAAGTTCCTTATTTAAGTGGTTTCGTTTTTTTCTTTTGTGCATCCTCTTTTCTTCTCTTTTTTTTGTTCGTGTTTCACTATTATTTTCGCATAATTTAAATACTTTATAAATTTGTGTAAAATTATATTAACATACAACCCTGTATATCGTAAATAGAAAAATCTTTTCGAACAGCTATGTGTGCTCCTATTTCAACCCTGATTATTTGCCGATCCTTTTAGAGCCGACGTCTGCTAAAGCAGAACCTTAAATGACGTGACAGACCATTGGAAATTGGAAACTTGACGCACTTTAATAATTACCAAGTTGTGGAAGCGTGTGAGGAGGAACATTACGATAGAGAAGACCATGGAGACTGACAGCAGGCGAGAAAGGACAAGAACAAGAAGGGAGATAGCGAGGTTATAGCACAAACTTAATTGCCTCGAGAGCCATGTGAATTTTACCAACGTTTATTATGATATTACAAGGTCAAATGTGTGTATGATGTTTTTATGAAATGACGTTGAAATTAATGACCAAAGGAAACAACAATTATGTGATAATCAGCAGTAATAGAGATTGTAAGATTTTGCTAAAGTGTTTGTTGTTTACTTCTACATCGAAATGTAAAATATTATTTAAAATATTAATATGACAGACCATTATTTATAGTCTAGTTATCAGTGATTTGACCTTTAAAAATCATAAGAACAAGAAGAATTTTACTGAAAATGTCAATTTTGGAACTCATTGGGGGAAAAATGGAAAACCTCGATTTATCAAGTTTCTGTACGCCGTAGAAAAACATGTTTTAATAAAAATGTAGCTGAGATACACTTGAACATTTCTAATGGGCTTTAAGAGGTAGTTATTGCGTTTTTTGACATACAATTAGGAATCGCGCACATACGGATAATGGTTTTATTAAAAAAAGTAATACGTCACTAAGATATTTCAAATAAAAAAAGGCAGCACCGTTTTTATGAAAAAAAAACATCTTCATGCTTATTTTTTATTTTTTAAAGATATCAAGAACTATCTACCACAATAATACAATAAACAAAAATATTTATTAACACACTTTTTGTATACAATAAGAATGAATCGTTCTCTCAACAACACTGAAACAACGCTTGAAGCTACCGGCGATTTTAAATGCCAGGCATATATAACAAGACTTATAGGTCTGTAGTTTTCTAATACATGGGGATCTCCTTTTTTGTACAATAGAATTACCATTGTGGCATTGTAGCATTTGTCGGGTATATTACTGTCCAAAAGGCACATGTTAAAAAGGTTTTTTATTTTCTTAAGTAGGCAGGTGCCTCCGATTTTAATTGCATCAGTAACTACACAATCTTCAGCTCGAGATTTGTTATTCTTAGCTTTTCCTAGGGCTAGTTTTATTTCGTCCATTGTGATTTCCGGTAGTAGTTCTGATCCTTGGTTGACAATGCTCTTGTACTTGTTAATATTTCTGGTACTTCATCTTTTCTGCTATTTGCTTTGTGTTGGCTTGTGTACAGCAATTTGTAGAAGTCTTCAACTATTTTAAGGGGTTTCCTCTCTGTTGGTTGTAAGACGACCATTTATATCTTTATTCTTTATTATCTGCCTCGTCTCCGTTCTTAGTCTTTTTCTTAATATTTTCATACTTTTATTGTTCTCAATGGCATGCTCGATTTGTCATTGGTTGTATTTTCGAGTGTCTTTTCTAACAGCTTTGGATATTTCTTATTTAATTTTTATAGTTCGTCAGATCTAAATCGTCAAAATCAGATAGATTTAGCGTCACCAGAGTAACGACATATCCTGGTGCAGATATCGTTTCAGACCATAACCCTGTAATAACTGACATCAAAGTGAAGTTCAAAAAAGTCCAAGAAAGCCCCAAAACACCAAAATTAAATATCTCAATATCCAACAAAATGTTAATAGAAAATGACTTAAACGATGAGCTAAAGAAATCAATAAATGAAAACAACACAGAAATATGGAACATATTTAAAGATCTTACCTTGAAAGTAATAGAAACATATTCAACAACGTTACACAGGCACAAAAAACAACAATGGATGACTGATGAAATCCTGTAATTAATGGAGCAGAGAAGGAAACTGAAAGGTAACAAGACAGAATATAAGGAAAAACAGAAACTAATTAAACAAAAAATAAAGGTGGCTAAAGAAAAATAGATGGAGGATAAATGTAAGAAAGTAGAAAAGTTGAATGAAAGACATGATACGTTTAATATGTTTAAAAAGTTAGAGAAGTAGCTGGTCTTTATCATAAGAAAACTCCACATACTATAACCGATTCGTCGGGAAAAATGATAATAGACAAACATGAAATTCTAACAACCTGGTGTAATTATATAAGTGAACTGTACAATGATGATAGACCCGAAGAACTTTAGTTGAAGGTGAAGAACCAGAAAAACTAAAATCAGAAATACTGCTATAAAGTAAGCAAAGAACAAGAAAACCGTTGGCCCTGATAACATACCGACATAGATGTTAAAGCTTATAAATGAGGAGAACTTTGGAATACTGGTCAAGGTTTTCAATGATGTTTATTCGACTGGTGATATCCCTGACGATTGGTTAAAGTCCGAATTCATAACACTACCAAAAAAACAACGTCCGAAAAACTGTAGCGATACAATATTAAAAGATAAAGAAGTTGATAGTCAAGACACACGATTCATAGAAAAGTTATATTGGCGTCAAACAGCGACAGCTTGCATAAACGGAAAATCAACAGAAATATGTAAAATACAAAGAGGTGTCAGACAGGGTTGTAAACCATTTCCACTGTTATTTAATTTATATTCAGATAGTATATTTAAAGAAGCGCTGCATAATTTGGAATGGGGCGTGAAAGTTAATGGAATTCTGATAAATACAATCAGATATGCAGACGATACAGATATTTTAAGTGATGACATGAATGGACTACAATGCCTTTTAAATGCCATTGATACAGTGGGAAGAGAGTTTGGCCTAAACATAAACTGTTCAAAAACAAAACACATGGTGTTTAGCCGTTTAGCACATTGAGATGCACGATTATATGTTGATGATCATATAATTCAAAGAGTGTCCACTTTTAATTATCTTGGTTTGCCATATTACTGAACAACTAGATCTAGATCAAGAGATAAAATGTAGAATCGAGATAGCCCGCACGACATTTTTAAAAATGAGGTCATTCTTCTGTAATGATAACTTGCAACTTCAACTTCGAAACCGCATGGTTAAATGCTACATTTGGTCAGTCCTTTTATACGGTGTCGAAGCATGGACATTAAAAATATCCACCATTAATCGTCTGGAGGCCTTTGAAATATGGCTACACAGACGTATACTAAAAATTCCATGGACGGCTATGTTGACAAATGTGGCAGTCCTTGAAAGAGCAAATGCTGCTCGCGAGCTGCTTGATAACATCAAATATAGAAATATGGCCTATTTTGGACACGTAGTAAGGGGACACCGATATAATATTCTTCAACTTATTATGATGGGTAAAATCGAAGGAGGCAGAGGAATTGGTAGAAAGCAGGCCTCTTGGTTGAAGAATATCAGGGAGTGGACAGGAATAAGGAAAGCTGAGCAACTCTTTAGAATAGCTCGAGACAGAGACAGTTTCGCTATGTTAATCGCCGACGTCAAGGGGACTTGACAGGGCACGTTAAGAAGAAGTTTGTCAGATTTAGTTTCCGCCTCGCTTCTCATTTCACTTCTTTTCTGCATTAGTTGCCTAGTATTTTGGCTAATATTCTCTTCTTTTAGAGTTCTAGGACCGAATTTGTTTTGACTTTCCGGTAAAGCACTTGTTAATTTTAGTTGAAGTTAGTTTATGTTATATGTAGTTAATTTATATATTTAGTTTTAGTTATAGTTAATTTATATAAATATACATCACAATTAAAACGTTTTTAGATTCACTTGAGAGTAATGGAACGTGTAACGTTATAAACGTCACATCTCTATTAATTTATATATAAATAATTATTTTATTTTAATTTCTTTATTAATTTATTAATTTCTTTATCCTCAATTTAATTTTACTCTTTTCATTTAAAAATAGTTGGCGCCCTCTATATTTCTTCCCCTGTTTTCATTTCTTTCTCTGTCATTATTTCCTCTCTCTTTCTGTCACGTAGAATAAATATTCGCCCTCTCTCTTTGTGTTCTGTGTTGACAGACAAGTTAGTTTCATGAAATAGCAACATCCTATGACATCTGTGCTAACTTCAAGTAGTTTCCCACTTTCTGTCAAAACAACTTCTAATGTCGTGGGAATATAATTTTTTGTCTGATTTTGATTTTATAAAAGAAGGCAAAAATTAAAATTAGACTCATTTTATGGTCTACTAATTCTCTTGGGGTAAGCACTTTCATTGTCATATTTATTTTATAATTCTGACCACATTTCCGATACTTGTAACCATACTTTCTTTCCAAAGCACATTGTTTTTTTATATATGCATTAGGAGTCATAACAGAATTTAACTAACAATCACAGTAACAATCATATTTCATTTTATCCTTGCCATACGCTATTTCTGTAATTGTAACTTTGTGAGATAGCAAGAAAGTTAAACCTTTTTGTGTGTCTAATGCAAACTATTCATTTTCTTTTAGTTTATTGAGAACATACCATTTTATCGGGAATATACCCTTTCATTAGGAATATTTAAAGAAATTCAATATACCAATCAGCAATATCTACATTTTACTGGGATTATTGACCACATAAAACCATAGGACTACGTGTAACTGCAGCTCTCCAACCAACAACATTCCATTGGAGGACCTAGCAGCTAGGACACACAAGTAGCCATCGAACAAAGCAATAAGTATTTCATCAATTGTTAAGCTTTGGCAGGGTCAATTATTGTGTTTTTTTTATTCTTTTAAATAAATATGTTTGGCTAAAATTTGTTTTATTTACTATCAACTGAGAACTCAGGTTCAATCCCTATTTTAAGACAAGACGAACTCACCCTTGAGATACTGAGTTAGGCGAGGTATAGACGATAAGCTCCCATGGTTGATTGAAGTATTATTTTCACAATATTACTTCAATTCTCTTTCGTAGTCTTATCGTTACAAACGTTACAAAAAACAACTTTTTTAATTTCTGTAGGACAAACTTTAATTGAAAAAATCTGTTTGAATTTAGTGCTGGAACCAATTATGTTAGGCGCTTTTAGCAATGTTTTTTTATTTATGCATGATAACGGACCCTCGTATAACCAGCAGAGTTCCCATTTTTTTTTAGAAGTGGATCCTGTACTGCAGTTAAAATTTGTAATACTGATTATTAATTAAACAAAAATTGTGTTTTTTTGTCACAATCTCTCATATGATATATAATGTGCTTGAATTTTTACCGTGTAAGTTACCTCTAAAATCAACTAATCCCGCCGATACGTCGGAAATCGATAAACTAAAAACGAACTTAAACAATGGATGATTCAGAGCGGAAGAGGATCGGAAAACAAGCACATACATGTGCGCTGGTGAAAATCAGCATACAAATATGTTCTGACGAAATAGGCAAATGGGCTTAGGCATGGCAATTGGCAGACTGGATTTAGGCATTCATTCAAATATGCAACTGCATTTTTTGTCTTTTTTCCGTTTTAATAGGATTAAAATATCATTTTCATACTAAAGTTTGAATAATATGGGTATTATAACATTTTCTCCTTGCGCTCGGTAAAGTAGAGTTGGTAAATTATTCACAATACAATTAATACTGCTAATACAATAAAAGAAAGATGACAAAGCCCTACTATGTATTAACTCTGTAGTTACCTTAAATTTTAAATAATTTATGGTTTAGTTAGAATAATTTGGTAGTCCGCTAGAAGGATTCGTGGGCTTGCAGACGTATTTCGAAGCATACAGATTCCTTGGCTTATAGTTCTAATTACACTTCAATATCGAATCCAAAGTAGATGTGGCTTTAAATTAATAGTTACGAGAGAAATCGAGTAACCGATAGAGGCGCAGTATGATAATTAACAAAATGCTTAGTACTAGTTCAGTATCTTAACGTTTTTTATTTACTTAATTATAGTCCTTTTCCATCATATTGATAGCACATTATGTATGCAAATCCTCAACAGGTCAAAAAACTATAGGCGTCACTCTATACTTGTTTTGAAATAAATAAAAACAATTAATATTTTAAGATGCCGTCAACAATTCATTATCTTTTAAAAAATCTTTAAAATAAGTGTCCACTAATCTCACGATACCTTTTTTGTGCGTAAAAAACGTCGGTATATATACCACACGATTATTGTTAATTATACACGGGTGATTAACGAAAGAATTCAATGTTTCACGAAATAAATTAATGTAAACAGTAATTTATTGCCTGACACAAAAAGAATACCTTCTTTGAACGATTACCTGAAATTACTGATAAGGCTTCACTAATGATAGTTTAAGTAGATTTTATGCCACATTACAGCTTATGCCAATAATATAATGTTACGATTTTAAATGTTATGGCATATAGAACTGTAAATATTTTATGACTAATTCTTTTATTGATTCTCGTAATTTCTAGGTCAAAAATCTACCTGAATCGAATGTTCTGGGGGCGACAAGCCGATAAAGAACATGTTTTGAGACCAGTCGCCGCTGTGTCTACATCGAGAACAGCATGGTATTTTCTACACCTTTCTGTTTACCGGCTTGGAATTATATAAATAAGGGAAGACTTTCATTAAGGAGTCAGTCATAAGAAGCTCGGGAACCGCGATATTTAAATGTAACGAAACATAAATTATTATTTGTAATATAAATTAGGATTAATAAAGACTTTAATAAATTCGTAATTAGTTATCGTGAGTTTTAATAAATTAGAATATAGACAATAAATTGGAATAAAGACAAATCAATTAGAACAATATAAATGCTATAGTGGTGCAGAAGTGGGATTGTAGATAAATTTAATTTGATTTTTGAAAAAGACTTTTGAACTTTTGAAAGGTATTGTTCGTCGGGAACATCCGCGTAGTTCAGTAGTGATCGTTGTACGAAAGAACATTTAAAAACTACGTGTGTGCCTGACCAAAGATGCTGCTAGTAGAACTTTCAGTGAAACAGTTGCCTGAGCAACTAGAAGAACGCGATGAAGACTGCAGCGGGTCCAAGAAGATCCTCCAAGAACGACTGAAGACTGTTCTCAACAAGAATGGAGATGACCCAGAGACATTCCAGTTTCAATCATCAGAAGAAACAGTTTTAACAAAAATAAATGAGAAATTTAAAAATGTCTCACAAATGATTGAAGAATCTTCGAAACAAAATGATAGTAAATTTGAGAACGTCTCGCAAATGATCGAAGAGAGTTCTAAAAAAAATGACGAAAGATTCAATGAAACGTCTCAAATTATTAAAGAAGTAGCTAGACAAAATGACGAGAAATTTGAAAATGTTGCTAGAAGATTCGACGAGACTTCTCAAATAATTAAAGAAATATGTATTCAGAATAGTGAGAAGTTTGAAGAAGTCTCTAAAACATTTGATAAAGTTGAAGAGAAAATCAAACAGTTAGAGACCATGATAACTAACATGAGAGTGCTACCACCAATTAATACGGTAGCTTTAGATCCGGTAGAGATAAAAGAAGACGAGACGAAATGTAAGTTGGAAACACGGCCAAAATTTGAAGGAAGCGGAGGTTATGTTCATGTCAAAGTTCCAACTTTCGACGGAAAATCGTCATGGAACAACTACATGAAACAGTTCGAATCAGCTGCAAGAGCGAATGGATGGTCAGAAAAAGAAAAGGCTGTAAACCTGACTATAGCTCTTCGAGGAGATGCCTTAGATGTGCTCCAGACCATAGCCGTAGAGGAGACGGATGATTTCGAACAACTGAAGAAGAGGTTAAATATGCGATATGGCCACGAACACTTGGAACATGTATATCAGTCGCAGCTCAAAAATCGAAGACAAAAGAAAGATGAGGCTCTTCAAGAATATGAAGTAGATATTGCCAGATTAGTGCGATATGCTTATCCAACAGCTCCCGAAGACATGATGGAAAAGTTGGCCGTTCAAACGTTTATTGATGGTCTTCGTGATCATGAGATGCAAAGAACACTACGATTAGCTCGTCACAAGACGCTGGTTGATGTCTTATCCGCCGCCCTCGAATACGAGTCAGCTACGCAGGCCTCTGGCGGTTACAGTAAAGTTAGGACTGTAAAAGAGGAAGAAGATGAAGATAAACTTGACCAGCTCGTTAATATGATGAAAAGCATGACATACAAGAAAACGAAGACCATAAGATGCTGGAATTGTGGCGAAATAGGACACGTACGAAGTTCATGTAAGCATCCTAGGTACGACACAAATCAAGAAACTCACCATCAGGAAAACTAGAACGGGTCGGCCTTAGGGGGACAGCTTCGACCCAGAACTTTTCCAAAGACCCTCTCATACTAATAGCTTCTTTGAAATGTCGTGAAGATAGTGTATATGTAGATGGAGAAATAAATGGTAAAAAGCATACGTTGTTGGTGGATACGGGAGCGACCAGAAGCATTATTCGCCCGACAGTTATAAACAGCCATAAGAAACTGTTACCAACGAGGTTGCGACTGCGGACCGCTACAGGTGAAAATGCCAACATTCATGGAGAAATCCAGGTAGAATTAGGAATTGGAACAGAAAAGTTTGTCCATACTGTTATAGTTGCTGACATCGAAGAGGATGTTATATTAGGAATGGACGTAATGAATACGCATGGATTCCAATTGGATTTTAAGAATAAGGTAATCAAAGTTGGTAACGAGGAGGTATTTCTCCATCCACATGATGACAACACTATGCAAGCAGCCGTTAAAGAAGATACAGTCGTGCCTGCGAGAAGTGAAACGATAATAGTAGCGCGGCTACAGGGAATTGTGGACGAAGGAACACCTGTTATGATGGAGCCTTGGAATCATGACGACGAAGTTGGCCGTGGAATCATAATTGGAAAAGAATTAGTGACTTCGGCTAAAGAAATTCCTGTGAGACTTATTAATGTCAATGACTACCCAGTGACCATCAAGAAAGAGACAAAAGTAGGAACTTGTGTACCTGTGAGATCCATAATCCGTCAGACGACGACGTCTGATAATTCCAACGACAAATTTGATCAAATGGTTGCAGTTGCTGGACAGTCTCTGAATCAGATTGAGAAAAGGAAATTAAGGGAATTTCTTCGGCAGTATCGTGATATTTTCGTACCGAAAGGAGGAAAGACGGGAAGAACTACCGTTGTTAAGCATAGAATTGATACTGGTAATGCTAAGCCAATTCGTCAAACAGCTCGACGATTACCACAGGCGAAAAGAGAGGAAGCTGAAACGATTGTTCAGGAAATGAAGAAAGACGGGGTGATAGAACCGTCTACGAGCCCATGGGTCTCTCCGGTAGTCCTGGTTAAGAAGAAAGACGGAACAACGAGGTTCTGTGTGGATTACCGTTTGCTGAACAACGTTACCAAGAAAGATAGTTATCCTCTGCCTCGGATTGATGACACATTAGACACATTGGCTGGAAGTAAATTATTTTCTAATTTGGATTTGAAGTCTGGATACTGGCAGGTAGAAATGGACCCGGTAGATAAAGAAAAGACAGCCTTCACCACAGGATCTGGATTATGGCAATTCAACGTTATGCCATTTGGACTTTGTAACGCTCCTGCGACATTTGAGAGGCTTATGGAAAATGTGTTGAGAGGGTTATCTTGGAAAACATGCCTAGTTTATCTAGATGACATAATCGTCTTGGGGGAGACATTTGAAGATCATCTGAAGAATTTAGGAAACGTTTTTAATCGACTTAAAGCTGCCCAATTGATGTTAAACCCTAAGAAGTGCCAGCTATTTCAAGGTAAAGTCAATTATCTGGGTCATATAGTCAGTAAAGAAGGAGTGGCTGTGGATAAGGGAAAAATTGATTCCATTAAGGAATGGCCAAAACCAACTGACAAACACCAAGTGAGAAGTTTTCTGGGACTATGTACTTACTACCGGAGGTTTATTAAGAAGTTTGAAGATATCGCTAAACCATTAACGCGACTTACAGAGGAAGCAAGAGAATACCGCTGGGATGTAGACTGCCAGAATGCCTTTGAGACCTTAAAAAAGCATTTAATCACAGCACCAATTTTAGGGTATCCACTGCCAGAAGGAGAGTTCATCTTAGATACAGATGCAAGTAATGTGGGAATTGGAGGAGTGCTGTCTCAGATTCAAGGAGGACAGGAAAGAGTCCTTGGATATTTTAGTAAAGTTCTCTCAAAACCTGAGCGAAATTATTGCGTCACGAGAAGAGAACTTCTGGCAGTAGTGAAATCAGTAGAGCACTTCTATCAATACCTCTATGGAAGGAAGTTTTTAATCCGAACCGACCATGCCGCCCTTAAGTGGTTGATGCAGTTTAAGAATCCAGAGGGTCAGATAGCCAGGTGGATCGAACGACTCCAAGAATATGATTTTAAGATTGAGCACCGGGCCGGAGTTAGCTACCGAAACGCCGATTCTCTTTCCAGAAGGCCATGCCCAGCAGAGTGTTCTCACTGCAACAAAACGGAATCCAAGGAAGCAGCAGTGCTAAGAACGACGGTGGTCCACGACGACTGGACGCCTACCAAGATCAGGGAAGAACAAGAGAGAGATCCAGTTATACAGAAAATCCGAAAATGGAAAGAGGAAAACCGTCGACCACCTTGGCAAGAAATATCGAACCTAGGCTCAATAGTTAAGACGTATTGGGCCCAGTGGGACTCATTTATCATGGAAGATGGCTTGCTCAAACGAGTCCTGGAAAATGATGACGGTTCAGAGAAGAGAAGACAGTTGGTGATTCCAAAGAGCAGAATAGCCGAAGTACTTCGTCAGTTACACGACAGTCCATCAGGAGGGCATTTTGGTGTGAAAAAGACCCTTCAGCGAATTCGGGAACGGTTTTATTGGATGAACAGTTCCGACGATGTAAAAGACTGGTGTAAGAAATGTACTATTTGTGCTACGAGTAACGGGCCTTATCGAAAAAGGAGAGCTCCTATGAGACAATATAATGTTGGAAGCCCGTTTGAAAGAATAGCTTTGGACATTGCTGGGCCATTTCCAGAAAGTGATAATGGAGGCAAGTACATGTTGGTAGTAATGGATTACTTCACTAAGTGGGTCGAGATTTACGCACTTCCAGACCAGAAGGCCGCCACCGTTGCAGATAAGTTGATCCAAGAATATATCAGCCGATTTGGAGTGCCTTTGGAGATCCATAGTGACCAAGGCAGGAACTTCGAAAGCGATTTATTCCAAGGAATATGTGATAGACTAGGTATGAAGAAAACAAGAACTACGGCTTATCATCCGCAATCGGATGGTATGGTAGAACGAATGAATAGAACAGTTGGCAAGTATTTGACAAAGATGGTGTCCGATCATCAGCGAGACTGGGACCAATATCTTCCGTTCTTCACAATGGCCTACAGATCTGCTGTTAATGAATCAACAGGCCAGACACCAGCCAGAGTCCTATTCGGACGCGAGATGCGACTACCTTGTGATCTAGAGTTTGAGTGTCGACCTGGAGAAGATGTAGCAGGTGAAGATTATGTGATCGAATTACGAAGAAGAATGGACGATGTACACGAGTTGGTCCGTTCCCATCTCCAAATCGCTAGTGACCGAATGAAGAAACGGTACGATACACAAGCCGAAAAGGGGTGTTTTAAGAAGAACGACAAAGTCTGGCTTTATAACCCCAAAAAGCGAAAAGGTTGTTCTCCCAAATTGCAGCAGTTTTGGGAAGGTCCATACCTCATTATGGAGAAGATCAATGATGTTATTTACCGAATAAGCAAGATTCCGAGAGGAAAGCCGATGATAGTACACCATAACCGGTTGGCGTCTTTCGAGGGTGACCACGACGTAGATGAAGAAGTGGAAGTAAACCAAGTCCAAGATGTGTCTGACCTCACGTTTGAGGAATTTATGGGTGCCTATGGAGGTACCGGTAAAGCAAGACATGGTGTTACCACTGAAGAAAGGCAAGATCTACTCGCGCTTCCCGATGACTACTCACTGGCCCTTACCATCCCGGCCAGTATCAAAGATGCACCAGGGTTGGCATCCGTCTTTCGAAGGAAGTTTAGTCGAGTTGCAGAACTTCAATGCCAAGTGCCAGCTCCTGGTAAAACCTTGAAACTTCAAGATGCATCACGTTACCTTTTCTACCTGGTAACAAAAGACACTGCCCGTGACCAACCTACCTACCGAGATGTATGGGAAGCTTTACTTCAGTTGAGAGAGCACGTACTAGAGTCCGACGTGCAAAAGTTAGCCATGCCAAAGTTGGAGTGCCGCCAATTATATTGGAGGGTTATACGAAACATGGTGGAGGAAATCTTTAAAGACACCGAAGTCCAGGTGTTAGTCTGTTGCAATCCGCATAGTTACTGGTGCGGAGAGAAAACCGTCCCTTGTCATTTCTATACAACTGGAAGTTGTAAAAGAGGGTCCAGTTGCCGATATCAGCATGTCGTTCCAGTTCCAGTCCCGACAAGGTTCCAGGAGGAACCATCTTTTAAGAGGGGGGCAATGTTACGATTTTAAATGTTATGGCATATAGAACTGTAAATATTTTATGACTAATTCTTTTATTGATTCTCGTAATTTCTAGGTCAAAAATCTACCTTAATCGAATGTTCTGGGGGCGACAAGCCGATAAAGAACATGTTTTGAGACCAGTCGCCGCTGTGTCTACATCGAGAACAGCATGGTATTTTCTACACCTTTCTGTTTACCGGCTTGGAATTATATAAATAAGGGAAGACTTTCATTAAGGAGTCAGTCATAAGAAGCTCGGGAACCGCGATATTTAAATGTAACGAAACATAAATTATTATTTGTAATATAAATTAGGATTAATAAAGACTTTAATAAATTCGTAATTAGTTATCGTGAGTTTTAATAAATTAGAATATAGACAATAAATTAGAATAAAGACAAATAAATTAGAACAATATAAATGCTATAATAAATTAGAAATTGTTTGCATCTTCCATTTAATTTGTAGATGTACATTGTTCATGTCTTACCTACCTACGTTTTTGGTGTCGATATTTTATTTGCATTTAAAAATGACGTCGACAACAAGTTTTATCCCGGTTAAGTGTTGTTTTAAAGGTGCCTTCAGTCTAAGAGAGAAAAATATAATATTAAATGTACACGATGCACTTGTACATCAACGCCCTTTAAGTAATGTTCGTTAAATCGTTAACATGTCTTTAAATATGACAGGGGTTGGAGAAGCAACAATTTATAGATTCCTAAAAGAAAGAAAAGGAGGAACTGTTTCATCTCCCAAGAAGAGTGGAGGGAGTAAACCCTTGGAAATTGAAAAAATACATAAAAACATGATAAGACGCAGCGTCCACTCATTTTTTTTTAACAAAGAATTTCCAACATTGGACAAAATCTAAACATTAATTAGAGAAAACGAAGAGTTACCAATCATAAGCAACAATAAATTATGGGGACTTTTGAGAGAGATGGGATTTCGTTGGCAAAAGATATGAGGAAAATCTGTTTTAATTGAAAAATATTACATTGTATGTTGGATACGAGATTATCTAAGAACTATTAAAAAGTACCCAGAAGAAGGGAAAACAATTTTTTATTTGGACGAGACTTGGCTAAATGAAGGTCATACTGTACCATATCTATGGGTTGATACAAATGTGAAAAGTTCCCGTCAGGCATTCATCGAAGGTGTATCTACTGGAATAAACAATATTTCCGTTGGAAAAGGACGCAGACTCATAATAACCCATATTGGAAACGAATACGGTTTTGTCAATGATGGATTATTAAGTTTTGCCTCAAAATCAACCAAAGAATACCACGAGGAAATGACTGCTGACGTTTTTGAAGAATATTTTGAGCAAATGTTGGATTTAATTCCAAAACATTCTGTCATTGTCATGGATAATGCTAGTTACCATTTAAGACTAGCAGAAAAATTGCCAACAACGGCATGGAAAAAAGGAGAGATAATCGAATGGTTGGATAAACACGCAATTGAGTACAAGGAGAATTCGACAAAAAAGGAATTATTACCTATTCTAAGGCAACATAAAGCAGCTTATAAAAAAATATATAATTGATGAAATGGCATTAAACCATGATGTAATTATTTTACGTTTACCCCCATACTACTTTGATCTGAATCCGATAGAAAATATAATATGGTCTTAAGTAAAGGGTGAAGTCGGACGCAACAACAAAACTTTTAAATTAGAAGATTTACAACAATTATTAGAACATTCCTTATCAAAAGTAACTCCAGAAAATTGGAAAAATGCTGTTAGTCATGCTAACAAGGAAGAAAATAAAATGTGGAATGTGGAACCGGTAATAATTAACATTGAAGTTGAAGATTCCTTAGAATCTGAAGAAAGCAGTGAATCTGAAATGGAATTTGATTAAAATAATATTCATTTTTTTACAAATCGGCCCCTGTTACAGCCACAAATTATTTTATATATATATAACCAATAAAATAAACATCTTACATTTCTTGTAAATTCATTAGTACCTGTTAATCCCCATCACTTTGACACTGGCAACTTTATTTAGGGATTAGTAACCCTCAAAACTATTGTATTCTATTCTGCTTCAACCTTTATACCTGGTGGTCATACTCAATTTAAAATTGTTTTCCTATATACTTCTGTAAACTTGTTGACAAATATCTATTTTTCATTGAGTCACCCCTACCAACAGTTTAGGGATTTGCATACATAATGTGCTATCAATATGATGGAAATTGACTATACTTATATGTAACCTAGAAAGAATGCCAGATAATCGAGCTGTAAAAGTAGTCCAGAGATGAAAGCCGCAAGACAAAAAAACAAGAGAAAGGCCCCGTAAAAGATGGATAGAGGACCTAGAGAGGGATCTTAAAACCATAAACATCAGGCAGTTGCGAAGGAAAATATCCGACAGGGCAGAATGGAAGAACATTGTTAAGCAGGCCAAGACTCACAAAGGGTTGTAGCGCAATTAGAAGAAGAAGAAGAAGATTTATATGTAGTTTTACACAACATATTCTGTTACATATAATATGTATACAATGCTGCATAAATATAGTTTACAAAACATAAAAGATAACAAGTGACAGTAGCTAAACTACAATCAAACTTCAAAGCGTCATAATTCTACATCGGATATCTAAAAGTATTCTATTCTAGTATCTAGTATCTATCTAGTAGCAAAAGTATCTAAATTCCATTAACTTTCAGGCCACATTCCAAATTATGCAGCGCTTCTTTAAATATTCTATCTGAATATAAATTAAATAACAGTGGGGATAGTATACAACCCTGTCTGACACCTCTTTGTATTTTACATATTTCTGATGATTTTCCGTTTATGCAAGCTGTCGCTGTTTGACGCCAGTATAACTTTTCTATGAATCGTATGTCTTGACTATAAACTCCTTTATCTTTTAATAATGTAATTAATTTGTGATGCTGTACTCGATCAAAGGCCTTTTTATAGTCAACAAATACAGCAAAGACGTCTTTCCTTTGATCTCGACATCTCTGCGGTGCAAAGAGGGCGTCCCAAGTTCCCAGTCGTTTTCTGAAGCCAAATTGTGTTTCATCCTGGTCTTCTTCACATTTATCTCTGATTCTACTGTGGATGATGCGTAGAAATATTTTTAAAGTGTGGCTCATAAAGCTTATCATTCTATAATCGCTACAGTTTTTAGGACGTTGTTTTTTTGGTAGTGTTAGGAATTCGGACTTTAACCAATCTTTTGGGATATCACCAGTCTAATAAACATCATTGAAAAGCTTGACCAGTTTCCAATGTTCTCCTCATTTATAAGCTTTAAGATCTCTGTCGGTATGTTATCAGGGCCAACGGATTTCTTGTTCTTTGCTAACTCTATAGCATGCAGTATTTCTGATTTTAGTATTTCTGGTCCTTCACCTTCAACCAAAGTATCCAGTTATTCGGGTCTGTCATCATTATACAGTTCACTTATATAATTACACCAGGTTGTTCGAATTTCATGTTCATCTATTATCATTTTTCCCGACGAATCGGTTATAGTATGTAGAGTTTTCTTATGGAAAGACCAGCTACTTCTCTAACTTTTTTTAAATATATTACACTTATCATGTTTTTCATTCAACTTTTCTACTTCCTTGCATTTATCCTCCATCCATTTTTCTTTAGCCACCTTTATTTTTTGTTTAATTAGTTTTTGTTTTTACTTATATTCTGTCTGTTACCTTTCAGTTTCCTTCTCTGCTCCATTAATTCCAGAATTTGATCAGTCATCCATTGTTGTTTTTTGTGCCTGTGTAACGTTGTTGAAGATTTTTTTATTACTTTCAAGGTAAGATCTTTAAATGTGTTCCATATTTTTGTGTTGTTTTCATTTATTGGTTTCTTTAGCTCACTGTTTAAGTAATTTTCTATTAACGTTTTGTTGGATATTGAGATATTTAATTTTGGTGTTTTGGGGCTTTCTTGGACCTTTTTAAGCTTCACTTTGATGTCAGTTATTACAGGATTATGGTCTGAAGCGATATCTGCACCAGGATATGTCGTTATTTTGGTGACGCCATTCTTAAATCTCTTGTTTACCAGAATATAGTCTATCTGATTTCTGATCATATGTACTGAATTATCTCCTGGTCCCCTCCATGTGTATAACCTTCTTTTGTGTAATTTGAACCATGTATTTGCGATTATCATGCCATGTTTTTGACAGAACTGGTATAATATGTCGCCTCTTTCATTGCTCTCCCCTAGTCCATATTCACCTACCAGGTCAGCTCTTCGGCCTTGGCCAATTTTTGCGTTAAAATCTCCAGTGATATATGTGACTTCGTTACTTTTTAGATTTTTAAGTGCCTGTTTTAATTGGCTATAGAATGGTTCGACATCATTGTCGTATTTCTTTTCTGCAGTAGGGGCATGTATCTTCATAACATTGACATTCAATGGTTTGCTATTAAATTGGAGTATTCCTAGTCTGTCGTTCACTGGTATAAAATTTTTAACATATTTCTTAAATTTAGACGTTATAAATATGCCAACTTCATTCCTATGATGTGTGCCATCTTCTACACGTGTGATCTTGGTTTACGTGATCCATGATCAGTAATACTTCCGATACGATTGTATTGAGCCATGTTAATTTTACTAGGGACCATAATGGGGTGGTTTCCCGTTGCCTTCCCCATTGAAGTATCACAACCACTTAACTCATAATGTGAGTGACGCCTGTGAGTATCTGGAATTAAGCCTACAGGATTTTTACTTCCCACAGCCTTAATCCAGTAATCACATTACTGCTGCCTAATTTCATATCCTCAGTTGATTCGCGGGTACTTATTTGGCAATTCCTTATTCGTACCTGTCCTGCATATGTCCTGTTATGCAACACAAATTACTGAAATAAATGATCTTCAACGTCTAAACCTACCATCTACAAGCAGTTCGATGCCGTCTCACACGTATATGTCAAAGGCTTTGACATACTTCCCTAGTTTTCATGTTTAACAGCGTATTATTAAAATGTCGAGCATATATTTAATTTTTAAATTAATTTTACTCCTACGTATATATGTAATAATTACAATAAAAAACTACACTCTTCATATTTTGTGATTGATGGAAATAGCATTGCTCTTATTTTGCCAGTGTAAATGTAATATTCCCACATTTATAGTTAGTTGTGGTTTTCCAAGTTCCACTCAAATTAAAATTAATTACAGGTCAACAGAAAGCTCTCACTCGATGTGGGAATGGAACAATACGGGGGCGAGAGTGCCGTGATTACAGATGGAAGTGTACCGGAACAATGTTATACCGTTCTTTAAGCCATTAATTTAGGAATGGTGTTTTACGGAAAATAATTTCACCGTGCGTTTTAATTTTTTTTGCAATGACTATATTTGAGATCGTTTATAGGTAGGTCATTCACCTTCCTATTAAAATAATTTAACAACTATAACATACTCATAAATAATACTAAACTCTTATTGTTGTCTCTCGATATACGAGTATTCAATTCTCACTTTCACTCAGTTCTGCCACATCAGCATTGTTAATAAAAATTTGTCGTAATTTATTTAGTTAATGTATTTTATCGCCAACCGTAGAGTTGTCATAAAGTAAAGTGATTCATTAATGTACTCATTTGCGACAATAAAGTAACACTTTATTGTATTGAAAGAAGACGAACTTTATTTCTCACAAATACAGTATTCGCTGTGAGTTTCGCCGGTAGCGCTCTCTCGCGGTTTGAAACTGTACTTTTCTTGTAAAATCGCTGTAAGTTAAATATGACAAAACGAAAAAAATAGATATCTAAAAATACAAAATTATGAACTCAAATATTATTGTAACTGATTACTGAATGAATACACAGAATTAATAGTAAAAGTAATTACGCCTTTTTATTTTATTTATTTTAATTATAATATTTAAGATATAAGTTCCTGCGACTGGATAACTACTTACGCAAGAGGCCATTGACAAAAAGAAGAAGTTTATGTGAAAATATTTAATGGATAAAGCTATTTAATGGATAAAGGAATGCCCACTCTCAGATGCCGCTTTTGAAGTTTTTCAGCACGCGCGTTATGTTTTAGAAGGAAACACATAACACAGACATATGATTTGTGAGGTTATATAATTGTTTATATTTATGTTTAATTATATCATATTTATGTTATTATATTTAACAATGTTAATATAATTGTATAGTATGTCTATGATTGCCGTAAGTAAATTAAACCGGGTTAATTTTTTTATGCACACCACATAAACACCACTGGTTCCCTTTAAAACATGGCGGAACGTCTGCGCGTACGAGATGCGCGTACTTAATTTTCCATGGAGAGTGGGCTTTCTGATTGTTTATTATTCTGTGCCTTTATCCCTTTACCTCGGTAACATTGTAATTCTTGTTTTCATTTTGCATTTTCATTCTGTTTTTGCTCAGTTATTTTTTGTGCGCGTAGGACTTAGTGCTTAGATATCAATTTTTATTAATTTTATCAAAATGGATATTAAACATTATACTGGTTTTAAGTCTATATCACATGATATCCTATTTTAACCAGCTACACCAAAAAAGAGGAAAGATTTATTTGATGCAGGTCATGTACGCAATGTTTCGGAATATAATAGCTTTTTTATTTTACACCATAGAAATATCATGTTTGTATTATAGGTTATTTATTTATTTTTCTTATTGATAGCAATAGTCTATTTTTCCCTTTAAAATTAATAAAATTTACAACCACTGTTATACCCAGTATTTTTACATGTATTATATCTTTTTCTTTTTGAAAAATCCATATTCACCATTATTTGAATGTTTACAAGTTAAATGCACAAAACTGCCACTAACAGCGTTGGTGAAAACTGTCAAATCCCCTGTACTCATCGGCTCACAGCGAATAGCCCAAAATAAATAGTACTGAACTTGTAATTGTTTTATTGTTTTAAAAAATACATATTATTGACACTTTATAACATGTTCTAAATGAGCTCCTCCTCTCTCAAGACAGACTTCATACCAATATTTCAGATTTCTCGTAATGTTATGGAATACAAGTTGTCTCAAAGTCCGCGAAGAAGGCTCTAATGGCTTACTTTATTGCCCGTTTAAAAATGGCAGTTTTAGCCATGCCCCAAATGTATGCGCCTGGAGATATTAAGTCTGGAGAATGTACAGGAATTTGTTTGGAAAATATCCCTGAAGAAATTGACGAACTGTGCCAGCAGTATGGCAAGTTGCCCCATCCTGCTGGAAAAATTGGTCTCGAAATACCAAATTACGTGCACGACAAAATTGACGTAAATCATGGATAAAGCGTGTTAAAATTTGTATGTACCTCTGTTGATTAAGTGTGATTTGCCTACCATTTTCTTCGATAAAGTATGGACCAATGATTCCGTGTCCCAAAACTGCACACCACACATTCACTTTGGCGCTAAGTAAAGGAACTTCTTGAACTTCATATGGTCTGGAAAAACCCAGAAATCGATTTGTGCGACGATTTACATGGCCTGACAAATGAAAATGTGCTTCGTCTGAAAACCATACATTTTTCAAAAATTCAGGGTTTTCATACTATAATGCAAGAATTCTGGCACAATATTTCACTCTACTGTAATAATCCCTGGGATATAATTATTGATGTACCTGAATCATATACGAAAATGCACTCAGCTTCTTCAGGATTATTTGCAAGAAAGTTCGTTTTAAGCCAAGTCGCAACGTTGTTCTTGTCTGGTTGGCTTTAGGATTTTCCAAGATTTGCTCAAAAACACGTTCATGGTTATCGTTGCTGTTAACTGTCCTGGGACGCCCTGAGTTTCCTTTTCGTTGGCACAATACATTACCCGTATTTCCAAACTTTTCAACAACCTTCAAAATTACAGCATTACTTGGAGAACGTTTATTAAACCGTTGTGTGAGTTGATCACACACGTATTGCAGACTTGCACTATTACGTAGGCGGATTCCGTATAAGCGAAAGTAATGCTTCACCAGAAACACTTTCTCCCCTTTACTTATCACCATTTTTAACAATTAGTCTTAATAATTAATTGTTTAAGGATTACTTAACAGGTCTATACTAGTTAATTTGAATACGACAGAGCGCACAAAAAGACATCTATGTCTCAGTTTTAGTACTGTTCATTTTGGGCAATACTGTATTAACCAATTTGACTGAAATTAAATGTTAGTAGTGGTCGATGGCAGTAGTCGATTATTCATTTGAATGAACTTAATTTTTATAGTATCCATATTATTAAAAATATGGTACAAAAGTAACGTTATTATTAATTAAATTCATGTCAAAAAGTGAAATTCTGTAGAATTTTCTCATTATATTTATACAAAAATCAAAGCTTAAAATGAATTTACCGATTTAGTAATTATTCAGTATTGATAACAACTATGGATTAAACATCGAAAGCGGCCATCATACGGGCGTGGCTAACACCTAAGAAACACGTAAAGTACCTGAGAGTACTGAAGAAATGAAAATGGGTGAACATGTGCGGGGAGGTAGTCCGGAACACTGAGGATAAAGAGGATGAGTTGGGCAGGGTAATGATCAACACTGGTGGACCCAAACCCTAAAGATGGAGGGCCTTACACGGTATTGTGCAGTCGATCGAGTAGGGCGGAAGAGATAACAAACAGAAGAGATTGTAATGCTAAAGTGGAAAAAGAACCTCTGTACACTGCAGTAACTGGTAACTACAGTTAACACGAAGTAACAAACGATAATGGTCAAAGACTTATTGAATTTGTCATGGAGAAGAACATGGTGGTGAGAAGCACACAACTAAAACGAAAAGAGATATACAAAGGTACGTGAGTCTTCCCAGATGGAAGGACGGTGAATCAAATAGATCATGTTATGATTGAAAGTAAGTATATGAATATCGTTTAGAAGGTAGGAAGTATGAAAGGAGCTAAAATCGACTCGGACCATTACCTCGTTAAAGTCACATATGGGAGGAGGCTGGAAAAAAAAAGAGAGATCGAACAATACAACGAAGAGAAAGTACAATATTGAAAAACTTAAGGAAGTTGAAATAAGAAATAAATATTAAAAAAAATATATAAAATTCTACAATAATGTGACCAAAATTTACAGACAGATCAAGCCTGGGAACAAATTAAATCTGCTGTAGGAGAAGCTATCGAGAAAATAGTTAAGTGCGACTCCAAGAGAAGTACAAACAAATATTGGTTTGACGAAAAGTGTCAGGCGATAGTAAAGGAAAAGAAGAAGATCAGACAACAAATATTAACAGATAATAGAGAGTGTAAAAAACAAGAATATAGAATAATTCGAGAAAGATTGAAAGCTCTGTGTAGAAGGAAAAGGAGATATCACAATGAGTTGAATTTAAAAGAGATAGACGAGAAGTTTAAAAACAAAGAGGTGAGGTCGTTTTATCAAGAAGTTAACAAGATGGGAAAAGGTTACCAAAGCCACTGTACTTATATGAAAGGTAAAGACGGAAATTTAATTAGCAATCCGGCAGAAATAATGTCGGAATGGAAAAAACATTTGAAGAATTATTAAATGGTAAGGTGGACCACGAAGCAGTAGACAAATGGACGGGTGGAGAAGATGCGATAGTTGAAAGGCAGCCTACAGAGGAGGAGGTGGTGACAGAAATACAAGAAATGAAAAATAACAGAAGTCCTGGTAAAAATGACATATGCATAGAAATCATCAAGTTTGGTGGAGAATAACTACAAAGAAAAATATATCAGCTAATGGTGCAAGTATGGGAAAAGAAAATAATGCCATCGGAGTGGTATGAGACCTAAAAGGTGACCAACTGAAGTGTGACAACTATAGAGGTATAGCCTTACTAGACACGGTATACAAAATCTTTGCAAGAATATTGAGAAAGAATCCTGCATGAATATCAGGCCGGCTTTAGAAAGGACAGATCTACTGTAAAAAAAATCCACAAGGAAAAATTCCTGTAGCTGGCTGTATACCACGTATAACAAAAAGAGGTTAATCTTTGTAAATGGGTATATTTATTTAAAAAACCCTTAAAAGGGCCACATCAATAAAACAAACGTTTTCGGACCACACAGTCCATCATCAGGTTATTAAAATCGAAAATGCTAGGTCATAATGCCTGAGCCACCAAAATATTAGGGTAAAAACCCTTTAAATTACATTTAGTTAAGAAATGTTGTACATTGTGTTATAAAATAATTGTGATGTTCAATATTAAATTAAATTTGACTAAAGGTAACACATGGCTCAATTGGGTTCCAGAGCCGGGTGAGAGGGAACCTCTGCACTCGGAGAACAACGTGGAACTACGTTGTACGTAGAGTTTCACGTTGCTCTCCGAGTGCAGAGGTTCCCTCTCACCCGGCTCTGGAACCCAATTGAGCCATGTGTTACCTTTAGTCAAATTTAATTTAATATTGAACATCACAATTATTTTATAACACAATGTACAACATTTCTTAACTAAATGTAATTTAAAGGGTTTTTACCCTAATATTTTGGTGGCTCAGGCATTATGACCTAGCATTTTCGATTTTAATAACCTGATGATGGACTGTGTGGTCCGAAAACGTTTGTTTTATTGATGTGGCCCTTTTATTTTTTTTTTTTTTTTTTTTTTTAGATCTACTGTAGACCAAATCTTCTCATTGAAGGAGATACAAACGACTTGTTATGAAGGTAAAGTTCCCCTGCATGTTTTGTTTGTGGATTTTAGACAAGCATATGATAGAGTCAAAATGTATCGAGCAACGGAAAATTTAGGTATACCAAAGAAACTGATCGGGCTAGCTAAAATGACACTAAATAACTTTACGTGTGAAATTGCTTGGCAGAGTCACATATTAGATCAATTTACGGTTGCAAGAGGCTTGAGACAGGGAGATCCTTTATCGACTACATTATTCAACTTAGTGTTAGAAACTGTAATCAGAAAATGCAGCTGAAGGTGAAAGAAACGATCATGAAAAATTAGCACCAGTGCTTGGCATTTGCTGATGATCTAACGATCCTAGCAAAAACCGAGAAAGAATTAAGAAGAGTTATGAAGAAAATCATCGAAGAAGCACGAAGAAGAATACCTGGGTGTAGTTTTCCATGAAAATGGAAAAGAGAAATGGGAGCTCAAAGCCAGAATAGCAAAAGGGAATAAAAAATTAGGTAGTTTAAGAGCCCTACTGAACCTGAACTCAAAATACTTTTCTAGACAAGGTAAACTCAGAATATATAAAACAGTAATTCGACCCATTGTAAAATATGCCGGTGAGACATGGACATTAGATAAGAAGGAAGGGGATACTCTGGAAAGATGGGAAAGGAAAATATTGAGAGGCATATTCGGAGGACGTAAGACAGAAGATGGTTGGGAGGGAAGAACCAACAATGAATTAATAGCTTTATACAAAGAACCTACCATTACCAAGTTCGTCAAGGTACAAAGAATTAGATGGTTGGGACATGTGGAAAGAATGGCAGCAAACACAATGCGTAAACTAGTAATAACCAGAAAATTAATCAGCCCCAAAAGAAGAGGTAGACCCAGATCAGGGTGGATTAGTAAAGTGGAGGAAGACCTTAAACACTTGAAGGTGAGGGACTGGAATAGAAGCGAATGGAGAAATATTGTACACCAGATCCTTTAGAGGAGTTAAGAATGTTGTATATACATATTTAAGTTAAAGTTTTGTTTAAAATAATTGTAATTAGTTAATATTAGGATTAAGTTGTAAAAAAATGCCCTAGGCCTTAACGGCTTGTTGTGCGTAAAAAATAAAAAATAAAAATTGTAGTATTAAGGGGACGATATTATCTGGTGATTTTTTCAATAATATAAATAGTAAATATTTGTCAGCTATCATTAACAAAACAGTAGTCTACATAAATTTTATTCATGTTACATTATTCTAGCGTCCATAAAAGTTCAACTTCTACCTTATTAAGCCGATCAAGTCTTTTACGCATTTAAAAATACATTTTTTCTTCTTCGTCTTGTAAAATTATTCAGATGTATGTGGTTGATTGATTGATTTCCAGTGTAATTAATTAATGTATCGTATATCAGCGAATAGGATTAAATCACAGCCTGACCTCTTCTCGGCCCAATATATCGTCCGATACAACCAATCAGTTAGGTTCTTATGAGCAGTTTTACGATCTTTGGTTTTAGTATCGGTCAATTATTTGATGGATCAAAGACATTAGTTACGAGATACGGTAGATTAATACCGACAAAATGAACCCTTTTCGATTCCCAAGGGAATTCCCATACAAAATTTATTCGTTACCCTGCGCGTTGTAAATGACGGACTATAAATCTTGACTAACTGAACCAAAACCGGACCGTTATGGTAATTTACAAATTTCGCCGATTCTGCCGTCTGTCGCTTTGATGAAAAATTTAAACTTTTTATGATGAACCCAAATTTATAATTTTTTGTAGGTCTCGTACACTGAAAACAATATTGTAATATATCTATATTAATTTTTAAAAAAGAGACGTTTTGTTGAAAGCTACTAAAGAATAAATACATACGTTAACAAAAGTCAGGGAATTTTTCTGGAGAAACTTCAAGTTAATATATACAATTTTACTTTAAAACAAAATTTAAACGTTTTAATTTCTATTTCGGAAATCTTTCTCTAAATAAAAACGCTAATAAATTAGAAAAATTTTAAGTAGGTAAAGAAATAATAAATAAGACTTACTCACAATCAATTAAATTTAACTATCAGACGACCAATTTCGCTTTCTACAATATGCAAAGCATCTTCAGGTTCCGATACAAAGTTAAATAAATACTGAAATAATAATAAAGCATTCAGCAATTCAGATAACAGTTGAAATAAATTCAACTTCTAATTAATTGTATGTCGTTTAAAGCCTTGTATTTTTTTTTGTTATTAAAAAACAAGATATCTAGTTGTTGCAATTAAAATTTAAAAACAAATTAAATGTACCTAGTTGTCGACTTACCGGTAATCCTTATATGAACGGTAACCCTAATTCCTATGCAAGCAAGGTTTTACTTAATAGTCTAGGTGCCAGGCGACATACTGTATCACTAATAAATGACAGGCTACAATTTTGAGGATATGACTTCGACCCCCAAATATCTCTTGGGATACTTTCTGTACCGGGTGCTTTTTCTTTCCAGCTTATCCAAAAGTGGTCATTTTGAAGTGATGTATCAAACTTATTAATAACGTATTGCTGTTTAATGAATACAAAAGTTGACTTCGTGAAATATTTGAAACAAATCTTGTCCGACAACAATTTTGGTTACATAAGGGAGACCACCAAACTAAACATGCCAAAAAAACAACTTCAAAAAATTTAGTAATAACAAGCTGATTTTCTCTGTATCGTTCAAAAATAACGTGAAAAATACTATTTTTACATTGTCCAACAAAATGTACTCGCCGATTTTTCCGCCCGACAGTGAAAATCGGAGAGAAAAAGCACCTGGAGAGAAAAAGCACCCGGTACAGAAAGTATCCCAAGAGATATTTGGGGGTCGAGGTCTTTCTTCAGGATAAAACTATCCTGAGAATTGTAGCCTGTTATTTATTAGTAATACAGTATATCGCCTGGCACTTAGACTATAATGTAATACATGAAAGACTAAAAGCTTTTCTATTGCCTCAGATATCAGAAGAACAAGCGAAATTTGTCCTAGGAAAAGGCAAGAGAACACAACTTAATGTCAGACAGCTAATCGAAAAAGCTCGTGAATTCAATACTGCTATGATTATGTGCTTTGTGGATTATACAAAGGCCTTCGATTAAGTCAAATGGCAGCAGCTATGGTCCATACTAGCAGAACTGGGAACACCCCACGACTTAATTCAACTAATTAGAAGTCTATATGAAAATAATAAGTGCACAGTAAAAATAAACAACACCCATTCCGATCATTTCAGAACAGAGGCAGATATCAGGCAGGGATGCACAATCTCGCCAACTCTATTTAATATCTACAGCGAACACATTATGTATGAAAGGGTGGAATATCAGTAGGAGGTCAAAAAATCAGTAACTTGAGATATGCTATAACACATAATGAGATGTCTGGAGGAGAAAAGCAAAACATATGGACTAAAGCTAAATAGGAGTAAGACAAAGATCATGATAATAGACAGAGCTCGGAATAATCTTCAACATATTAAAGAAATTGGGAGCTTTGAAGTAGTAAATAGTTCCATATACCTGGGTCCCTAATAACAAATGACGGGGGTGTGACAGAGAAATGCGTAAAAGGTTGACTATTGCTAGAAGAGCTATGATGAAATTGGTAACAATTTGGAAAAATTCTAGCATAACAATATACACAAAACTAAGACTAGTAAGGACACTCGTTTTTCCCATAGCCACATATGCATCCGAAACGTGGACCTTAAAGAAAGCGAATAAAAATAAACTGGAAGCTTTTGAAATGTGGGTATACCGCCGCATGTTAAGAATATCCTGGATTGATCATCGCACTAACGTATCGATATAAGAAGAACTTAAAGTGAAGGATATATTGCTTAAACAAATACAACAGACATATTTGCAGTATTTTGGACACATTGCTAGAACAGGTACGATGGAAAAACTGATAGTCGAGGGTAGAGTTGAAGGAAAGAGACCTAGGGGAAGACCTCCAAGCCGTCGGATAGATTAAACAAAATTATTGATTAACCAAGGTTTATATGAACCAAGGATTACATGAAGCCGAATAACTAGCCCAGGACAGAGAAGGATAAAGGGAAATTGTGAAAAACTGTAAAGGCCTGGTGGTGTCACCACATCACAAAAGGGATTAGGACTAAGGAGGAGTTGTCGACTTAGCAATAAGTACAATTTTTTTTACCAAAAACGAAAATTATTATTTCTTTCCCTCTGTGTCACTTATGTCAGATTCAGTTTATACTTCTTTTTCTGTCGCTTTAAAAGGTAGGTTTTCAAAATAATCCCTATTTTCCAGAGGAATTGCGAGAGGTTTGGTGTTAAACAATGTCAAGAGATCCTTGTATTTTTCCAGAGTAATAGGAATTCTCTCCTTATACAAAGTATACAAAGGATTTGGCAATATTGTTTGTAATGTGTAAGTTCCACATTATTCGTTTCATTTAAATTTCATGATGGATGGTTCACATTTAGAAAAGAATATGCAACACATTTTCTACCATGCTACTTGCTATCCACTTTTGTCCTTACTTCTAAAAATTAAAATTTTATCCGCATGATTCTCCAATCCAATATTTGTGAAACGTGATCTTTTGTCATCTTTTTTAGAGCAGATAGGAGTAGACGACTGAAACACATTTTGTCTGACAAATGCTTTCATCAATCGCGCCAATTATGAAGCAAAAATGCCGTGATTGTGTATTGCTTAGAATAAACACAGTAACTGCAGGCTTCGTCAAGTATTGGGACCGCGCAAGTTCGGAACAGCGACACCTGGTGTCGTAAATCAGCCAAATTTACTGCGCTTTCATGTTAGATCGAGGTAACCGGATAACTGTCAAGGACGTAGCCCCAAAAAAGAATAAGAAGAAACAGTAAGATTGAGGTTATGTCGATATGTTATTAAAAGGTAAACGTTGTATGTAGTGTAAATACAAATAAATATATTATTAAATTACAGCATTACTGTTAATATGGAAGCAATAATAAAAACTGGATTTGAGAAAGTAAATCACCACATAACTTTTCAACCAAGCACTGAGCCAAATGGAAAAGCTTTAGTAGTGGCAAATGTCAAAAAAGAATGGAAGAATTATGTGCAAGAATTAAGAAAAATGAATTACCATAAATAATGCTAATGCATAAATTAGCAGGTTAAGCCCATGATATCATCATATTGGTTTGAACAATTAATTCTTTCCCTGTAAACTTTTGGACAGCGAATATATCTTAATGCATCTTCAGAAAAACTCGAACTTGATGCATTTTTGTAAACTTCAAAAAAATAAAATTTAAAAATTAAACTTGATTTTTGGGTTGAAATGAACTCTAAGTGAGTGTTATGAAACTAAAATTTACATTTAAAAGTGAACTTTTATTTATTATTTATTTCAAACTGACTTTAAAATCGGGCGCAAGAATAATGCATAATTTAGGTTATGTTACTTATGCTTTTTTATGATATAAATCCACTTTTCTCTCAATCACGCTTTGTGCTTCGAAGTTGGAAACGAATAAAACTTAAATTGACAATTTTTGTTGTATTTTTACAATTTATAACACAGCATTTCCTAAATCCCATTTTCTTCAGTGACAAAAGGTGTAAATAAACAATCGAATATGAAATATGACAATTGACAATATGAATTTATGAAATCTATGAAATTTGCAGTAAAAAATGTAAGATTTCTCCGCTACTCGCGCACGATCGTTTCTCGTATCACATCCAAGTACTTGCACGTCGCCAATATGCGGGGTTTTACCTAAAAAATGTTGAGGTTGCGGGATTCTTCCATAGTTCCACGCATGTTTTCGTAGATGCTAGGTTTAGTATTTCTTTCAGAATATATATTTTGGATTGTAAATACTGTACTTTTTTTTTAAATTCATGTAATATAAACTCTCTAGATTTAATTTTTACGCCCAACTAAATTATCTAAATTTTCGCGTATGCGATGTTTTTCATAAGGACGGCAGTATATTGGATAATATTATTATCATTCAAAGGAATGCTAATTTTTTAAATAACTCTCACGCAACAAAAGAACTAGATAGATCCCTGTACTTTTTGTCAATAAAAAATTTACAACTTTCAAAATTAGTGCATTCCCCTAAAGTTAAAAGATAAATATAAGAACGCGCAGAATTTTATTTGTAAACCAGCAATCTCGGTGGTGTTTTTTCTTTCAAAAGCCAATATTTGAAAAGAAAACGTATACCTTAAGAACAGGAGTAGAGAGACAAAGCATAGAAAGTAAAATAATGGTTGTTTGAAGTGGCTTGTCTTCGTTACAAAGTGTGGCCTAACAAGATCTCAGTGTGGCCTCGATGGCGGGATATATATCTACTCCCGTATGTAAGATATAGGCCGACATAAGAATAGCGTGTGTTGTAGATAATAAATATGACTAAAAATATTGTTATATTTTATACAGCTCTCTTTTTCGATAGCGTAAACTCCTAAATCTCTAAGATATCAACGTAATTTCGACACTTTAAAGGTAAAACTCACCAAGTACTTGTTACATAGTTTGGAGAAAATGAAGATTAAAAAAAAATGCAATATTTTTGGACACAGAACATTTATTTTATCCGATTTTATTAATTTTTGGGTTGGTATTTTATTTTAAGACGCTCTTTGATGTTGATAATTAAATTCAAAATAAGATTTTTCAGTTTCGTCAGAAAATGTAAAAGAGTGCTTAATAGATTTTTCCTCCTAAAACATTTATGTTAAGGACAGTACTTATTGAAGTAAATATTTACGTAGTGAAAAGAACGTGTACTTAAGTAATTTTTTCCTTAGTAATGATTATTGACTTCTTCTTCTTCTTCTTAAATTCCCTCTCCTCAATGGAGGCTGGCTACTACAATTTTAAACTCTTCTCTATCTTCAGCTGTTCTTGTTAGCTGTTCAAAATTTAGCCCTGTCCATTGTTGGATGTTTCTGAGCCACGATAGTCTTTTCCTTCCTATGCCTCTCTTTCACTCTATTTTTCCTTTCACTATAAGTTGGACATATTGGTACTTATTATTTCTCAGTATGTGGCCTAGGTATGATGTTTTTCTAACTTTTACTGTGTTAAAAAGTTCTCTTTCCTTGTCTATTCTATGCAGCACTTCTTCGTTTGAGGTATGCGATGTCCATGAAATTTTGAGTATTCTCCGGTAGATCCACATTTCAAAGGCCTCCAATTTATTTACGGTTGATGTTTTAAGGGTCCCCGTTTCAACTGCATATAGAAGAGTCGACCAGACGTAGCATTTTGATAAACGTAGTCGAATTTCGAGTTTTATTCGAGAATCACAAAGCAGTTTTTTTATTTTTTCGAAAGATTTTCTGTCCTCTTCTATTCTCGATCTTATTTCTTGATCAGGATTTAGGCTGCTATCGATCCAACATCCCAGGTACTTAAATCTATTGACCTGTTCTAAGATGTGCCCATTTATTGTGCAAGGTTGAGGTACGTTTTGGTTTTTTTGGATTGACATCACTTTTGACACACTTATGATTATTGATTATTGACACTGATTATTGACACACTTACAAAACTCGAGACCTTATTCTCTAACGAAATGGTTAGAAATCACGTAACTGTCATGACCAGTTCCCATTTTAAGCATTAATAATAGTGAATAAGGATAATAAAACAACATAACCTATTTTCAAATGTATTAAAAAAAGTTACTCAAATTAAAGAAACAAAATTTTATTCATCTGTAGAATCTTCATCCACGTCCAGTTCTGGAAGTCTTTCAATTGTATCTGTAGTAGAAATGGGTAAGTTTTGGTACCACAAATGAGTTTCTTCTGGTATTAATCCTGGTCTGCATAATTTTTCCAAATCATCTCTTTTTTGCTTTGTTATGGGTAGGAAACGTTTGTATGCTGGTGGAAGTTCTACATCAATCTGATTTATGATTATATCTGTAAAAGATCACGTTGAGGGAGTTTTTTAAACATTTTAATTTGATCTATGAAACTTGATGCCCTAACTCATCCCGGTTGCGGTTTTTTATTGTTTTCGAGGCCAGATCTTGGATATCTTTAAACTCGTTAAATTTGAATTCCTTTGTTTGGTACGGTGGCTTATCAAAAAACTTCTTTTTTGATAACCTAAAAATACGTCGCTCAGATCTAGCGCTTTTAAAAATGTCTTTCCGATCAGTCATAGTAAACGCTGTTTTATTTATTTTACCATTTCAAAAATTTGAATTCAATTTTTTTAATGTGAGTCACTTTACCGGCATAAAGCAATACAGCTGTCATCTGTTGGTTTCTATTTTGCTCTACACATGTATAGGAGAAAAATGATATTTCACTTATTGTGGATGGCAGATGTTCTAGGTAATAGAGAACAATTGAACCTATTTCACAACTGCCACATTTTCCATTTAACTCGTTCCAGTAAAAGCAATATGCATTAGACCTGCACCCTCGTAGATAGTTAGATTGTACAAACATATTTTACGAGGGTAACAAAATTGTGATACATTCGAGAATAGCAATTGCAATACACTCTGCAAATCAAAATTTGCTGTTATCAACAAAGCATCAATTTAACAGTGTTCTTTATATTGTTCCTTGGCAGCATTACATTCATTTTTTTATTAATATGTTCAGAATATTCTACTTCCAAATCTTTCTTTCTTTCTACATCTGCCGTTGCATGTTTGTTACATAACGCAAACTAGTCCTTCTTGGGCCTGAAAAATCAGAGATTATACTCCGTACAAAATATTTTTCTCTATGTATATTCACTTAATGTGGATAATTGTTTTTCTTGGAGTATTCCAATCTAGATTCTTGGAGTAAATTTTTATAGTGATTTTCCCACTTTTCTATAGGAATTAAGTTGCTTAAGGAGTTATGGGTGTTTTTCTTTAGATTAGTGATAGTTTTCCATGCTTCCTTAGTCTAAAAACCACCAATTAAATTTTCAACTTGGAGACATTTTTGTTCCCAGAAGTTGTTTTTTGCTTTTTTATTTGATTGCGTACTTTTTCGTTTTTCCTTTGATATGTTGCTCCATTGGTACATGTTTTATTTGTTAGCCATTTCTTATACATTTTGTTTTTTTCTTGTATCATTTCTTTTAGGTTTTCTGTCATCCATAGTGGTTCGTGGTGTTTTTTGTCGCTGTTCTCTGTTCCTAATATTTCATAAGCAATTTTTTTTATTATCGTTTTAAGGTTGTTGTATTCTTGTTCTATATCCATATTTCTTTCCATCTCATTTAGTTTTTTTTTTAATCTAGATTGAAAAAGATGTTTAATACTTGGTTGAAATAAAAAGTGCAATTTATATCTCTCCGTTTTGTACTGTGTAGTATTGTTTCTCTCACTTTCGGTGTTCTGTTTGGAGTATTGTTTAAAGGGACACAAACGAGTAGCTAAAAGAAAGTAGTAATCTGTCCCATAGTTATTATCATCAGTAGTGTTACAGATCTTTATGAGCCAAAGCCTTCTTCAGAACAATCCTCTATTCGCCCCTGTCTCTGGCAACTCTTCTCCATGCTCTAATTCCGATAGACTTTAAATCATTTTCTAGATTGTCTTGGTACCTAAATCTCGGTCTTCCTCTTTTTCGTTGTCCGATCGGCCCTCTTTGGTCAAAAACTTTTCTGACTATGGCATCTTCCACTCGTCTGATTACATGACCTATCCATCTGAGGCGTGCTACATTAATGAATTTTACAACGTTAAGTTCTCCAAAACTTCTATACAACTCAAAATTGTAACACCTGCGCCACAAACCTTGTTCTTTTATACCTCCGTATATCCGTCTTAGAATTTTTCGCTCAAAACGTTTGAGCAATTCTTGGTCATTCTGTGTTAGTGTCCAATTTTCTGAACCATATGTTAGCAATTGTCTTATTAGTGTTTTGTATACAGTCAGTTTAATTTTTCTAGGCATTTTTGAGGCCATCTGTCTTTGATTTCTGTCGTCTCATTATTATATAATCTATGATCGACTTCTGTTGGGGTGAATGTCGTTTCTAAGTGTATTTATGCATATCTTTATGTTGGAATTGGGTATTCATTATTTTTAAACCAAAAAGTTGACAGAACTCAATTAAAAATTATTCCACTTAATAATTGCATACAGATTTAACATCTTGTACTATCATTGGCCTGGCCTAATAAAACTCGTGAGTGAAACAATAGGTTTGCTTATTAGTTTGTCTACGTTCCAGAGTATTCTTCCGCCTTACTTCACCGCAGACATATTTTAAATTGCTGCCGACCTAGAAAATTTAAGTGTCTGAGTATCTTACCTCGTAGGTGCTAGCTTGGAGCACACTTGCACTTTTTCCAAGAAAACAAAGACAATCTCGATTACACAAAAAATAATAATAAGAAGCCGCTAGTCAGAAAATTGGGATTAGAAACATAAAACAAATTAGTAAACAACATTTTTGAAACAACTAAGGAAAGTTCTAACAATTTCGCATTTCAACATTGACTTGCTAAGAAATTTTTAATTTAGAATAAAATAAAAGATAAAATTAAAATATATTTAATATAAAGCCAATTACTATTTACATGGGAATAAATCACAATTACAGGTTAAAGTAAGTTTATTGACTTTTTTTATTTCCACTTCGGAAATCGTTCTCAAAATACGTTTTTTGTTACTTGGTGAAAAATTCTTCTAATAATTTAATTTTATCTGACTCATTTATATTGATTAGACATACATTAGACATTTTAAAGTAGACGACTTTAAAATGATATTGCCAATATTGATGAATTGCGTTCCTGGGACGACTTTACTTGTAAGACAGTTCATTCGATTACATGAAATCAATTTTAACTTGAGAATATCCGTCATAAAAAAATCATAGCATGTAATTCGCCTTTAAAAAGACAAACACATGCCATGATGACAGTAAAATTCTCCTGTTAGTCATTCCATAGTAAATTATGGGAAAACTAGGAAAAAACCTCATAGTACTATACACCTCATAATAATTACTTTCAATAAACACCAAATTCTAATTTTATATGTTTTTTATTTAAAAAACATAAATTAATTATCCCCTAATGTTACTGACTTACAAATACTGGTATTTTCCTTTTAATCACTTCCTCTTTTAATATGGGTAACCAGATCCTACTACATTATGCTGAGGAATTTGCGAAAAAATTGGTCTCATTTAGCATAATTAGAGACGCTTCTTTGATTTTTCTCTTTTTACCATCTGTTTCTTTTAGGACTATATTTGAATCATTCCATTGAACCCTATGTTCATTATCCCATGCGTGTTTACATTTTTAGGATCTATCAAATTCTTTATTTTTAATGTAAGATTAATATTAAAGTAATTACTATTTAAATGGGAATAAGCCACAATTAAAGGTTAAAGTTAGTTAATTACGTTTCAATTTCCATTTCGGAAATCGTTCTCAAAATACAAACATTAGTATAAATTAAACATATTTTGTTTTTTTTTTCAACTAAAAGTTTTGTTTTTATCTGAGGTTTCCTTTATATTATTTGGGATAGTATGCTTCTTTCTTGCTGCTTCATATGTTTTGCACTGAGTTAGTATATGCTTCACGGACAGTGTTACTTGACAATTTTCACACATTGGCGGCACAGTTCGCGTAAAGAGGTGTTTGTGTGTAAAGCTCGATATATATATATATATATATATATATATATACGAGACAAACGGTATGCATACTGTATTCGAACGCTATATTCGTTAACATTCGTGACTCGTCGCGAACCAAATTTTTGCGGTTTATTTCACGACTTCAAAAGAAGCACGTCTTTCAGTTTGGACGACACTACTAGACACAGCGAACATTCTTATTGTCTCATCAAATCGACATTGTGTGAATGACCTGTTCCTCCCCCTCCTAGAGGGACGTGAGAAAACAGTAAACTGATTATTGTACATATTTTTATTTTTGTAAGAAACAGACACACGATGAATCAGTACCCAAATTATAAAAATATTGAATCATTTCGCACATGTGTGTTCGTTGTTGGTTTTATCGCTTTCCATGGATTGAGATAAGTATGCGATCAGTACGATGTAGATATATTTTCAAGGATCTGTACGCTTAAGGTCGATTCAGACACATCAGTCACGTCTCATCACAGTGATTGCGCCGAACCGAACAATCCGTCATAGAAAATATATTCTTTAATACAAATATGTTGCCGGCATTCACACTCATCAGTTGACAAACAGTTTCCCAGCTGTCAGATAGTTGATAGTTCTGTGACCAAACAGGACCGGTCCGGCGCCCAGACTATGACGGGACTGATGTGTCTGAATCGACTTTAACGGTACGTATACCGTTTGGGTAGCATATCCGTACACGTCTTAAAGTTACTGTGTCCTAGTCGCGAACGTGTTATTCTCGCTTGATCGTGTCTATTCGCTGTGGGTTGGAACTACGGTTTCACTAATTATTTGATTTCCTTGAGTTTATTTTGTGATGCACTCTACTTATTTTGCCACGCATTTAATACTTTATACTTAATTTCTAACTTGAGTCATCTGAAGAAACCTCATTAGTAAGAATGGAGTCCTGGCTGAAGAATGCTAAGCGGGCTACTTCATCTGCTTCTTCATTTCCTTGTATATCTGAATGTGATGGAACAAACATTAGGTCAACAGTGATCTTATTATTATTTAGAATCTCTATTTCTGATTGGATATGTAAGGCAATTGAATTATTTGTATATAAACGTTTAATAGTGTGAAGTAAGCTTAGTTAATCAGTTATTATGAGAGATGTGGACTGTTTCGACTCTTTTATATGGATAAGTGCTTGTAATATTGCAAACAACTCTGCAGTGTATCACAAAGTAATGGGATTAAATTCAAATTTTAAGGATATATTGGATGTGAGGATGGCTGCACCAACATCGTCTGAAGATTTGATGCGTCAATGTATATCTTGTAGTGATTTCTATAAGATTCCATTTCTATTAAGAATGATTGTTTTCTGACTATCTTTTCTTCTTCAAAAACTAACTAAAGTCTCATTCTCAAACCAACCATCCCACCTTTTTCAATCTCATCCAATCAAAACGCGTCATACATCTCCCATTTCTTCATTTCGATAACACAAACAAATTTTTACCTACAATTATAAAATTTCCGAACATTATTTACAAACTAATCTTTTTCTACCAACTCTTATGAACTAACAAAAACATATCTTTCTAAAATCTATTCTATTGTCCTAATTACTGCATAAATTTATGTGGAAAACCCGCTTCCATTGTCTAGGATTTCACTTAAGCTGCTCACGTCACTCAAATATATTTAACAAAGAAAATAATTTATGCATATCTTACGTTTTGTTCAATATAGGTAATCCAAAGATAAAAGGACTTTCATTCTTCGAAATGTTTGTAGTTTATTATTCGACTTATCTGAATTATTTTAATTTTTTTGAACTTTGAAATATTTTAAGCAAACCAATATTTTTCTCGATTTTACATATCATAACAATATATATATATATATATATATATATATATATATATATATATATATATACATATATATATATATATATATACATATATATATATATATATATATATATATATATATATACATATATATATATATATATATATATATATACATATATATATATATATATATATATATATATATATATATATATATATTTATCTATATCAGTCAAGCAGAAATAAAAAAAGTGAAAATAGTATTTTAATATTTTAATAGAAAACGTTTCGTGCAGTATTTTTGCAACTCTTTAGTTCTACTGATTGTGAAGTAACATAATATAAATGTAAAAACACGGTCAATTACAATGGTTTTGTTGTTAAAAATTTATAGTTAAAAAATACACTAAAAAGTTATAACTATGTTACAAGTAATGTCACAACATTATTGGAAGGTACAATGATATAAGATTAAATTTGTATAAAATAAAACAGAAATTCAAGCCAGTTTTCAATAAATCCATCAATTTGACGATTATCAAATTTAGATAATCATCAACATATAAACATATATACATATGACCACAGCTTAAAAACACCACAGTATAAAATAAAAACATTTTAATATATTAAAGATCCAAATACACCAAAATACATTAGTAGAAAAAAGGTTAATTTATTTTCTTTTCATTGACAAGTCTGACGTGTGGCTTTTGATAATGAAAACGAATCACAAAAGTTACATCAAGTTACATTGGGTTAGTTATGTGACAGCTTGAGATTATTGTTGGAGGCGATCTGTTATTTCAGGTGACTGATTTTTTCATTAAATTAAATTAATGAAACAAGTTTTATCCGTTTCTTTTGAAACTTACTGTCAACAACTTTTTTCATTATTCATAAATATAATAAAAAAATTAAACGTTCGTTAAATCGGTTGCTTATTTTGTCAACGATTATTACAGGTAATCGGAACACATTACTAAAAATAATGAAAAAGAGAGGGTATTACTTAATAATAAACATTAAATGTTGGAAAACGGCAGTAATGAGGATATCTATCGAGTTAGAATCTATGTAGAAGCTATGAGCATATTAACGTATGTATTAAAAACAGCGTAGGTAGGCGTGGCTAACGATAATACCAATATGGCGGTGACATCAGGGCCAGACTCACTAATATTAAAACTACTATACAAATATGACTAGTTATTTAGAAGATTTCATCAGAATCTAAAAAAATGCAATACATTTTTAATAAACTATGATTTATTCTGTTAAAATTTATTATGTATAATAACACATTTTTATATATTATATAATATAAAGATAAATTAATACAGTCAAATACTATTGTCAATATATAGTCAATTTATTCTCTGAAGTACGGGCCATTACTTTGTTTACATATTTGTATACTGACCTGTGGAACGATATTCCTGAAGATTTTTTATTAACATTGCTTCTGCTACTTCAACTACGTTGAGAACAAGAAACCATTATTATGCACTATCACAATATATTACAGTATAAAAGTATTATAAAACTGAAAATATTCGAAAAACAACAAATGTAAACAAACATATACGATCTGTCAAAAGTTTCAAAACAATATTAACAACATGGCCAAAGTGAGGTCGTTTTTAGTTACGTGATGCCCTCTCCATAGATTCCATAGAATTCCATACTCCATGGACCAATGAATTCCAACTCGATGGAGGGATCAATATTAACTTCTGGACAGTATCTTCTAAGGACAAGTAAGAAAAAGAAGAGTCTTCTTCTTGTTCTTCTTTCTTTAAATAAGCAATTTTGCTTACTTATTGTGAACTGTTGCCTCTATGGAAGATTGTCACTATATCTCTTGCGCGGTCAACCGTTACTTCTTCTACTACTTGCTGATTTATTCTTTGCTATTTTAACGACTCTTGTGTCCACCATTCTACTGATGTGATTGTTCCATTCTTTTTTCCATTTAATGTTCACTTGTTTATACCCTATAGATTATAATTTGTTATAATCTCATCCCTCCTTACTCGGTCTAGAATTCTAGACTTTTTTGCATATTGTATGTATCAGGTCTCGTTTCTGACTTCATATAGATTTTTCATTTAATCTCAAAATTAATGTGTGCATTACGCCATATAGTGTTATTAACTATTATAGTTAATGTATCCTAATCATTTGTCATCGAATTTAATTTTATTTCTTAAATATATTTCGAATATTTTTTTAAATAGACATTTTATTTTTATGTGAGCAGTAGCCATGTCCAATTTTCATCGATATAAATTAACAAATATTTTGATTTTAGAACTCAGGTATGTTGGTAAGTATTGGTTTTAGATTCTTTTTGTAGTACTAATGATAATTTTATTTTTCTCTTGTGGAAAAAGTGGAAAAAGGCAATTAGGTATAAGGCAAATACCTATATTTTTCATACAGGCCCTTTAAGTTGCCTAGAAGATATATATTTTTTGGATCTTGCCTGCTACGATGTGGAAATTAGAATAAACACGGATGAAACAGAAGAACCCGAAATTCAAAGAAGAATAGTAAAAAAAAACCAAGCTTACTTTTCACTCGCCCATGTTTCCGCTCCAAAAACACACACTGAGATCAAAAATCAGGGTCTACAGAAGTATTATCAGACCAATAGTGTGTTATGGAAGCAAGACGTGGGTAATGACAGAAGACACAAAACGAAAGCGGGAAGTCTTTGATGAAAGAACAGTCCTAAGAAAGATATTTGGACCTATTAACGAAATCGGAGTATGGAAATCCAGGTACAACAATGAACTTTACTAACTGTTTAAAGAGGCACCGATCTCAGAATTCGTTAAACTTTAGAGACTTCGATGGGCTGGTCATGTAGTGAGAATGGGAACTGAAAAATTGCCAAAAAGAGCCCTAGATAGTAAAGTGCAGGGCGCAAGACCAAAAGAAAGGCCACGTAAAAGGTGGAAGGACGAAGTGGCACCAGACGCGCAAAATTTGCTAGACGTGAGAACCTGGAGAAGATCGGCGTAGGACCGGCAAGGTTGGAGACATAATTTGGAGCAGGGCAAGACTCGATTTGGGCTGTAGCGCCATTGGAGAAAAAGAGAGAGATAGAGAGAGACAGAGAGAGAAATAGAGATAGAGATAGAGATAGAGATAGAGATAGTGATAGAGATAGAGATAGTGATAGAGATAGAGATATAGATAGAGATAGAGATAGAGATAGAGATAGAGATAGAGATAGAGATAGAGATAGAGATAGATATAGAGATAGAGATGGAGATAGAGATAGAGATAGAGATAGAGATAGAGATAGCGATAGAGATAGAGATAGAGATAGATATAGAGATAGAGATGGAGATAGAGATAGAGATAGAGATAGAGATAGAGATAGAGATAGAGATAGAGATAGAGATAGAGAAAGAGATAGAGATATAGATAGAGATAGAGATAGAGATAGAGATAGAGATATAGATAGAGATAGAGATAGAGATAGAGATAGATATAGAGATAGAGATAGAGATGGAGATAGAGATAGAGATAGAGATAGAGATAGAGATAGAGATAGAGATAGGGATATAAATAGAGATAGAGATAGAGATAGAGATAGAGATAGAGATAGAGATAGAGATAGAGATAGAGATAGAGATAGAGATAGAGATAGAGATAGAGATAGAGATAGAGATAGAGATAGAGATAGAGATAGAGATAGAGATAGAGATAGAGATAGAGATAGAGATAGAGATAGAGATAGAGATAGAGATAGAGATAGAGATAGAGATAGAGATAGAGACCGAGAGAGGGAGATCGGTACCGAACAAATGATACCTTTTTGTTGAGTTGAGTTCTCCAGGGATCAAGCAAAAAATTATCGGATAATTTTTTTTTTATTTTTTTTTATGATTTATGATTTTTTCTTGTAATTTTTCTTCTTAAGGTGCCGTGCATTTCTGCGTAGGCGTCCACCGTACATCGTCTTGTCAGGTGAGATGTTAAATATTCAGGATTAAATAATTCTGTTTTTAGCAGCATTGCGAAGCATTTCATAGCTGTGGATCCTGTTCATTGTTGAATATTGCGCAGCCATGACATTTTTTTACGTCCCAGACCTCTCCTACCCTCTATCTTCCCTTCGAGGGAATTCGAGGGAATCTTGTAATTAATTTATTTCAAATGTAAAAATATTTTGTTAATTTTAGATCAAATTGTTTTAAAGAAATTAATTGTTAAAATATTATTTATTTTTCAGGTATCCTGAAATTGGTATAAATAAAATTAGTCAATGAATTAAAATTAAAATTAGAATAATTAATGTAAAGATTGGTGCTGCTTTTTGGCTGCTAAATTTATTATATTCAGGTTGATGTTTTTACTTAATTGTAATCTCAAATCGGATTTAAATTTTGTAGTTTGTTTCTTTATTTGGTTTTAAGATATACAAAAGCAGAAAATCCCTTTTCACAGACGTATATGAAATAGTAAAGCAATATATATTTTAATGCTTCTTCTGATATCTTTATACTTCTTCTTTCTAATATTGAGTGTTTTTATATTCACCCTCAAACCTCAGGAATATTCTTTGAAATGACGTTTTTAAGCTGAATCATATGATATTTCCATTAACTGATTTTCCTGTATTGTTCTCAAGCCGATGGTATGTAAAATATCTGCTTTGAAATGCTCAGCTATCCAGTTGTTATTTTTGTCAGGTTCTGGAAAATATTCCCGAAAAGAAGATACTCGTTTCTACTTCTACTTACGTTGGCAATGTTTTTGTACAGCGGATTCCAAAAAAGCCGCCAGTATAGAACAATTACAGTTTTTTTTTAAATTGTACTATTCTAAAGGTTAAGTTTATGTTTTCATATTTTATATGTTATTTTCAAACAAGACAAGACATTTCAAAACAAGAAAATTAGAATATCTCGGATATATTACAGGTGGAGAGAAATACACCTTGCTCCCACTGATTATGCAGGGAAAGATCCAAGGAAAGAGAAGCATAGAGAGGCTTCTCTTGTAGAGAAGTAGATTCTCAAGTAGAATGTCATGGCTGCGCAACCTGAGAAAGTGGTAGGGATGTACATCAAATAAACTTTTCAGAGTAGCCGTCTCAAAAGTCCGAATAGCTATGATGATTGCCAACCTCCGTCGTGGAGATGGCACTTGAAGAAAAAGAATGTTATTTTCAACTTGAAAGATATCCTTATCTCTTCCTTATAGACTTAAATTCAGCTGGTTAAAGCCACTAAAGATATCAGCCAAATATGCCACCATTGTAAGCCATTTAAAGTTATTGAATTGTATTAATTATCAAATATGTAAATTAAAATTATCAGCATGTTTATTTTCGATGCCTGCTGAATTATTAAAAAAACATTTTGATCTTATCTCTCAGCTCAAAAACACACACACGACTTTGCTACGAGACAATCAACGCAAAACATCATGCAATAATAACTGCTTGTTAAAGACTGCCAAATTATATCGAAAATACGGGAATTTAGAGGCCTGGATTTAATGAAATCCACGGTCTGTATTATCTCGTCTAACACTGTTTTTAATTTATCAGGCATATTTTTAGAAGCTAATGCTTCTCTATGAATGCAAAAATTTATCCAGATAATAGATGGATTAATCTGTTTCACTCGCCACGAAAGTTCTGTTGTTGTGTCGATCTTAGCCCGAGCACCATCAGTACTAACTGCCACACATTTATCCCACGGTTTATCATGCTTCACCTTCCCTTAAATGCTTCACCTCTAGTATGCAAAGGCAAATGTATACAGAACAGAAAATTCTCAATTATGCAGTCGTTGCATTCGTAACAAACAAATGCAAACAAATTGGCATCATTCTTAATATCTGAGCTCTTATCTAATTGCCATGCATAAAATCTGCTCGCTGTAATATTCAAACTCAATTTCTCTTTAACATTTCCTGTTATATCAACAATTTTATTCTTTACTTTACTGTTTGATAACGACATACCGTTCTTTTTAAGTTTTTTTCTCCCAACAAAGTGGATACCATAACTTTAGCACACAGCGTATTAATTCCTTAAGATTGGTGTGTGGCTTACCATTTTTTGCAGCTAATAAGGATACTTGGTAAGATCCCAATACATTAGTTTCATTATTATGCTCTATAACTATGCTGTGTAATATGCTCTAATAACAATCTTAATTATTGTTTTTTTTTCTTCGTTTTAATTCTGAAGCTTTATCGGATTTCATCGATTCATTCGACAAAACTTCGTAGCATATAGTGCACAGAGGTCTTTCTTCACCGTTGAAATTAATAGATGTAAAATCGAATGCTAAGCATTTGTCATAACACTTACAACGTTTATTCACTTTGAAGTCGATGGTCTTTCATTTGCTTCGTCTAAAGCGAAATCATTTGGCTTTAACCAATGTTTCATTGTCACAATCAGATTAAAAACTTTATATTAATAAAGTTATCTACACTGTACCGCAGCATAGAACAAAATAATGCGAATACTTGTAATTAAATCTAAACACATGAATAATAAATCAGCGCAAGTGTTAGGCAGAGCGGAAATGCAAAGTGAAACACGTACAGCGCGTGAGGTCACCTGACATAAGCGGCAAGATGCGCACGTGCCATACGTGCTGCATATTAAGATGCACTTTGAAAGGGTCTCACATTGGTAGAAAATGTCAGATACCAAAACAAAACATTCATTATTATTTAACTTGAATTCTGTATCAAAATCAGATGATGTTGAAAAGGATAAATTTAGTTATGTCTCGAAATCCTGTCAAATCCAATTCTTCAATAATGCTTTCATATAATGCGTATGTTATGTATTATAAAGTTCCTTGTGACCCCTTACTGTCTCTATCAACTTTTCTTCTAACATCTTTTTGACTTTTTAGCGAGAAAGTTGTAAAATGTACGAGAAATATTGCGCTATAAAAACAAGATGACGCCGTCACTAGATAAGTTCCACGTGAAATGTGAGAATCTTTGTCTCTACTATAACGTCACATGTCTGGTGTGATACGCCTAGTCACGTCACTAGTCAATTTATGCTGTTCAAATGGTTTCAATAGGTTGCAAAACGTGTGGTGTAATGGCGCGGGCGGTGTGGCAGGGGAAGGTTATTGTTATTGTCTTTCGGTCATTCTCGGTCAGATCATGTTTGCTTGAGCACTCTTATTGCTTGCATTAATTTAATAATTCAAGTCTCCATAGATAAGACTACGGATCTCTAGTACACGGTCGCGGACACCATGAGTCCGCGGACCACAGGTTAGGTAAAACTGCTCTATATGTCTTCAAAAAGAAGTTTATTTAGAAAAATATGGAGAAACAGATCAATTCGCTAAAAAAAATAATTAAGATCTTATTTAATAAATATTTGCTTATATAAAAACTATAAATAATGCTGTTGTTGGACTAGCTGGCCTTCTAATTATATACAGGAAACCAGAAAAAATTCTTAGCAAATGTGAAGTAATTGTGGGTATTAATGTCTTGATAGAGTTCCTATTGATCTTTTGAAGCTGGTTCTACAAATTTCATAGAAAATTATAAGGGGGATTAGTATCAATTTTACATACCGTAGTCATAAAAGCTAGAGCCAAAAAAGAAGTTTATATAAAGAGAAAAAATGCCGAAACACATAGATTCGATGATAAAGAAAATTCAAGATGGTATTTAATAACTAATTATGATATTGTTACGGCTTTTTATGAAAAAAAAAAAGATATATAAGTAATTTATTATAATTTAATCTCATGTAAACATACTTTTGCAATTTAGTTAATAATTAGAAAACTTTATTTAACCGCAAGCAATTTGCTAATTTACATTTTACAACCGATATTTTGGAGAAATTAACTTAGTGTCAAAGTTACCATAATCACGCCGCTTGGGAAAACAATGAGAAGTGCTTTTTGTCTATCACCTGATAGTTCGCACAGCACACTAGAGTTCCTTGATAAACTATTTATAATGAGATGACCTGATTGTCGATCGATCCATCCAAGTTCACTCATGAAAGTACAAGAAAGATGCATCTACAATCTAATAGACAGTGAGGGAGATGTTTTTAGACAAACGGAGGACACAATCAAATAAAAATACGTTTTAATATTGGAAAATAAATTTATTAACCTATTTAAAGTGTATCAAAGCTAACAATTAATCGAATAACTATTTTCAATTGCAAAAACAAAAACCTAATACAGTAAGGTAAAGAAATTTAAACTTTATATACGTCATTAAAAAATAATTTATAAAAATAAAATTTGCAGAATCCACTACAAAAATACAAGGAGAAAATATGCAGGACGACACAATCAGATATTTATTCTAAAAAAAATGTATAAACACATATATTATCTAGAGCGACGGAGCAAGGAAAGCTAGGCACAAGTTTGAGCAAACATCTTTAAAGACTCAAAAAAGCTCTGAGAGAAACAAAGATAAATAAAAGTAAGTCTCTCCCAAAGTGAAAAACGTTGTGGTTCTATACTAAGATGAAAGAAAAATGCAAGACAAAATAAAAATGCTTATGGTCATATGCTTACCATCACAATGGTCAACATAATCGACAGATAATTTAATGACAGGCCCATAAGAGAAAAATATACTAGCATCAGTTTGTCACAGAGTGTTTCACAGGATTCAGTACTAGGTCCCATCCTGTGGAATGTCCTGTACGACGGGTTGTTGAGGCTACAGATGCCAAGATAATGCACTCTTGTAGCTTTTGCCGATGACCTCGTATTGGCTGCGAAGGTGAGTCAAAAAACGGACGTGGCTAATGCGGCTAACACAGCTCTGCGTCATTTTAGTAGGTAGATTAGAGAGAACGATCTACAGCTACCGCCTTAGAAAACTGAGGTGTTAGTTCTCAAAGGAAGCCAGGACAAATCCTCTCTTCGCTTTATAGTGGAAGGTGTGAAGACGGTAGAGAAGGCGAACCGAAGCCTGGATGTGTTGATACGGCTGATGCCAAACATTGGAAGCTCAGGTAGCACCAAAAGAAGGGTGCTAAATGGAGTATTCCAGAGGTTGGTAACCTACTCTGCCCCCGTGTGGTGTAGCGCATTGAACATGAAATATGCCAAGCTGGTGAATACTTCGCAAAGTCAAACGCTCCTTAGGGTATCTAGCGCATACAAGACGGTTTCAAATGAGGCTCTGCATATAATTCGAGTGGTGATACTGATCGTTTTGTTGAGACAAGAGCGGGCGAGGGTGTATGCGAGGAGAATGTAAGGAAATGTAGATGAAAATGGGAGACAAAGAACGATAGTGGAGTGGCAGAGAGAATGAGCGAATGAAAGCGGAAAAGCAAGGTGGACGAAGGAGTTTATTCTCAATCTGAGGTCATGGTGGCAATTCCACCCCTGTATTTGTAAATTTGAGGGATTGAAAACTCGTGCGCTTTTATCTATTTGTCAAGTTTAGTAATGCCAATCCAGTGTCCAAAATTTTTGTCGCTTGAGGTCAGTGTATTCAAGTAGATAACATATTTTTATCTACTTAATACTTACTACTGATAACTCTAAATCGTTAACTTGTTTTTTAATGATTAATGTAATGCTTACAAAAGTGTTCTTCTTTGGCAATAGGGATACCATAAAAAATATTTTTAAATAAGTTTGATAATCCAGAAGATGTCTCAGCACTTAGAAATATGATTATATATAGTGATTCGAGTGATCATTTGAGTAATAGATAATGATTTGAAGTAAAGTTTATAGACGACAGCGACATCGATAAAGTGGAGGCTATTAACTAATGTGAAGGGAAGTGAAGTGAATTCTGAGTCAGACAAAATTTGATAGAATATGAGGAGAAAGATGACATAGAAAGCATAAAATCTTAGCTATATGAAGCATGTCAGAGAGAAAAGCAATTTAGGCAATTTATTTGTGAAAATAGCATAAAACTCAATTGAGGAACAACTGAGCAAAAAGCACTTGATCCCATTTTTAGACCAAGCGTAGATAAATCCATCATATTTAAACAAACTAAAATAAATGCTTAAAAAATATTTCTGTGAAAGTTTTAATTAGTTTGCGCAAAATACCAAAACATGGCAATCATAGTTCTGTTCATTTTGTTATGCGTAATAATGTATTTTGCTTACTTACGTACTTTCGAGAAAGTTGTTTCTTTGTACAGTCATGTATACATGTACAGTCATGTACTGTACACATGTTTGTACAGTACATGCATCAGACGCTGCATGTTAATTTATTAAATGGACGATGTTATATCTAGTATTTGTGTAAAAGATGGCAACAAGAGACGTCGAAAGAGAATGGCTAAAGTGTCTAAAAAATCGGTTAAAAAAATAAAAGGTAAAACACATTACCATTTATTATTTGTAAGGATTTTAAATGGTAATTTAAATTATTTGTAGGTATGAAGATAAAGATCCGTTACTAAAGAAGTTTGAGAGGCCATGTAATTATTGTATTGATATATTAATATCATTGTCATGACATAATCATCAATCGTAATAAACGGCCGTAATAAACGCAATCCAAAATTGTAGAATAGACAGCAGATATATTAACTTAATAAAAGAAACTATGAACCAAGCTACAACTACATACTACCTAAATGAAAATGAACACACGAACCCTGTACCATTAAACAGGGGAGTCAAACAGGAAGATACTTTATCACCCAAACTGTTCACTTTAGTTTTGGAGGACGTTTTTAAAAACCTAAATTGGAAATATAAGGGAATAAACATCAATGGCCGCTACCTAAGTAATCTACGATTTGCAGATGACATAATCCTGATAGCTACTGACCTACAAGAAATGCAAACCATGCTTTTAGAACTACATACCGAATCTTCTAAAATAGGACTCAAAATGAATTTAAACAAAACAAAAGTCATGCACTCCGAAGACACCGTGACAATAATAAACGATAAAGTTATAGAAAAAGTTGAAGAATATTATATACTTAGGACAAAAAATAATCCTAAATAGGGAAATTCAAACTCAAGAAATAAAAAGAAGAAGAAAGTTGGCTTGGACAGCATTCGGTAAACTGAACTATATACTCAGAAATCCAAATTTAATAACATCTTAGATCTAAAGTTTTTGATGCATGTATTATTCCGATATTAACTTATGCGGCACAAACATGGACAATCACAAAAAAGAATATGAATATACTTAGAGTCACTCAACACGCGATGGAAAGAGCAATGCTAGGTATATCACTTAAGGACAAGAAAACAAACACATGGATAAGACAGAAAACCAAAGTCACCGATGTGGTGCAAAAATCATTAAAGTTGAAATGGGAATACGCTGGACATATAGCTAGGAGCGATCTTAACAAATGGCACAGATCAATTTTAACCTGGAGACCATACCAACACCAAAGACCCAGAGGAAGACCTCCTATGAGATGGACAGACGATGCCGGGAAAAATTGGCTACAAGTAGCGTACAATAAAAAACAATGGAAAGAAAGACTTGAAGAGGCTTATGTTCAGATGTGGACGTGAATGACTAGACGAAGAAGAAGAAGAAGAATCATGTAACACCCATAAAGGGTAACAGACTTTTAAGAGTTAAAATAGCAAAGGATGATAGTAAAAAGAAGCCTTTATGTTACAGTACAAAATTCATAATAAAAGAGGCAAGAATTTTTAAGACTTAGCAAGAGAAGTACCACCGAATTCAATAACCTTTTGCTTTGATATGCAGCAAGTGCAGCCCCTTTCATGGACACTTATTAATGATGCTTTTTATGCTCAATAAGTAAGTTACCACGTTTTATGCTGTGTCGACATGCACGCTAAAAGTCCCATATTCTACACATGGACAGAAGAATAGAGGATCGATGAAAGTATCATCTGCGTTATTTTGTCATCTGACTTCATTAAATCTTAAAAATAAACAAAAAGTTTGTTGATTTTGTGACGGATATGTAGGAAAAAATAAAAACGTCCATGTTATCCATGCCCTGTACTATTAGCTGAACAAAAAATTGCCTGACAACTTCATCTTACATCCCCTGTTAGAGGTCACAGCTTCTTAGCAGCTGACAGAATATTTGGGCGTGTTTGAAAAAGCCTTAAGAAAATGTGCTTCTTTAAAAACGAATGAAGAATATGAAGAAATTTATTGCTCTTTTGAAGCTGTAAAGCCTTTCCTTTGGTTGGATTTTGTATAATGTTAAACAATTGCAATCATTAAAAAAAATTATGAAATATCAGATATTAAAAGAATTGTATCGAAGAAAAAATATTCCTTTACCAATATCCATTTTGAACACCTTAGGTTCGAAAGTAACTCTGAAGTTCCTAAAACGTTGCTTAAGAAAGGTAAAAAACCTCACAGTTGAGAATAGTAGCCGCGAGATTAGGAAGACTACTAAAAGAAAAGAGAACAAATCGTTGAAACATTTGCTGATAAAAGAATTTGGAAATACATGGCAAGAAGAATAAGACCTTCAACTGTATAAAGAATTCTAGAACCGAGAAGATGTAGAATAATATTTTTGTATACTGGTGTTTTATTTTTAACATATGTAGAAAAATGCCATAAATCAAACCAACAGCTAAGCAAAATGAAATAAATCCATTTATATAGATGCTATAAATCCATACAATGTTAGGTAGAGATAAATTCAACAAAATAAATGATTTAAAAATTGAAAACTCCAAAATTGAACAAAAAATCCAACTGTTAAAAATAATGTTTGTAAAGTGTACCAATATAATGACAATATTTAATTTAAATTTTGTATTTCTTAGCTACTGAATTTATGTTAAAATTATTAAATTTTAATTTCACTTAGTTGGAGATCTTGAATACCTTATGACAACGGAAATGCCGAGATTTTTACTTCTATAATATTATTTCCACTGTGCAAAAAGAGCAACGAAAGCTTTTGAAAGAAGGACTGACTGTCCTGCTGAAGGAGTCCGGAACAAAAGTTGATGGAAAAGAAACGCACATTTCTAAGCTAAGGAAAGCGGAACACCAACGATTTTAAAGAATTAAATAAAGAAATAAAGAAGGGATTAACAGAAGATTTAAAAATCTATAATAAAAACAAGGTAGAAGAAATAATAGAAAAGAACAGAGGCTTGAAATGCTTAAGATCAAACTTAGAAAAGCCTATAATACTTTCATTGAAAAGTAAAGATGGAAAAGAAATAAGAGAAAATAACGCAAACCTAAAAGATACTTAAAGATTTTACCGTGATTTATATTCATCAATCAAGAACCCAGATAACACCACAAAGAAAGATCTTAAGAAAAAGATAACGAATGTAAACTCAGAAATACTCCCTAACATAAAATATTTCGAAATAAAACAAGCTATGGCACAACTGCCTAACCTATAAACTTGATAACTACCAACGAGTGGAACAGGCCGGATTCAGGAAAGGATACAGCACAATCGACCATCTACATGCGCTTAAAATCTTAATTGAGAAAACCAATGAATACAACCTTCCGCTGCACTTAGCATTCGTAGATTATCAAAAGGCTTTCGACAGCATTGAACACTGAGCGATTGAAGAAGCTCTGGTCAATAGTAGAATAGATTCAAAATACCGACAATTGATACATGATATTTACCAAAACGCAAACATGACCGTAATTCTGGACGACAAATTAATAACGGATAATATAAAAGTTAAACGAGGAGTCCGACAAGGCGATATAATTTCACCTAAACTGTTTACCTTGACTCTCGAAGATATAATAAAATCAACAGATTGGGCAAACAGAGGAATATGTATTAACGGAAAATACCTAAATCACCTTAGATATGCGGATGATATACTCCTGATCTCCTCGGAACGACAAAAACTCGAATTAATGCTGAATGAACTTCATGAAAAATCACTACAAAAAGGCCTAAAAATTAACTTCTACAAAACAAAAGTAATGACAAACACGGAAGACCAAGAGGCAATAAAAATACAAACAGAAAAAATAGAACAGGTAAATGAGTATATCTATCTAGGACAAGCAATCAGAGCTAACAGAGAAAATCAAACAGACGAAATATCAAGACGAGTAAGAATGGGATGGGCAGCATTCGGCAAACTTTCTTACGTTCTAAAAAATCAAACAATCCCTTTATACTTACGAAGCAAGGTATATAACTCCTGTATAATACCGGTGCTCACCTACGGAGCACAGACATGGACATTACATAGGCCAATTTGGATAGGATAAGGAAGGCACAAAGAGCGATGGAGAGACAAATGTTGGGTATATCACTTAAAGATAGAAAACGTAACCAGTGAATCAGAACCAGAACAAAGACAGTAGACGCGATAGAACAAGCAGCAAAACTGAAATGGAAATGGGCTGGACACAATGAACGTCTCCAAGACGGACGATGGAACAATGCCATCGCAAAGTGGCGTCCATACAATGCAAAGAGATCAAGAGGCAGACCACAGATGAGGTGGAAAGATGACATCAGGAAACAAGGAGGTCTCACATGCCAGAGAACAGCTCAGGATAGGGAAAGATGAAGAGAACCTGGGGGAGACCTATATCCAACAATGGAAGGATAGAGAATAGGTTGAAAAAAAAAATGGCACAACTAAAGAACAATAAGGCTCCGGGCCCAGATGGAATACTTGTATAAATGTTGCAGGAGGGGAGTAAAATTATTCTCGAAGAATTGAAAACATTTTTCAACGAAAGTCCTAACAGAGGAGAAGTTCCAGATGATTGGAATTATGTAATAGCTATCAACTGGTAGAGTTGGCAGTACCGAAAGGGTTACAGTACAGCGGATCATCTTTTTACAGTCTGAAATCTAATAGAGAAAGCCAATGAAAATCACTTAAACTTATACATTGGCTTCGTTGATTATGAAAAGGTATTCGACTCCATAGAACTTTGGGCAATAGAGAGAGCTATGAACAGCTGTAGGATAGACTCCCGATCCATAATACCTATACATAATATTTACAATAAAGCTTAAATGAAAATACAAATAGATGCGAAAACCAAAGCTATACCAATCAACAGAGAAGTTCGCCAGGAAGATGTTATTTACACTTGGACTAGAAGACATGTTCTAAGACATTAAGTGCGCAGATAATGGAATAAATGTTAATGGAAGAAAACTAAGTCATTTAAGATATGCTGATGACATTGTAATATTCGCTACAAGTTCTGAAGAACTACAGACCATGATGACGCAACTATTTCAAGTTTCGGAAAAAGTAGAATTTTAAGATGCACTTGGAAAATACAAAAATAATGACAAATACACCGAACATTAAAAAAATAACGTTGAACGACATAAATTTAGAAACATTAAGCGAATAAATTAACCTGGGACAGATAAGTAAAGTTAACAAAGAAAATCAAACTGACGAAATTACCAGAAGAATAAAAGTAGCGTGGGCAGGATGTGGAACATTGAGTTAGATCTTAAAAAACACTAAAATAAAAGAATATTTGAAAACCAGAATTTGCGATCAGTGTTCCCTTCCTATACTCACTTATGACTCACAGACGTGGACACTGACCACGTCTAACATGGATAAAATAGTAAAGGCACAAAGAGCGATGGAAAGATCAATAGTCGGGGTGAGACTTATGGACAAAACAACAAACAAATGGATTAGAAGCAAAATGAAAGTAAAAGACGCAGGATAACTAACAGGACACAATGTCCGACTAAAGGATCAGAGATGGAACCACGAATTACAATAATGGAGACCATGGTTAGGAAAGAGAAGCAGAAGAAGACCACAAATGAGATGGGCGGATGGCATTAAGAAGATCGGTGGACACAACAACAAGCAAGTGGCGCAAAATAGAGAACACTGGATTGATTTGGGGGAGGCCTATGTCCAAAGTTGAATAACTTAAGGCTAAAGAAGAAGAAGAATAAAAAGAAGCACCAATCTATTAGAATAACCCGCTGTATATTGAGGTAAATATTATATTTATATTAATCTCATTTTCAATTATTATGAATAAATACGCGTATGTCTGAGATCTAGTTATTTTGGCGAACGCGACTATCGGAAGGTTTTGGCGGAGCTCATTCGCCATTTTTAACAATACCTCCATTGAACTCCAATTTTCATTAGAGATGGGAAGATTATTTAGCTAATTAAAATTTGAAGACTTTTAGTATAAAACGAATAATTTTTTTGATGCCGTTGAAAAGAACTTTAAAAAAGTTTTTAATTGAGGTATTTTTATCATCACTAATAAATATAAAAAAGTTTAAAATAATTAAAAAAAGTTACATTCCTGTGATTATCAAGAAATTTATTAATTTAATGATTTATTGATTATTACTTTAATAATTCAGAAAATATCTTGGGGCAAGAGAAGACCTTAGTGCCATACTGTATTTACACGGTGGAGGGAAAGACCAACAAACACGTATAAAAATTTTAATAATTATCAAACTAGCCAATAAAGCATCTCCCTTTATATTTGAGTAAAACAAGCAATATATTCACGAAAGCAAACGCAACCCAAAACAAACATTTGGTAAAACATATTGTTTGACAAACAATTAATTTCAGCCCATCTTGTTCACCTCGCCTCCAAAAGGGACAATCAAATAAAAAATGATAAATTGTATAACATTTGAGGTTCAAAATATGCATATATACAGAAGAAACATGAGTAATTAACCCACAAAATGGTAAGTATATAGAAATTATACGAGTATTTAATAGATAAATGCAGGAAAAAATCTAAATTGAAATACGAAACCAAAAATGCAAAAGACAAACCGTCTTGAGAAAAAGAGGTTTTAAAACTGTCTTGTTATGATATGTTTAAGTTAAATAATATTTTATATACTATCTACATTTAGCCATTCAGCTCACACTCTCTCTAAGAGGAAAATTCACTCATCCCAGATACCTAGGGAACCAAAAGAATTGAGCTCTGGTGGGGCTCTTTCCGTGTTATCGAGTCTTAGGTAACCTGGTACGTCGGGGTATCTCCCAAAAATTTTTTTACACATCTAAATATTAATAACAATACTGCTTTTTGTATGGTCTTATAGAGATGTTCAATAATAGCCTGCTGTTTTTTAATCTCTAAAAGGGTCTTCGGAATAACTCCAGTAGTAGAAAGAATAATAGAGACTGTCTAAGTACTTTCCATTCTGCGTTGTCTCCTTATTTGTATTTCGAGATCTCTTTACTTGGCGATTTTCTCGTTGTATTTAATACGCAGATTATTATTGTTAGGTATCGCCACGTCTATTAGTGTTGTCTGTCTAGTAAGTTTATTAACTAGTATGTATATATGAGATCCTGTCTATTACCTACCACTGGTTGATCTGTGAGCATAGTGCAGTCCCATTAAAGTTTATAGTTGTTGTTTTTAAGCATTCTGTCAGCGACCTATTGATAATAAGCGAGATGATCGGTTTAGAAAAGTTCCAATTTGCTAGCTAGTTCTTGGTAGATATTCTTTTCTACTGTGTCATGACGTTCTTTGTAATCAGTTTCGACACAACGGAAACATATTTTCTAGTATAGTTTGACGCTGTATTGCCGACATATTATTGGCTGATTTTATTGAGATGTCACCCATGCAGAGGTTTACTAATGCAGATGAGCATTTTTTCTTGCTTATTTATGTGGTTTATGCGCATTTCTTGCCCCCTTAGTCTGAGCGGTATTTTGTCACCTACCGCGTAAATTGCCCGATGTAAAGTAGATGTCTCAGCCTGCGTCTGAAAATGGGTTCTTAAATTAGAAACCTCTTTATCCAGTTACTCACCTATGTCTATAAGTCCTCTTCCCCTTGATATCTTGGTTATGTTGTTCTCTCTTTTATTTATACATCCAGATTTAGCCATATGGCTCACACTCCCTCTAAGAGGAACATTCACCCATCCCAGATACCTACGGGATTAAATGGATTGAGCTCTCGTGGAACTCTTTCCGTGTTATTGAGCCATAGGTGACTTTGTACGCTGAAGTATCTTCCAAAGTTTTCGTACACATCTGGACGTTAAGAGAAGTACAGCTTTCTGCATGGTCTTGTAAATATGTTTATTCAGATTTGGCTTTTCTATGTATTCTAAAAGGTTCTTTGGAATGACTCCAGTGGTAGAGAGAATAATATGTATTGTTTGGGTACTTTCCATTTTCCACTATCTTCGTATTTGAATTTATAGATCCCTGTACTTGGCGATCTTTTTGTTTTGTTTCACATGAAGATTGTGTTCGTCTCTTAAGTTGATTAACTAGTATAAGATCTGGTCTATTATGTGCCACTGTTTGGTCTGTGAGCACAGTGCGGTCACAATACAGCTTATAATTATCATTATTTATGCATTAATGCTATTATTCCCATTTATATTATCAAGATTTAAACATACAGCCCACAACCACCCTAAGAGGAAAATTTACTCATTCCTTAAGCTCTGGTAGAATTATTTCCATATTATTGAGTCCTAGGTAACTGAATACGTCGCTGTAACTCCCAAAAACTTTTCGTACACATCTAGACGTCGAGAGTAGCACAGATTTTTGTATGGTCATATAGATGTTCATTTATGCCCGGCTTTATTATGGTTTCTAGGAGATTATTCAGAGTTATTCAGTAGAAGAAATAATAATCCATTGACAAACCTTTGTTCTCTGGTTAAAAGATGAATGTCTTTTAACCCATTAAAGAGGATATCTATAGCAATTTCTTCCAAAATGTTATCTGGTGCCTCTGGATAAGCTAACCGCACTATACGAGCAATATATGCTTCAAACTCTTAAAAATGTTCACTTGCTCATTGAATTCTACTTCTTAGTTGCGCCTTGTAGACTTGTGGTAGATAAGAATCTCCGTAACGTTTGTCTAGTCTAGTGAACAGGGTCTGGTAATATTTTTCTCGACCATTAGGAATCGATCTTAGGATATCCGCAGCATCACCTCGTAAAGCAGCAGTCAAGGAAACGGCTTTTTCTTGTTCTGTTCAATGATTGGCTGTTGCAATAGCTTCAAATTGTCTAAGGTACATGAACCAAGTAGATTTTACATTAAACGGTGGCAATTTGAATCTCATATGATATGTCGTTTCATCTCTAAGTGATTCTTCTTTCACTACGGGATCTAAAACTACTGCATTAACTGGTGGTAGCACTTTCGTATTAGTTATCATATTCTCTAATTATTTGATCTTCTCTTCTACGCCTTCCATCTTGACGTTTACATTTTTTATATCTTATCCAATGTTCTTGAAACTTCTTCAAATTTCTCATTGTTCTGAATTTATACTTCTTTAATTATATGTGAAGTCTCGTCGCATCTTCTAGATACATTTTCGAATTTCTCGTCATTTTGTCTAGCTGCTTATTTAATAATTTGGGACGTTTCAGTATGTTATTGGAAAAACATAAATGATGTATCCTCGATATGTTACTGACTTAATAATACTGCCGTCCTAAAATAAAAGGTCCTATCTGATTTGAGAAAATCAAGTTTTTGTTTCTTTTCATTGTATAACTCTTGGTAATTTAAAGAAGTCTTTATGTTTTATTTTATATATTATGTCAGAGAATAGAATTTAATTGCTAGTCAGAATTTTGTTTTATTCTTTCCAGATTAGTCGATTTTTGATTAAATTGCCACTTAGGACAATTTAGCTTAGTGTATCTGAAGTACGTTTTTTTGTATTACTTACTGAAATTGTCCTAAATAAAACTTAAATTCAAATTAACTGAACTCTTTTAATTTTATTATACTAAGTTTTATAAAATAATAGAACAAAAAATAGTATTCTTCAAGAATGGAGATCAAGGGAATGGGAATTAATTTATGAAACACAACACTAAAATTAACAACCAAAGTGATAACAAATAAACTGAATAAAATTATAACACTGGCAGAAGAACCACAAGGCTTTAGGTCGGGAAGATTATGCATCGACGCTATATTTATAATGGGGCAAATGCAAGAGAAATCATTAGTATACAACAAACCGGCATTTCTATGTTTCGTGAACCTTAAGAAGGCATTTGACTGGGTTAAACTAAAAGACGTTATCCACTTACTGTACGCAAGAGAGATACCTCCAGGAATAATCAAAACGATCAAAAATATCTACCAAAAAAACACAATAAAAGTAAAAGTAGAAGAAGAACTAACCGACCCTATTGTAACTGGTAATGGGATAAGGCAGGGAGATTCTATGAGTCCTTTATTATTTAACCTGATTATGGATGAAATAATAAAAAAAGTAACTAAAAAAGGATACCAAATGGTAGAAAAACAACTTAAAATAATCTATTATGTAGACGACGCAATACTGATCTCTCAAAGTGAAGATGATTTACAACTAATGCTGCACCAATTTAATATAATCGCCAGAAAAATGTTAATTTCCCAAAAAAAGACAAAATGCATGCTTACAACAGCAAATTTACTAAGATGTAAATTGGAGCTGAAAGGTAAGAAAATAGGAGTAGTGATGGAGTTTAAATATCTAGGCATCACATTATCTAGCTACAGAAAGCTCAAAACTGAAGTGGAAGATCAAGTAAATAGAGCAAACAGTGCCGCATGCTGCCTGAATGAAACAATATGAAGAAATAAAAATATCGGAAAAGAAATGAATGACAAAATTTACAAAACAGTCATTAGACCAATAATGGCATACGCAGCAGAAACAAGACCTGACACAGAGAGGACAAAAAGGATGTTAGAAACAGAAGAGATAAAAACACTTAGAAACATTGATAGCAAAACACTATAGGATAGAGCTAAGATAAGATACAGAGTACAGAGATACAATGTATATGCAAGGTGAGGTACATCAGACAAAGTAAGAATATTAAGAACTGTGTAAGAAATAGAAGAGTAGAATGGAACGATCATACAAACCGAATGACTACAAATAGAGTAGTAAATACGGCAAGAGACGGTTCCCCAATAAGAAGACGATCAGTTGGAAGACCACAAAAACGATGAGATCAGTAGGAAGACCACGAAAACGATGAAACGGCAACTTACTGGAGGTACATTGAAAAACAGACAGAGTCTCATTTCCATTTATATTACTGTCGAATTTATTGGATGTCTCAGGTGCATAATCTGGATCATTCTCGCTTTTGGCTAAATACCATACGTTTACACCTATCGCTGTTCTAGCTACGACATGCTGCATTGCTACAACCAGAAAATATAGACGCATGTGCGTCTATATTTTTTGCCACTACTACAAACAATAATTACGATCAGTTATTGCTTATACCTAAGGTAACATTATTAAACTTACCATTCATCCATTTCTCACAATATATTTACTTAAAATACCAAAAAGTATGAGAGTATTCCCAATGTCTGACAATAACAAATACCCTTTTTAATTAATTATTTGAAGTTATGTTACATACATGCTTATATCATACTAGGCAAAAATTGTCCTAAATGATGCCGCTCAGTATAAAATACTAGCTTAAATAGGCCTAACTGCATTTTTAAAGTTAAAACGGACAATTTTTCTTAGTATATTTGAGATAGGACAATTTATGTTAGTGAACATGGCTTTTTAGTCAGTTAGGACAAACCATTTAGGTATATAATAAGCCACTTAAGACGCTTATACGACAATTTCATTTTGTACATACATAAATAATATGTTTACGAATGCCGTGAGCCAATAAAGTCATTTTACCAAATTTTGCAGATAGGACCTTTCATGTTAGGACGGCAGAATAGTGGCATTTTGCTTTTATTAACTTGCTCTTTTAATATGGGTAACCAGATCCTATTGCATTCTGTCGAGGTATTTGCGACAAAATTGGTCTTATGTAGCATAATTAGTACGGCTTTTTTGATATTTTTACCATCTGTTTCTTTAAGGACTTTACTTGAATTGTTTCATTGAACCCTATGTTTATTTTCTCATTAAGAATAGATCTAATTGTGTTTGTTGATTTGACGTGTTTTGTAGTAAATGTTGTTGAAATGTTTAATTTATTTCCTATCTTTTTTAAGTGTTTATGATAATCCTTTTAAGTATGGTATTGGCCATATGACTTTGTCTGTTTTTTAATGTGCTTCCAGTAAGTTGTCATTCCATCATTTTTGTGGTCTTCATTCCATCATTTTTCAATTTGCGATAACATTTTATTACCATACAAAACACCGAAAAAGCAAAAACATTCGGAGAAAGCATCCTTCATTTTGGGCATTATGTATTTCTTAAATATCTATTTACTGTAAAGTAAAATGTTTTATTCTCATCCTTTGCCTCCGGCTTTGGACGTAGGGAGAAGCGATATACCATACTCGATATGGCACCGCTCCCGCAACGTCACTCATCGGTCGAGTTATTAACACGTCATGAATTTTCAGTTATATCGAGATAAATTTAGTAATTACTTTGAGGGAGATTCAAGAGTGTGCGAAAGTGTAGGCGCAAGATTCAATTACAGGGTAATATGGAAAATCCGTTAATCTAAGTCAAGTTGGGTTGTTCAGTTATACAAGTTGCAATTAGATAATTAGATATGATCCTTAAATGTCCATTTGGTCCTAATCGAATTAGGTTCTCATCACTCTTTTAATTACAAAAAATATGATATATATATATATATATATATATATGAATAAATAAATATGATATATATAAAGTGGCGAGATCTATTAATGACACAATCTGGAAGAACAAACATCTAAGACAAGACACAAAAACAAGAATCTATTGTTGAGTCTTTATTAATTCGAATTTATTGTTTTTATTATATTTATTTACTAAATGTTCAATATTTATAACACTCACGAATTTATCAAAGTCTTTATTTATTTTACACTTAATAATTACAAAAAAATTATTTGCGTGCGATACAATTTTACCCGATATCCGCGATCTTCTTTTGACTGCCTCCCACAATAAAAGCTCCGTTATTATATATGAAAATACAGCTATTCGAGAGTTCAGGAGAATCCCTCTGATAATACTAGGCCGTGTCATCATTCGACCGATTTCTAGAAACATCGAACGGCCGTTTCAGCTATATGTCTGCCAGCTGATCGAAGGGTCTCCTCCATTCTACAACATATTTAGTAAATAAACAACATGTTTACAGGTTTATTTTAATATGACTAATTTTTACGTTACACTATAAAGCAGCAATTAGACCTATATTAACATACACTTCGCCGTATACAAGACCTGACACATCTAAAAGGAGACGACTACTAGAAATAACAGAAATGAAAATACTCCGATGAATATCAGAAAAAATTTTGTTGGATAGGGAGAAAAGCGAAAACATAAGACGAGCATGCAATATAGAAGACATCAATGGATGGGTGACAAAACGAAAACAGGAGTGGAACGAACACATCAGTAGAATGGCAGAGGATAGAATAGTATGAATAGCACGAGATAAATGGTTATAGTTACCAAATTTATTGTTTTAATACAAATATTGTAATTGATTCATAGAATCCTTTGCAAATCACAGTTCCAAGTATATTGAACCTTGGGCTGTTTGAAAATTATCAAATCGTTAACCACCTGGCTGTTTAACTAGCCATAATGATTAACGTCATTACATACTTATGAGGTTGAATGAAAATCTCCTGTTTGTAAATTTGGGCTGATTAGTGAGGGGAGTTGTGTTTACACTACCAACTTTTTTCACTGTGTTGTCCTTTGCAACCGGGTTAGTCATCCAAACTCAGTTAAACTTAAATTAACCGCCCAAAATTTGGGTTGGTATTTACACCTTGTTGATCTGTCAAAAGTATTTTTGACCTCAAGGTTGGCTGTCTTTTTGCGGTTTAGTTCGTTCCTGTTTCATTAAACGCCATTTTCCCGGCGACATTCATAGGGCTTTGATCGGTAACTTCATATTTACTACTTTTTAAAATTTTATTAATATCACTTATAATGCTACCTAAAGTTAAAATCAAAGCTTGATATCCATTAAATAGTTGAGTTTCGAACGAACCTTCGTATAGTGCGGACCGGTGTACAAGGTTGTTTCGTATTCAATCGAGAATATTTAGGTTTTAATTAGGTTTACGGTAATTTTAAGTTATTAGTAGAAAATTTGTACTGTAAGTATTAATATTTCCTATATTTTTTTGATCAATACTTAACCCTGGGATGTCCCAGGGTAAAAATGGTGTGGGTGGCAAAGACCCACCTCTACAGGATCAAGTTGATAACGACGTCATGTTAAGTAATATTCATGTCGAGGATATTGTTTTCTCTGAGATTAATAATTGTAATAATACTCCAAATGTTTTGAATTCCGATGATTCTATTATTAATAATTCCAATATTAAATCTATTGTTAATGATGGCAATAAAAACTTGCCGTCTACAACTCAACAATATAAACAATCAAGTCAGGTTTTAAATACTACAAATCGATTTAGCAATACTGATACGGGGCCGTATTTTATCTTTGTACAACATAATGATTTAAACTTAGGTCGTCTTCATCCTATGAAAATAGGAGAAAAATTAAGTTCTCTTGCGGATTACGACAAAAATATAACAGAAATTGTTAGTGTTGGCAGGAATAGAATTAAAATCGAAGTAGATTCGGGTCTGGTTGCAAATAGGCTAGTAGAAGAATCTTTTTTTGAAAAAAATAATTTAATTGCATTTATACCTAATTATTTGACAGAAAAAAGAGGTTTAGTTCGCGCTGTTGACACTACTATAAGTGAAAATAAACTCTTAAATATTATAAAATCGAATGTAATGGTTAAAAAAGTTCAAAGAATGACTAGATTAATACAAAAAGACGGTATATCGGAGAGAGTTCCAAGACAGATGATTATTGTTACTTTTGCGGGCAAATTAATTCCTCAATTCATCTACATTAATAAAGTTAGATGCCCGGTCGAGGTATTTGTCAGTCCGGTCATGCAATGTTACCAGTGTTTGCGTTATGGTCATTCGGCTACTCAATGTAAATAAAAAAAAAGGTGCAAAAAATGTGGGAATGAAGACAATAAAGATTGTCCTGAAAACTGTAATACTTTTTGCGTGCATTGTCAAAATAGTGGTCACGAATCAATTTTCAGGGAATGTCCTGAATATCTTAAGCAGAGGAAAACGAAAGAAACTATGGCTAACTTAAACATTTCGTTTAAGGAAGCTCAGAAAATTTCTGATAATCCAGGTTATTCGAGCCTAGTTCAGAAGAATAGATTTGCACCGTTAATCAACTCTGACACGGAATTTCCACCACTAAAATTTGATTCTACTCGTCAGTTCAATTCTGGTACAGTTCATAAGAATAATAATATTCCCAAACGTCATTCAACCCCGGTAGTTAGCCCTCCCAAAAAAAGAAAAAATAGCGACACCACTATTAATTTCCCTCCTCTTCGTAGAGAGTTCCCGACTAGTTTCTGTGCTGGTCCCGTATTCCAATTCGGACAACCTGAACCTGTAGATGAATTTAGTAAATTTATCACTTAGCTTAGTGTTACCCTTAAAAATTTTATTAAACAAAGCTTTCAAGATTTTGTTAATGCTTCTCCAAATATGGCTCCTAATCTTAAAGTCGATGACATTGAATTTGAGAACAAAGTTAAAGAAGTTGTTAATAACTTTTTTACTTAAAATTCATGGCTATCAAAGGTATCAAAATTATTCAGTGGAATATTCGATCACTCAACGCTAACAAATATTCTTTACATCAGTTACTTCTTGAAGAACATTTTGATATAGCAATTTTATCGGAAATTTGGTCCAAACCCTCAGATAATGTTTGTTTTAGTAATTTTAATATAGTAAGTAAAAGTAGAGCTAACGGATACGGTGGAGTAGCTATACTTATATCAAATAACATAAATTACGAACCTATTTCATTTGTTAATAATTTCAATCAAAACTTGGAAGTTTGTGGCGTAAACGTTAGTATTGACAAAAAAAAGTATACGATTTTAAGTTTATACCGACCAGTAAAAACAAAAGTATCAGTGCAAGATTATGTCAACCTTTTTTCTCAAATTAACAATGACTGTATTATTTCTGGGGATTTTAATGCGCACCATGGATTATGGGGATCAAATGCCTGTTCTTCAGAGGGTAATATATTAGTGGAAGCCTTGGATTCTTTTCCTCATTTAATTATCGTAAACGATGGATCGGCTACTAGGGCTACTCCTCCAGGTCATGCCAAATCTGTTGTAGATCTCACCATTTTATCTTCCAATTTATGCTCAACTTTTGACTGGACTGTTATACAAGATACATATGGATCCGATCACTTTCCTATTCGAATGTCTATCAATGATATTAAAATAGAAAATATGAGGTTTATATCTACAGTTAGGTGGTCGATGACTGATGCTAATTGGGAGCAATTCAGGCTTACCATGGAGGAAGCGCTCACATTGAAGCCAGTTATTAATAATACTAACGAGATGATTTTATTCTTATTAGATTCTATTACAAATGCAGCGAACAAATCTTGCACACCAATTAAACATTCAACTAAACCTGTAAAAGTTCCACCGTGGTGGGATGAGGAGTGCCTAGCTGCTTCAATATTAAGGAAAAATTCAATTAAAAAGTTTAAATCTAATCTAACTCTTTTAAATCTTAATGAATATAAAAGAAATCAGGCTATGTGTAAACGTACTTTTCGCTTAAAAGCTAAATCTAGCTGGGTACAGTATTGCTCTTCTCTTAATAGGCAAACCCCTTCATCAGACATCTGGAAAAGGGTAAATAAAATTCAGTCTCAGAAAAAAATTATCATTAATGATGAATCAGCAGTTAAACAACTTTTATCTAAAATTGCTCCCGACTCTGTTCATCTACCAATAAATATACCAGAGAATCATATCGATGCCCACTTTTTACTCACTCCTATCACTCCGAGGGAACTTACAGCAAACAATAAAATTTCAAAAAATACATCTCCAGGTATGGACGGTATAAACTATCTCATGTTAATAAATCTTCCCGAAATTGCTATAGATTATCTATGCAAGATATTTAATAACATTTTACTAAAAGGAGATAATTGTGATTCTCTTAAGCAATGTCTGGTCATTCCTATACCTAAAATAAATGATCGTACTTCTTTAAGACCCATTTCTCTGATGTCATGTCTATTAAAAACACTTGAACGGATCCTTAAAACTAGATTGGAGTGGTGGTGTGAAAAAAATGGCATATTCCCGGTAGCTCAGTTAGGCTTTCGGAGAAATAAAGGAACAATAGATTGTCTATCACAATTAACTACTGACATCCAATTGTCCTACTCAAATAATAATTATTTAGCAGCACTTTTTCTAGATATTTCGGGAGCATATGATAATGTTATTTTAAACTTACTTTTCGAGAAACTAAGACATATAGGAGTCCCAACTAGATGTGCACAGGTACTGGTTAATCTATTTGTAAATAGACAAGTATTCATTCGGTGCAATAATAAATTGATTGGTCCAAGGTTAGTTTATCAAGGTCTGCCGCAGGGATCTGTGCTTAGTCCTCTCTTGTTTAATCTATATACTATGGATCTACATGGTATGGGAATTAATTGTAATATTTTACAATACGCCGATGATTTCTGTCTTTACATTTCTAAAAATACTTATCAGGAATGTATTAAATCCATGAAACGAATTATGTACAGTGCAAGAGAATACTTTCTTAACCAAGGATTGGAACTTACTTCGAATAAATCAGCTGTGGTGTTGTTTACTCGCCATCGCTTACCGAATATATCCAGCATTATAATTGATAATCTAAGTATACCTGTCCAAAAACACTATACTTATCTTGGCGTCACACTTGATACTAAATTAACATGGGAAGAACATATTAATAACTGTTTAATTAAATGCGAAAAAAGCCTAAATGTTTTAAAAGTTGTTAACCGTCACCAATGGGGCGCTGATCCTAAGGTTAATCTAATGTTTTATAGGGCATATACCAGGTCAGTTCTTGACTATGGTTGCTTTTTATATGGGTCTGCTACAAACACTAGACTTAAAAAATTAGACCGAATCCAGTACAAAGCTCTACGTTTGGTTTTAGGTGCACTTAAATCTACACCTACTGAAAATCTTTTAGCCGAATGTATGGAACCTCCATTACATTTAAGACGTCTTTTTTTAGCTGAAAAGTTTATCCTTAAATGTCAAAGTAATAACCAATCCTACCTACTGCAAAAAATATCCGACATATCTGTGTCTAACTTAGTTGACAAATGGTGGCATAACAAAAATTCTCCAACGTTAGCTATAGCATTTCCTAATGTTTCTTCCTATTTAGAAATCCCAGCTGAAACTAATTTTTTCCAATCTAATTTCAATATTCTTTATTCCCAAACCAAAGTTTATTTTCCTACTTTTGATGATAACAACGCCGTTCAACTTCAGAAACAACTTGCCAAATTTGATAAGCCATATAGGATTTTCACAGATGGGTCAAAATCCATTTTGGGAGTTGGTTGTGCGGTATATATCCAAAATAATCAAGAACACATTAAGTTTAAATTAAACCAACAATGTTCCATTTATTCCGCAGAACTGTTTGCAATATATCAAGCCCTGGAATGGACTATTGAGAAAAGAATGTCTGATCAACAAATAGTAATCATGTCGGATTCAAAATCTGCGCTGTCTGCTTTAGATAATTCGCATAAGCATTTATACAAAAACAGTATTATCGTCAAAATATTAGAACATCAACTAAAGCTACTTGAAAGAAATAATTCAGTCTCTTTCATTTGGGTAAAAGGACATGCTGGTATCTCGGGTAACACCAAAGCAGATTATTTTGCTAAAGAAGCGGCTTCAAACGGATTAGAAATTAGCTGGCTCAATAGAAGTGATTTAGTCTCGCTGCGTAAACAAGAATTAAAAGAAAACTGGGAAATTGAATGGAATGCTTTTTGTAACAGAAGTAACAACCTTTACACAAAAATTCACCCTGTTTTACCTACTGCGCCTTTTGCTGCAAGAAGTCATCCCAATAGAAGAGTATATTCAATGTTTGTTAGATGCCTTGTTAATCATGCTACTGTGAAAGCCTATCTTCATAGATTTAAATTAAGTGAAACCGAACTTTGTGATTGTAATGGTAACACTGACGATATCAATCATTGGATGTTCGGGTGCATATATAATGAAGCTGCTATTAAGTATCTATTGGAAAAACTGATAAAAGAACAAATACCTCTTCCTCAGTGTCAATCTTCCATTTTATATATCTCTCGTCATAATATTAAGTTTAACCAAATTTTTTGGGAATATTTAAAAAGGACTAAAAGAAAAATTTAGGATTGATTGTGTAATGTGAATGTGTAAATCTAGCTTTGTTCCCTCTGTCTATCCTTATCTTATATGTTTCCTTCTAACCGTTGCCTGTCTTGTGTTGTTATAAAGTCGCTATGAAAGGCACCTTAGCGTGAAAAGTATCCCTAAATTATGTAATCCCTTGTGGGTCCTAAATATTGTTGGTTAGGGCATTGAATGGAACGAATGAATGTATGGTTTTTTATCAAGCTACTGATTCTTGTGATACTAATGTTTACATTATATTTTTAATTTACCTCTATGCGAAGTACTATTTTGTTAACAAATGCAATAGGTCAATACATCATTAACAAATTCAAGTAGTCAAATACATTATCGTGGCTGAATGGATCAAGTTATCCAAAGCCATTAATTAAATAAAAAAAAAAAATTAAATAGTTGGAAGTTTTTTATGATTTTCTTGGTTCTTACTCACTTAGTAACATTAAAAATAACATTGAATTTACTTTAGACCACATGGTCATTTGCTGTGCTAATTTTTTTACAAGTTCATATATGTTGTTAGTTGCTTAACTGTTTATACAAGATCAGCGTATTATGTCCATTTACTTAGTTTCATTCACATGTTTGTTAATAACATTGACTGCTACATATCTTTTTAAGGTAACAATTAACATCGTTTCCATGATTGTGTGGTTCTCATATTGTAATAATTTTTTAGATGAACTGATGATGCTTTCAAAACTCGAAAGCTAAACGTCTTCAAAATAGATAAAGTAGCCTATCAACTTTGTCTTTTATTTCTCCACCTAGAGACCGATATAAGAATCCACCACTCGTCTAAGTGATCCTTATATATATATATATATATATATATATATATATATAATATATATATATATATATATATATATATATATTGGATTGACGGTCGTACTCCTTTTTCCGATATATATATATATATAAGATATATAAGATTATATAAGATAAATTATAATCTTAATAACAAACTGTCATGAACTTTTATTTTCATCTGATATTTCAAAACGTTTTACACAATATATGGTTGCCTGCCTTTCACCTACTGGAAACATGCATTCATGACCCTCTCTAATAGTCATATTTTCATGACCTGCATTGCATAAATCCAAGCTCGTTTACCTGTATTTATGTTTCTTCACGTATTAGTCCATACATTATTCTCTCCCATGTTTTCATAGCATGGCTAAGCAATTGTGTGGCCTTATAATGGCCATTACGGGCATTTTAATGACATATATTGCATGTAATTCGACCACTAATCCCTTAATAAAACCTTTTTTGTAATAGACAGAAATATTTATTATATTGAGAGGGATCAAGATAACGATGAATTTAGCTGAAATTTATATTACTTTGTGTATCTATTGTAAGTAAATATAAATGGTAATAAAAACATTAAGTGTTTTTAAATCGTAGTTTGTTTGATTTCAAATATAAATCCATTTCAACCACGCAGGTTTATTAGTTGAGTAACCTACATAACTATTCGATATATTTACCTTAAAATGATGTATATAAACTTAAAATTTTCTCAAACGAACAGATCCTTTACAGTCAATGAACTTCGACAAAGAATTAAAGCCCCACCTATAACAAACTCCACACAATTTCACCAAACAACGAGACAATCATCAATATTAACCTCTTTTTCAAATAATATGAGAGGAACATATATTTTTACAAATAATCCTTTTCAGAAACCAAGAATTGTTGTTCCAAGATCGAACTTTTGGACAACCAATAGGTATCATCACCGAACCGAAAAAGTACTAAGAGTTAAGCGTTTTACCTATGAAAATAACATTGAAGAATTTATAGTTTGAAAAAAAAAATCACACAAACAGAATCACACCCATCATAGAACAAAGAGAAAATTACCACATTACCAGCATTTGGACGATCATGTTATATCTTGGCATCGTACTAATAATCATATACATTATCTATAAGAAAATAACGATAAGTCAAGAAAAGAAACTTAAAGAAAAGAAGATATAAGAATGTCCAACCTACAGGATCCTGACGATTCCAGTTCGAAAATTCATCTCCCACAAGAAGCCTCAATCTAGGGTAAGAAGAGTTATAGAGCAATGCCTATGGGTATATCCAGGCCTTGGATTTAGGAGTGCTGACATGGTCAAAGACATTGAACTTAAAAGTGTTGACTCTATGTTTTCGTAATATTGTGAATTGTATAATTGCAATTGTATATGTCTTATTTTAATTAATATTTCATTCAGTTTAGAATCTGAATTCCATCTTATACACATATTTTATAATATTTTTTTTCTTTGTGGCCAGCCATGCCGATACCTTTTACCTTTATATCAACTCGCAGTAACCTTTTTGTTGTTGTTTGAAACGTTCTAAATGTTTGGCATTCCTTTTCTCAGGTAGCTTAGCTTTCTCCATGGATGTGTTAGTTGTTGCTCTGGAAACTTTAGAGTCTTCTAATATTATTGCCACAAATTGATCGCATTACTCCTGCAGTGATCCTTTCCCAAGTTAATATGCTCCTTTTCTAACTTGGCTGCACTGTACTGAAGATCCTGACTTACCTATCGTCAGAGAGACTTGTAAGAAGACTGAAACTAAATCAAAACCCACAGGCTAGTTGGCAATTATAGCAAAATAATAACCAGATATTATGTATAAAGAATCCTGCTAAGCAGTTTTGAAGAACTGCTTAGCGGCAATCACGAAAACGGCGAGATTGAGGATCCCATGTTTCAAATGAATGAAGATGATCGGCAACCACCCCCCACCGAAGAAGAAATTAGAGAAACCATCGCAACACTGAAAAATAATAAAGCTCCTCCCGGTTCGGATAATCTCCCTGCCGAACTTTTCAAAAATGGCGGCGACCCCCTCATGAAACACATGCATAAACTGATAACTGCAATTTGGCAACAGAAAGAAACACCCACAGACTGGAAGTTAGGTGTACTGTGTCATATACACAAAAAGGGTGACATAATGGTGTGAGATAATTATAGAGGCATCACTCTACTCAATATGGCATATAAAGTGTCCAACGTATTGTACAAAAGACTCCTCCTCTACTTTGAACACATAGTGAGAGGATATCAGTGCGGTTGCCGTCCTAATAATTCAACAACGGACCAGATATTTACAGTGAGGCAGATCCTTGAAAAAACCCTAGAGTTTGGCGTCGATACCCACCATATATTTGTTGACTTCAAAGCCGCATACGACTCCGTTAATAGAAATAAACTTCTACTTGCTATGGTAGAATTTCGCATTCCGTTTGATCTTGTCCGGTTAACTGAATGTACACTCACAGGTACAGAGAGCATGGTAAAAATCCAAAACGATCTCTCAAGACCCTTCCATTGCAAAAACGGACGAAGACAGGGTGATGGACTATCGTGTCTCTTTTAACCTGGCATTAGAAAAAATAATTCGAGAGTCGCAGATTACTACGAATGGTACTATCTTTAACAAATCAGTACAAATTGTCGGATACGCAGATGACATAGACGTCATAGGTAGGTCCACAGAATCTCTGACTGAAGCATTTCGGTCATTAAGAGCATCTGCACATACAATGGGACCAAATATAAATGTTCAAAAGACCAAATATATGTGTTGCACTAGGTCATGTAACCCGACACCTACACGAATAATAATTGATGACCTAGAACTGGAAGGTGTTGACACCTTCATATACTTAGGGTCGCTGCTTACCAAAGATAGCAACGTCAGTCAAGAAATCAAAAGAAGAATAATGCTCGCCAATAAGTGTTACTATGGCTTAAGAAGACAGATGGCCTCAAAAATGCCTAGAAAAATCAAACTGACTGTATACAAAACACTAATAAGACCAGTGCTAACATATGGTTCAGAAATTTGGACACTAACACAGAATGACCAAGAATTGCTCAAACGTTTTGAGCGAAAAATACTAAGACGAATATATGGAGGCATAAAAGAACAAGGTTTGTGATGCAGGTACTACAATTTTGAGTTGTATAGAAGATTTGAAGAACCTGACGTTGTAAAATTCATTAAGGTAGCACGTCTCAGATGGATAGGTCATGTAATCAGACGAGAGGAAGATGCCATAGTCAGAAAAGTTTTTGACCGAAAAGACCAAGTCTTGGAAGACCGAGTCTTAGGTACCATGACAACCTAGAAAATTATTTGAAGTCTATCGGAATTAGATCATGGAGAAGAGTTGCCAGAGACAGGGGCGAATGGAGGATTGTTCTGAAGAAGGCTTTGGATCATAAAAAGCTGTAACGCCACAGATGATGATGATCTATAAAGAATCTTGCTATATAGAATGAAAGGATGGACATTAAAGGTCAGTACAATGCGAAAACTGGAAAACTTGGAGATGTGGTAACAAAAATTTCTAAGACAGATCAAAATTGATCAATAGTTGATAATGGATAATAGATTCATTGCCTCGCTTATTACTAGAAAATGGGAGAACTTAGAGCTACTATTAATAAATAAATATTTTTTGGCTTCTGTATACAGGGTGTTTCAAAAAAAGGTAACCCCGTCTCTAGGGTAGGTAAAAAACTGAAAAATAATTGGGGTTTGCTTAGTAAAAAATTTTTGTAACGCCATCCGTTTTCAAGATACAGAGCGTCAAAGAAAAAAAAATTACACATTTTTTACGATTTAGCCGAAACTACTGGCAACATTGTAATGAAATTTTATACGAATATGTTTTGGAAGCTTATACATCCCATGAATTTGTTTTTATATCCGATTCTCATAGAGGGCGCTATTTACACGGATCGTACTAAATATTAGCCAATATAACTTTTTTAAGAGTATAATCAAAATTTCAAGTAAACTTAAACATCATTTAATTTTACACAAAAAAAGTACTCTTGGTAAAAGTACTCTGTGTACCGTTTTCGGAATATTTTAATTTGAAAATTCTGAAGTAATAATTCATGCTGGTAGTAATTATAAAGTTCTAATTGGTATACCTCTATTTTCTCCAAGTGTTCCATGGAAATCTGACATTTATTGATTGTTATGACGATAAATCAACAATAATTAGAGTTTTGAAACCTTGTTATTTATAAAATCAAATCAAAATGTACTCAAATGTTGAATACACTGACATGTTAATAACCTTAGGCGAATGTTTAGGATGTTCTAGTGCAGCTGTGACACGTTATGCAGAAAAGTTTCCTAGAAGAAACTTACCAAGTAAAAAAACATTTAGAGCCGTTGAACGACGTTGTCGAGAAACTGGGAATGTGAGACCAAATAAAATAAACTATGGTAGACCAAGAACAACAAGAACAATTAATAAAGAAAATAATATTTTAAATTTACTTGATCAAGATCCAACAGTTAGCGTAAGGAATATATCAAGACAAACAAATACTTCTTCTTCAAGTACTTGGCGGATACTGAAAGAACAGCAATTACATCCTTATCATTACAGACAAGTCCAAGAGCTCTTGCCAGATGATCTACCGGTTAGAGTGGATTTTTGTGAAACATTGCAACAAAGGAGAGCCCACAATCCAAATTTTTTAAAATGCATTCTTTTTACGGACGAGGCCACCTTTACGCGGCAAGGTATGTTTAACTCACATAATGCACACTACTGGTGTGATGAGAATCCACGAGTCAAAAGGGTATCACATTACCAACACTCATTTAAAGTTAATGTTTGGGCAGCAACTTTAGGTAATAAATTAATAGGTTATCATATTCTACCTGGAAATTTAAATGGTGATATGTATCTTGATTTTTTAAACAATTCCTTATTCGAGATATTAGAAGATTTAACGCTAAACGAGCGAAGATCTTTATTTTTTATGCACGATGGGGCTCCACCACACTTTGATAGAAGGTGTCGTAACTGGTTGAGTAATCATTTTCCGAATCGATGGATTGGTAGAGGTGCAGAAGCTCCAATTCATTGGCCTCCTCGGTCATGCGATTTTAACCCTTTGGACTACGCAGTTTGGTCGCATATTAAGGAAAAAGTCTATGCTACAGAGGTAAATTCACGCCAAGAATTGAAAGAAAGAATTCAACGTCAATTTAATGACATCATAGCTGATCTCCTACCGTTTAGAAGGTTAATGGAATCTTTAGAAAAAAGAATAGACTTGTGTATTCGCCAAAACGGAGGGCATTTTGAACACTTACTGTAATTGAATTTGATTTTATGTTCTTAGTCAATAATTAAATTTTCTTTCGTTTTAGTTCTAGTCATTAATTACTAAATATTTTATACCAGCATCAATTATTACTTCATAATTTTCAAATCAAAATATTCCGAAAACAGTACACAGTATCGAGTTTTACCAAGAGTACCTTTTTCGTGTAAAATTGAATGATGTTTAAGTCTACTTGAAATTTTCATTAATAATTATACTCTTAAAAAAGTTATATTGACTAATGCTTAGTACGATACGTGTAACTAGTGCCCTCTATGAGAATCAGATATAAAAACAAATTCATGGGATTTATCAGCTTCCAAAACGTATTCGTATAAAATTTCATTACAATGTTGCCAGTAGTTGCCGCAAAATCGTAAAAAATGCGTAAATTTTTTTTTTCTTCAACGCCCTGTATCTTGAAAACGGATGGCGTTACAAAAATTTTTTACTAAGCAAACCCCAATTATTTTTCAGTTTTTTACCTACCCTAAAGACGGGGTTACCTTTTTTTGAAACACCCTGTATATATAATTAACCCATTGTTTGCAATTAACCATGCATATAAATAGTTATTTTATCATATCTGTAGCTAAAGAAATACCCCACAACTGCTTTTTCCGTTATAATTTTCACAATTACAATTTAAATCCTATTTAATTTATAATTTTCCCAAAACGAAATTAATGTTTTGCTGTGCACCAACCCTTTAAGATGATGAAATTAATATTTACTTTAACCGATTTAAAATACAAGACTAAATAAAATAAGCCCTTCCATATCGTTTATGATCACATTCCAGTGAACATTTGAAAATATGAATATTCCCTAACCTAACAGTACACAAAAAGTTTGTTAGTAACTTTCCAGTTCTCCATTAAAACTTTCCATTTGTATATTCAACCTAATTAGTACCTAAATACCTACCTTGTTGTGTGTTAATTTACTTTTTGGGAAACATGCCGAAAATGATGAATCTAGTTGACTATAATTTTGAAGTAGATATAAGTTTGTTCAGAATGAAAACCTGACCCATTTTACAATGTCTATTGACATTAAATATCATGACTACTACAATTAAGATAGTTTTAGAGATATTTTTTTTTATAAGATTACTAGAGAATTTGGTATTGATCTCAGACTTTCTTTATGTTATGTGCAAGTAAAATTTATTGAAAAAAAATTGGTAGAAAAAATCCTTACATATATAAAATCAAATATGTTTTTTTATTTAATAAAATGGCAATTTATTCGTAGATTCGTAGATTTTGCCCTCAAGATTTTATCTTTTTCGATTTCCGGCAAGCATATGATTTGATAAAAAAACAGGCTATATCTAGCAATAAACTTCAGTTGTCAGAGGCGAAATTGCCACTTCTTCTAAATGTGCCTATCTTCTAGATATGTTGGCGACTACAATGATATATCTTATTCTATTGACGAGCAGCTAGAAATAGATTAGTTGACGTTGGACCACTTCACTTCCTATTATTGGCCAGCCAGGATTTACGTCTATGTCTAGAGCCTCTGTTACCCTCAATCTTAGCAGACCCTGCGGAATCAACTGTAGAAGTCGGTATTTATCATTACGCATGATGTGGCCGAAGTAAGCCAATTTTCTGTTTTTATGGTGTTAATAATTTCTTTGCCTTTTCTTAGCCTCTGGAGAATAGTTATGTTACTTGTGTGGTGTATATATAAGACCCCCAACATACGTCGGTAGAACCACATTTCAAATGCCTCCAATCGTTTTATGGCACCTTCTGTAAGGCTCCATCTTTCTACTCCATAGAGGAGGACACTAAAGACGTAACATCTAAAAATTCCTAAGCGTACATTGATACTTAAAGATAAGTTGCGGAGAATCTTCCTAAGGCTGCTGAAAGAGCTTCTGGCTCTTAAGTATTCTTAATATTGAAGCCCAATAGCATATTTTTTCCACTCGTTCTAACGGTGGATCGTTAATTGTAAGTTGGGCGTTTATGTCGATGTTCTTACTAATGATCGCTATTTTTGTCTTCTTGCAATTTAGTTGGCCGTATTTGTTACATACTTCTACAACGTTATCCATCATACTTTGGAGCCCCTGCGCATTATCTGCCAGCAACACTGTATAGTCTGCATATCTAATGTTTTCTATAAGTTGGCCATTTACAGCAATCCCATCTTCTGATTCGTCCAAGGCCTCTTTAAAGATGTTTTCAGAGTATACGTTAAATAATTCCGATGACAATATGCAACTCTTTCCTTTTCGACTGTGAAGATCTTGGACAGTTCATTTTCTAATCGTACTGTTGCTTTTTGTTGGAGTTATAAGTTTGAGATCAGTCTTATATCCTTACCATCGAGTCTTGTTTCAGTCTTCAGTAGCTTTTTATTCAACATTATTATCGAAGTATGCATCCACCATATATATGAAATTAAATTGGGCTTAGAATGCAGCATTTTCTCAAGTCCTTAGTGACCCTGAAACTTCGAGTTAGGTCCCCCATACTCTCACTCTGACATAATTGTTGTATAGTCTTTTAGTTAGCAGTATCAGATGATGTAGCACTCCCATTTCAGATAAAACCGTACACATTTTACTCCACTTGACTCCTCAGATATATTACGATATTGAAATCTGTTAATTTTTCTATAATCTTTAGTACGTATAAAATTTGCTCTCTAGTGCCACGTCCGTGGACAAAACCTGCTTGTTTCTTTGCAACTTCAGAAAGTAAAAAGAGCTTTATCCGCTCTAGAGTTATGATGTAAAATTTTTCTAGTCAAAATAAAAGGCAAAAAAGTATTTTTGAAGTGTGTATATTTTTTAATAATTCCTAGCTGAGCGCTTTCGGCTTTACAAAGCCATCATCGGAGCTATGCTACAATAAAATGTTTTTATAAGTAACTAATTGGTGAAGATTTTAATTTTATACTTACGTCAATTTATAAATACCACTACAATGGAGAGATCTCATTTCCTTATTTGTTGAAATTTTGATTTTTTTAATTACTTAGTTGTTAAAAATTCTTAAAAAACATACAAAGAACCGACAATGGACTTCACAGACACATTAAAAATTTTTTGTCATGGTATGGGTGTAAGAACCCGACCATTGTTTGCTATGAGTAGGTAGACAGAATAGAACTAATGAAATCAAATGTCGGTTCCTTTAAACGATTTTTCAAACGTGACAGTTGATAAATGTCATGTATAGGAAATAGAGATTGTTTTAAATTCTTACAAAATTATTTAATAGTTTGGAATTACTAATAGTCATCAAAGACTTTCTAAAAATTAAGTTTTTAAGCTTTTAAATTAAATCTTATGTGTTCATCACATCATATAGAATGATATTAGTTTGTAAATTGACTCAAGTCATTGATCAAGGTCAATGTATGTTCAATCTGACAGTCATCCCTAAGAAAAAAGGGTTCAAATCGTTCAATAATAATATAAAGAAGAGACATGGTATTATTAAATTTTTTCTGAAATTGGTCCTAAGTAAGATATTTTCAGAATTTCAGAAAAAATTTCAAGAGTACTTGTTAATAAAATCAGTGACTTAAACATCTCCTTTAAAACCAAATATAACATCAAGTCCATCTTGTTATAAAACCAGCGGTTATATGACTTTTTTGCCTAGTAATTGCTGCTTTAATTTCACCTTTGAATACGTCATACTCTTAATATTGTTCTGAAGCTATTTTCTTGTGGCATTTTAAATTAATTACTATTTAACTGGGAATAAGCCACAATTAAAAATAAAAAAACTGTTTATTGACGTTTTAATTTCCACTTCGGAAATCGTTCTCAAAATAAAAACAGTAAATTTAATTTAATTTAGTAATTTACTGTTTGTATTTTGAGAACGATTTCCGAAGTGGAAATTGAAACGTCAATAAACAGTTTTTTATATTTAAAAGTGGCTTATTCCCAGTTAAATAGTAATTAACGTCATACTCTGTCTCAAAATTATCGTCCTCTTGTTGTGACGGGTCATCTGTGCTCTCCTCCATCGCCATTTTATCACATTAATAGGAAGTAATATAAACAAAGGCGAATATATCGGATCAAACAGTTTTTATTTTTAAAATATTTTAACATATATATCTTTACACTATATCTATCTCTTTGGCATATTTTGTATACTATTTTATATACATTATCTACACATAAAATTTACTACTACTAAAAATAAAAGTCTTTTTCGTATGCTTTGTTCATTTATAATTAAATTGGTCATTGTTTCGGTTTTGTTTAAAAATTCAAATATTTTTCGGGCTATCAGCAATTTACCATGTTTTTGAAACATTGAAAACAGCACGCATTCAACGAAAAACAAAATTATTCATTCAGTTTAATAAACATATACATTTTTTATGCAGATATTCTTCCAGTTTTGAATGTTGCAAATCATTTAACCAGAGTAGAATCGACAAAAACGCGGTGAATATTTTTTACAAAATACATCACTTTAATCAAGCTTTTGTTTAATAAAATAGATTAATAAGTTGTGACAATTTAGGTTCAGCAAAAATCCCACAATGATTTTAATAACGATAATTCATTAACTTCGTGATTAGATATGTTATATGATTTTTATTCTAATTAAAGGTTAGGAAATTTATGTAGGACAAAGAGGAAAATTGCAGAGGAATTAGTTTATTGAACACAACACTAAAATTAACAACCAAAGTAATAACAAATAAACTAATAAAATCATAACACTAGCAGAAGAACAACAAGGTTTTAGGTTAGAAAGATCATGCATCTACGCTATATTTATAATGAGGAAAGAGCAGGAGAAAACATTATAATACATTCATCAAGCATATCTACGTGGACTTTAAAAAGGAATTTGATTGGGTCAAATTAAACGACGTTATTCACTTATTGCATGCAAGAGACATACGTTTAGAACTAAGCAAAACGATCGAAAATGTCTACCAAAATAACACAATGAAAGTAAACGTAGAAAAAGAACTAAATGACACTATTAAAGCTGTCAATTTGATCAAACAGGGAAATTCCCTGAGTTATCTATTGTTTAACCTGATTGTGGCTGAAAATATTAAAGTAGGAACTAAAAAAAGATACCAAAGTGAAGAATATATACAAAATATACTGCTCAAAGTTAATATAACGGCCAGAATGGAGTTTAGATATCTAGGCATCACATTATTTTTCAGGGGGCTTCCTCCTGTGAAATATTTGGGGCCAACGTTCGTCAGACATTCTCAATAGGTGTTCAAACCATTTTAAACCTCTTCTTTCTATTCTGTCAATGACCGTTTCTGTAGAATTCATGTTATTTCTGGTCTTTCTTTACAACCTTGATGTTCTAGCACTTCTTATCAAATAATCCATTTCAACTGCCAACAATCTTCTCTTCAGATCTGCATATACTTCAGAGTTATAACAATGAACTGATGCAACGATCTTCTTCTTCTTACGGTGCCTATCCGTTCCGGATGTTGGCGATCAACATCCGACTGAATAGTCCGGTTATCGATGTATTAAACCACTTTCTCAGGTTTTGAAGCTAAGATATTCTTCTTCTCCCTGGTCCTCACTTTCCACATACCTTGCCCTGAAGAATAAGTTGCAACAAGCCGTATCTCTGTTTATTCCTCATAACATGGCCAAGATATTCTAGTTTGCGCTCTTTGATGGTGTTAATAATCTCGCATTCCTTGCCTATTCTACGTAGGACCTCAACATTAGTCACACGATCCACCCATGAAATTCTTAAGATACGTCTGTAACACCACATCTCGAATGCCTCGAGTTTTCTTAAGGAAGCTTCGGAAAGTGTCCAAGCCTTTACTCCGTATAATAAGGTAGAAAATACATAGCATCTAATGAGAGAGATTTTGGTAGCAAGTGGTAAACGATTATGAACGCTGATCTTGCTTTTCCTATGCGTTGTTTTATTGCACTGGAGTGATCCTATTGGCTGTTAATGTTGGTACCAAGGTATGTGTAGCTGTCCACTCTGTCAATTGGATGTTGGTTAACCAAAAGCTGTGTATTTAATATTTCGCGCTTACTGACTGCCATGTACTTTGTTTTCTTCGTATTAAGATCAAGTCCGTGTTCTCTACTTATATGTGATATACGCGACATTATTCTTTGCAAACCGTACAGACTATCTGCAAAAAATACTGCGTCGTCGGCATATCTAATGTTGTTTAGACGCATTTCGTTGACTAATACGCCTTCTTGTAGTTCTCCCAGCGCTTGCTCGAAGATATATTCAGAGTATATATTAAATGACACCGGGGACAGAATGCATCCTTGCCTCACTCCTCTTTCTATGGAAACTGCCTCTGTCAATTGATCATCCACTGTAATATTGGCTGTTTGATTGTAATATAAATTATAGATTATTCTCAAGTACCTATCATCTAACCCCACTTCTTTTAAGATGTTTATAAGTTTATCATGTTTTACTCTATCAAATGCCTTTTTGTAGTCGATAACACAAATATAAACATCGCAGTTAACATCCCTGCATCTTTACATAAGCACTTGGACAGCGAATAGAGCCTCTCGGGTGCCTAAGGAATCGCGGAATCCAAACTGCGTTTATGATACTTGTTCTTCGCATTTTTTATATATTCTGCCGTGTATCACTTTCAACAACGTTTTAAGTAAGTGGCTCATTAGGCTAATTGTTCTGTAGTCTTCGCATGTCTTGGCATTTACTTTTTTTGGTATGGTCACGAAGGTCGACTTTAACCAGCTTTGGGGTATTTTTCCAGTTACATATATGATTAAGTATATGATGCAACCATGGTTTGCCCTATTCTTTTTTTGTTCCTTTTGGAAGTGTTGCGATCCCACTATAAGAAGTTCAGACATCTTACAGTTATACGTTCTTGATTAATTCGGTGTTTAATTTCGGTTTCCCCAAAACGTTCGTATCAATGAGTATACCTAAATATTTAAATTTTTCCACTTGTTTGATTTCCACGTCCTCGTCTATCAACACTTCAAACCTTGCATCAGAATTGATAACTAAATATTCTGTTTTCTTCGTGATGATTTGTAACCCCCATTTTACATATTCTCTGTATTGATGTTTATTATAAATTCTAGATCCTAAGAATTTTGAGCTAGGATGACTTGGTCATCCGCAAAATTCAGGGAGAATAGTACGTCATTTCCTAAGGGGATTCCCATTCCCTAGCACTGATTTTTCAAATTTTAGAGGACTGCCTCAATATATAAATTAAACAGTAAGGATGACATACTGCATCCTTGTCCTATTCCTTTAGGTACTTCTATTGGCTGTGATAGTCTATTTCCGATTTTTAGGTAACTAGTGTATATTTATAAAAGGATTGTGTAACAAAAAGCGTGTTAGAAACAGCAGAGATAAAAATATTTAGAAAAATTGATGGTAAAACACTATGAGCAGAGCTAGAAGTACAAATATACAACGTAGATGCAAGGTGGAGCACATCAAGGACTGGGTAAGAAATAGAAGAGTAGAATGGAACGATCCTATAAGCCAAATGACAACAAATAGAGTAGTAAAGATGACACGAGACGGTTCCCCAATAGGAAGACAATCAGTAGGAAGACCACGGAAACTATGGAACGGCAATACTGGAGGCACATAGAAAAACAGATAGAGTCATGTCTACATAAAAAGAAGAGGAATAAATGTATGGCATATATGTGCGATTTTAATTCTTATTTAAAATAGTATTAATTCTGAAATTTATACGTCACTGAATTCAAGACGTCAGGAGTCATAGAAAAAAAATTAAGATATCTGATCACGAAATATTGTTAGATTATATTGCTCAAACTGATCAAGCTACAAAAACATGTTACTCTCTGATAAAATATAAATTCATTTGTTTCTTGCAATAAAAATTATTTTTAAAAAATATTTCTTCACATTTTTAAAAATAGTGTAAATTTTATTTTCTGTTTATGTATACTGAGCAGTATTTACTTACATTATTGATATATTTTGATTGTACATGCATACAATAACAGTGTCGTAAGTACACAATAATATACATTAATAAGGCATTCCAGTTCTAAGTTTGGACCGTCTCTTTCTGAGGTTTAATTTTTATTTAAAGGGGAAATGATAATCATTTCTATTTCGTTCTTAATTTTTTTATTTAATGTAACGGTGATCCATGGCGTTACAATCCTTCGTGGGTTTTAGCCAAATCGACAACATGCCTCCACTGTTTTCTGTCTCGAGCAACCTCCATCTAATTCTCCACGCCATCCTGCTATATTATCTCGCCACCGGAGACAAGGGCGTCCGCGTGGTCTCCTTCCAGTTGGGATTTCCTCCCACACCAGTCTTACTGTTAGTTCGTCAGAGTGTCTTCTGAGGTGTCCTGCCCATTGGAGTCTTCTGGACTTTATTCTTTTTATGATGTTGGAACTTGGTAAGGTTGTTCGAGCTCTTTGTTAGTTCTTATCCTATATTGTCCTGATGCTTCATCCAGCACCTTAGGACTTTTCTTTTCCAAACACATAGTCTCTCTTCGTTTGCCTTTGTTATCGTCCACGTTTCGCTTCCATACATCACAACGGGTCGTATGATTGTTTTATAGACCTGTATCTTTGTACGTCTTGTTAGATGTTTTGATTTATATGGTTTTGGAGGGCAAAAAGACATCTGTTGCCGGCCTGAATCCTGTTGTTTATTTCTTGTGATTCGTTATTGCTACAACAATAGCTATTGTTGTTCCAAGATACTTAAATTCTCTAACGCGCTTAAAGTTAAAGTCATCGATAGTGATGTTTTACCGATTCTGTCTCTGCTTTGGTTATTGCGGCTCATATACATATATTTCGTCTTGTTTTCATTGATTTGGAGCCCCATCTTCTCTGCTTCCTTCTCGAACCTCATGAAAGTCTCCTTCATCCTTAATCGTGTGTTTCCTATTAGATCGATATCGTCTGCAAATGCCAGTAGTAAGTTTGGTTCTTCTCGATCAAATACTGTATTGGGTTTTTCGATTCTTGCACTTCTGATTATGTGTTCCAGAGCTAAGTTAAAGAGTTGTGGTGAAAGTCCATCTCCCTGTTTTAGTCCATTGTTTATTTCAAATGTCTCCGAGTATTGTTGATTTTCCGACTGAGTATTGTTTAATGTAACGGGTGTCTTTGTTAAATTATTTAATACAAAAAATGTATTAAAACAGTGGATAACGTGAAAATTAAAACTAACCAAAAAACAAGAGATGCTGACTAAATATATAACAAAAAATAGTTTTTTATTCTAATAGGAATAAAATGTGGCATATGCTTAGAGAAATGGGTACGCCAAAACATCTAATCTTTGTATTACAAAAACTATATCTACATTATACTACTAACTAATGTACGAGTTATTAAGGTGGTTTTGAAACACTTCAAATTAAAATATGGAGTTCGACAAGGAGGGATAATATCCCCTATTCTATTATATAGTAAACAAATTATGCGTCAAGTTTTTAAAGAAAGGCAAAATAAAGCAACAATAGGAGAAGGAAAAATCAAAAACCTACGTTATGCTGATGACACTGTTATATTGGCGTCATCACCAGAAGAACTGAAACAAATTATGAATAGGCTAGGTACGGAATATGGTTTGAAAATAAATATGCAGAAAACCAAAGTGATGATCATCAATAGAATCAGAAACAACCAAGTAGAGATAAGAAGTATGGCAGGTTACGAAGTGGTCAGGCAATTTCATTACTAAGGCTTCGGTATTACTAACAGTGAAATATGCAAAGACCAGATCCGTCGACGCATCATAATGGCCAGATCGGCAACAGCCAAACTCACAAAAATTTGGAAGAACGCTGACATCACAAAAAACACAAAATTAAGCCTTGTTCGAGCATTGATATTTCCTATCGATACCTGTGCTTAAAAAACTTGGACAATCAAAAAAGCAGATTCAAAACGTATAATGGCATTTGAAATGTGGTTCTACCGCAGAATGTTGCGCCTACCTTGGACCGACCATCGCGCAAATAACTCAATTCTAGCAGAACTTAACATAAAAACTAGACTCATCACAACTATCAACCAAAATATACTGAGATATTTTGGACATATAACTAGAAGAACAGAATATATGAAGCGAACGATAGTTGAAGATAACGTAGCGGGTAAAAGATCCAGAGAAAGATCTTCAGTACGATGGTCGGACCAAATAAAGTACATGACTGGTTACTCACTATCTGAAGCAAAACAACACACACAGGAGACAAACAGTCATACAAATTACATGACTCCACTACATCCTTACGAAGAAAAAAAGATAGAGGAGGATATCCAGAAAAATCAAATAAATTAAATATATGTTCATATGTAAAGGTTTTTGGGATACTTTTTCTTGTTTTCCTAAATGGAATCATCGGAAATTTATATCCAAGTAGAAATAATAGTTATTTTTCGAAAGAATCATTATAATGATTAGGCATAGATTTTATGCAATAATATACCATTTAAATGAAAATGCCATTTTACTTTTTTTCTGGATCTGAGGCTAGGAACAAAACATAATTTTTAAGTCAATATAAGGTTGAATATTCGAATAATTAAACTTTGATTATATACAAGGCAACTATCGAACACAGTTGCCTTGTATTAATTGATTAATTGATGATTAATTAAATCTTGCCCAAGTACTTTCGATCAATAGATCATCTTCAGGGGCATTTCGTCAGTTGTGGCCTATCCGACATGAGTAAAATGTCATACATGTAAATTTGGACATAACAATACAATACACAAAGACAAACAAACACTTCAAAATTTTTAAAAGGAGAAGCTACATGTTATATAGAAGCCGGAGACAGAATGATACGTTATACATGGAACGTCTAATCACCCAACTAAACATAAAATGGCTGCTTTCAAGAGTTACATTCATCGGTTACTTAAATTTCCTCTTTCTGATGATAATTTTAATACAGAACTTAATACTCTTAAGCAGATTGCTTTCAATAATGGCTATGATCCTAACATTATATACAAACTTCTAAATAGAGCTAAACTAAAAATTGCAGAAAAGCTTGCATATTCATCACAGTTTTTTCAACCTAATGCTTCAGATAACATCAGATATTTCTTCTTCACTTATATTAGTAGTATTTCCAACAAAATATCTAAACTTTTTACTTCTACAATTGATAACATCAAAATTTCCTTTAAATCACATAACACTTTAGGTTCCTTCTTAATCAATATCAAAGATAGGATGAATACACTTGATAAAAGTGGTATTTACAAATTAAAATGTGATGATTGTGATGCCTCTTATGTAGGTAGAACCATCAGAAAGTTATCCACTAGAGTCTCTGAACATTTGAAAAAGACCAAATTCTTCAAGTTTTGGTCAACACTTAGTATCCAGCAACCATAATTTTAACATCAATTCTGGTTCATCTATCTTACATGACATTAGTAGAAAGAAGAACTATCTTGAGTTGGATTTATTGGAAGATTTGGAGATTACAAGGGAATCAAATAAAAAATCTCACTGTCTTAATACTCAAATTAATTTAAATTGTACTAAATTTAATCCTATATTTAAAAACTTTATTACAGCTTCACCTCGTAGAAGACCCAGCTCGACTGTTTAGACTTCATGCACTCAGCATTTCAATATTAATTTTAAAGTTCTTCCATTGACTGTGGATTCAACTGAACTATTTGGATTATAACACATTTATATATTTTGCTTTCAATTTTGATTTTAACTTTTAGTAATTTAACTGCATATTCAGATTTTTCATTTTTTACAGTACTGATAGCGCTTGGTGGACGATTTTATTGTAGTCAACCATCCACTGTCTAATATATTGTTTAGTCTTTTCTTACATTCATACTTTATGTCAACTTCAATCGCTCTCAAACTAACATCCTAATTATTATAGATAGCTTTGAGTGTGAGATTTGGATTATTCAATCTATATCAAAATATACTAATTTTATATTTCATAAGTTGATTTCCTATAGTGGTGTCAGTTGGACCTTTGGTTAATACTTAGTTTCATAGAATTTTGAAAGGTGCAGATCACATAACTTCCCTTTACAAGCTGTCATTTGTCACATGTCATCTCAATATTTCCGCAAGACCGGGAGTCCATTCTGTCTCCGGCTTCTATATAACATGTAGCTTCTCCTTTTAAAAATTTTAAAGTGTTTGTTTGTCTTTGTGTATTGTATTGTTATGTCCAAATTTACATGTATGACATTCTACTCATGTCGGATAGGCCACAACTGACGAAATGCCCCTGAAGATGATCTATTGATCGAAAGTACTTGGGCAAGATTAAATTAATCACTGTGTTCGATAGTTGCCCTGTATACTATCAAAAAAAAACATAATTTTTAATTTGAGCTACTTTTTTCTGCATGTACATTCTGCAAAACGCTCATATGGTCTTCGCCATACTCTATCACGGCCATCTGAAGACTGCAAGGTAAACCTGAACTCCCTGGTAAATATAACGTGCCTTTAATTACTATATACAGTAAAATGAGCATGGTTCCTGGCAAACTGAAGCTGCGCCACTTGATGGCGCCTGAGAAGTTGTATGTCTGCGACTGCTTAAATTTACTTATCCAAGCCTTGTTCTTGTCTTAATTGTTCGATAGCTTATGTAAGTATTCCGGACGCATTGAAATTGATTTCGGATTTGTACAGCCGTGACATGACGATCTCATAGACTCCGTAAGAAGATAAAATGCCCTATCATATTGGGCACTAGTTCTTCGTTGGGGACCAATTTTAAGTCTTCTAAGTGTAAGCTCCGGTTGCCAAGAAATGCATAAAAACACGGTGTACAGTACTATTAGATATTTGATACTTTTGAGCAGCATATCGCTCACTTCTTCCATCTTGAAGCAACGCAACAACATTAGCTGCTGGTTCGGGATTTACAAGCATAATTCTTGAGATTAAATCAACGCAATTCAAAATTTTGTTTGACACATTGTTCAATTTGACAGTTTACTCACATCAACAAGAACAAAAGTATAACAATAGAATAGTTACATTCACCTTTGCACTTTTAAAAGTGATAAGAATAGTGTATTCTTTATTTCTGATTTCTTATGCATTTTTTTCGGATAATAACTTAGGTTTTATTACAAATTACTTAAAACAATTTGTTTCGTTTGTGTTAACGTTATTATAATAATAAAAAGTTGACAGAGAATTGAAATTTTAGGTTTTTATTTAAAAACGGTAGTGCTCCGTTTTTCGTGCTGGTGAGGGTATATTGCTTCAAAAAACGCCAAACTTAGAACAGGAACTAACAGATATTTTATGGCCGTAGAGCCTAATTCCTTATTAGCTTAGCTATTTTATACATATTTTTTCTAATTGGTGTTACAGACATTTTGGACATTTATACACATTTAATAAATATCTATCTATACATCTTTATTTATCATTTCGATTGTACGTTTTTGGTCATTGAGTTTATGTACACGCTATATACAACCTTTATTTATTATTAGCTAATTAATAATTAATATGATTATGTAATTGAGAACAATAATAAATATATTTGTGACTAGAAAACTTAACTAAGTATTAAGAAATGTTGATGTAGTTAATTTTAATTTTTATAGTTTAAGGATTGCTATGCAAAACGTGTTAAAAGAGGAAAAGCAACCACCGTTTGGTTTTAAGATCAGTGTAGATACATGGTAGTGTTCTTTCACAATTTGTAAAAAATATTATAATAATTACAAAATTGTCGTGATACATTAATATATTATATTATGACGTGCAGTTAAAATGACATTATTTCTAACTTCCAAGCTCATATTTTACTTTCTGAAAACAAATGAGGAACAAAAGGCTTAAAGAATAGACATAAGCTATTTAGATAATCTATATGATATAAATCAACAAATGTGATTTGTACGATACAGAAACATTACTGCATTACAATAATTAAAAGAGCTCTGGAACTTTTTTAACTAATGTTGTAGATAAAGATATACATTTTTACTTTATACTTTACAAATTAATAAACATTTTAAATTGAAAGAAGTACATAATATAAGAAAACAGAAAATAAAAAGAACATTTGACGTTAAGACCTGGGGAACTACCGTTCCAAACGATAAACGGGAGGAAATTGGGAAGAACTATATAATACTTTAAACTATATGATAATTTTTGACTAAATCATATTTTGTAATATATTTTTGTTACACATAAAACTTAGGGTATAGTAAATAGTTTTCACTACTGTGATATTTTAAATAAGTTTTCGTATTAATGTGTATTCTTCAATATTAACCCGGCAACTGTGTAGTGGGGTGAAAATCACCCACGTCCTTCAATAGCGCTTGTTAAAGTATTGGCCATATCGCCAGATTCATCTGGCGCCACGAAAACCTTCCCATAATATAACAGACCTTGGATTGCATAATAAATTTTACTACATAAATAAGATTTGAATGAGTGGTGTCGCGTTATTTGGACTTGTGGGTGATTTTAACCCCACCACACAGTTGAAGTGCAGTATTATTTAGTTTAGGTTACACAGTGAAAATACAATAAACCAATAATTGGTCAATCTCTTAGTAGCAATAAGCTACAGAAGACAAATGAACAAAGAGGATGTAAATAAGTAATGAGCACAGAAACTGAGCAGAGTAAAGGTTTAAACAAAAATATGAGTAAATATATTATTAGTACTAAAACTCAGCTGGCCTCAATAATCAGCGACTTATTGTTGCCGAATTTTCCTTGCATTTTTATGAGCTAGTGTTATTTCCATATTACTAGAGCAGGTTTGAAAACAGTCCAGTTAATACTGCATGTATCCGTGGACTACACTTACTCAACACGCTTTTATATTGTAGGCCACACAACTAAACAGGAATCCCTCACCTGAATTGGTCGTTTGGTTTTTTGCCATTTCTTCAGTCACATCCATAACGCTAGAAAATAAAAAGCTAAACATCCAAACTAAATTTCAATGTTCAACTTATTCGAACTCATTTATTGACTCAAAGTCTTTCTACAATTAACTTAGACTCTAATGTAAGTGTTTCCCGTAGAATAAACATATCTATGTTTAGTGCCATTTGCTGCCATGTTGGAGGAAAGAATGTGACGCCTTTTAACCTCTTTTTAGAAGGGTTATCTTTAAGTGGTCGTTCAGATAGTAATCTATTTGAGCCTCTTGTATCTCACAACTTTCTTCAACTGATTAAAGTTAGTTGCACTCTTATATTGGCCTTGTGTCCAAATCGCCTTGCCGAGGAACTTTCTTCCTTGTTTAAAAAATTTACCCAAGCCATTTTGGTTTTAATATGGGATACTCTTTCGTGCAATAACTTTAACGTTGATGAATTAGTTCCAAATGTAACATTTTTATATTGTAGTGTATTAATAAAATCTGCAAAAGAAAACTCTTATTGTTCAGCTGTTTCATTTTTGTTTAAAAGAATATCTTCTCTAACATTATTTTCACAATGTTATCAATTCTAGTATTAACATAATGTCCTATAATATATTAACTGGATCCTGGAAGCCCGCTATAAAATGAAAAACGTTGAACTTTTTTGCCAAAAGCTCATTTATCGACTTCGTATCGATTTTCAGGATTAGTAGCTCAACCGTTGCAAAGAGATATATTAAAATAATATGCAGTCGCAGCTAAATTTTCAAATGCACCCAATATTCCAATTTCGAAGCTGCAAAATCCTGTTGCTATATCGAATTCATAAAGTATACTGTTATTTTGCACACTAGGAACTTTGTATATTTTTAGAACTTTGTATATCATTTAAATTCTTTATAATACAACTTTCTGTTCTAAATAGTTAATTTGTTCTAATTGACTTTTATAAAGCATTGAAGATGCATCTTTACTAGTTGCAAAATTTCGAAGCCGTTTTCTATAATATTCTTCTAAGGCAGTACAGTACAGTGTCATTAAAAATGTCGCGAAAGCGAAACCTTCATAATAAAAGAAAGAAATAATGCTTCGCTAATGTATACCATTCCAAATATAAATTTCGCATCAAAGTAACATTCCCTATACTACGTGTTAGACACGTCGCCGTCTATGGACTACCTAAGCTCTGACGTCACAATGGGCGGGGATTTTAAAAACAAATCTGTTTTACATGTATTTCTCCCATAAGAAGTTGGAAATATTGATTTTTTAATTATTTACAGAATAAATAAGGACCTCTGGTTATGAACATCGATTCTATGCGATTGGTATTATTTAATGTTCGTGAATTTGTAAGGTAAGAATATCAAAGTACATATCGTATGTTAACAAGAAAACGTGCTGTTACAAACTATCTGAGAAAATTGGACTTAAACACTTTTTATTTGACTTTTGTTATGATTTGAATGATTTGACTTTTGTTATAATATGAATTTCATTTTTGTTATGATTATTATGAAACTTAAAGTTTTGACGTAACATTGCCCAATTGTAATACTAAGGTAATAATTTATCTCTGTTGTTGATATTTATGAAGTTTTTCGAGTTTTAGTACCTAATGATTTTTTTCTGCAACTAACTTGGCTGAGACCTTAAATAAAACAATTAATGAACTGGATTGCGATTTTATTATAATGAGATTTTATAACAAAAACTGAAAAAAAAGCTGAATAAATGGCATAATTTTTCTTCCGCAACAAAAACTGAATAAAAAATTGAATAAATGAACTCATTCACCTTCAGAGTCACCATGATTAGGCTCCGGTAAACGATCTAAGTCTGTTTTTTCAACTTAGGGTAAGTTAGTGTACCTACTTCTTCTGGCGTTGGTCTTGATGATCAGATTCATCAGAAAAGATCAGATTTTTCTTACTTGAAATCGGTAAAAGTTGCTGATATAAAGATTTCAGTTCAACTGATAACTGTTAAGATTTACCTCGTCCAGAGATATTTACTTTTTTATAATCACTTGAATGGTCATATCTGTAAAAGAATGCTTCGGGATTATCCTTCTGAAACCTCAAGCATTTTATATGCAACCATGAAACTGTTTTCCCATTCTCATCTTTATTTCTGTATTGAATAAGATTTAAGGATAACTCTTGCAAGTTAAAAAATCTGTATATTTAAGGATATCCAGCTCATATTTACCTTTCTTTTAATTTTTTGGGTTGAAGAAACGGGCAGATTTAAATATTCTCGTCCAATCGTTCATGGTAAAGGCACTCTCATATTTTTTGCATACTATATTGCTGAATGCAGGGAGTCGCATTGCATGTGAGAATATGGAATGCGAATTTTTGGAGTCTGGAAGTTTAAAATCAACAATTTTATTTCGATTATCTTTAGGTTTGAAATAATTTAAATAGCATACATCACCGCAGCAACATTTTGGTTTCGATCTTGCCCTTCGCATGTATCACAAAAGAGAGAAACATGATTAACTACGGAAGAAGGTAATTGTATAGACTTGAATAAAGTTGACCCTATTTCTTTACTTCCCCGTTTCCCATTCAGCTCATTACAGGTAAAGCAATGCGCTTTCTCCTCATAACCAACATAAATATTGAAATTGCATACACAAATTTTTCTCGAATAATAGAACACAACAACACCAGAGGAAGGTAATTGCAGGACACTTTGAAGGTCAAAGCAACACATAGTAAATGTAGGGTCGTTTTGACAGCGTATCTTATAATTTTCCTTTGCTTCGTTACACTTCTCTATACAAGTATATTGAGCTTCCAGTTCACGTTTTTTGAGTAGGTGAAGTTTGTTTATATTTGGTAAAAGTTGAATAAAGATCCTTTTTTGGTTTGAAGAAAGAGTAATTATAACTGTTGCCAAATATTGTACGATAAGTTTTTTCACTGACTGGATTATCTAAGTTATTGTTTTTACAAAAATCATTCTTGTAGATGTTAAACATATTATATATTGACAACATGCTATCTAAGTAGAGTTTTTTAGTTAATTTACGAACATAGTGTGACTTCACTGAAAATTCTTCAATGTGTTTTTTTACCATAGCAATTTGATTTTTTGTACTTTTGTTTACAGGAGCTTTTTTGCCTCCTTTGTCTATTCCCAGAAAACATCCAATAACACTTTGATTTTTTATAGCGGTGTTAACAGGGCCATTTGAAACACAAAGTGTTCTCTCAAAAAATTTTGCACACCTCCTGTATCTACCCCGATCATTTTCCAAACAGTATAATTTTGAGATACTTCGGGCATTGCTGTTGTGTAATACTTCTCTTCATTTAAAATAAAGTAAATTTAAATAAAAGGTAAAAAAGTTTTAAAATACGTGTTACGTATTTTAAAATAAAGTCTTTTTGTCTATGAAAATTACCCAGTCCCCAAAGTTTTAAGTTTTACAAATAGTTTCTCTCTCTTGTTGTGTAAAATTGGAAGTGCAGTTATACCTAAAAGTACTGCAATTAACTTGATTAGGAAACTTTGCAAGGCATTCTTTTTTTTTTTGGTTTTTATACAGGAGACAATTATCTCGCTTTTCATTCGTAATATTAACTTTCCAGTTTTTGGGTTCATTGGTTCTGTACCTTGTCAACTTTTTGCCTTTCGTTTCTGTGATTTCATTATCTGAGAAATCAGTAATACCAGAGCAGTCCTCCTCTTGAAATGTTGGGTGTTTTCAGAATCTCCAGAAAAGTCGACTTCACTATCTGTTTCACAATCATAGTCCACAAGGCGGTTACATTTCACCTAAAAGAAATTAAATATAAAATGGTTTCTTAATTAGTTTCAGCAAATCGATATCTATATAAAAAATATTTTACTGAACTTGGTTATTTTTTATCTTTATATATTTATATTATACAATTTTTATATAACATACATAAATAAATAAAGCGTAAGTACTTTTCGTTGTCAAATATGCCTGTAGAAAAATATTTTTTACAAAGATATACATATTGTGTAGCATAAACCTATAAAAGACGAAGAAAGAAAACACAGCTTCTACTATTTTAGCAACCTTCATACCATCCCTCATACACACAACAGGTATATCGCATTAAAATATTTATTTAAGTCGGTTCTGGACTTAAATCAAAAGCAAAACTGTATCATTATAAAACTATTTCCAAGATCTACTGGCTCCTTGACGATATCTTAAATATTACTCAAGTTATATTTCACAAAAAATATTAAAAATCTTTTAAAAACTGTGTTTCTATTTTGCAATCGATTTTATGATAGCTCATTAACTGTATTGCCGCAACTGACTTTACTGAAATGCTGTCAGCTTAACCTCATTTAAGTGTTCAACTGATTTTTGCCTGCCGTAAATAAAAAAGAAAAAATCACTTAATGAATTTTAGAGGAACATAACTCTGTTATTAGTAGATTATTTATTGTAGTAAGTGACCTTTTCCAGCAAAACATACAATCAAATTAAAGTAGTTAGTGAAAAAAGCTGTGTTTCGTTAATTTCTGTTTAATGACTTTCTTTTCAACAGACGATATTAAGATGTTTACTCTCAAAGTTCATATTTAAAGGATATGTTATCTGTTTACAACTTTTATGGTTTTTTTTTATTTCATTTTATTTCATTTTATTTCACTCTATGGTTTGACATAGAGAGTTCATTGGTTAAAACACATGGTACAATGAACACATAATCCAGGCTGTGAGGCCGCTCCCGTTGGGAAAATCTTTCTGATTCGGTTTCTTCGCGGATTCCGGTTCAAAAATGTCCCCTTTAAACAAATCTGAAGGGTGCCGGGCGAAATTTTTGGGCAGAAATTGTTTAAACAATTTTTTTAAACAAATTCCAAAAATATTTTTTTTAATCTGAAAAACGTTTTTTAGGTTTCTTAGGTCATTTTCAATAAAAAAGGTCTCTTGTCATTTTTCTCTAAAGTTGATAGTTTTAGAGTTATAAGCGATTTAAAGTCTGAAAAACGCGAAAATACGCATTTTTGAGGCTTGAAAACACATATGTAAATTATTATTTTTGAGGTTACCAAGTGTCTAAATTGAAGTTTAAACATTCAACTTCAAGATTATGAAGAGTAATCGGGGCTTATTTTAATTTAGACCGTTGTTTTTTAATTGTTAAATATGCGCGTACACTCGATTTTTCAGCCGCAGCGGCGCGGCGCGCTAGAGTGCGCTTCTATCGTAGTTATGCATAGTTTACATATACACTTACGCAAAAAAACCCGAACAAATCCTTGTAGTTTATTAACATAGTTTTTTCCATAATTTATTTATGTAGGTATTAATTATTGTCATTGGGCTAATTAAATAAATCAATCATCGCAATGTAATAACCGTATATAGTTTTTTTTTTCTTCCAAATTTGAACAATATAATTATTATTTATTGAGTATATATTTATTTATATCAATTGTAAATAATATTTTTAAATTATTATTTAAATAATACAATGCAGTAAATATTAATATTAGTAAACTTAATTTTAAATTGCGCGGTGTTTAAAAACAATATACTATCGCAAAAATGCAAGTTTTTACCTGTTTAACAATCGCGCGCTCATACTTGATTTGTTATTGCTTAAACGATCATTAGGAAGACTATTGTTTAATGCCCATTAAAAGGGTATTATATTATTAATGTGTTATTAAAAAAATTGTGAATGGATTTAAAATGTCTTTTTCCGTACCTCTTCTTAAATGAAAACTTACCGAAGAAAATTTAGTTTGTATTTTTTGTAATAACATCAACAATATTAAGTTAGTGCAAAAACCTAAAGTAGATTTTTACATAACAATACGAAATGCTGCTCTTCGACGAAAAGACAGTGTGACTGAAAAATTTAATTTATTCTAGCCAATATACCTTGTACCTCTGACGCACTTTACCAACACTTGTTAAGAGCTTTCGCTAAAACATATATTTGGCGAAATGCCATATATATTCCCGCTATCAAACTCTCGATTTTACACAATATGGATATTATATGTCTAATAGTGGTGGGTTGGGAAACCGTGCAAATGCACAAAGACTTGCAAAACTAATGCTTGCAACTGCAAGAAAAATCATGTCAACTGTGTACCATTATGTGGATGTGATTTAGATTTTTGTGAAAACAAAGATACTTTTACTGAGTGATATTAGTGTGTTATTTAACAATCTTTTGTACAATTATTTTATGTAACTATTATTAGACTTTGGACGAAATTTATATTATAACTCAATTGATATAAATAAATATATACTCAATAAATAATAATTATTTGTAAGTATATGTAAACTATGCATAAGTACGATAGAGGCGCACGGTAGCGCGCGGCGCCGCGGCGGCTGAAAAATCGAGTGTACGCGCATACTTAACAATTAAAAAACAACGGTCTAAATTAAAATAAGCCCCGATTACTCTTCACAATCTTGAAGTTGAATGTTTAAACTTTAATTTAGACACTTGGTAACCTCAAAAATAATAATTTACATATGTGTTTTCAAGCCTCAAAAATGCGTATTTTCGCGTTTTTCAGACTTAAAATCGCTTATAACTCAAAAACTATCAACTTTAGAGAAAAATAACAAGAAACTTTTTTTGTTTAAAATAGCCCAAGAAACCGAAAAAATGTTTTCCAGATTAAAAAAAAATATTTTTAGACTTTGTTTAAAAAAATTGTTTAAACAATTTCTTCCCAAAAATTTTGCCCGGCACCCTTCAGATTTGTTTAAAGGGGACATTTTTGAACCGGAATCCGCGAAGAAACCGAATCAGAAACATTTTCCCAACGAGAGCGGCCTCACAGCCTGGACTAACAAGGGATGATACATAATGTTACAAAATCAGTTCGCTTTTGCGCATGACCTAGTCAAGACCGCTTATTCCCGCAACATTTGAATGTAGTTGTATAGTAAAGACTTTTATTATTGTTAAGTTTTTTTATATAATTTGGCTAATTTAATTATAGTTATTATAAAGACATGATAAAATTATAATATAATATTTAATCATAAATAAAATTTTAAAGTTAATTTACGTTTATTGATTTTTGGTACAGATATTTTGTTAACATAGATATCATTTATAAAACACTAAATAATAAAGACTATTAATAAAAGTAAAGATTTAGACTTACGTCGTTGACTTAGAAGTAGTAAAAAGCTACTCAACATACTTTTTGGACTCTCTGTCTTCGGCTTTTTGTACGCGTTTCTTTTGGTTGGTTGAAAGGGAACTCGATTTTGATTTAGGCAAATAAAGACGTACTGTCTCAGGTTTGAGTTTTAGACCCTTTTTAGAAACGTAATTTAAAAGTTCCTGTTGTAGATTTCTTTAATAATCTTCAGTTTTAAAATGTTTAGAACAAGTTCTTGCAGTATTACAATTAAAATTATCCTGTCTACAACAAGATATCCACAGTTTTCTGGTCAAACTATCTTGCGCCGGTTAAATTTTACCCATCAAATTTTTTAAGCTTTTCGAAGTGGATATTTGTATAAAGAGATATATTAAAGAAGCATATATCTAAATTATTTTTATTTTATCAAATAGATGAGTCAGTCAGTATTGAGTTTAAAACATATTTATTATCTCATAACTTGCAATTTGCATCGTCACCATTGATAATCGATATTATTGTCGAACTTTTGTTTTTATACAAGCCTTTTGTCTTGTCGGTGTAAAGTCGTCTGAAGTCGATATTTATTGTGTTTTGCGTTTGAACTAATTTGTGCCTTATTTTCATATTATATTGATTTTAGGTAAATTTTGCATATAATAATCGGTAGGGTATAGTAATCTGTATATTTTTTATTTTACCAGATTTTATTATAACTCATCTAAAATACCATATTAAATTATAAATCAGATTTTTCTTTATTGTAATCTATTTTGTTTTTACTTCAGTAAAACTGCTTGGAAATGAGTGACAGTGAATCAGAATACGCAAATCTACTACTATTTACCTATTCACAATATTTCCTCTGCACAAAATTTTAACGTATTTGCATTCAAAAAGAGTGGTCATATTATCAGTATATGTATTAAAACAAAAATAAATATTTCGCCTGAATCCCCAGAAAAAGTAAAGGTTTTACGCCACTGAAAATATATTTTTTATTCAATTATAACCAAAACAAAACAAATAAAAAAATAGATCATTTTTTGACCATAATTTCAAAATTCATGTGTAAGTTAAGCTGTAATAATGGGTTCGAGCCATTTCGAGCGGTCTTGGGACACTCCTGGGCCAGCTGTCAAATGTCATGCGCAATATCATACATTGTATTCATTGTACCATGGTTGAAACATGACCGCGTGCCGCAAAAGACCAATAGTAAAGTCTTAGGTGCAAAATACGTATACCGAATGTTTAGATTCATATGATAATTACTTATTTGCCCTCAACCTGCATAGCTTTTTGCATATTTATTAAATAGTTGTTAGAGTAGAACGTCCGTCTCCAGTAACCAATCGATTTTATATGCCTGCTTTTGAAATAATTAATAGGAATAAAAATGGGAACCTTACAATACATATCTGAAAATATCGAATACTATCCATTGCTTTTATATAGTTTTTTAGGTGGGAGAGCGCCCCGAAGCCCTCCCTCACCAGCCCCCACTGCTTGATATCAAATTTGTTATGAATTTGATTTTATTTATCCCAGACCTGGTTTGAAGAAAATATCGTTTAAAGAATATATAAATAGAAAAATCTGTATGGCAATAGAAGATCCTTTATGACAATTATTAAACGTGAAAATAATATTTTAAACCAGCTTAAAAGATACCTTTCAATATTCAGTCTAAAAATATCTACGGTTTACAAACAATTTAAACTATTCTAAATGTAAACGAAAGTCTTCATCATCGCATTAAAGGAAAATAAGGGAATTTCCAATATTTTTCGCTCACGGACGTTTATTGAATTTTACGGCTGGCAAAGGAATTCAAGCTTCTAGGTAAAAACTTATTGGTAAAATGGATTTGAATAATAGTCGATCTGAACTTAAACACACCACGAGTAATGCCAGGGAAATAAAGCGACATTAAAGGTTTTACTTGAAAAATAAAAAATTCTTTGGTTGGAGTTACTTGAAAATGTTACAGTGAAACTGAATAATGGATAAAGGTAATTTTATTAATGCAGAAATGTGACATTTTATAAAATTAAGATATTACCAAAAAACCACAAGATAACAAATCATACAGAAAATAAGTTACTTTGTTGTGCAAAGTTTAATTAGATATGTTATGAAAGAACGTTTGATAATTCGTAAGTTTTCGAGTTTTCTTAAATTAATCTTAAATTAAGTTAGTTTTACGATATGTTTGTAGTTATTCTTTACTCTCTTTAAGGTCTAGTTTAGAAATATTTTATGAAGATGTTATGTTAGAAATATCAAATGTTTTCGCAGGTTGATTGCCTGCTCGCCAAGTTTTATTTGTCAACAAGGTATCGGCAAAAATAAAAAACAAAGGTCTACCTGTAGAAAGTATACAAAACAATATTTAGGACAAAATAATTCTTATTATATTTCTTCTTCTTCCTTTATAAGGAGTTCTGCTTGTTCATTGGCGGATTAATATTCCTATGGAAGGTTGTCACTCCATCTTTTGCGCGGTCGTCCGATACTTCTTCTGCATTAGTGCCTTATTTCTTGCTATTTTGATGATACGGGTCTGCCCCATTCTGCTTATATACTTATTCCATTCTTCTTTCCATTTAGCGTATTTCCTGTAATCCTTTTCAGTACTCTCATCTTTGCCATTTCCAGTAGCCTTTGTGTTGTGGCTGTATCTTATTTCTGGGGAATATGTGATTATTCATTTATTGAAAAAACGATAGTACAACATACCACTACATCTGGCATTTGTCGATTATCACAAAGCATTCGACAGTATCGAGAAATGGGCTTTCTTAACAGCATTGGACGACGCCAGAGTAGATTCAAGATATGCTGCCCTTCTTAAGAATATATACGATGATGCTACTTTTCACGTAAAAATAGATGATGATCTGGAAACTATGAAAATAGACCTTGGCAAAGGTGTGAGACAGGGCGACACCATCTCACCCAAGTTATTTACTTTGGCATTAGAAAATGTTTTCAAAAAACTAAATTGGGCCGAAAAGGGATTAAAAATAGATGGAGTATATCTTAACCATTTGCGTTTTGCAGACGACATAGTATTAATAAGTACAGATATCCATGAACTAAAATCAATGCTACAAGATTTAAATCACAAGTCGAATCAAATAGGATTAAAAATGAATCTCGACAAAACAAAGATATTAAGCAACAGCCTAAAAAACATCACGATATATAACATCAATATAGAAAAGGTAGAACAATATATATATATATATATATATATATATATATATATATATATATATATATATATATATATATATTAGTAGATTCTCTTGTGCTTAGGTTCATAAAAAAAATTTTTAGTTTGATACTAAGACATTTTTATATATTTTTTTCCGACGTTTCAGCAGAAAATCCATGCCTTTTTCAAGAATGTAATTTATTGACTAAAAAAACATTTTATGACATAATACGGTTTAAAGGTTAAACTTTTGACTTACGAAGCATGTAAAGATTCGGTATTAACAATTAGACGTCACAATTAAAATGATATTAAAACATAGGACATACCCACCCGTTAGAGCAGGAGACGAATTCACTGAAAATATTCCAACACCGGGAGGAATTAGACAAGGCGACAGTTTAAGCCCCTTCTTGTTTAATCTTCTCATGGGCAAAATTATCAACAAAGTAACATCTCTTAATCTCGGATATAGAATGGGCAACAAAAGAATTGGTATGGTGTGCTACGCAGATGATGCAGCAATTATTGCCGAATCAGAAGATGATCTCCAAAGGCAGCTCTTTCAGTTCTTTCAAACAAGCCGACTATTAAATATGAACATCTCTACCAACAAAACTAAATGTATGACAATAGCAAAAGATCCGCTCAGATGTAAGTTAGTGGTTGAGGACAACCCCATAGAACAGGTGATGCAATTCAGATATCTGGGCATAGATATATCAAGCACCCATGACCCAGTAAAGGACCTGAGGAGTCAGATCAACAAAGCATCTGCACTGTCAGGATGTCTGCGGGAGATAGTCTGGTCTAATCCGTATATGCGCACAGATAGTAAAATTAGAATCTATAAGACTTGCATACGACCGATCATGACATATGGCATAGAAGTGCGCGAAGATACCAACAAAACGAAACAGATGCTAAGGGTTGCCGAAATGAAAACCCTAAGAACAATAATGGGGAAAACAAGAAGGGACAGAGTGAGAAATACAAACATTAGAGAGCAGTGCAAAATTCAAGATATTGTAAGATGGGGAAGACAGCGCAAGAGGATGTGGTACAACCATGTAAGACGAATGGATGAGAATAGACTCCCAAAAATTGCCCTAGAAAACAATCCGCCTGGTTCAAGACCCCCCGGAAGACCACCTAAAAGATGTAGGGATAGTTGGCAATCTACCTCCCAAGAAATTAACCAGAGGCAGCTTCAGAATTAAACAGATCGAAAGATCTACAAAAAGTAGAAGAAGAAGAAGACATACCCACTAAGTCAATACAAATAAAATGTATTTTAAATCTAATGTGTTGTTTATTAATGTTGGTTTATCGTTAAAACAATCAGTTATTTTAACATCATAGGCGTTCTGAGATTGACTTTTTATATGTTTTTAAATTAATTTAAAATATATTTTGTTCAAATTTTTGACATCTTTTTTATCATTTAGGTTAGGTTAGAATAACCTATTGCGTTATTATTATTTTTTTATTTGTATAGACTCTAGAAGCTCTCTCTTCTTCCTGTTGGGTTCACTTTTTAGGATCTTGGTTTTCTCAAAATCACATTTATGTTTTTTTTCGTTTTCATGTTTTGTGAGGGTGGTTGAGTTTTTTTTGTCATATTTGTGGGAACGATATGTCATATTTGTATGTCGTCATCTCTTTTATTGAGACAATTAGGCATTTTTTCAGTTTCTACGGCTTCTCGGATAATTCTTGATTTATAGAAGTAGACGGGAGCTATAGTTCTAAAATTTTTAAAATTAATTTTTTGATCTGTATGAAGATGGTGTTAAACTAGAACTGAAATTCAATCGGAACGGCGAACAGAAATGAAATGTTCATAAATCCCATTTTGGATTCTACGATTTGTTTGTCCTATATAGGATCGGGGCATTCTGCACAAGGAATTTCATTTATTTGGAATGTTGTCTTTGATTGATCGGACAAGAGATGAAAATTTTTGTTGGTGGGTAAATATTGTCTTAGAGAATTCCTCTTAGAAAATTCGAGTGACACCTTTGATATAAGAAATAAAAGCTTTTATATGATGAGGCTCTGAGTCTTTGCTCCTATTGGTGTGATTTTCGCAGTAACCGTTTCGGATAAGGGCTTGTTTTAAACAAGAGAAGGTCTAATTATATATACTAGCTGAACAACAACAACAAAAAAAAACCATACAAAAAGTGTGTTATAAGGTCTTTCAACGAAAATATATATAGCATTTAGTACGTGAAGAATAACAGTGTTAAACATTACTCAGAGCACGTTGAGGCTGTAATGCTTACACATTTAGTTCAAATGTTTATCAAGAAAGCTATATTTATATCTCAAGTTTCAAATAATGAAGTTATCACAATAATTAACTGTAAACTTAAAATACTTTTGAAAACAATTCTTAAATCCAAACTGTGGTGTGATTAAGGCGGAATAAATATTATTAAATATAAATATAAAAATAAAATTCTTGGTTAATATTTAAAAAAAATGTTTTAAAATATACAGTATTTAACTCTTCTGTCTGGAATGCCTGTATATATTTTTCTAAAACTAATACTCACACATGACTGGTAGGTATTTTAACTTCTTTTTGACTTTGACAGCAAATTTTGAATGCTACCATAACCCAACACTAACAAACTTAAAACAGATGGAGATAAAATATGTAAAATAAGATGTTTGTCTTGTATGCACTGTTTACCATTGTTTACATTAAAATAAGTGCAGTGATATTCTAACGGACTCTCGAGTCTTCCTAAGTACCTGCTTTATTATTTTAATGTCATGTGTATACTGTTATGCCAGACAGAAAAGTTTAATTACTGTATATATATATATATATATATATATATATATATATATATATATATATATATATACTCCTATTCTAATTTACACAAAGTAACCCGTAACTGAGTACGTCGAGAAACTTTAAATATTAATTAACAGGAACTATGTTAAAGGTTTGTACATGGAATGCTATAAATTATATAAAGATCTTCCTTTGGTAACTTAACTTAAACATATACAAAATTTTAAGTTATTAACATTTACAGTTCATAATATAAGCGGCCTTTCTGTCATTATTACAAGCAAGCACAGTTAGGTTACATAATATACAAATACTTTTATATATTTTCTTTATTATGTAAAAAATTCGAATCGGAAAATGTCTACAATATAATTTTTTTTAAAAGTACTATTTAAGGTTTTCTAGTTTTATTTTTTTTTAATTCTATATGCAGGTACCTTCACTTTATGGTTTCTTTGGATTCTTTAACTCATTATGTTCATGTACCCGACCTTTCCCAGATCCTTTCCTTTGTGAAACATGCTGAATTGATTTTAAACTATTTTTTAGGCAGGTCTTGCATCTATGAATATGTAGGCAATCGTTTTAGTTTTTGGATAGATTTGACTATATAAGATATAGCTAGCAATACTCTTGTTCTTTGGTCACTCTATCCATTAGAGCATTGGCAACTACATTATCCTATTTTATCTTGTTTGGTGCTGATCTAAATAACTTTATCAATATTTTAGTAGTTCCATGTTACATATCTAAGCCAGGTACTTCATTATCTTTCTTACTTTCTTATTTTTTTAATAACTATAGATCTATTTTTTTGTTAACCAGGTATATATTGATTAGTTTTTTTTTATCATGAACCTAGTGTTTCTGTCATTGTGTAAGCCTTAAAACCATAAAACATTATCGACAATGATTGTGATTGAGTTTTCAAATGTCTATAGTTTTGTTCAATCCTGATACTTCAACAATGACTTACAAATAAAAACAGTGCTAGGCAGCTGAACAGTGGCGAAAGCAAACGCTGCTATATTATCACTAAAAATCTCAAACTTTTGGGCTCAGATGACATCGAGGAGGAACTACTAAATAAAGAAGAGTATAACTTTATACAGAAATCCATCATCTTTATGCCATAAATTCCATTACAATCTAGACTAGATCTAGTTTAACGAGAAGAACTTGTTTCTGGGCCAAATTTGGAAAAAACCTGTGAATATAACCGCGATATAGATCAAATCTTAGATTTTAATAAAGCGTATATTTGTGTAAAGAGAGATACGGTAATGGTGGAAATGGAAGTCCACAGGAAAAATGGTAATGATAGTACAAATATTTGTAAATAATTAAACATATTAAATAAATTTCAAATATAAACTTTTCATATTTAAGTCATAAAATAAGAATCATCAGGGATAACCAAACATGCGAGATCCAAAGATGAATTTCTTTAGACTGGAGAGCCTTTGGAAAACTGCGGGACACACATAGGCTTAAAAGAAGACACCAATTAGCCTTAAAAGAAGAGGATTTGACCAATGCGTATTACCGTTCATGACCTATGGGGCGAAAACTATGACTTCAACCAAGACTACGGCTTCGAAATTGAGGATGGCAGAGAGACGACTACAACGGTTTATGTTATGTTGTGCAACGCATATCGAAACTAAACTGGAACTGGGCAGGTCATGCAGCGAGAATGCACGACCCACGATAGACGAATAAAATTACAAAATGGAGTCCAAGAGCAGACAAATGTAGTAGAGGAAGACCACCTACACATTGAGCTGACGACATCGGGCATATCACATCTGACAACATCATACACATATCGGACATACAATCGTCACAACGATTCAGACTATCAAAGAGCACAAAGAATTCAATTGATATTCACTTGTATAATTATCTACCTAACGAAATAAAAATTCTGTCTCCACCACTGTTTAAAAATAGGATCAGAAAGCATTTTTTAACATATTGTTTTTACTCAAAGACAGAATACCTCAATACACCTTTATAACGTATACCCAGTTTGGTCAGAATACTGTCGATTTACTATCTACATATCACATTGTATTATTGCTATTAAAATGTACTAAGTTTTATGTATTAGTTTATTTAGTCATCGATTCGGGAATATTCTTAATTATTTGTACATTTTTGTTACTTCCATATTTCAAAGATTTTTTATGTGACAGTTTAGGTTTGTTTTTTTTTTGGTTAGAGATTTTTTTATCTTAAATTTTTAATTTAAATTCTTCTGCTAATACTTACATATGTATGTTACTTTAGCCGTGTATGGTTAAGTTAATTTTAAGTTTACATTATTATATCTTTTATTGTATTTTTTATACGGACTTCAAACTTTATGTAAAGTGGTCAATAAACGTTCTATCTATCTATCTATCTATCTACCTATCATCAAAAATTGGCAACAAAGAGCACAAAATCGTAAAGAATGCAGGAGTTCAAGGGAGGCCTATGCTCAGCAGAGGACGTGATAAATGAAGGCTGGATGATGACTTTCTACAGGCGTTGGTTGTTTGCTTCTGCTAACGACAGCTATAGTTATATTATCTCCATATGCAGTAATTTTTATTGAACTGCTGCCTTGACTGGATTTATACTAAATAGGAGAAGTAGGTTACCTTCCACTCTGACTTCTGATTTTGACCAATACGATGGACTTTTTATAAGACTAATATATTTGCTAGGTATGCAAAGGACAGAGAAATCTTCTATTGTTTTATTTTTGTACATATTTATGTATGTTTACACGTGTTATTTAAATTTCTTTGTCAGAACAATGGTGTACTGTTATATTCCTATACTTTCCTAACTGTATTCTTGTATTCTAGCTATTCCATAACCAATTCGCAGTGATAATATCTAATCTCACATAACATATTCTGATTCTCTCTTTATCTTTAGCAAATTGTATCATACATTCTAAAGTTTGTGTACAATTTTGTGTTTTTATACCTATCGATACTATGATTACCAAGTTTTGCCTTCGCAACTTCGTTTAAACAGGGTTGACTTTCCATATTTTTGTTATGCATACCGTGTATTTCTTTTGTTATTTTTTTTTTGTCAATTTCAGCTTCTTCCAATTTTCAATTTCCGGTATAAATTTTTGTAATTTATGTATTCATATTTCTAAAACTTAAAAGAAATACACACTTTTATGTTATCATTATACACACTTATCATAATAATAATAATAATATAAACCAAACTTTATAATTATAGAAACCTTAATCTTTGCTTGCTTCTAATAATTTTTTGGTAATAAGTACAAGTTTCTAAGTGTAATTGAAATATGTTATTTAGCGATATGATTTACTAGATTTGCTTAAATACAATGTGATTGTCAGCTATGGGATTAGATAAGCATTATAGTACAGTTGGTTTCTTTACACAGTCGTATACGAAAATACTAATATCTGTACTTGTGGATAAAAAAACCTGTATATTAAGTGGCTTTAAACACGTACATCCAGATAGTACTGATGATGTACCAGCTCCTCTAAAAACGTTCTGTGATGTAGCCCGATAGGGCTTTTATAATAATTTACTTTTTATCAAGAAATTTTTTAAATATAAAAATTTTTGTGCTATATGGTATACAGCCAACTACAGAAATTTAGTTTCCTTGTAGATTTTGCATTATATAATTTTTCATACAAAAACAATTTTACGTCATGATTTATACAAAGTGAGGTCACTTGTAGAAGTAAATTTAGATGACAGATTGCAAATTAATTTTGTTTTTCTTATTTCATATATTAAAGACCTCAATATACTTTAATATACTATTTTAAATACTACTTATGAAAGTTGGAACAGCTTATTATTATTCTAAAAAAATTTAACCAAAAACAAAAAATAAAAAAATTGATTTAGATGTGACCAAGAAAATATCATATTCTAAGCAACAACCTTTATAGCATCTAAAGTCCAAACTTTTGAACTTTCTCGGGAATGATCTATTACAAAAGTTAAAACCCTTTAGGCATTAAATATCGTAACTCGTGCCCACATAATCATCATAAAAGCAACAAAATATCAAAGTAATATTTCGATGGCTAACTTAATTTGCCTTGAAGTTTTTATGTCAGTGTATACTTTCAACTGGAGAGATAAGTCTAGACTTTAATAAAGAAAAAAAACAACAAAGGAAAAATTTTCTGAGATTTCTAATAAAAATCTCATAAAATATAAAAGTATAATAATGAGTTATATTCGGAATATCGGATTTATCTAAAAAAGTTTAATAATATACAATAAAGTAAAGTAATATTCCTTTACGTCCATTAGTGAATGCAGAAATTCCGAAATCATTTTTATTATTAGAAATTCAAAATTAATAATCTTGAGTGGAATATTTGTTCTGAAACATTTGCTTCCTATGTGTTTTGCATGTATTTTTATATATTTTTATGGCATAAATATGCTCCCGAATTACACATTTTTGCATGCCGTTTAAAATTATTATGTCAAATGTTAATTGGTGTTGTAGGCCAGGGTCGATATTTTTTTAGATTAAAAAATAGTAAAGTAAGGTGGGGCAAGTGCATACCCGAGAAAAGTGCGTTTGTACTAAATAAAAATATTTGTAACGTGAAGTTGGGTATGAAACCGATTTCAAATTTAGCGCCAAGTATTAAACGAATCAGCTACGAACATGAGTGGCAACGTCGTTGTAGCACACGTGTTTTTTGGTAGTTGCGTTTGGGGTTATACAAAGAGCAGGTAAGTCTTGTTAATTTCGTACCGCTTACTAGATTTTAATTTTTATTGAGTATTTTCGGTTAGTATTGCAGAAATTTGAATTGTTTTGATACCATTTATGTTTTTTCGCTATAGTTTGCTAGTAATTAAAAGATGGGCACCAGAGATTTATCACATGGGGCAAGTGCATTTTGTGTGTAGGGACAAGTGCGGCAACGTTTGTGCGACAAGCTTGCCCCGGCATAAAATCTGAATACAATTTTTTAATTCTCAGGTAGAGATGGTTCGAAATTACGTCCTAAAGACAAAGAGAGGTTCGCAATATTCAGCAAAAGCCGTTAACAATGCCTTAATGGATATAAGAAATCAGAATTTCACTGTCTAGGGAGCATCGCGCACATACAATATTCCTGTGACAACATTACGAGATCACTTGAGTAAAAGAAGAGGCGCGAAGCAATCAGGACAAGGATCGATCTACCAACATTACATTGGCAGAAGAAAGGCGATTGGCAGAAGGTCTTCACACGATGGAGCAATGGGGATTCGGTTTGTCCCGTAAAGAAGTTTTAGAATTAAACTAACAGTTCGTCCAATCAAACATCTTAAAAACTCAAGATGGTAGACTAGGTGAGGACTGGTTCTTAAATTACAAAAAAAGACATCGGCTGTCAATAAAGAAATCGGAAATAGTTGAGTTTACAAGGAAAAAAGCCAAGCATCGTTTTGTTGTTAAAGGTTATTTTAAGTTATTGAGTGAAACCATTCAATCTTTAGGACTTTCTGACAAACCTGAGAGAATCTATAATACAAATGAAACAGGATTTTTGAGTGACCCCTCTAAAACAAAAGTTGTTGGGAAGCAAGGAGCACCATGCACAAGAACCACCAGTGGATCAGGAAAGGAGAACGCTATAGTGGTGATGGCAGCAAGCGCTAGTGGCGAAAAAATTCATCTATTAATAGTTTTTAAAGGCAAAAATTTCTGGGATGACTGGATGGCCGACAGACATGATGCCTTTCCTGGTACTGCTTTCAGTTTCATAAGTTATATATGTTCATAAAATACATTTATACAGATCACGACATTGTTTAATTGACCATATAACACAATGGCAATCGCTGTGACATGTTACATGTTTCCACCTCTATATTCATTTCACAGTAGGTACGAATTGTCGTAAGTGTCACATTGACATTAAAAACTTCAAACGAAGTTCTAAAAGAATAAACAAATTATTAATAAAATGCCTATTACGTTGTATACCGTCCAAGAAAAAGTGCAACTTGTAACATGGTACTTTCAGGATTATTCGATACGCGAAGTAATTGATTTATTTATTGTTGCCTTCAAAAATAGACCCCACCTAGTGTTACAACAGTTAAAAATACCATTAAACATTTTAAAACTTCGAGATGTGTAAATAGTTGTAAAAAATGCCAGGAAGGTAAAATGCCAGGACGTATTAGACCTGTCGAGAAGGAGCGTCAAAACAGGGATATTGATATTTCGTTAGGTTAGAATGACAGGGTTTCAACTAACAAAATCGCATATTTCGAGTTATTAATGTGAAAATTTTCCAACTGATCTTCCCATCGAGTTAGAATCTATGGAGAAGCTATGAGCATATTAACGTGTGTATTAAAAACGGCGTAGGTAGGTGTGGCTAACGATAATACCAATATGGCGGTGGGATCATGACCGGACTCAATAATATTAAAACTACTATAAAAATATGACTAGTTATTTAGAAGATTTAATTATAATCTAAAAAATTAAAAAAAAATTTAATAAACTATGATTTATTTATCCCACGGTAAACACTAAAAACACGATATATTATGCATAAAGATAAATTAATACAGTCAAATACTATTAATTTATTCTCTGAAGTACGGACCATTACTTTGTTTACATATTTGTATACTAACATCTACAACGTTATTCCTGAAGATTTTTTATTAACATTGCTTCTACTACTGCAACTACGTTGAGAACAAAAAACCACTATTATGCACTATCAAAATATATTATTACAGTTTCTATAAAAGTATTATAAAACTAAAAATATTCGAAAAACAACAAACGTAAACAAACATATATGATCTGTCAAAAGTGTCAAAACAATATTAACAATATGGCCGAAGTGAGGTCGTTTTTATTTACGTGATGCACTCTCCATAGATTCTAACTCGATGGATCTTCCCTATCTTTTGATCTGACAACAGCGCTGGCTAACAACGCAATTCTGACTAATTACAATGCCAAGGTTCCATCTGAGAACATAAAAAAAAACAAAACTAGAATGACATGGTTTCAGGTGACACATGAAACCGTGTCACTCAACCAATAATTAGGATTTGCATGTATTCATTTGATAATGTTCCAACTGTAATAGCTCTTTATGTTCGCAGTCTAGTATTGAGGTTAAGTTTGTATTATTAAATTGGCCAAATATATGGCCTAGGAGGACAAATTCGTTAAACTTCCCGTGCTCGAATCGGTATCACTAAAGTGTTATGATCATTTCGGCCTATCCCAGCCATCGTCAGACACTTGGGCTGATACAAATTCAAACACGGAAAGTAGAACGAATGTCTCCTAAAGCTTCACCACTGTAGTGGTTTGCGAGCAGAGGCGCCACCTGCTTTGGCGGCCGTGAACGAAAACGATATAATCACATCGTTTTCTACCTCTGGGCTATGCGAAATGTGTAAAGAATAAATCTTTTAGCAAAAAGCTGCTATCGTTTTGAGGTATTAAATTGGCCAAATATATGGCCTAGGAGGACCTATATTTGGCCAATTTATAAAAATAAATCAAGTCAATAATAAAGTTTATGCCCTTGCAAGACAAAGCGTTCTACACCACATTAAAACTGTGAAAATGTTGACATAAGTCAAAAATACTTACTGTACCTTTCTTTAAAATAAAGTCATAGTAATTGAAATTTATACCAGTGTAATTATTTCAGAATCCTACTAACTATAACTATGGATCAGACTAAATAAATCATTAACTTTGGTATGAGAAGGTTCCACCTACTACATAGACCACATCTTGTGACACATACAATGTAAAGTTTAAAAAGTGACAAGGTTCCAACTGTAAACAAAAAAATTGTAAATTTCTTACCAAGGAGCATTTTTTTCTTTTTTACCAGTCAAAACCTTTTTATGTATATAACTAAGAAGTGTGTACACAAAAATCAAACAAAGGGTTGTGGTTAGTTGGAACCCTGTCATTCTAGCCTAACGATTTGTGCTTTTGTGGAAGCTAGAGAACCCTGCAATAGTGTACAAATTGTAAGAGAAGTTAACATGAATGCTCGAACTGCCCAGCGAGTTCTCAAAAGGAATGAGTATCACTGTTTTAAGATACAACCAACACAAGAACTGTTTCCGGAAGATAACTTCACGCGGATGGAGTTGCGTGAATTTATGTTAGATAAACAAAATAAAAATGTACACTTTTTAAAAAATATTTTATTTTTTGACAAATCTTCATTTTTATTACATAAAAAACACAATCTATCCGTTGTAAGGTATTATTCTCGGAAAAATAAGCACATCAGTGTCGCAGTGCGAATGCAGTATCCGCATAAGTTAACTGTTTAAACTGGGATGTTAGGCGACCATATTGTCGGTTGATTTTTTTTCGATGGAAGACTAAACGAACCCAAATATTTACAACTTTTAGAGAATGAGATTATTCCGGCAGTTCGACGCCTTTCCGTTAATTTTCAAGAGGTTTATTTCCAACAGGATGGGTGTTCGGCTCTCAACTCTAGAGCACCTATTGACTTCCTCAATCAAACGTTTCCTGATCGACTGATAAGTACAGGTGGTACAATTATATGGCCTGCTAGATCCTGTCACTTAGCGCCAAACGATTTCTTTTTTGGGGTTTTCTCAAAGAAAACATTTGTAGGCATCGGTTTGAAAGGGTCACAAACGGCTCGCCAAAGTAATTGTCAACGTTAGGGGGACCCAATATAGCACCTAAAGACGAAAAACGATTTAAAAAGGACAGAAAATAGTAGACATCTTAATTAAATAATAAAATTAATATTTTATAAATAATAAAAGGTGAGACACATCAAAAGATGAAAAGTATGCGTATAAAAGAAGAATTAAAAATATAAAGCTACATAAAATGGACTGATAAGAGAGAACTTAAAAAACTAGAACAATGAATAAAAACAGGCAAAATAAAGAAAACAGCTCACTCGTTACTGGCGTCACTTAGCAGTAATGAAATGGGACACTCTTGATTGCTACGTAAGCGCCTACTTGATTACTTGTTTCCCGCTTTGTGCAGTAAAAGCAGATTTTATGCATTTTACTTGAAAGCGATTTGAAGTCACTATTATTTGAGTAAGACATTGAAATTGTATAAATTAGTAGCATCACAGATAACTTTGTTCTAAAAGTACATTGTTTCGTGTTACTCAGAAGTAGAAATGTAATTAATATTCGAATATTTTGATGAATTTCCTCACAAAATATCTCTGTTAATATTATTTTACCAAAAATGGCAATGTAGAATTTTAATTTAATTTTATTATAATATTTATTGTAACTTACAATTTCAGGGTATATTTTGAAATAATTAAAAATGCATTGTAGAATTGATCAAAATATTCCAAAGGTAGTTTCTTTCTAAAATTTTCATAATTTTCTCTTTGAAACCAAGGTTCTAGCGGAACAAGATGGTAAATCTGCACTCGGCTAGATTGTTATTAGGGATTAAGTACTCAAAAGTACATATTTAACCCTAGAGTACTAACGTACGTACTTATTTTAATCTGACAGTTACTTAAAGAAAACTAAACGTGGCAATGTTTAGCCGCGTGGGCTATGCTAACCTCACTTCATGATCAATAAAACAAATGAATACTCGCTTTGATTTTAGTTTGGGTTAGGCTTTCACCGTAGTAGTTATAACACTCTATACGTAAAAGACACGTGTGGTTAGTATCCGCGTAAAAAGTTTTGTAGGTAATTGTGACGTGTTGTTATTATTAACGTATAAACAAGATGTCTGTAAAATCAAATGTTAATCTAAAGCGTCCTCTTACTAAGAAAGAATTGGAGGAAATTACAAATAATGACTTCAGTAATTTAAGTGATACAGAAGATGATCTAGAAAAGGTAGAAAACCTATTTGACAGCGACGATAGTATTGAAGATAGAGACTATGGTCCTACACAGGACGAAGAAAATGTCTTCACAAAACTAGCTAACACCTGGGCAGATACACCAGCAGAAACTCACAAAGAAACAAGAAATACATGCTCTCGTAAAAGAATTAAAATTACGCAGCAGCCGTCACCAAAATCAACATATACGGATAACCATATTGAACAAAAATCGTCTGTTGTAATATGGGATAAACAGTCTTTAGTAGGTAAAAACGGTTATGAGTGGAGTAATTATACCAATAAATGATGGAGGTCGTAAAGTCGCATCCAGAAATATTTATAGATGTTTTTAATTTGTTTTTTACAGATCAGATTCTGGACGAAGTTTTGCTACGTACAAACAAAAAATTGCAGAGTTACGAGAGAAGTACCAGACAAAAAAAGACCCTGTTTTAGAAATGACATTGTCTGAACTGAATACACTGTAAGGTTTGTTATTTTTTCCTGCGGCTTTAAAAAATAATCACCTCTCAGCTGACGTTTTGTTTGATAGCACTTATTGTGACCATAGATATAAAGCACCGATAAGTAAAGAAAGCTTTAACTTTTTGATCAATTCTTTACGATTTGATAACTTCCTGACAAGAGAAGAGCATAAAAAAGAAAGTAGTTTTGCTCTAATATCTAAAATTTGGAACTAGTTTATTAGAAACTATGTTAAAAATTATAAAACTAGTTCATATGACAATCGATGAACAACTCCTAGGATTTCGTGGCAGTTGTCCATTTCGTATGTAAATGCAACACCGTATCTGGGTAAATCTATTGTAACCAACGGCATTCCTTTAACAGAACATTTTGTCACAAGCCTGAACGGTCCCCATTTTGAGACCTTTATATGGAAGTAGACGTAATGTGACAATGAATATCTAGTTTTCCAATATCCCTCTTGCGAATAAATTATTATCTTCCTCTTACAATTTGACAATGATCGAAACACTCGGAAAAATAAAGGAGAAATACCTCCTGAATTGCTCGATAACAATATTTGGAAGTGCGGTTCAAATATGTTTGTGTATGATAAAAACATGACTTTATTATCTTATCAACCTAAGCAAAGTAAGACAGTTCTTCTACTTTCAATTATGCATTTTTCTGGAAACATTATATAATTCAACTAAAAGAGCTGAAGATACGTTTGACCAAATGTCTCAGAACATTTGCTGCAATAGGAAGACTAGAAGGTGGTTGCTATGCATATTTTATAATATAATGAATATTGCAGGAGTAAACCCTATTGCAATCTACCATCACAATGCAACTAAAAACAAACAGGAGCCATTATCAAAATTAAATTTTATGCTGAAACTTCATGAACAATTAACGAAGCCGTGGCAACAAGTAAAACTGCAGACAGTACTTTAACTTTATCAAAAAGTCTCAAAGAGAGTTTTTCTATGCTGTTGAATTTAACGCATATTGCTGAAGACCGCCGAGGTCTCCAAAGGTAAGGAAAACGGACTTTCTGTAGTTAATGCTCTACAACAAAGAAACGAATGACAACTACCAAATGTTACAAGTGTGGGAGTGCCTTGTGTGGAGGGCATCAAATAAAAATGTGTATGAAATGTGTACATCAATAGAAGGTTATCGTTTCTATATTTGTAATGTTTATTATATGCACAAGTTTATCGTGTACATATTATTACAAGATTCTGATCTGTGTCAAAAGTATCTCTTTTATGTAGTTTATGTTTAGATTATTAATATTTCAATGTTTTTTATTTGTATCGTTCCTAAATAAACTTCTCTTGAAATTAAACCATTTCGTTTTAATTAAAATATGAAAAAAAAAAAAAACAAATACTAGACATAAATCATTGAGTACGTCAAATTTACGTATAGTTATCATTTACGTATGTTAAATAAACGTTAGTATTCTAGAGTTAAAAACTATTTTAGCCAAATTTTTGGCTCCCCATATATTTTAATCGTTATTTATGATAATTTACAGTCGTTGAGTGCGCCAAATGTAGGCAACTTTCAGCTGTTGATTCAGAAAATTGTTAGATGATAGACGAACAGCACATTGGGTACTCAAGCTGCCATTAGATGTTTAAAGGAAACTAAATGCAATATGTAACATTGAAAAGGAAGTGTAATGGTTGCAGTGATGCAAACGAGTTCAGTTATTATTTGAGATAAATGTACCATGGCTTATAAAGATTCACTCCAAGCATTATATAGAAGTATGCAAGATTTAAACGGCAACGACAAATATTCGGTGATTCTCTATTACTACTGTGTGGTAGCTTTCGACAGACATTACCGGTTATTCAACTTTTTACATATTTTAATGAGATTAGGGCACGTTTAATACAATCGTTTTTATGGCGAAATGTCGAAACAGTTCCATTTATAATAATTAATACCTAATATTAATACGAGTACAAGTGCAAAATAATCTATCAGCGCAAACATTTTCCAAACATTTGCTAAATATTGACAACGGTAAAATAAAACTCAATTAGAGCATTAAAATCTATGATCGTAAATTTTTTCAAATTTTTTTGAAGCAAAGGATCGCCTAAAAAATTTTGTTTTAGAAAAAAAAACATTGTTTACGATAGGGGACCAACTAGAGAGTTGAACATTTGCCTAAAGCTTCTAAATACATACCTTCGAGTACCTAAGCTCAAATAAAAATCCTGTCGACTGCTGATTTTACTATCTTATTCCGCTACAATCATTGCACTAGATGTATCCTTAATAATTAGCTTAATATTACATTAACACTTGGCTCACAAAGAAAGTTGAAGATATATTAAGATTGAGATGTAAGAACATAGGATTTTATAAAATTAATAGTTAAATAATAATTTCCTTGAAATTAAATCCAATGATATTTTCTCATGATACAACACTTATAACACTGCGAATTTTGTAAATATAATTATAAATTTAATAACTTACTTAACAAAGGATTTACATTTATAATATACCTAAAGCTCACACACCGATCTAATACAATTTCGAATAAGGAAATTGCATCAAACATGCAAAAGATTTATGAGTTTTATTTGTGCAATTTTAATAATGGTTGTGTTTGATGTTTTCATTAAGAATAATTCATTTTATGTCATATTCGGTTACAGTTAGTAAATATTCTAGTTACCTACTCATTATTTCCAAAACAGCTGCCAAGTTATGAAGACAAAACAAAGGATAATTGTGGAACAGTAAAGTGAACATCACTTTGTGTTTGCTTGTTTTGTTTTGACATTTATATACTGTAGGTACTACATATTTATATTATATATATATATATATATATATATATATATATATATATATATATATATTTATATATATATATTTTAGTGGATTCTCTTGAAATTTTAGTTTAATACTAAGACATTTTTATATATATTTTTTTCGACGTTTCGGCAGGAAATCCATGACTTTTTCAAGAATATATATTGACTAAAAAAAAAACATTCTATGACAGACATAATATGGTTTAAAAAATAAACTTTTGACTTACCAAGCATGTAAAGATTTGGTGTTAACAATTAGACGTCACAATTAAAATAATATTAAAACATAGGACATACCCACTAAGTCACTAAAAGTAAAATGTATTTTAAATCTAATGTGTTGTTTATTGATGTTAGCTTATTGTTTAAACAATCAGTTATTTTAACATCATAGGCGTTCTAAAATTGACTTATGTATATTTAAATTAAGTTAAAATATATTTTGTTCAAATTTTTGACATCTTTTTTATCATTTATTGCGTTATTATTTTTTTTATTTGTATAGACTCTAGAAGCTCTCTCTTCTTCCTGTTGGGTTCACTTTTTAGGATCTTGGTTTGCTCAAAATCAAATTTATGTTTTTTTTCGTTTTCATGTTTTGTGAGGGCGGTTGAGTTTTTTTTGTCATATTTGTGGGAACGTATTCTTGAATTAAGTAGTTGACTGGTTTGTCCAATATAAACTCCATCACAATTCGAGCAGGGAATTTCATATACAACATGTGATGTGTTTAATAGAGAGGTTTTAGTTTTCAATCTTGTAAAATTCCTTTTCAAAAGATTGTGACCTTTATGAGCAACCGTAATATTATGTTTAGACAGAAGATTTGCTATTTGTTCTGATAATCCTTTTATATAGGGGAGAGACATATAGTTTTTCTTTACCGTGTTGGTTTTATTATTATTATTGTTATTGTAAAATTTATGCAGTCACGATTTGAAAGTTTTGTCGATAAGGTGGTGTGGGTATGAATTAAGTGTAAGTGCTGTTTTTGCTTTTTTAATGGCCTGAGGTCTATTGATAGGATCGGATAATCTAATAGCTTTATCAGCGAGTCCGATAACTACTGATTTCTTTTGAGACAGGGTATGATGAGAGTTGAAATTTAGATATCTCGACGACCAGATTTTTTTGGTGTACCATGAAGTAGTTACAGTGCTGTTTTCTTTATGCAAGGTCAGGTCCAAAAAATTAATTTGATTATTTTTTTCAATTTCTAATGTGAATTTTATTTTTTTATTTTTTTCAATTTCTAATGTGAATTTTAGTTTTTGGTGAAAGTTATTGAATTCATTTAGTAAATTATCCATTTTATCCTCTGGTGCTGCACTCAAGCAGTCATCTATATAGCGATAGAAAAAAGGTATATCAAAATCTATTTTATTTAAAACAATTTCTTCTAGATGCTCTAAAACTAATTGAGCGATGGCACTTGATATGCTAGCACTTATATACGTCCATGGCTAGCACCCATAGCACATCCATCTGTTTGTTGGAAGATTTTGTTTTTATATTGGAAATAGGTTAACTTTAATGTTGTTTCGACTGCTAGCAGAAATTCTTCTAGAGGGATGTCTGTGAACGCTTTGATTTCGTTCCACTTTTTTTAATTATGTCTTTCGCTAAAGCTATTTTAATATTGGTGTATAAATTGTGTGTTGATGCGCAGGGATGCGCATCAACACACAAGATGAAAAATCATAAATAAAATTTAGTCTGTATTATCTTACATATATTTTTTTTATTCCACAGAATTAAATAAATTAAATATTAAAAAACATCTAGAATATCATATGATGAAAAAAATTAAAATCAGAAGGGGTGTGTGTTTTCACCATTCCTGTTTAATGCATAATCTGAAAATATATTTGGAATAGTACTTATACGAAAGAGCTAAATCTAAACATTACTGATCTTCAAAGAATCTTGGATGAGGTTGTGGCAACAAATGTAAGTCAATAAATATAATGAAGACTAAGTTTACGGTAACTGAAAAGAAATACATTCCATATATTGATCTCCGTGTAACGAACAAAGAGCTATTTGGGGACACAGCTATATATCTATTTGGGGACAAACAAAAATGGAAAAGATGACTAAAGTTAAAATTACGAATTCTGTGGTATTATTTCTTTCCGGTTCTTTATGGTAGAGAGTGATGGCTTATGAAAGTAATTGATCCTTAATAAACTTTACCTGAATCAACTGGAAGCTTTTGAAATGTGAATTTACCGAATAATTTTAAAAATATCTTAAAGAGAGAGTGACCAATGAATAAATTCATAATGCAAGGCAACATTAAAGTAAATGCAGTATAGGACGAAGAAGAATGTCTTCACATATAGGGATAGCAATGATGATTTTCAACGTACGTGAAGAAAAAAAAGCAATGAAGGTCGCCATTACAATTGACAACCAAAGAAAATAATATGTGACCGAGTTACTTTAATTAATTTTAGGATTATAATCTATTTATAACTATAAAATTACCTATATACATAATTTCAGTTAAAGTAAAAGAAGCTTTCATCTACACACTTTAAAGTTTTGCATCCATTCAAGTGCCTGAATACTCTTAATTACTTTAAGAACCTCACATAATAGCCTGTAATTTTACATTAAATAACCTTTGTACTTTAACTACCTAAAGCAACTATTCAGAGTTTCAAGCTTCAATGGGCATTAATTGCCAAGGGGATCTATACAAGCAGGTAACATAAACTTTATAATTAAGAAGAAAATTCAAATGCAACACTAGTTTAAGCTAGAGACGGCAATATACTGGTATAAAACGATGGCTGGTGCTTAGAGACGTCGTAGAATCCCATCATAATCCTCGTATAAATTTGATAGCTTAAATTTATGCCTTATAAAAGGTTTTGACATACGAGTAGATGTGAAACTTGCAATTTTTACTTTTAAGTCGCAAAATTAATAACGGTTATTAGAGGGAGGATATATACAATTTAATACAATTGTTATCCAAATTTAAGTTATAGAAATACAGAACAGCTTTCTGTATGGCCTTAAAGACATGTTCACTAATTCTCAGTTCTTTTATGTTCTCTAGAATGTTATAAGTAGAAAGTAAGCCTCTTTGGTCCACTCCGATCGTTGATGACCTGATCAAGACCTGCATAGGATCTGTTCGAGACCTGATCAAGACCTAAACGGCTTTCACATACTTTGGGACTTTGGCATAGACAGATGCTTTTGGTTTTTCCTCTTTGAGCTCTAGTTTATAGATCTGCTAATTACACTGTCCAGCTATGGAGACCTGGGCAAAGAAGTGAGAGATCAAGTACAAAAAGCAAATAGACTAGTAGAATGCCTTAATAACACTATAAGGCGAAATAGACAAACTAACACAGATAAAATCAAGAATTTCTAAAGCCAGTGTAAGACCAATAATGACATATGCCTCAGGAACAAGACCTGACACAAACACAACATAAAGGCTAGTGGAAGTCCAGATATGAGAATACTGAGAAGACTAACAGGAAATACACTGGGAGATTGAAAGAGAAGTGAAGATATTAGAAGAAAATGTTACGTACAGTATATAAATAAATGGACACTAAATAGGAAAAAAGAATATAATAACCACATAAGCAGAATAAGGAAGACCCGTTCCGTTAAAATAGCAAGATATAAGTCACTAATCGGCAGAAGTATTTAACAACCGCGCAAAAGATGGAGTAACAACCTTCCGTAGAGGTATTAATCCGCCAATGAACAAGCCGAATTGTTTATAAAGAGGAAGAAGAAGAAGAAGAAGAAAAAAATTCTAGATACCGCAGCCTTGTAAGGCTTTTACAATAGTATAAGACGAGCATACCTGTTTCCTACTCTTCTTGACAGATACCGCCAAGACCATACTACCCAAATGCTTATTAAGCTTACAATGTCCAGTCAGGAGACACACTGTGATGAGAATTTAAAACTAATTAAACATGAAAGATTTATAAAAAATCCCAAAAGAATACTTATTATAAATTACGTAAGTTTTTACCAATTTTTATTAGGACAATTAGGAACTAAAGCTCAGAGCACAGCTAGTGAATAATACATGTGCGTCTTGTTTCATAATATTTTTGTTACAAATCTAGCGTTAAAAACTCAGCATTATTACAATAACATTATTGTTGGTCTAATAACTGATATTGTTATAAATATAGGAAACACACCGGCAAGTAAGTTCAGAATATTATTTCTTATTAGTAAATCATAAAAGTTCATTTATTCGAGATATAATAATTATAGTTACTCGTAAGCTGTTATTATTATTAGGTAATGTCATCGATACGCCACTATTCCGTGTACATAAGTAACCAATAAATGAGATACATTAGAGTTTAATATATTAACCAACCTCTCCCAAATCAAGATATAGTTCCGCAAGTAATATCGACAAGAGGTGTATAAAGAATATGTATCCAAATATTTATATTCCATCAATTATTTATTTTATACCACTATTATCCTTACAACCTTTTGATTGTTTGTCAGTTAGTCAGCGAATTTGGTTGACTGACTCCTTTAACTAACTCTATAGCATGTCATTGTTTTGCTTCATTTTTCCACCATTCGAAATACTTTTATTGCACTAATTTATCAATGGCTACATTTTTTTGTATGTTTAGAACCCTTATAAAATACTTCGGACCAATTAATGGCTCACAAGTGTCTTCTGGAGCCAGTTTTTCAACCTACTCATTGCCTACATAGCCTTTGTGCTCCTTCTCATTGCCTCCGCATAAGGCTGGTGTCAGTCCATTGCGGCTTTTAACCTGAGAGGGTAACCAAACCTGGCTTTGACTCAATCTGCATAGAACTGGAGATCTTTTAGAACTATAAGTGGATTATGATTTAGTTATTCTCCACTTGCCAACATATTAGTTTCATAGCACACCTTTGTATAGTTAAAGTTATGCCTAAAATATGGTGACATATACTCTCAAGCTTAACTAGATTTATGTACTTGGTTTTATGTTGTATATATAAGCCCCTATTTCTTTGCCCCTAAACTTTGATTACTGGCAAATTTGTTTCCCAGTCTTCACTCTTTGTTACGATAATAAGAATAAAATAATATGTAAATAGAAAACCCTTTATTTACGAAAACATCTTTCCTGCTGTCAACTCCTAGTTCGGCTCTGTATTGGATCTTCTTCTTTTTCAGATGCAAATCCACTAATGGATGTTAGCGATCACATTTTCCATTAATTCTCTATTTCTTGCAATATGTATCAGATATTGTATGTCGTTAATCCCTGTCCATTGCCTTATGTTTCAGAGCCAGAATATTTTCTTGCATCCCATTCCTCTCTTGCCTTCAATTTTACCCTCGATTATAAGTTGGAGGAACTGATATTTTTCATTTCGCATGATGTGACCTAGATACGCCGTTTTCCTTTTCTTGATGGTTTCGAAAAGTTGGCGTTCTTGGTTTATTCTTTTAAAGACATCTATATTTGTGATTTTCGCTGTCCATGGTATTTTCAGGATACGGCGATAAAGCCACATTTCAAAAGCTTTTAATTTGTTTATATCTCTCGTTTTGATTGTCCAGCCCTCTACGCCATATAGCAGCACTAACCATACGTAGCACTTAGTAAACCTTAGTCTCAGTTGAAGATCGTACTCTGAACAAGTCAGTACCTTCTTGAATTTTACGAAAGCTTGTCGAGCTTGCTCAATGCGACATTTTACTTTCCTGTCTGATGCCCAGTCTTCAAAAGGCCACGATCCCAGGTATTTTAATTTACTCACTCTTTCAATGGATTTAGTATTCAGTGTTATGGTGGAGTTTTCAAGTGCAGCCAAGTTTCTGGAGATGATCATGAATTTGGTCTTTTTGGTATTAATCTCTAATCCCATTCGCTTACTGTATTCTCCGATTATAGTGACAAGTTGTTGAAGATCGACTATGTTGTCAGAAAGTAAGACACCATCATCAGCATATCGTATGTTGTTGATCAATACTCCATTCACCTTGATTCCCATCTCTGCATCCTCCAAAGACTCTTGAAATATGGCTTCCGAATAAATGTTAAATAAAAGAGAGGAAAGCACACATCCCTGTCGAACGCCTCTTCTTATATGTATGGGTTTGGATATAGAATTGTCTATTTTTAACTGTGCCATTTGATGCCAGTACAAGTTTTTAATGCATCTTATGTCTTTTTGGTCTATATCAACTTTCTTGAGAATCTTCATTAACTTGTGGTGTTGGACACGATCAAACGCTTTTTGGTAATCTAAAAAGCATAGGAACACATCCTTCCTCTGATCGTAACAATTTTGGACCAGCACCTGTGTTGCTACTATTGCTTCTACTACTACTACTACCACCAAGTAGAAACTGGCGAGCCAGTGAGTCTGGCGCCAGCTACTGGATACGTGTAAACGTGCCTATCCAGCGCTGTCCTAGTCAAGCACTGTGTAAACCTGGCTTAAAAGTATAACCTATAAAATATAAAATTTTTAAAATTCTAAGGTATTAAGTGCCTGTGCCTTTCATGTCTGAAGCTTATCCGTTTAGTAGTCAAACAAAAACAAATATTTAAAAAATATATAACGTCAGCAAAAAAATAGCGTTCCGAATCACCCTTTTCGTTAAAAAAGTATGAAACACAGGATAAATATCAAGTGTCCAGTGATCACTTTACAACGTGCTATAAATATAAAATAAAACAGGAACTTCCCGTCTTTTTTATTCTCACGCATTAACGAACTGCCCTCAAGAAAGATATATCTGGAGTAGGGTCACGTTTTGGCGTAACATAGGTAAGATGAAGGTGAAGGGCACGAGCAAACGGGATAGGGCCGGACCCAAAAACAGGGATCAAACCCTTTGGCTCTGTTGATTTTGACAATTAGTGTTTTATATAGTTGCAGTAGAAGTAATTTCAGCTTTTTCGCGTTTTGACAAGAATATTGGTTAAGAAATAATGTGAAATTAATTTTCATTTTTAATAAATTACAATTATTTAATTGGAGATAAAAGTAACGAATGCTTATATCGCAATGATAAATTACGAGTTAATATTAGTGACAGATAGAGAAAAAACTCAAGTAGAAGGCGCTAAAGATATCTTGAGCTAGTTTTACATTTATCGTAATAAAAAAATAATGAAGTTACATGTAAAGTTTAAGAACGCGTTATTTAAACTGATAATTCAAATATAAGAGTGAACGCTATCTTAAAATATTAAAGAGTTACAATTGTGGTTCTCTTCTTTAAATGATAAATTCTATGGGTCTATTCTTCCTGCAAAATTGGTTAATATCATGGTCAATAGGAAAATCAATGTCAGGGTGAGTGTTCAACAAAGCTATAATTGGTTCACAATTTGTCGATAGCTTACTACAAGTTTAACTCTAATTAGAGAACTGAAATACAGAGAGGATAGGTAATACGATATAATAGTAAAAACCAACCTGAAACTGACGGTTTAAGATGTTTTCGACTAACCCACCTTGTATTTAAAGGAATACAATAATGCATTCAACCTTATAATCCGGAGCTTATGCCTGGAGCTTAATATATTTTTATCTGACCAAATTTTTTTTAGAGTAACACCTGAGTTTACCCACGTATCTCCTCCCGGTCAATCAAAAGTGATTTTGTGCGAAGAAACTGGAGTCCAGGATGTAATAAGATTAACACGAGCACGATGCCGCAAGTAAAAAGATCACATCGACTGAAGGGACCCAGCAAGAATCGCGAAATAGGCAAATACACATACAACTAATACAAAACGACCACTAAAAAGACATTCGAAGAGGTGGTACGACTGCTGGACATCAACATCACAAGTGATTGGAGGCTAGAATAAACAAAACCATGTCCTACCATAAGAAAGAAAGAAGAATATTTAGATATATTATCATTTGTATTAATCTAAATTTTAAAGTTAGTAGTTACTAGTTTTTAGTTACTAGTTAGAAGTATTTTAAAACTCTGAATAACGCAAGAAAGGAATTCAAACCAAGGCTCAAACTATGTAAGGATAAGGAGGGGCATATACTAAATACAAAAGAAGAAGTACTGAAAATGTGGGTGGAACACTTTAAAGAACTACTTACTATATAAGTAGAAGATCCAGATCCAAATCAACCACCCGGAGGAGCAAGCAACAATTTAGCATTAGAACCTCCGTCAATTCAAGAAGTACGAGATGCAATAAAACACCTAAAAAACAATAAATCTCCAGGAAGTGATGATATACCCGCGGAACTTATCAAATGTTAAGGTGCTTCTGTGACTAATCAAATCTATAAAATAATACTGAGAGCCTGGAATGAGGAACAAATCCCGGAAGAGTGGTGTATTGGAATCGTTTGCCCGCTACACAAAAAGGGTAACCAATTGCAATGTAGAAACTATAGGGGAATAACCCTCCTTAATACAGCATACGAAATATTTTCGAGGATCATATATGGTCGCCTAAGTACATATTCAGAGGAACTTCTCGGGGAATATCAAAGTGGTTTTAGGCCTGGTCGATCAACAACAGATCAGATCTTTGTGCTAAGGCAAATACTGGAAAAAACCATTGAATTCAATATCGATACATACCATCTTTTTGTAGACTTCAAATCTGCCTATGATAGTATCCTAAGAAATAAATTGTATGAAGCAATGAATAAATTCCACATCCCCGATAAACTGATAAGATTGGTTAAGGCTACAATGCGTAATGTGGTTTGCAAAGTCGAAATACAGGGCGAACAATCACAGGCGTTTGGAACGCATGTTGGGCTGCGACAGGGAGCCGCGCTGGCGTGTCTCCTTTTCAACATAGCACTGGAAAAGGCGATCAGAGATGCCCGAATAGACAACAGAGCAAATATTTTTAATAAATCATCCTAAATTTTGGCATATGCAGATGATGTGGACCTAGTTGCCCGCACAACACGCAAACTAGAAGAAATGTATACCACCTTCTCAAATGCCTCAAAATCTATGGGCCTGCAAGTAAATGAGGAGAAAACTAAGATGATGGCATCAATACCCAACAATCGAGCCAGGAACATCGGTCCTCAATTCACGGTTGATAACTCTACCTTTGAAGTGGTTGACAAATTCGCATATTTAGGCTCCCTGATCACCAAAGAGAACGCCATAACGGAAGAAATCAAGCGAAGGATAGTAATGGCAAACAGATGCTATTTTGGACTAAGTAGACATATGAGAAGTAGAAACTTAAGCCAAAAAACAAAAATAACTATATACAAAACCCTTATACAGTCAGTGTTGACATATGGATCCGAGACATGGACCATCTCCAAGGCAGACGAAGACCTTGTGCTTATATTTGAACGAAGAATCCTAAGAGGAATATTTGGTAGCATCTGTGAAAATGATGTTTGGAGGAGGAGATACAACTACGAGGTATACCACAGATATAAACAAATATTTGGTGGTAAAGACGTAGTATCTCTTATAAGAATAGGATAATTAAGATGGGCAGGACATCTAGCAAGATCCCAGCAGAACAACCCTCCTAGAAGAATCCTTATGTCACAACCCGTGTTAAGCTGAAAAAGGGGTAGGCCAAAACTCAGATGGAAGGATGGTGTAGATGAGGATGGTAGAAAGATAGGCGCAGCAAACTGGCAACGGTTGGCAATGAATAGGACTGCCTGGCGTAATAGACTTGGGAAGGTCGAGGCTCTTTCATAGGGCTGTAGCACCATTGATGATGATGAGTTACTAGTTAGTACGTACACTTTAAAATGAAGATTAAAGCATGATTTCGTGATTTGGTTAAGTTGCCATGATGATAAGATGTGGTTAAGTCTCTAAGACTATTTTTATATTTCGTGCTAATTCGCAATTTTTTCTGATGTAAGTAAGAGGCACAATTTTACCTTTAGATTTACCCTTTTATTTTTCAACCTATAAAGCGGATGATTGATATGAGAATATAATGTCCTGACCCAGTATAATATGGGTTTCAATCTTATATATTACATATGGTGTATAAAAAATAGCATATATAAACTTTTATGAGCGTCTGGAGAAAGATCCAAATCCTTATTTGTAATTTTTTACCAAAAAATCGACCGTTCGCCATAAACGGACTCCTGCCCTGGGCAAGCGGTTGAAATACCTAATAACACCTACATACTACGAAACATTCTACGTTCGCTCGCATGCGAAGATCATTAAACAAGGCGATATGATTTACGGCTCTAATACGTTCTTAGAGAACACGGCCTCGCATACCAAGGTGATCACACCAAAATACTCCAACACCTTCAAGGCGAAGAAGTACGCTTTAAAGGCCCATCATATACTTGGGGGTTATTTAATTGGACGCCGCTATAAAAGTTAGGTAGTAAACAACAAGACATGGGAGTAAATAAAATAAAAATAAAGAATATTTATTAAGAGAATAAATAATTTTATGTGAGAGATTACTACGTCTAGAAATTTAATTTAATTTTAGAGAACAAAAAGTTTTAATGCATCGAACAATATTTTTGAATTTCCTAATTAATATAAAATGTGGCGGTCAAAGATTTGTAATCCTCTTTCACAAAATACTAATACAGGTATGGCAAGAACGTGCGTTACCAGAAGATTGGAAAACTGGAATTATATGCCCTAAACAAAAAAGGAAACGTTCTTGAATGTTCTAACTTTTCCCCTAAGACTATTCTCTATTAACTAACTATTCTAACTATTCCCTTCTTAATACAGCATACAAAATTGTGTCCCTGATACTTAACGAACGCCTGGCACGGTATACTGACAATATCATAGGATCCTACCAAAGAGGCTTCTTGAAAAACAAATCTACCATTGATCACATATCATCAATCAGACAAATATTAGAAAAAACGACGGAGTACGACATAGACTGCCATTACATCTTCGTAGACTTTAAGGCAGCGTACAATATTATTGACAGGTCCCAATTATATTCGGCAATGATCGAATTAGGAATACCAAAAGGTTTGGTAGAAATAATTAAAATGACAATGATGAAAGTCGAATGTAAAGTGTGAGTACAAGAGGATGTTTCAAAACCATTTAAAACCAACAGAGAACTGCGCCAGGGAGATGCGCTATCGTGCACGCTGTTCAACCTAGCGTTAGAAAAAGTTATGAGAGATTCGGGAATAAACTTAAAAGGTACGATATATACCCGTAGAATACAAATAATGGCATACGCTGATGATATCGTCATAATTGGAAGAACCCAAAATAAAGTAGTGCCGCTTTCACACGTATCAAAAATGCCGCAGAAAATATCGGACTTCTAATTAACATTCAGAAAACTAAATATGTGCCTACCATATCAAGAATTCAACAAACTAACTTAGAGGTGCAACACGAAATAATAGAAATGATAGAAGAATTCTGCTACTTAGGATTACTGGTAGACTACAAAAATAACACATTTAACGAGATAAAAAAAGAATATGCGTAGCTAACCGCTGTTATTTTGGCCTGATCCCTCAACTAAGAGCGACGAAGTATGTCAATAGTAACAAAGTGCAAACTTCATAAAACAATAATACGCCCAGTGCTCACATACGGATCGGAAACATGGGCGATGACGACCCGAGATGAAGAGTTACTACGAGTCTTTGAAAGAAAAGTATTGAGGACCATGTATGACGGAGTAAACGAACAGGGTCTGTGGAGAAGGCTATATAACTTTGAACTCTATAGACTTTTTGGTGATGCAGATATTGTGAAGACCATCAAAATAAATTGCCCAAGGTGGGTGAGCGACGTCATGCGGATGGATGAGAGTGATCCCACTAAAATAACTATGCTAAACAGGCCGGTCGGAAGAAGAAGAAGCGGGCGACCTAAAGTCAGATATCTGGACGATGTACAGGAAGATCTGAGGGAGATTGGAGTGAGGGGCTGAAGAAGACAGACACTCGATAGGGAAGGATGGAAGAATGTTTTGAAGCAGGCCAAGGCTCACGAAGGGCTGTAGCGCCAACTGATGATGAATTAATATAAAAAATATTTTATAACATAATGAAAACTATTGAATAAACAAACTAATAATAAATTAAAAAACAAGCATAGCATATTATGTAATATTAACAAAAAAAATGTGAAAGTTTACCACTGAGTTACATCCCCAGTATTTTTAATGACATCCACAACTATTCTTCGAGGCATAGTTTTTACAAAGTTTTGAAAAAATTCTAATGTAAATGAATCCCATATTTCTTGCAATTTTTCCTTTAATACGTTGACGGATTTGGCAGGATGTTTTCTCAAAGCTTTTTTCATTTCGCACCACAAAGTCTCTATTGAAGACAAGTCAGGAGTGTTAAAAACCCATTCCTGAAGTGGTATGCCATGGTCTTCAATTCATTTTAAAGTCTTTTTTGTGAGGTATGATAACCTGCGCCGTCCCGTTGGACGACAAATCTTCTGCTGATGTTAAATGTTGTTCCATAATCGGTAAAAGAGATTCTTCTATAATACCTATTCAAATATTTGTATGTGTTTACAATCCCATCGATAAAACGTAACTTTCCCATAACTTTAGACCAGAGTTTCCCAAACTTATCTAAACCGCGACCCCTTTTTGCTAAAAAAATTATTCGCGACCCCCCAATTTCCCCCCACTCATTTATTCAATATTATTTGACAGAAATAGCGTGCCTAATTTACAACTATCTGATGGTTTCTCAAATTTAATTTTACTTTACTGTTTAAGTTTAAATCAAAAACAATTATTTTATTTTAATACAATTATTTTAATGATTGCGATCTATCCCACTAGTAATTCGTAGTAGGTACTTCTGCCAGAATAGCATTTACAATAAAAATAAACAATAATAAGTCGACTGCACATTGTACACCGCGACATATAAGCTTGTGTCTACATCGCAAAACTCTTCCATGATAATGCCGAAAGCGCTCGCTGCTAGATGGCACTCTGGAACGTTCTCGTAGCCTCGTTTTGGCTTTATATAAGCGGCGATGCGCAACGAAACCTCAGTTCGAATCCAAACAGCCTCTGGTGGCGAACGCGGTGTTGAGCAATGAGTAAATATTTTACGACTTACGTATTCCCGTTTACGCATTTACGTCTACGATAAATTATAAATTATGGATAAGTTTTTAAAAAGCAGTGCGGAACCATCTACGTCTAAATGTGGCAGTATCAGCAATAAAAAGAAAAACAGATTATACATTGATGAATATCTTAAATATGGTTTTACCGTTATTTCCAATAAACCACAATGTGTTATTTGTAGACAAATCTTGTCAAAAGAAAGCATGAATCCAAAAAGTTACTTCGACATTTAAATAGCAAACATCCAGATAAAAAAGACAAGCCCGTAGAATTCTTTGAAAGAAAGCTGAACGTCCTTCACAAACAGCAAGACAGTTTTTCCTTGGCAACCACTACTAATGAAAAAGCATTATTAGCAAGTTATAAAGTTGCTTATGGTGTTGCCAAAACTAGTAATCCGCACACAATTGCTGAAACTATGATTTTTCCAGCAGCTGTTGAAATGGTACATATAATGTGTGAGGAAAGAGAGGTTGCAAAATTAAATACAATACCTCTGTCAAATAATACTATCCAAAGAAGAATTAGTGATATGGCAGAAGATATTCAAGCGTATCTATTATATATATTTGTTGGACCAACAAGGCGGCTTGTACAAGGATAGCTAGATATCGCGAAACGGCACTCGGTGCAATTATTGCTGAAAGCATAAACGTCAAAGGGTTTGGTGTAGCTAAGGTTAAAGTAAAAATCAAGTCTTATCGCAGTACGTTTAATATTAAGATAGGTAAACTGAAAAAAAGTGCCAAATCTGGATCTGGATCAGCGGATGTGTACGTGCCTACCCTTAAGTGGTTTAATGTAATGAAGGATGGTGAATGGAACACTGACAAGGCAGATCAAACGCACTTTGGTTAGTAGATGTAGCAAGGAATAAAAGCGCCACTTCTAATTTAAGCTTGGGTGACAATGCTTTTCTCATTAAGCTGCTACTGCCATGGCAATAGTTGGCCCCGTATAAACATCTTCTCGTTCAACTGGACTGGCCTCCGACAATCCCCATCAACGTGATGACAATTGTCCAATGACAATTGTCTCGTCAATTGTCATCGTGTAAACGCAGCTTTATGTTTCAAACAGCAACTTTAAATTTAAATAAACAAGCCATCCCTACTAATTTTTGCTAAAATAATAAGGGAAGTATCTCCCAACTAATTAAGGTTGTACGTGTTCAGAGAAGTTGAGATTCATAGTAAAAGTGATCGTATTGTAATCTACTATCTAATTAAAAATTAAAATTTTTTGTTTTGTGAATATTCTGTATTTATTTCGAGAATTTAGACGTTTGTAAATATTATGATATCATCATGGTTAATACCAGTGGTGTGAAAAGAAACTGGTAGAAATAAAATAACCAACAACCAATTTTAGACGTTGTAAGAATGTTTAAGTAATGAGTGTCATCTTACAATTTGACACCGTTACATAATGATGTAAAAATCCCTGGAAATTTATTTCCGGACTCTCCTTACTGCTTTAATGCTTCAATTAAACTTGCAACATACTCCAACAATCTCTCAGGTTTTATTCATGAAATGCAAGCGTCAACCCATCCTTTAAGCAAAACGTAAAACGTGCCGTCATTTGTGATGCGGCAGATTTTCAAAAGTTCCTCGGAAAATTCCAGATCGATGAAAAAGAGTCCCTTAAAATCTAGTAGGAAACACGCGGTGCCAAGAACAGGTGATTTAAATTACCGAACCTGAGCCACCAAACCAGAGCTTTTAAAGTTCGGAAACGACGGAAAATATTTACTCGGAAAAGAAGGTTTTTGTTATATCGCCGTCAATAAAAGCAGTCTTTACTTTTATAGCATATTCCAAAACCCCAAAAATTGGTATGTGTTTTAAAATATAGAGGTTTTAAAATATTAAATTGAAATTAAATTTTAAAAGTTGAGAAAAAATTTCCAAACCAATATTTTGTTCTCCATTCCATGATATCAATTGCTTAAATACAAATCCCAAAAAAATTATATTTTTATTGGAAATAAGCCACAATTTTGTGTTAAAATAAGTTTATTTTACAAATTAAAAAAAAACAAAAAAATGGTTTCTCGCGATCGCTTCAAATAGAGCGGTTCATTCTACACAAAAAGAGCTTATAAACATTTTTGTTAATATCAAATAAGCCTTTTTCTTAATATCTAAGAGATAAACAAATTAAATTTTGCAATAACCTTCTTCTTCTTAGAGTGCCATATCCCTACGGAACGTCGGCGACTACCATGCTTATAATATTATTATACTGATCTCGGTCCTGCGCTATGTGTAGCAATTGGTCCGCTGTCAAACCTGTCCACTGCCTCAAATTTCTCAACCAAGAGAGTTTCTTCCGTCCTATCCATTTCTTTCCTTCGATTTTACCGTTAAGAATTAGCCGAAGGAATTCATATCTTGGTCCTCTGATTATAGGTCCAAGATATTCTAGTTTACGCCTCTTAATAATATTTAATAGAGTTCGTTGATGTCCCATTCTTCGAAGAACTTCTTCGTTTCTGGTTCTGCTAGTCCATGGAATTTTTAGTATCATTCGATAAAACCACATCTCAAACGCCTCGATTTTATTCATGATATCGGCGTTTAAAGTCCTAGTTTCACATCCATACAAAAGTACAGACCACACGTAACATCTTGTAAACTTTTCACGGATTTCCAAATTTAATGAGATATTGGATAATAGAGGCTTGAATTTTTGAAATGAGTTTCTTGCCTGTTCAATTCTACATAGAATTTCGAAGGATGGATCTAGATTTTGGGTAATCCAACATCCAAAGTATTTGAATCTCTGAACTCTCTGCAGTGGTTGTTAGTTTAATATCAGTTGGGTTGCGCCGATATCCACTTTACTGGTCACCATGTATTTAGTTTTATCGATATTTATCGACAGTTCCCAATTTGTGCATTCCATGTCAACTCTATTGATTAGCTCCTGCAGATCGTCGATGTTTTCAGCTAGAATCACAGTATCGTCGGCGTACCGTATATTGTTAGTTATTTCTCCTCCTATGATAATTCTTTTTTGATCTTTTAAAGCTTCCCTAAATAGATTCTCAGAATACACGTTAAAGAGGGTGGGAGATAGTATACAGGCTTGTCTTACGCCTCGTTCAATACTAATTGTCTTTGATTCTCTGTTGTTGGTATTAATAATGGCTGTTTGGTTCCAGTAAAGTTTGGCAATAAGTTTGATGTCTTTCTCATCTAGTTGGATGCTCTGCAAGGCGGTAATTAGTCTGGTATGCTGAACGTGATCAAATGCCTTTTCAAAATCAATGAAGCACATATATACGATTTTTCTTACCTCCCAACATCGTTGAAGAAGTGTTTGGATAGAAAATAGTGCTTCTCTAGTTCCAAGGCATCTCCGGAACCCGAACTGCTTGACTAATTATTTCTTCGCACTTGTTGTTAATTCGGTTTAGAAGAATATGCAACAGTATTTTAACGGCATGGCTCATTAAACTAACGAGTCTACAATCGCTACATTTCTTAACGTTTGGTTTCTTAGGTAGAGGAATAAAGATCGATTTTAACCAGTCCGATGGAATTTCACTGGTATCATATATTTGATTGAAAAGTACAGTGAGTTCTTTTATATTGTCATTTGAGAGTAATTTTAGCCATTCGCAATAACCATTAAGTGAAATTTCTTAACATTTTTAATTATCTGCTAAATGCACGTTTCCTAGATGTCAAGCAAACCGATCTCTAGATTTATCTGAACTTATATAGTGATCTCGTAGTTCCTCTATTCTTCTTCACGTGCCATCTTCTCTAAGAAGGTTGGCAACCACTATGGCTATTCGCACTTTCGACGCCGCTGCTCTAAAGAGGTCAACAGAGGTACAGTTATACCAAGCTCTCAAAATATTCAACCAGGAGTTGCGTCTTCTTCCGCGACTCCATCTACCCTGTATTCTTCCTTGCATTATTAATTGCAACAAGTTATAACGATTGCCCCTCATAATATGTCTCAGATATTGCAGTTTTCTGACATGTAGAAACTGTATTTAAGACCTCTTTATCTTTTCCCATTCTTCTCAACACCTCGACATTCGTGACTCTATCCACCCAACTTATTCTTAATATCCTTCTGTAGGCCCATAACTCGAAGGCTTCCCATCTGTCCGAAACAACTTTATTTAAAGTCCAAGCCTCCAACTCATAGTTCCTCTCTAGATGAGCAGAAATCGACATAACTGGGCAACCTTTTGATTTCCATCAATATATTAGTTGCAATGAAAATTTGAATTTCTTTATTACAAGCTGGTGTAAATGAAGAGTCTCCACCACATTTCTGAAGAGCGTATTTGTTTGTTTCGAATACAATTTTGTCAATTAGAGTTCCGAGGAACAAGTGTAAACAGTACTGGCTTCTCCATATCTGGAATTTTATGACTGGTTTCCTCAGTGAATTTCTTGATGTTAGTAAAGCAAGATGCCACTGAGTTGGTCCAGGTTGTTCTTTTAGCTAATTCTATACCCCTCAAAATAGAAGGGGAAATATTGTCCTCGTCGTCCAGGAAGGCTTCATTATCAGGAATATTTTCTGAATTGTCGTCTCTTGAATGTTGGTCTGGATGGTCATTTTCAAGTATTATTGGCAGATTCTCAATGTCAAGCAAATTCTCTTCGTTATTACTCGATTCATCTGACTCGCCATCTGAAGGAATGTTATCTAATAATGTGAATAGACCACATGATGACATTCTGCCGAGGAATTTGCGATACAATTGGTCTCATTTAGCATAATTAGAGCCGCTTCTTTGATTTTTCTTTTTTTACCATCCGTTTCTTTTAGGACTACATTTGAATTATTTCATTGAATAATTAATTATTAATAATGTAGTAGGATCCGGTTACCAATATTGAAAGAGGAAGTTATTAATAGGAAAATACCAGTATTAGTAAGTCAGTAAAATATAGAGGATACATCATTTATGTTTTTTAAATAACGAAATATATAAAATCAGAGTTTGGTGTTTATTGAAGGTAAACTAAATGCACGACCAAATACTTACCATGTCGGGATAGTATTATGAGGTTTTTTTTCCTGGTTTTTCCCTCATAATTTACTATGGAATCACTAACAGGAGAATTTTACTGTCATCATGTCATGTGTTTGTCTTTTTAAAGACGAATTACATGGTAAAACGAGGTTACATTGAACCCGAGGGTTACATTGAACAGTTTTGCAATGAAGATTATATTTTTCTACAAGTTAGCCTAAACTTTTTTTTGGGACCGATATATTTTTTTGAGGGTTGCAAATATGTTTTTCTTAGACTTCCTGATAAAATTTCTGGCAGGTTCTCAAAATTAACAAAAATAAAATAAAAAATGGTTTCTGATATAAAAGGTAGTAAAAAAAATCTCTCAAACTTTGGTCTGCAGCCGGCGATATGCAAAAGATATCTTCTCATGACTAATTTTACACGATACTAGTACCTATTTGAACCTTATTCTACATAATACCGTAAATGATTAGGGTTTTGAATATTTTTAATTAATTTATACAAAAAATATGTCAATTATTTTAGGAACGTGGGGTAACATTGAACGGCAGGATTGAACGTGCTTGGGCGGCGTCAATCGAGTTCCATTGTCTGGCGTTACGCTACCTCGTTTTGAATCATTTGAATGAAATTTACTCAGCTCAGAGCTCAGTATAACATTGGTTGGCTTGGCAGTAGGAACATTGTGTGGTTAGGAAATTCAGTTGTGGTGCAATAGGAGTGTAGTGCGATAATCTCAGTCCAAAATGCATGATTACGTTAGAAAATTGGGTAGTCAATCATACAAAAATTACACCTCTGATACTTTGGATCAACCAATCCGCGAAATTAAAACAAAACAATTATCACTTTCCAAGGCGTCGAAGAAATACAAAATCCCAAAAGGAACATTAAGTCACAAACTGAACAAAAAAAATGAAGGACGTCGTAAGGCCCACAGTTTTAAACAACGACGAAGAAAAGGCACTGGTCAAGATGCTTTTGAAAACCGCTGAATGGGGCTTTCCTTTGACTCATGTTATGAAAAGCCATTTGGATACAATGGATAAGAGAGTTAAGCAGTTTAAAAATAATTTGCCTGGTATCGACTGGATTAAAGGTTTTCTGAAAAGAAACAGAGAAATAAGTGTAAAAGAAAATCTCAAAATATAAACCCAAATAGAGCATCTTCCACTAGAGAAGTTTTCATTGCTTATTTTGATAACCTTGAGCAATGTCTAGACGGAGTTTCCCCCGATTGTATATACAATTTCGATGAGACAAATTTATCGGATGATCCTGGGTCTGCAAGATGCTTTTTTAAAAGAGGGGTGAAATACCCAGAACGTTTATTACCTCAATCAAAATCAAACATTTCTTTGATGTTTTGTGGAAGCGCTTCAGGAGTTCTGCTGCCTCTGTATGTAGTCTACAAAGCAGAAAACCTTTGGACAACTTGGACGGAAGGAGGACCCGATAAAACCAGATACAACCGAACAGCTCATGGATGGTTCGATTGTGCAACATTTTTAAATTGGTTTACTTCTGTTTTCCTTTATTCCACGAGACATGAAGAAGGAGTCAAAGTATTAATCGGGGATAACTTGGCGAGCCATTTTTCTGAGCAAATTATCAGACTGTCGGTTGAAAATAATATTCGATTCATATGTTTACCGCCGAATACTACGCATATCGCTCAACCCCTGGATGTCGCGGTGTTCGCACCCCTGAAGAAACAATGGCGTGCAATAGTCAGCGATTATAAGTTAGCAACTGGTCTTACAAAGAAGATCTTTCCAAAACTTTTAAAAAAGCTGATGTTAAAATTCGCAGAAACTGGCGAACAAAACCTTCAAAGTGGCTTTCGGGCAACGGGTATATACCCTTTAGACAGAAATCAAATATTAAAGAAATTGCCTGGTATTGATGATACTAAATCAAATGAAAGATTTGGAAACAGTTTAAACGACACAGTTTTACAATTTCTACAGGGTATTAGGAACAAAAAGAGAGCTAGAACTTAAAGAAAAAAGAAAATTAACATCGCACCGGGTAAAAGCATTGAATTGGAAGATTTTAAAATAGGAGAAAGTTCTGGATGTTCTGCACCACCCACGAAGAATAAAAAAAGTCTGCTATGGAATTGGATAGTGACAGTTCCGACTACGAACTAGAGCTTCAGGACGAATCTGATTGTGATTTCGAGACATTTTGTGATGAAATGCACCAAGAAAAGAACGAGGAGATCGAAAGGCCAACAGGGGCTGCAGTCATCGACGATTATGTGCTCGTGAGATTCGCAACCAAAAAGATCTTGAAATTTTTCGTTGGTCTTATAAAAGAAAAACTGCCTGATGGAGAATATGTGGTCAAGTTCCTGAGAATTGCGAAGAATTCTGCCTTCTATTGGCCAGAGGTAAATTTTTCAGTGCATTTTGCATTATAACAAAATCGATTGTTGATTTATTTTCAGATAGATGACATTTCAGTTGTAAGTTCTTCAGATTTTGAGCCAGCTCCAGCTGAAGACCGCCGAAAAAAGACCGCGGAAAAGTGGTTTTTTCGATCCAATTTGATGGGTATACTCTGGACTAAAATCCTTCCAAAGACTGTCGTTTATACGTTTCTCTTATGTTTTGTCATTTGACTTGAAAATTATTAATTTCTTTAGTTTGAAATATGATTTTATAAGACTGTGTAAAAAAATTTAAAGTTTAATAAAAAAGAATGTAAAAAAATATTTTGTCAATAAATATAACCATTGAGAAAAAAAAACAAACAAAACTCTCCCCACTAGTTTTTTCCGCTTGTTTCACTGGCGGGTTTAAATTGAACGAATAACTAACCTGTGGGCTCGTAGACACCGATTTATACTACTGTTCAATGTTACCCCGAACCCGGGGTAAAATTGAACAGCAACTTTTTTATAGCTATTTTTACATAGCTACGCCCAAGAGATAATCTAAAGTATGTAAAGTCATGCTTCTATAATGACCCATAAGTGGTATTTTTTTTTATTCGATTGAGCAACAGATACAAAACTTATTCAACAAAATATGAAGAAAATGTTTAATGTAACCCCTTTTTAAGATTTTTTCTGACGGATATTCTCAAGTTAAAGTTGATTTCATGTCATCGAATGAACTATCTTATATCTTATAAGTAAAGTCGTCCCAGGAGTGCAACTTAACAATATTGGCAATATAATTTTAACGTCGTCGACTTTAAAATGCATAATGTATGTCTGAATTGTCAATATAAATGAGTCAGATAAAATTAAATTATTAGAAGAATTTTTCACTAAGTAACAAAAAACAAAATTTATTTAATTTACTGTTTGTATTTTGAGAACGATTTCCGAAGTGGAAATTGAAACGTCATTAAACGTATTTTAATCTTTAATTGTGGCTTATTCCTAGTTAAATAGTAATTAATTTAAAATGCAACAAGAAAATAGCTTCAGAACAATTTCAATATACTTATTGTAAAGTAAAGACTTTTAGTAATAGAAAATATTAATTATACATACAAATGTTTCTAATAATGTAAATAAAAAGTAAAATTACCTACCGTATCAAAATATTCCAAAAACCACCACAATTGGTGGTTCCATCAAAATTCCAACTATAACTGAATAACAAAAATATAAATGGAGATGCGCGATACATTTTAAAGTACTAGGAGCCTTCTTCGTAATATTCCGTGAGTGGTTTCAGTCAAATACCACTGAGAACGTAGCTACAAATTTATTTGTATGTGATTTCACAGTGAAACCACTAGGAAACAAAAGGCTAAAGAAAGCATTTATTAGGAAGAGGCTATATTGTATAGGAATTAAATAGTATTCTTTGAAATTTTTTATATCGACAAGAGTCTTCATTTTGATACCTTATGTTTACTTAACAAATTATTACAATCTAATACTAAATTCATTTTTTTTCTTGCTCTTATAATTGTAGAACATTTGGGTGTAAATTACCGCTTGGACGTAAGTAGTAATTTGACATCAAAATACAATTAAAATTTAACAAACACCACGTTAATACCATAATATTAAATAGTACACTGAAATTTGCATTTTCATTTCCACTATTCTCTGGTATTGTTTCGTGTAGTCGGTGATAGGGATGGGAAAAACCTACCGGTTTTAACCGAAAACCGGTTTTTTTACTTCGCAATAACCGGTTTTATCGGTTGTTTTTGTGTCCCGGTTATAACCGGTTTTTTATTTTTAAAGTAAAAACCGGTTATTAGGTTATTAGGTTTGTTACGATTCGGAAATCTACTGTTTAAATTTGTTATCATCACAAAAAATTTGATATTATTTTCAATACGTTTGTATTTTGATACTTCCCTGTATTGTTTAAAAATTAAATACAAAGAATGAGAAATCCCGGAAATTCCTAATTGTAATTTGATCCCTAAACCATAACAATTAACATCATTGGGTATCGGCACGTATTGGTAAATATAAATCATTTACCCACTCTTAAAATTTAATGTATATATGGTAAATATTATGACCTAAATTAAATTCTGATCTGATGTGAGCCGCCTTTGGTCCCATAAAATTTGAATTATGGGTCTTTGGAATAATACGACCTAATTATTTAAGGTCTTTAACTTTTAAACAGCGTTTCTGCGATTGCCATACCAATAATCAATCTAAATAGTTTCATTTTCATTCTTTCGTTATTATAGTAAACATTTTAACATTTAAACCGCATATATTTATAATAGAAGGCGATACTACTGGTTCTTACGTCACATATTTAAAGCATAAACGTGTTTTATTTATATAGGTAATAATGTTCTTTCGATAGTACTAATTTTGATCATATTGAAATCGAGTCGAATGAAGTATCGCAAGCTAAAGTTCAATGTTAATGCAACTTTGTAACCTATTGGATTAAAAAAACCGAAAACCGGTTTTTGGAAAAACCGGTTTTTTTTGGCCGGTTATAACCGCCAGGTTAAACCGTAAGCAAAAAAAAACCGGTATAACCGAAAACCGGTGTTTTGTCAAAAACCGCCATCCCTAGTCGGTGAGTATTAATTATTTTCGGTTTCAGAATTAGCGGTATTTGTACAACAAGGAAGTAAAATTATTCACTTTAATACCTTTACTATTATAATCTTTAGTTATAACCTTATGAAACTAGGCTACTAACTTAATTAATAGGGCAAGTAAGCTTTTTAAAATTATTGAGAAATTAAATACTTCTTAGATAACAAGCTTGCATTAAATCTGTAATGTCAATTAAAAATAAAGGAAAATAAAATATATAAAAGTTAAGTACTAAATAATTAAATACACAAAATTAGAAAACTGTACCGGATTTTTCATTATATTTTGACCCCCACTTATTTTCATTAATTTCTGGAATACAAAAAAAAAGTTTTAAATAAAAGTTGTATTATTTTATATGTACCGACCAACAATGTAGCAACAGACCAAATTTTGTATACAGGGAGTGCCCAATAACATGCATCTTCAATATTTCAAATGGAACACCCTGTATTTTTTTATAGTTTTGAGTAGCCCTGCATTTCCTGATTATCAATATATAACATTGTGTAGCATTAGTATTGTTCTATAATGGCATATGGTACTACAAAAGGGTAACCATAGGTGGCTATGCAACTGACATTTCAAAATGAAACAATTATTAATTTATCAATATAAGGTTGAATGTTCGAATAATTGAACTTTGATGGTTTACAAGGCAAATATCGAACACAGTAATTAATTAAATCTTGCCCAAGTACTTTCGATCAATAGATCATACTCAGGGGCATTTCGTCAGTTGTGGCCTATCCGACATGAGCAGAATGTCACACACGTAAATTTGGACATAACAATACAATACACAAAGACAAACAAACACTTTAAAATTCTTAAAAATGGAGAAGCTACATGTTATATGTAGCCTGTCTAAGTGTTTGTTTGTCTTTGTGTATTGTATTGTTATGTCCAAATTTACATGTATGACATTCTGCTCATGTCGGATAGGCCACAACTGACGAAATGCCCCTGAGGATGATCTATTGATCGAAAGTACTTGGGCAAAATTTAATTAATTACTGTGTTCGATATTTGCCTTGTATACCATCAAAGTTCAATTATTAATTTATTATACACTGTCAGCCCTTATACCGAAATGGGTTATACTGCAGATGAAAAAGTAGATATATTCTCAATTTATGTAAAAAATAATAAAAACAAGCAAGCGGATAGAAGAGAATATAGGCTGATTTATCCAGATCGACAGACTCCTTCTGCAAATACATTGTTATATAATTATCGTCATGTCATAAATGAAAAAATGTTTGAACGGAAGAAACGTACTCTCGTAGAAAATGATGATGAAGATCTTAATACTTTGCTTTACTTTGAAGGTAAAAATTAAATACTTAAATAATAGATTAAATCCATAATAACATTTTTATTTTAAAATATTCTGAAACTAGCCTAAACAATGCTATTAATGCATTAGAGAAAAGACGTGCGACGATACATAGAGTTTTAAAAAAGCACATAAGTCATACAAAATATTACCGCTACAAGAACTTACCGATGTTCAGAAGAGAAAGCGTTTATAGTTCTGTCAAGAAATACTTACAAATTTGAACGATGATCCTAATTATTTTTATAACATTTTATGGATAGATGAATCAATTTTTTAACTTCAGGCATTTTTAATTGAAGAAATAGGTATGTGGCAACCAGATGGAGCACCGTCATATAATGTATTAACACTATCACGGTAAAAGTTCGCGCGGAAATTGAAAATTTAAATGGTCATAATAACACAATATCTGACGCATTAGAAAATTTGAGACGAAGATATTACTTGTGCATTGTTAACAATGGAAGGCACTTTAAGCATCTATTGTAATTTTAAATGTAGTATTGTAAGTTATTAATTTTGTTGACTTTCTAAATATTTTTTTTTCTTATCTTAATATTGTATAGTAGTTCTTCTTAGAGTGCCGTCTCCCTACGGAGGTTGGCAATCATAATGGCTATTTTTATTTTAGAACTTGCTGCTCTAAACAAATCAATCGATCTGCATTGGTACCAATCACGTAGATTCTTTAACCATGAGTTCTGCCTTCGGCCAACAGATCTTCTTCCTTGAATTTTTCCCTGTATTATCAGTCTCAAAATTTTATATTTTGGTCCCCTCATCACGTAACCTAGGTATTCCAGTTTTCTGGTTTGTATAGTGGAGATTAGTTCTGTTTCTTTACCAACCCTCTCCAGTACTTCTTTATTTGTAATTCTATCAGTCCATGATATTTTCAATACTCTGCGGTATAACCAGAGTTCGAAGGCCTCGATTCTTTTTAAATTACATTTTTTTTAATGTCCAAGTCTCAGCTCCATATAATAATATTGAAAATATATAACAGTGAATGGTACGTAGTCTGATCTCCAAATTTAGATTTTTGCACGTTAGGAGTGGCTTCATTCGTATAAATGCTGATCTGGCAATCTCTATTCGTCTGTTTATTTCTACAGTATGATCATTGGTTTCATTGATCAAAGTTCCCAAATACTGATATTTTTCTACTTGTTTTATCACGTTACCATTTATTGTCAATAGGTGATGTATATTTTGTGGCCTTTTTGTAATCAGCTAGTACTTCGTTTTTTTGGCGTTTATAGTAATTCCCATCTCAGCACTATTTATACTCAAGCTTTCGATAAATTGTTGTAGATCCTCTATACTCGTTGCTATGATCACAGTGTCGTCTGCATATCTTAAATTATTAATTAATTTTCCGTTAACGGTGACTCCCGCTTCAATATTATTAAGCGTGTTTTGGAAAATTTCTTCAGAATATAAGTTAAACAAAAGTGGTGATAACACACATCCCTGTCTAACTCCTCTACAGATCCTCATTTCTTCTGAGTGTTGCCCATCAATTTGAACTATGGCACTTTGGTTCCAATATAATGTTTGCACTATATTTATGATTTTACTGTCAATGCGCTTGTTCATAAGTATTGATATTAGTTTTTCATGTCTTAATATAGTACTGTATAGTAGTACCATACCCCAATATATAACAAAACTAATGCTACACTGTGGTATGTATTTGTAATCAGGAAATGCAGGGCTACTCAAAACTATAATAAATACAGGGTGTCCCATTTGAAATATTGAAGATGCACTTTATTGGGCATTCGATGTATACAAAGTTTGGTCTGTTGCTACACTGTTGGTTGGTACAGATAAAATAGTACAACTTTTATTTGAAACTTTTTTTGTATTCCCGAAATTAAGGAAAATAAGTGGGTGTCAAAATATAATGAGAAACCCTGTACAAAAATAAAATGGCAGTCTCCTTAACTTTATTTATCGTTGAAAAAAGTAGTTCCTCTGTTGAAGATATGTAACCACAAAATCAGATACCTAGTTATGCTGAAGCAAAAACAATTTGTCACACCAGTCTTGTCTTTCAAGAAGCTGATGCTGTACATCTTCGGCTATATCACCAATTCGGCGAACAAGAGTATCATTTACAAGACGTTGGGATTGCAATTGTTTGGCAAAATCGCCGATGGCGGAATAAGGTCTTCACTAATGGTGTGAGTCTTTTTTCCATTTGGTTATTTTGTATGGAGCTTTGTATGAGATTTAACAAGTTTTTGGGTTAGGTAAATAAAAAATATAATTCATTTAATAAAACACTTTTTATCAGCTTTAAACAACTATGTATTTGTTATGTTGTATTTAAAAACCCGGTAAAATACTTTTACCTGACGTCAAAACATATCGATGGTTGAAAGATAAAAAAGGCGATAAGCGACAAATTTGATGAAATTGAGTTTAAACAATACTAAGCATACTAAAAGCATGTAACAACTACGACCTAAAACTAAGTTGCAAGAAGACAAAAATAATGATCATTAGTAAGAATACTGACATAAACGCTCAAATTACAATTAACGATACGCCGTTAGAAAGAGTGGAAAAAATATGCTGTTTGGGCTGCAATATTAAGGATACTTGGGATCACAGCTACGAAATAAAAACTCGTATTGAAAAAGCCAAAAGCTCTTTTAACAGCCTTAGGAAGATTCTTTGCAACTTATCTTTACGCATAAGAATTCATAAATGTTACGTCTTCAGTGTCCTTCTCTATGGAGTAGAAAGCTGGAGCCATACAGAAGATGCCATAATACGATTGGAGGCATTTGAAATGTGGTGCTACCGACATATGTTGAGGGTCTCATAATTACACCACACAAGTAACATAATTATTCTCCAGAGGCTAAGAAGAGACAAAGAGATTATTAACACCATAAAAACAGAAAATTGGCTTATTTTGTCCATATCATGCGAAATGATAAATACCGACTTTTACAGTTAATTCTACAGGGCAAGATTAAGGTTAAGAGAGGCCCTAGACGTATCCTGGCTGGTCAATTTTATAAAATGGACTGGTATAACGTCAACTGGTCTATTTCTAGCTGCGGTGAATAGAATAAGACCTGTCAATGTTGTCTCCAAAATCTTAGAAGATAGGCTCATTTAGAAGAAGAAGAAATATTATAAACTTAATTTAGACAAAAATTATCTTTGACTGATTGTTGCACCAAGCCCTTCAATGTATATCTCGGACGCATAAGATTTTTTTTTTGTTTTTTTCAAAGAAGTTTGATATTCTGATAATTTCTGATATTCCTTAAATTTATTTATATTTATCTGCCTTAACTTATCTTATACTCTGCTATGGTTTTTCAATATTTATAAAATAGACGTGTTTTGTATGATTTGTATTCAAATATCTGTGTGTCGGTACGTTCAAAGCTAATATTGTATATTATTGCTAATATCGTTTATAACTTCTTTAAATTCATTGAATAATTCAATTTGCATTGGTTTTATTTTATCTGATTCTTTTTGAATATAATCCATATCGCCCATGTCATAAACTTGGTGGGGCAATTTTTTCCCACTATTTTTTTTTGTTTGTATACAGTGAACGGCTAAATTATGGAATATTATCATTACTGCGGGAACCGTCGAGTTTTGAGGGAAATCCCGAAACAGGTCCATTTTTATTATAAAATACTCATCTTACAACGTACATGGAGTAGGGATGACGTCACCGGTGTGGGTGTACTGACGGAATCGTTAATTTTTAAAATAAATATCCATATAATGCGACACCTCATTTAAACGAGAATTTAATTCTCTATTTAACTACATTACATTTTTATCTAAAATATTTTTTTAAGGGTACAAAAACAATTGTTTTTGATTTAAATTCAACTAAATTACAACTAATGATTTAATTAATAATGTACTTTAAAGTAATCAAATTATGCATTATAATTATTTTAAATTAAATGTGTGAAATGCCATCCATCAATTTTATTGACAATATGCGAATCGACGGGCACATTCCTCAAGTAACTTGCGGATGGCTTGTGGAGTAATTAGACTCATTTAATGAGTAATTCTATCTTTCAAGTCCTGTAATTTTTGGGGTCACTGACATAAACTTTTGATTTTATGTAACCCCACAGGAAAAAGTATAAAGGTGTTAGATCTAGCGTTCTTGCTGGCCACTCTATAAAACCTCCTCTTTCGATGTACCTCCTGGGAAGACAATGATTTAAAAATTGACCTACCTCACGTGCGTAATGCGAAGGGGCTCCATCTTGTTGAAACCATATAGTTTCATTAGGTAAATTTGGATTATTGGCATTTGGGTACATGTTAGTAAGGACAGGTATAAGTTGATTTCTCAAAAAATGTTAAATAACGTTCTCCTGTTAGATTTTCTGCAAAGAAAAAAATTCTAATGATTCTGTCATTAATGATCCCTGCCCATACATTTACTTTCTGAGGATCTTGCGTGTGCGACTCAGTCATCCAATGTGGGTTTTCTTGACTCCAATATCTGTAATTTTGACGATTCACGTTACCATGTATAAAAAATGTGGCTTTTGTACGTCAATAAATATTACAGTAACTATGCCACTATCACTTGCTTGAATTAACATTTGACAAAATGTTTCAGTGTTTATGAGATAACTTTTTGTGTCCATTATTGTTTTCACTTATTTTTGCTTTTTTAAGTATTTACTTCAGAAAGTCATGGCAGGCAACCGATGCATGGCATTTCGAACATTTAGTTTAAAATAATTGTTACGCGTAATTTGGTTATTTTAAAGTACGTTATGAATTAAATCGTTAGTTGTAATTTAATTGAATTTAAATAAAAAAAAAATTGGTTTGTACTCTTAAAAAATTATTTTAGTTAAAAATGTAATATTGTTAAATAAAAAATTAAATTCTCCTTTACATGAGGTGTCGCATTATACCAATTTCTATCTACAAAAATTAACATTTACGTCACTACACCCACACCGGTGACGTCATCCCTACTCCATGTACGTTATAAGATTCGCTGTGAGTTTCGCCGGTAGCGCTCTCTCGCGGTTTGAAACTTGTACTTTCATTGTAAAATCAGTGTAAATGAAATATGACAAAACGAGAAAAATAGATATTTATTTAAAAATACAAAATAATGAACTGAAATATTATGGTAAACTGATTAATGAACGAATACACAGAATTAATAGTAAAAGTAATTACGCCTTGTTATTTTATTCATTATAATTATAATATTTAAGATATAAGTTCTTGCGACTGGATGACTACTTACGCAAGAGGTCATTGAAAAAAAGAAGAAGTTTATATGAAAATATTTAATGGTTAAAGCAAATATTTAAGGTTATGGACACTTAAAACGTCTATATTCTTTAGTTAAAGGTTACCTTTACCTCTGTAACGTTGTAATTCTTGTTTTTATTTTACATTTTTATTCTGTTTTTGCTCAGTTATTTTTTTGTGTTCGTAGGCCTTAGTGCTTAGATATCAATTTGTTTTAATTCTTCTTCTTCTTCTTTCGTTTTATGGCCTCCACCTCTTAAATTTGTTTTAATTTTATCAAAATGGATATTAAACATTATACTGGTTTTAAGTCTATATCATATGATATCTCATTTCAACCAGCTACACCAAAAAAGGGAAAAGGTTTAGTTGATGCAGGGCATGTACGCAATGTTTCGGAATATAATAGCTTTTTAATTTTACACCATAGAAATATCATGTTTGCATTATATGTTATTTACTTATTTTTCTCGTTGATAGCAATAATCTATTTTTCTCTTTGAACTATTTTATGCTTGGCAACAGGAAATGAATAAAATTTACAATGACTGCTGTACCCAGTATTTTTACATGTATCATATATTTTTCTTTTTGAAAAAGCCATATTCGCCATTATTTGAATGTTTACAAGTTAAATGCACAAAACTGCCACTAACAGCGTTGGTGAAAACTGTCAAATCCCCTCTACTCATCGGCTCGCTAACAAAAGCCAACCTGCTTCGGGATTTTCCACAAAACTCGACGGTTCTCGAAATAATGATAATATTCCATAATTTAGCCGTTCACTTTATAATTAAACTTTTTATTTAAATATTTTTTTGTCACCAACTACACGACTATGGATCAAACCGGTGCATTTAAAAACTTTTATTTATTTTGTATATTTTACTACAAATCTTACCGTGCTTTAACGTATAATTCCTTTCTCACTTTCGTCATTTAATGAATTTACTTTCTAAGTGCTATGTACGAAAAAACTTAATCCGAAGTTGGAAGCGCTGGCACATCACAAAAATAATCCGAGGCGCAAATAAAGAGCTACAAATTATACCTCCAAATAAGGAGATAGACAACGAAAACCACCGTCTGGATGGCTGCTTTTCGGTTCAATTTACTTTGAAGAATAGCGAGGTAGTTATGCTAATGGGCCTGCAAAGCCATATTCGGAGAATTCTCGATCCGTCACAATCTCGAAATTAACGATTACACGAAAAATTGACTCGTACATTTTCTTTTTCTCTTTTGTAACGAGTTTTTATAACGTTTTTAAATCTATACTATCTAAAACATTTTTGTACAGTATTTTGAATAGAGTAAAATTAAATTCTATTTTTAATTGAAACGTTTCTCCGAAAAACGTCATTACTCAAAATTCTTTGAAACTAAAATATTTCTGTCACTCGCTTCTTAACCTCCCCTATACAGGCATACAAACACTTATTTCTCGTAAAAATATCATAGGTTCCGTAATATCTACAGATAAAATTTGGTATGTTCTTCTAAATACATCACAAGTCCGGTCTTTTTCGTCGAAGAAAGTCACATGTCCATAACATGTGATGTTTTTCAGAGGAAATAAATCGACTGCTTAGGGGGTAATGTGTGATGATTCTTGGTTGGGTTAGAACATATCTGTTTCTTGGATAGATAACGTCACGTCGTCTTTTACTGACAAAATAAACATGCAGTATACTGCACATGTTCTATTTTAATATGTAAGTTAAAGTAATAATCCAAGTTTCCCGAGTACTGGGAAAATATGGAAGCAGAAAATAATACAGAAGTGACTATTGCCCAGTGGCGAGAGAAAGATGAACCAAAAACACATGTGAAAGTTGCCGTGAAAGAAGCGAAAGTGAAAGATATGGAACATAGAAATCAGATAGGGACAGTAATAGCTGAGAAAAAAGTAGAAGATGATTGCAGGTGTTTCTTATTGTGTGCTTTTTTCAGATGCAAACAGCTTAAATGTTTCCAAAAAGTTTCTGTTGAAGAGCTTGAACATATATTTACCGAAGTTTATGAAATAATATAATACACCATATACAACGATATAGAAAATGTAAAGAAGGAAAAAAACTGCATATTCTTGCAACTTGCGATGTTTGGTACGGAATGTGACAAATTTGAACATATCTTAAGCAACAACAAAGATATTTCTGAGGCCAATGCAGCTTATGGTAAAATACAAAAAGAATTTCATCTAAGAAAAACTAATAAATTTTATGACAAAAAATGCAGCTATAAGGAACAGGCAAGAGCAAGCGAAATTACTTGCATTACTTTGATTTTATGCATAATTTACCACTGCCACATACCGTATAATTCAGTATTTTTTGCAAGGCAGATATGGTACTTTGGGATCCATGATTTGGGGAGTAATCAAACAACAATGTATAGTTATTAAAAAGGCCTAAAAAGAAAGAAAGAAAATATATCAAAGAAAAATATCGAAATAGACGAAGATGAAGCATTTTACCGCATGTAAAAGCATTGACTCCAAAACAAAAGTTTCGTATTACAGTACTGCAATTATTAGATAACGAAATTCCGTCCACCACATAACCTACTGGCCCACAAAATACTGCTCAGGTACATGTTGTTTATCATGATAGTCAATCTTCATCTGTAGTGTCACCGATTAGTTCACTTGCAAGGCCCATTTATCATGAAAACTCTCGTAGATTAAGCAGCATCCCTCAAATACACAATGCGTCTCCATAATGCCTTGAAATATTTTACAGCCGATCCATCATAAAAATTTCAAAAGTCTTGAATTAAACATCGTACAGAAACTGGTCAATCCATGAGGGTTTCTGGAGGCGATATGCGAACTCATCATCAAGCTCCGTCAGAAAACTTGCATTTTCAGCATTCAAGTATGCCAAATGTTTTTGATGACATGCACCTTTCACACTAATTTGTATTACATTTTTTTTCAATAAAATATTTATTTTATTAAAAATTATTATATTTTTTAATAAAGTATTTAAAACTTTTTTAACTTATCGTAATGTTAACAAAGTCTTTCTTCAGCTGATATGGGTTGGACATGGCAATTCTTCCAAGTGATATTTATTTTTGCTTCAATTTTATTTAAAATATAATCAAACGTATTTGTCCTCATTCTCCGGTATTCAAAAAAGCGTTGAGAATATTTTCTAAGGTCTTTATAAAGATAGTAAAATTCGCCATTACAAAAAAAAAACAATTGTGGACCTGTGGAAGACCAAGAATATTTCGTATATCTGAATTTAGTTTTAGATAATTTATGAGTACCTATGTATATTATTAATGTTTATAATAGTAACAAAACCAACAATTTTCATAATATTAATTTTATGATTATTTTCATTACCTCAATATTATATTTTGTTTATCTTATTAAAATCTTTACTCCGCCCTACAATGCATCACCTTGTATAATTTAAAAAAATACCCATTTGGTAGTCTTATTTTAATATATTTACACCTAATAAAGAAAATCTATTCATTTCAAGACGTTCTTAAAGCTTTACTATAAATTTCTCTCGTGCCAGTTGAAGTACGGCAACCGCCAAATGCCGCATCTTATTTTTAATTCTTTCTACAGCTATTCATTGCTTAACAGCCTTTTGTCTGAAATGAACTCCCGACTGTTCTCTCTAATTTAAAAAGTCCTGCACAATATCTGTTGTAAAAATATTTGCATAATAAGAGTTCTTTCTAATTCGGGTTTGATTTAAGTAAATTAAAACTTCCCAACAAAGTTTACTCTCTTAATTATGTAAAAAATATACATGCCGGGTTTCACAAGAATATGGTTTTAATTACGAACGTTTTTTTTATGAAAATAGTAGCCCAAATACTTTTCGAGCTTGAATTTTTTGAAATTAATAAATACAGGTCGTTTATAGTGTTTGACATTGAAAATATAACACAGTAAATGACAGAGAGTCTTAACGAAATTCTTAGCAAATAATGTGTTCTACTTAAAGTAAATTTAGTTGATACTGATGATTTAATTGTTCTTCTTCAAGTGCCCCGTCCGTTGCAAACGTTGGCTATTAACATGGCAATTCTGATTTTGTTTGCGGCGCTTCTGGATAGTTCGATCGATGTGAGCCCGAACCACTTCCGCAGATTTTGGAGCCACTCGTGGTCTTCTCCTGCCTGGTCCCCGCTTACTGTCTATTTTCTCCTGGACAATAAATTGCTGTAGACGACAAGCTTTCTTTGTTTAATTGTATTTACGATTTCTTTCTCCTTTCCGATTCTTTGGATTATCTCTATGTTGGTGACATGTTCGGTCCAGGATATACGAAGAATGCAGTGGTACACCCACATTTCGACGATTTAATTATATGGTGCTAATAACTATTTATTTATTTATTTATTTTAACGGTATAATAAGTACCTACATCCGGCAAATTAGTAAAAGAGGTAAAAAAATATTTTATTAAGTTTTATGATGAAAAGTGGTAAGTTAATGTATAATATATATATATATATATATATATATATATACATCGGTTTAGAACGTCTTTCGACGTTGTCCGATACCTAAACACCATCTCTTCCTATCTTCGCAGTCGTTTGTTGTTAAACTTCTTTCGCTTATGGACTTGTTTACGCCGTGTTGCCATTCTAATCTGGGTCTTCCTCTTTTCCGTCGACCTATCCACTCTCTATATCTTGAGTTATATTTCCTTCTATTCCCATACGTTGTTTTATTACATCATTTCTGATTCGGTCTCGTCTGGAAATACCTAAAGATCTTTTCATTGCATATAATATATAAAATAAATAAATTAAACAGCTAAAAAGTTCCTCGACTAATTTGGGAAGGGGGGAGGGTGTTAAAAGGAAATGAACCATGTTAATGTCCGACGAAATTTTACATATTATGGTGGATTGATATAAAACTAGCATTTGATAGAAAAAAACAAGTTTTTTGGAATTAAATCGATTTATTTCTCAACATAGTCTACTTTTAGATCCATGTTCTTAGTAAGACGATGTTCCAATTTTTTTATCCCATCCGAATGGTACTTTTGCCCAAGCTCTTCAAAATAGACCAAGTTTCAGCGACGACTTTATCATTTGTTGCAAAACAGCGTCCTTCGAGCCATTTTTAGGTTTGGAAACAGGAAAAAATCGCTTGCGGCAAGATCTGCAGAATACAGTGGGTGTTCAACCAATTCATAGCCCAATTCGTCTAATTTTACCATGGCGACGGCCGATCGGTGAGCCGGTGCATTATCTTGGTGAAAGAGCACTTTTTTGCGTTCCAAACCGGAACATTTCGACTCAATTCGGCATCAAATCGATCCAATAATGCTGCGTAGTACTCTATTATTGATTTTTTTTCCGTATTCCAAGTAGTCGATAGACTTTTCAGGGCAGCAGTCAACAAAGTCAGAATAGACATGTTAGTGTCTAACCTCCGTAACGGATAGGCATCATAAGAAAAACAAGTAGTCGATGTGTATGATGCACTTCGCATCCCAGAAAACAGTAGCCATTACTTTGCCTTTCTTTGCCTTCTTCGGCGGCCTTTCGCCGCTTTTGTGCCACTGTTTCGACGTTTCTTTGGTTTCCGGTGTGTAATAATGCATCCAGGTTTCATCAACGGTGATATATCGGCGAAAAAAATCCCTCAGATCGCGCCGTATCATCACCAAAAGCGTCTCCGAAGTAGTCACACGTTTTTGCATTTGATCGATTGTTAGCAAACGCGGCACTCATCGCGCGGATAGCTTTTTTATGTCCAAATTATGGTGAATGATATTGTGTACGCGTTCGTAGGAAATGTTTCTCGGACATCTATTAACTCTCAAAGCTTAAGTTGACGATCTGCCATAATCATGTCATGGACTTTGTTGAATATTTGCGGCGTGGTGACTTCATTTGCCCTCCCGGGACGCTTATAATAAAAAAACAGTCATACTACCATGAACAAATTCAGCTTTCCAAAATTTTACTGTTGCTAACGAAGGGGCAACCACACGGTCGGCAAAATTTTGACAGATGTCATGCCATGAATGGCAAATGTCAATACAGAAACCAATTCAATTCGGTATAAGTAGCGCCATTTATCAAAGGCTAGTTTAATATCCGTATATCCTCGTATGTACTATCGTATTGACAATAAGCCACAATTTATTGGAAATATGCCACAATTCCGAAGGGGAAATTGAAACGTCAATAAATTTATTTTAAACTTAAATTGTAGCTTTTCCCAATAAAAATAGTAATTAATTTAAAATGCCACAAGAAAATAGCTTCAGAATAACAATATTATCCCAGATGAACATAATCCCAGAATTACCGAGAAAAATGAATATCTTTTTCGATGTTTATGTTTTTTATTTTTCGTTTCTGCAAAAGCTATTCAATTTTAATGAAACTTGGTTAAAATATACTTAAGTATGTTCTTAAATTAATCATGGAAAATACAGTTACTTTGTAGTAATAGGTTCCATCGTTCCGGTGACAGACAGGTAATAGGTTCCGGTAACCTATTACTTTTGTCGCCTATTACCCAAGCTGCAAGCAGCGCCATTTCGCTTGGCTTGCTGTAGTTTCTTGTAGTAATCATAATATCTTTTTCAATAAACGAATACTTTTTATTATTTATAGTTTATTTTTGTTTTAACCGTGAGTGATAAACATTCTTCAAACGTTTGATGGTTGTTAAAAATAAATATTAAACATATACAGCTGACAGAGGCTTAAAAATAGATGATTCAATTACTATACTATACAGAAATTATAAATGAAATGGTGGCGGTGAAAAGGCGAGAGAGCGAGAGAATTTAGTTTTGCTTTAACTAGAAATAACTGCATTAGAATAAGGGCAAGCAAATTCTAATAACATACTATAATGTCAATAAACATTGTCTCTGTCTTAATAATCGTACATGCTTACGGTGGTATTCCCAGCTATTAAGTGGCAAAACATACAGCTCGTCATAAATTCGGTGACAATGACCATCCTATTCTGTTACTGATTGAGCGAACGATTCCCATCAATCTATATTGTCACGGTCACGTTAACATATCGAATGACGATTCGAATACCATTACGTTTTACGTTATAGTTACACTGTGACAAGAGTAATAGGCAGTTTGCTGTAACCTATTATTGAGAAAACGAATACTTATTGGTAATAGTGTTATTTATCCGAATACGTTATATAACGCCCATCTTTAGTTAAAATTAAAAAATAATCTAAAAGCTCCGTTTTCGATTATATTATATGCTTCCCAGTATTGCTCGATAGCAAACACATAAAGATTAATGACACCCAATTAAACCAAACAATGGGAATGATCTTAGATACAATTAGACCAATACCAAATTATTGGCTTCCGATTCTGAGTGACATGCCACCGTCGAACCTACGAAGAAGTCATTCTCTTCTCAAAGAATATAAAATAAATCCAAAGATAACCACCAACTACCAATCAACAAACAGTTTTTCCAAGAATAATACTATAGTAACTGCCGATTTCTTAATAAATAAATGCAACGAAAGCTCTTGAAAGCAGGACTGACTGTTGCAAAGAAAACGACAAATAAAGAAGACAGAATAAGTCATGGAACAAAACGGTTGATGGAAAAGAAACGCACAATTCTAAGCAAAGGAAAGCGAAACACCGATGATTTCTAAGAATAAAATAAACATATAAAGAAGGGAGTAAAGGAAGATTTAAGGATCTACAATTGAAACAAGATAAAAAAATAATAGAGGCCTGAAATGTTTAAGATCAAACTTAGGAAAGCCTATAATAATCTCATTGAAGGATAAAGATGGAAAAGAAATAAGAGAAAAGAACGAAATCCTAAAAGTCACTTAAACATTTTACCGTGATTTATATTCCTTAAACCAGAACCCAGATAGCACTGCAAAGAATGATCTTTAGATGATTTGGAAGTCTCAGATGATTGAAATGACAGTTGACAATAATTCTCTTCAAAAATGGAGACAGAGGAGATCGGAAGAACTATAGGCCAATCTCTCTGCTATTCCAAATGTACAAACTGTTTATGGGAGTAATAAATAACAGGTTAACTATAGCGCTAAGTTCGATAACTATCAACCGGTAGAGCAGGCAGGATTCCGAAAGGGTTACAGTACAGCGGATCAATTTTTTTTTTCAGAATGCAAATAGAGAAAGACAATGAATATTACTTGAACTTACACATTGATTATGAAAAGGCATTCGACTCCATTGAACTTTGGGCAATAGAAACAGCTATGAACAACTGCAGGATAGACTCCTGGTACAGAATGCTCGTACAAAATATTTAGAAGAAAGCTACAATGAAAATACAAATAGATGCGAAAACCAAAGGTATACCAATAAACAGAGGAGTTCGTCAGAGATATGTTATATCCGCAAAGCTATTCACACTTGGACTGAAAGACGTGTTCAAAGACATTAACTGGGTAGATAAAGAAATAAATCCTAATCAAACAAAACTGAGTCATTTAGGATACGCTGATGACATTGTAATATTCGCCAAAAACCTTAGAAGAACTACAGACTATGATTAAGCAACTATTTCAAGCTTCAAAAAAGTAGGTCTTAAGATAAAATTGGAAAAAACATAAATAATAAAAAATACACCAAACATTAGAGAAATAACGTTAAGGGACATTGATTTAGAAACAATTTAATATATCTACCTGGGACAGATAATGTAAGTTAACAAAGAAAATTAAACTGCCAAAATTACCAGACGAATAAGGTTAGCGTGATCAGGATTTGGAAAACTAAGTTGAATATTGAAAAGTACTAAAATAAAACACTAAACTGCAGAGATTATGGAGATTATGGTGAGAAATGCAAGAATGCAGGGAAAAAGACCTCTTGGAAGACCTAAAAAAAGCTGGAAAGACGAAGTCGATGAGGACGCCAGGAACTGCCTGGGAATGCGTTCATGGAAAATAACAGCGGTAAATCGAAATGATTGGAGAAGCTTGTTGAAGGAGGCCAAGGCCCGATTTGGACTGTAGTGCCATTGGATGGATGGAAAATAGAACAATATTTGAAAATCAGAATTTACGATCAGTGTAAGTCTAATATGGATAAAATAGTAAAGGCACAAAGAGCGATGAAAAGATCGATGCTCGGGCTAAAGTAAAAGACGCAGGAGAACATGCTGCCAAATTAAAATGGAGCTTCGCAGGAAACAATGCCCGACTGAAGAATAAAAGATGAAACCATGAAATACAACAATAGAGAACATGGTTAGGAAAGAGTTGCAGAGGAAGACCACAAATGAGATAGGCTGATGACATTAAGAAGATCGGAGGACAAAACTGGAAGCATGTGGCGCAAAATAGAAAACACTGGATTGGTTTGGTAGATGCCTATGTCCAAAGTTGGATTACCTAAGGCTAAAGAAGAAGAAGAGCTGTTTTGCATTAAAAAATAAATTGTATAAATATAATATATTCTTTTTATTGTATTTCTATTTTTTATCCAGCTTATTTATTATTACCCATGTTATAAATTAAACTTAATTTCCCTCAACTTCTTTACGCATATATTGTTATACTAACTTTAATTTAACTTTCTAGTAAACAGATAGGTTACTGGTTTACCACTTTCAAACATTCCCCAACAATATAGGTCATATTTTAACAACCGCTAGTTAAACGGTGAATTTGAATCCATACAGGTATAGCGACTTGTTAGCCTGAAGTGCTTGTATTGTATTATGAACTATCGTGACAATGGAAGTACATCAAACAATCGGTTATTAAATTTTCCTGTATTTTAGATCAAAGTTTATGCCGCATTACAATAAATTGGTATTTTAATGAACATTAACTAGTTTTATAACGATCTAAATATTTTTATGTATTACTTTGTATTTATAATTTTTAGTGATACATTTTGTTCAATATTTAATGATTCTACTAAAATTTATAATTCTAAGGTATAAAATAATAATATTCAACGGCCTAGATGATACTATCGAAATTTTCAGCTTGATAACTACCTTTGTAAGACATGACATTATCTAGCTACGGAAAGCTCAAAACATAAGTGGAATATCAAATGGATAGAGCAAACAGAGGCACAGGTTGCCCGATAGAAACAATATGGAGACATACAAATATCGGAAAAGAAATAAAAGACTTTACAAACCAGAGAAGAATTCACAAACCAGTCATCAAACCAATAATGACAATATGCGGCAGAAACACAACCTGATACAGAGACGAAAAATAGATATTAGAAACAGCAGAGATGAAACAAATCGATGAAGAAAGGAACAGAGCTATAGTAGAACCCACAGTTAGAATACAGTGTTGGTATTACGGCACGCAGCGATGCCGCTCATGTCGGTACAGTGGTAAGTGTGTGGTAGTTTGGCGACAGACTGCGAAATCAAGACTGTGCGCGCTTCGTTACAAAAATTTTTATTCATTAATTTAACTGAGTTAAATAATAAGAGAATAATAAAAACAAATTAATTCTATAAAAATGCTTCAATAATATCCTATATTAATTATCTTCTTTTAAATGTGCCTATCTTCTAGAGATGTTGGCTATGACATTGTCCCATCTAATTCTATCTACATTAGCTTTATTCTATCCACCAGTTTCGCTTCCAGCATTAAAAAGAAGAAACCGAGGACGTCTTTGGGTTAGAGCTTTCAGTCCAGTAGAGAGCCCTTTTATAAAGACATGGCAATGTATTCTCTATGCAGAGGAACTACATATAGTTTACAGTATAATTTTATTTGTCTTGTATACAAAATCATTATGGTGTGGTAATGGTAAGGATCAATTATGTGGCAATCAGCTGTAAAAGTCATTGGTATTCCCTGCCGTATCATATTTTAGCATACTCCTGATTTCTTTTGTATGCAAGCGGTTTAGTTTGTATGATATAGATATCCACAATTCGTCTCATAATATTGAGTGTTTAAAAACAGCTGTGATTTCAATCGAAGTTATAAATAGCTACTTTTTTGTATCTTTATTATGCCTATTTTAATTTGCAGATATTAGGGATTTATATATTCTTAATTTATATAATTTGTTTATTGATTTTACTTTTTAAATAAAGTTTCATATAGTCCTTTTGCTTTTGCAGGTACTAAATACGAAAGAGAGAAAAATAGCCAGTTCTAATTTAAATATATTTATGCATTCTCCCTTTCCGATGGCTTTATATGTTATATAAAGCTCATCGTATGTGCACAACACAACAACAAATGAAACCTAAATAACAATAAAAAAAAGAGACTGGAGGATGCAATGCTAACAATCAACAACAACAACAAAAAAATAACCAAAAAAAGAAACAGTAGAGCACGAATTTAAGAAATATAAAGGTATTGTAAGAAAAACCCAAAAAATATATCTGTTTTGTCACGAAAAATTACAAAGTGAATCCAAAACTTGTAGCAAGAAATAGAAATAAGAGGATTTCTACATTCTTTTTAAAAATGCTAGAGCCAACTGACAATGTGTTAGCAATTTTCATAAATATTGTATTTTTTTGTTCATTTTTAATATTTTTTAATTTATAACCTTGTATTCTTAAGACTGCAAGCCGATAGCTATTACGAATTTTAAAATCATACACCGATAGTTGCTCCGGTGGCCCATGCCTTCTATTAGAAATGTTTTCCCCATAACACTACTGTTGAACGTGTTAATACTACAATGTTTCTTTTTAAACACCAAATAATCAGACAATCCGTACAGAACTTTGAAAAATGACATTAAGTTACAATTTTTTTGCGAAAGGTTTTTAGTTTTTTATGTTTCATTAAAAGCTATGAGTTCAGTCCATGTTTGACTATAATTTTACTAATTTCTTAAAATAATTAATTACTTTACTATTTTAATCTAAATAATCAACACTTTAATTACACTTTATTTATATGTAGGTAATAAACAGGGTTGGTCGACACAATCGTACTATAGCTAACAAGTCTCCAGTTCCTTTAAATGTATCCCGTACTTGCAACAGATTGAATTTGTTGGACCGTAAGTAAAATAGTCAGATTATTTACAGACTAAATAACACCTTGGAGATGAATTTGCAGTCTTGAGGTACGCGGCTCAGACGTCGCATTCGCTAAATTAATATAATGCTTTTTCTCAAAATTGTCACGTAGAATAATATGTATGTAGAATTTAATCCTCTAAAGAAAAAATATGAACCGTATAACTGCAATGAATAACAAGTGAAACACGTAAAATGAGTTCTTTTATACAAAAATAGACAATTACTTTTTTATAGAAAAGGTAGAGATTACTTTTTTTAAGGTACCTAAATATATCTTTTTAAGTATGTAAAATTTAAACAAAAACTAATGGAAAATCTCTAAACTGGAATCTTTTTAGCCATAATTTTTTTTATTTCAAATCCTTTATAAAATGTATATAATAAAATGCCCAAACGGGCTATCACAATTACATTACAAAACGTTTTCGGATTGTTAAATCCATCATCAGTGTAAACAAGGTATACATGCTATGAGCCACCAAAATATATTGGTCAAAACCCTTTAAATGTTATAAATGTACAGTTGTTTTACATTATATGGACGTAGTTAAGCAGAAAACGTCCAACCCACAAATTGTTAAAAATGAGTTCTTTACACCAGCGAGCATATAATTTCTTGCTTTATAATATGCAGAAACCGTCCAAGTGAAAACATTACATATACTCTTTTAATAATCGTCAAAGTTCTAACCCACAAACTAGGTAAACTGAGATTTTCATTGATAATAAAAAATCCAAGTGGGTTGAATTTTTTCTAAAAAATGTATGTCGATCTAAGTAATCGTGTTAAAAGAGTGGTTAAAACAGGCTAAGTGGGTTGGATCACTTTAACGCTCCATGCGATAACAAAACTACTGTGCATTTTTTTGTGTTAAAAACATCCAAGTGAATTGGATGTTTTCTACTTATAAATTTCGGTATACTTGTTAAAAATAAGAGTATAATCAGAAATCGTCCAAACCACTTGGTATCATTTTACGTTTACTATTTCATTAATATGTTAAAAGTAGTTTGAATCTTCAATTTCGGTCGATAATAAAATTTTATTACGGGAATGTGCCCTATTAATGTTTAAAACGTGCCTTGTGCGTATAAACCCTGGAACTTGGTCGATAAAAATTAATTTATTATAGGTACTCATCTTAAGCATAGTAATCACTTTCCTTTAGTTTTAAGTAAATGTGCCTATGTATTGATAAACATTTCTTTTTATTCAGTTGTGTCTGATTTTTCTGACTGTTCGGGTTTAAAAATACTTATTTAATAATAATTATGTCGAAAAGAAGCAAATACATGTGTGAGCTAGCAAAACTTATGGAAAACCAAACAAATAGTGTAATGTCTAGCGTGGAATTTGATTCAAATATTACCAATGTTGAGGTAAGTCGGAAATTTTTTATTAAAAAATAACTATATGTTGTTTACTGATTATTTTTTCGTGGTTTTCGGCCAGATTGAAGAAATAACACAAAACTCTCTTTTTTTTTTACGACGTTTCAATTTATTTTGTTACTAAATCTTAAAAAAAAAATAAAGAAAATAGAAGAAAATAGAGTTTTGTGGTATTTCTTTAATCTGGCCGAAAATCACGAAAAAATAATCAGTTTATAAGACACGGCTTCTAAAAGTTTATGTTGTTTACTAAATTTTTAAAATAAATGCATTTTATACATCATTACATAATTTAAATATATTGTAGAATATGGATGATACCAATGTGACAGAATTCTACCGTCACAGCGAACCATCGTCATCCAATAGTCGTATTCGTGAAATGGTTTTAAACGAGAAAACTGGATGTTTTGAATCAGCTTCTACCATAGATTCTGTTGATGATTATGATGTAAGTATTAAATCTTTGTACCTATACTGTTTAGTAAAATGCTTTATAATGCTATTCGCTATATTATTTCTATTTAATGAAAACTAAACTTTGATGTACCTATTGTTACAATCTAAAAGAAAAAATACAACTTCCTTAGGTACACACAATTTTGTAAACACATATGTATTAATCTTATTATACCAATGTTAAATTGATACCTATTATTATGATCATCAATTATTATTGATTAAAGTAATTATACAATAATGTAAAGCATATGAAAATTATTTTTCGATGAGTACCTATAGTAAACTTTATGAAAAAGATTAATTTGAATGAATTGAATTTGTTTTATTTTTTGGTACCTGGTAATTGATTAAAAGTTAACTTCTTTAATTAAAATAGACGCTTTCTATAATTTTTTGAAATTTTTATTTAAAATATTATCTAATAATACCTACCTTTTTATTCTTACAGAATATGTCAATAAGTGATGTCTTTAGTAGCGGTTCCTCTGATATGTTTATACCATCGTCACATGAAGAGAGTTCCGATAACAATGAAAGTTGTGATGATAATCCATTTTTAGCCAGTACATCAGGTCGTCCAAAGAAGGGTAGAAAAAAGAAATTTGCAATGACGCGAGCAACATCAAAGATTAATAGGAACAAAAATGAATCTTACATTGACTACAAAGGAAAATTGAAAGCTGCTAAAGAATTTCAATATGACTACAATTGTAACTGCCCGATGAAATGTTCTGAGTTGATTTCTACAGAGTCACGAAAACAAGAATTTGATCGTTTTTGGAGTCTTGGGTCTTATAATGCCCAAACTATCTTTATTGCCAATAATATCCACGAAATGCCGAAAAAAAGAATGTATGGAAGAAACACTGAAAGACGTCTGTATTCCAGACAATATTCCTTACTTATAGGCAAATGTTTATCAATAGTCTTAGAATAACTCCGTCAAGAGTAACAACAGCTCTGAGAAAGGTAAACAATCGTGCTCCAATTCTTGATCAAAGAGGTAGAAAACAAGGTGGTTTAAACAAAGTCCCTGAAAATAAAATTCAGGAAATAATCAACCAGATCAATAAACTGCCTAAGTACATATCGCACTACTGTCGTGAAAACACGTCTGCATTATTTTTACCGGCACATCTCTCATTATTAAAGATTTATGATCTATACAAATCTGAAGTTCAAAACCCTGTGAAATTTGGTATTTATAAGAGGATTTTTTACGAAAAATTTAATTTGAGATTTAATGTTCCCAAGAAGGACACATGCCAGGTATGTGATTCATTTAAAATAAAACTACAAAATGAAACGGATGATCATAAAAAGCAACTTTTACAAATTGAACTCGACACTCATCAGGATTTGGCCCAAAAATCACGAGAAACATTAAAGGCAGATTTAAAACGAGCTAAAGATGAGGATAATGTAGAGTGTTTAACATACGATCTTCAAAAAACTCTACCTTTACCCAAAATTCCAACCAATGTAATATATTATAAGAGGCAAGTTTGCTTGTATAATCTCGGTGTATTTTCAGGCAAACGTAATAAGAGTTATTCCTATGTATGGCTTGAAGGAACTGCTGGAAGAGGAGCTCAGGAGGTTGGTTCCTGTATTGTAAAATATTTAGAAAACATAGAAAGTACTGTTGAACATCTTATATTGTGGTCTGATTCTTGTGGAGGCCAGAACCGTAATATTAAAATAACACTCCTCATGGCCAGTCTTCTTCAAACCAGCCATAATATAAAAACTATAACATTTAAATTCCTGATTTCCGGCCATAGTTTTCTACCAAATGATAAAGATTTTGGGGATATAGAATGTCAACTCAAACGTCAAGAACGAATATATACACCTTTAGACTATATAAATATAATAAATTCATGTCGTAAAAAGTCTCCAATAACAGCTGCACAAATGAAAAAGGAATGGTTTTTGAGTACCCACCAGCTCGAGAAGGCCACAATAAACAGAAAAGTTGGCACCAATAAAGAAAAAATAAATTGGTTGGAGACAAAACAAATTATATTAACAAAAGAAAATCCTTACCACATCTTTATGAAACCTAGTTATTTTGGCGATGAAAGTGTATGTTTGGATATTGAGCGACGAGGACGATTAAATACAGAGAGCTTTTCGGCGCTGCTTATGCAACTCTGGCCCAATGGTAAACCCCTGTCAGAGGATAAAATTAACGATATTAAAAGCTATTTACATCTAATTCCTTCAGACGCTAAACCGTTTTATGAAAATTTTACAAGTGCTAATGTAGTCGAAGACGTTGATGGATTTAATGTTCCAGTTCTAGATTTTGAGGTAGATACCCACAATAATTAAAACTTTTTTTAAATTTACATTTACATAAGAAAATCATTGTAATTTTGTTTCTTTGGATCATTAAAATTTTTATAAAAATATGACATTATTTATTTATCTGAAAGATTCCAACCCACATAAGTATGTTTTATCGAAATTTTTTTCGGATTTTTGTTTTTTGTTAAAAACGTCCAACCTAAAATTTTCAAAATAACTTCATTGAAACTTACATTTAAAAGAAATTACAAACGAGGTGCCTACGAGATGAATATCATTATCTTAAAATCATTGCCAGGCGAATAAATTATGCATAGTTTAGCTAGGGCACACTAAAATCTTTTAAACTCAATTTCCCAACAATCACTTTTTTTGGGTTGGACGTTTTCTGCTTAACTACGTCCATATATAGTTACAAATTAGGATGTTTAAGTTACCGTTGGAATTGGTAACATGGCGACGTATGACCCTACATAGGTAAAATGGTCCTAAGACGAAGTGTCTTCGAGGACCTGTTGATAACAACTGAAGACAAAAAAGACACTTCCTCGAAGACACTTCGTCTCAGGACCATTTTACCTATGTAGGGTCATACGTCGCCATGTTACAAATTCCAGCGGTAACTTAAACATCCTAATTTGTAACTATATATAATGTAAAACAACTGTAAATTTATAACATTTAAAGGGTTTTGATCCATATTTTTTTGGTGGCTCATAGCATGTATACCTCGTTTACACTGATGATGGATTTAACAATCCAAAAACGTTTTGTAATGTAATTGTGATAGCCCGTTTGGGCATTTTATTATACCGGGTGGTGAATCGTCAAACGGGTCATAGGAAACTCAATGGAAAATTTTAAATCGTTGAATTGCTGTTTCCCTAATTATTTTAGATCAAAAGTTATAAAAAACTATTTGTAGAGGACTAAAATCTGAATTAAATACAAATATTAAAACCGTTCTATGAATCAAATGTACCTCAAAATTTTGCAAAAATATAATACATTTTTCAGGCCACCCCTTAAAGTTAGGCCACACGTAGTGCAAGAATAATATTATGACGTGTGTGTTTTATCATATTGATGTCAGATGTTTGAAAATTTGAATTGTCAATTTTTTTAATAGTAGAACAAATAATTCAATTTTAATTCAATAAGAGCTAAAAGTTAGCTAACGACTCTCTAGTAAAGTCCATCTCCAACAATTAAAATATTTTGGGCATGATATGAGAGCAAACACAGAAAACATGGAAAGAGTCATAAGGAAAGGTAGAAGGCCGAAGATCACCAGGAAGATCCCCAACAAGATGGATAGATCAAAATACAGGAATATGCCAAATACCTATGCATGAATTAAAAGAAATGACCAGAGACAGAGATCTCTGGAGACGAACAATAGACGACATCACGTCGACCACTACACTCCCCCTGGGGGGTCAGGATTGAAGAGAGAGAGAGCCTCGATAGTTGTCACATATTAGTGGATCCCCTTTCTTGAGAATAGTTATTATAATACCAACATTCTAACTGTCTGGGAGTTTTACTATGTATTATTAACAAGCTTTATTATGTACTTTTTTAGGGCGTTTGCTTCACACTTGAACAGCTCAGGGGGTATACCATCTTCTCCAGGGGATTTGTTATTTTTTAACCTTTTTATTGCCTTGGCAACTTCTTCTGTTGGTATATTATTTTTCTTCCTCTCATCGCTAACGTCTCCACTGTGGTCATTTAAAGTTAGTCACTTTTTAGTTGCCTATATTTAATTTCTCAGCAAAATTCTATGTCCATCTCTCCACTATTTGATCCGGCTCATTGAGATAATGTCGGCCTCCTTACTTTTTATTATGGTTATTCTAGGTTTAAATTCTTTTCCGTTGTGGTTCACATTTTTATAAAATTTTCGCGCTTCGCTTTGTGAGTTGAGCCTTTCTAGTTCCTATAGCTGGTTTTATAAATATCGTTTTTTCTTTTGTTTTAATATCTTTTTCTCAGCTTGTCTCATCTGTTTGTACAATAAAATTTTATAATTAATCTAAACTTGGTGTCGATGTTGTCGATCAAATGGAAAAGAAGTACACGGAAAAGCAAGTTTAAGACGGTGGCTGTTGCAAGTTTTTTATATTGTATTGGATTTGACTGCAATCAATGACTGGTCTTTTTAAAATTTATCACGGGCAAGAGCTAACTATTTGCCTAACCGATAGAGCTTTATCGACAAATTAAGAAAACATATTGAGTACATACAATTCTGGAGAAAAGAAAAAGAGAGAAAGAAAAAAATGCAAAATATTAGCTTTTTATAACAAAACCAGTGATTTGTGCGACAAAAAATTGTGCTAACTGTCCAAGAACAGAAACAATTGTATGTAATCAATGCTTACAGTGCATGTAAATAATACTTTTTTTATAAACAAAATGTTTATTATGAATCTATTCTGTATTTTTTTAATAAGTGTGGTTTTAAATAATCTTTAAGTTAATTGAAACACCCCAAAAGCAAGAAGTGGTACAATTGACCACCGCCGTCCTTGCAGTTAGGTCGCTTCAGCCGTCCTTCTAGTGTTAATTAACCCAGTGTTATACGAATAAAAGTTTTTAGCCTGTTTAGCCGAAATATGTGAGTTTTAAAAATTTAAATAAAGTCTAGAAATTTATTCAAAACTTTTAAACAGTGGATTTTTAACAGACACGTTAAAAAGTTTATTTGGATCAAGTTTGATCTGTTTTCTTTCTTTGAATTATATTACCGTTATAATTATTCACAACTCTTCTCAACTTTCCAAGTGTATAAAATGTTTCTGCATATAAATATACATTGTTAAGCCTTTCAGGGAAATTTGCATTTGCGATAACTGAACTTCAAAACTTTCAGTCCTGACGCTTGCATTATTCAAAAGTCAAAGGAGTTGAAATGAAGGAATGTACCCTGATGTGTCAATAGTAGAAGTTATGTATTCAAAATACATTTATTTACTGTAGAGAACTTTCACTAGTATATAGGCAATACAAGGCAATGGAAGTATCGGAAATGTAAGGGTTGTCATTTAGAATTGTATCACTAACTTTTAACAATAAAATCTTTATTTAAATATAGTATAAAAGTAACAGATTAAAATAGACCGTGAATGGAACTTGACATAGACACCATTGTGTGTCTCTAAATATGTACCGACTTTTGTAGAATAATACATTTAGTATCGAATCCTGCAATTTGATGCGATGCTAAGATTAAAGCTTTTCCTTAATCGGTGTAAAGAAACGTCATCACGATTCATAAATCAGGGAAAACAGTTTTATTCTTCGAGAGCCATAAAATAATTATTTAATGTTGGAGATAACCATTGCGTAGAGTTCTCGGACTTCTGCCATATTGAATAATTGTTCTTGCATTTGGTATCTGAGCCGATTCACAAATGTTTTTTACTCCATATCGATTTATTCTCAATATAAGACATTTTTCGGTAGTATTTCCTCTTTTTCCTCGTTAGTTTTTCTTGCCACCTAAGCTATTGATACTCCAAATTGGTAAGACCACACTTCCGCTTGGTGCAAAAGTATAGACCAAACATATCACTTAGTCATGCTTTGTCTTAGTTTTAAACGAAGATGGTTATTGCAAAGAACTATGTTCATGTCAGAAAAGTGGTTTTGGTCATTGTTTAAGTTTTTTAGTTCCTAAATGCATTATTGCTACTGGGAAAAGCGGATGGTTTGTTTATAGCGTCGATAGTGACGTGGTTTCGGTGGAGGTTGGCTGGGAATTGGAGTGGAGATTGGCGCGAGACTTGGCGCGAAAGTTAGCTCGAACATTTCTGACAGCTGAATTTTGATTGGCGAGTGGAGCAGACAATATTTTGCTTGTAAGAGGTCTTCATTTCGAAGAGAACTGGATGCCGCTATCTCTTTTATTGAGACAATTTGGCTCTTTTTCAATTTTTATGGCTTTTCGGATAATTCTTGGTTTATTTTATCTTATCTTATTAGCTCTAAAGCGAATAAGAGCTATGATTCTGGAACTTTCAAAATCAATTTTATGACTTGTATAAAAATGGTGCTGACCTATAGCTGAAATTGAATAGGAATGTTCATAAAGATATATTCATAGAATGTTCATATATCCTATTTTGGATTCTATGATTTGTTTGGCCTATATAAGATCGGGGGTAGTCTGCACAAGGAATGTCATAAACTCCGTACTATTCATTTGGACTGTTGTCTTTGACTGATTGGACAAGAGATAAAAGTTTTTGTTGGGGGGTAAATATTGTCTTTATTCCTTTTAATTTTAAAATTTTGTAGATTTTGTCAGTGGCACCCTTGATGTAAGGAAGAAAAGCTTTCGTATGATAGGGGTCTGAGTCTTTGGATTGATATTAAGTGGAAGATTGGTGTCTGTGGATGCTCCTATTGATGTGATTTTTACGGTCACCGATTTGAATGGGGGCTTTTGTTAAATTAGAGAGCTCAGCGGGTCTATTTGCATAATCGAAAAGGCGTATTGATTTTATTGAAGGCGTTTACAAAGTTCGATAAATTGAAAAGCATTTTTGACGAAGGATGAAGCATTTTTGGCGAGAGGTTGTAGAGTTATTGGACAAGTACTGACCCAATAGCTCTGTATGCACTGACAATGGAATGTAAAGGGAATATCGGGCTTGTGAATTTTGAGTAAGCCATATAGTAAAGCTGGATTATTACCAACCTCGGAAACAAGCTGGTTTTCGCCCTAATTACGGCACAAACCATCATCTGCAATGCCTAAAAACCCTGATAGAAAAAACTAACGAATATAACCGTCCCTTGGCATTGATATTTGTAGACTTTAAAAAGGCGTTTGATACAGTGGAACTACCGTCCATCTTAAGGGCACTACAAGATTGCAGGGTCGACCACAGATATTGTAATATAGTCAAAAATATATATGAAAATGCCACAACAACCATAAGTCTACATTCTGCAACTAATAAAATAAAGATAAAAAGGGGAGTCAGGCAAGGTGATACCATGTCACCAAAGCTGTTCATTACCGTTCTTGAGTATGCATTTAAAAAACTAACATGGCAAGAGAAAGGAATATCCATGGATGGAAAAAGTATAAACCATCTACGTTTTGCGGACGATATCGTGCTTCTGTCAGATAATCTGGGAGAGATCAAAGACATGCTTCAAGAACTGAATGACATACTACAAGAAACTGGGCTGGAGATAAATTTCGAGATACAGATCAATAACAACAAGGTAGAATTAATCGATAAATACAAATACTTGGGTCATGAAATTAGAATAACCAGAGACAAAGAAAAACCTGCGAGCTAAATAGACCGTCTAAACTACCGTCCATCTTAAGAGCAATACAAGATTGCAGGGTCGACCACAGATATTGTAATATAGTCAAAAATATATATGAAAATGCCACAACAACCATAAGTCTACATTCTTCAACTAATAAAATAAAGATAAAAAGGGGAGTCAGGCAAGGTGATACCATGTCACCAAAGCTGTTCATTAACGTTCTTAAATATGCATTTAAAAACTAACATGACAAGAGAAAGGAATATCCATCGATGAAAAAAGATTAAACCATCTACGTTTTGCGGACGATATCGTGCTTCTGTCAGATAATCTGGGAGAGATCAAAGACATGCTCCAAGAACTGAATGACATACTACAAGAAACTGGGCTGGAGATAAATTTCGAGATACAGATTAATAACAACAAGGTCGAATTAATCGATAAATACACATACTTGGGTCATGAAATTAGAATAACCAGAGACAACCAAACCTGCGAGCTAAATAGACAAATCACGTTGGGATGGGCGGCATGTGGAAGGATGAGAGACATTTTTAAAACAAATATCCCAATTCACCTGAAAAGAAAGGCATTTAACCAATGCAACTTACCAGTCTTGACCTATGGAGCAGAGACCCTAACTTTAACGAAAGCTAAAACTGATGAGGGTAACACAAAGGCGAATGGAGAGATCAATGCTGAGCCTGACCTTGAAAGATCGCGTGAGAAATGAAGAGATACGCCGACGAATTGGCGTAGACGATATTATACTGCGAATCAATAAACAAAAGTGGAGGTGGGCTGGACATGTTGCTTAAATGGAAGACGGAAGATGGACGAAGAGATTATTGGAGTGAAGACCAAGAGCCGACAAGCGAAGTCGAGGCAGACCACCCACCCGATGGACCGATGACCTAAGGAGAATAGAAACAAACTGGATTGCAGCAGCTAAAGATAGAGAGAACTGGAGACGTTTGGAGGAGGTCTATATCCAACAATGGATGTGAAAATGGGGCTGGATGATGATGATATAGTCGAGGTGTTCTGAGACTTTCTACTTTCTAGAAGACTTTCTACGAGGAATTAGAAATTGTTTTATGTTAACAGGAACAAAGGTTTTATTGATTACGGCTTTTGTTATTTTCTGAAGACAATGTGTTTTTGTGTGATAATGTGTAAGTAGTAATGTGTTTTTTTTAAATCCTTTTAGTAATTTAAAAAAATTTTTCAGGTTCACAAACTTAAAAATCTTTTCGGAATCGATAAATGTTATTAGCAATTTTATGTTAAGCACACAATTTACTTTTGATGAGATAAAATTGTTCACTATATTTATTGTCACTTGTTTGCTTCTAGCAAGCTGTTATTATCTGTAGAACCATTAGTTTGTAATAAACATAAACAGATCTAGGAAATATAAACAAAATGGTTCGAATTGATATAATTATTTTAGCTATTATTTTGAAATTCGATTAAATTTCTAGTTCGTAATTACGTGCTGTAAAACAATTTGTGGTTATGTTTGTTTCATTAGGTTTAGTAGGTTACTCCATATCTGATAATTAAATATATATTTAAATTTACATCCATAAATTTTACGAATTTATTGATTTAAAATAATCGTAAAATAATATATTCGCAACATTAAAGATATTATTCCAATTGCAACATTAAAGGGTGTAAAGAGGCATAAAGGGGATTAAAGCAGTTCTGAAACTCAGTAAAAAGCTTTTCATTAAGATATAGACTGTTTGGACAGTAGCGTATTCAAATATTTTTAATACTAGCATGATATCACCGGTTACTTTTTATTAGAAATACACATTCGGAAATCAAGAATTTAGACTCAGAGACTAGCCCAATACAAGAGAGTAGTCATCAATCACAACAAGGGTGCAGCTACCGCTGTATCAGCCGTATAAATTATATGAAGCCCCTAACAAACAGGCCCCCAACATGTCTAAACAAAAATTCAATTTAAAAATATTTAAAAAATCATTCCCCAATTATACTATTAGGTCGTATGGTGAATCTTCTAAAGTTTTTATAACGGTAATAACATTGTTGGACGGAAGGAAACGACCGCATACTGGAAATTAGGTGTAATGCACCATCTTCACAAAAAGGGAGATATGATGGTGTATGATAATTATTGAGGCATCACCCTACTTAACGTGGCCTATAAAGTATTGTCCAACGTATTGTACAGAAGATTGATCCCCTATGCTGAAAAAATAGTTGGGAACTACCAGTGCGGTTTTCGACCCAATAAATCAACAACGAATCAAATGTTCACAGTCAGACAGATTCTTGAGAAAACTCTTGAGTTCGGAGTCGACATCCACCATATATTCGTGGATTTCAAAGCCGTAAACGACTCAGTCAACAGACAAAAACTTCTACAGGCTATGGTGGAATTTTAAATGCCGCTTCATATTGTTCAACTAACAGAACTTACAGTCACACTCGTAGAGAGTGTAGTCAGAATCCAAAATGACTTTTCAAGACCATTCTATTGGAAAAATGGACTTAGACAGGGAGATAGACTGTCGTGTCTTTTATTTAACCTTGCCCTAGAAAAAGTAATTCGAGAGTGGCATATTAATACGAATGGCACCATCTTTTATAAATCTGTACAAGTGGTCGGATATGCAGATGATATAGACATTATTGTTAGGCCCACAGAATCTCTAATCAAAGCATTTCGATCATTAAGGGCATCTGCACTGAGAATGGTATTAAAAATAAACGCACAGAAAACCAAGTATATGTATTGTACTAGATCAGGCAATCAGATACCTAGACTATTAATTGATGATCTAGAACTGGAAGGTGTAGACACCTTTATCTACTTGGGTTCGCTGCTGACCAAAGATAACAATGTCAGCGAAAAACTTAAAAGAAGAATAATGCTTGCCAACAAGTGCTATTATGGCTTGAGGAAACAGATGGCCATAAAAATGCCCAGAAAAATTAAAGTTACCATATATAAAACACTAATAAGGCCAGTGTTAACATACAGGTCAGAAACGTGGTCACTTACACAGAACGACCAAACGTTTCAAGAGAAAAATTCTAAGGAAATATATGGAGGAGTCCAAAAACAGGGTTTGTGGCGTAGGCGCTAAAACTTTGAGTTATACAGAAGTTTTGGGAAACCTGACGTTGTAAAATGTATTAAATTAGCACACCTTCAATTGATAGGACCTGTAATTAGTGGGAAGAGGACCAGTGGGAAGACGAGTCAAAGGAAGACCAAAACTTAGATATCAAGATAACATGGACGATGATCTAAAATCCATCGAGATTAAAGCATGAAAAAGAGTTGCCAGAGACATGGGCGAATGGAAGATTGTTCTTAAGAAGGCTTTGGCTCATACCGAGCTGTAATGCCACTGACAATGATGATGACATTGTTGGACGATTTTGTGAGGCGCTTTTCTATTCTGTTAGTTCATTGGCGGATTAATATCTCTATATCTTCTTCTTGCTCTATTAATATTGTGTCGTCTGCGTAACAGAGTATTTTTATTTCTTTGTTTTCCATTCGGTATCATTTTCCTTTGTTAACGATTTTGATAATTTGACATAAGGCTCAATGAGTCCCCTTGTCTTATTCCGCTGCCTATTTCTATAGGTTCTGGTAGCTCCCATATCATAACGTACATATTCATTGACCCCATCGTGGTCCAGAATCGACATATCGATTCCCGCTCAGATGACGTCAAAACGCTGTTTCATCGATACGTAGTAATGCCCCCACCGCCCCCACAAGCCGAAGTTCAGAAAATTAAATCTACTAAAGGACTTACAGGAGTATTATTGGTAATAACTTTGTTTTTCGTATGTAATAACAGCATGGGATGAGAAGTTGTGTTATAGACGTAGCACCTTTTATCGGAACGACCACATCGAGCGCCATAGATGGGAGATGGTTCTTGATAACTGGTCCTCATAAGACAATAAACTCTCACTTATAACTCCACGTGCCACACTCCAAGAAATTGCCGGTATAAGCAATCCTCCGTTTACTGGCCAACAGCTTCAGGTTGAAGAGCTACCAAATGGTAGGGCACCCCTTTGTCCTGGAGGTAAGAAACTGGCTTTAAAGGCGGAAGAACCGTGGAAGCGGTTAACGGCATAGAGATAAGGAAGAAAGATTGGGGCAAGACACCTCATTAAAGATCCGGATTGGATAAGTCCTAGTATAATCAAATGGCTATTCTTGCAGTGAAATTCAATTAGGATTTAATTTATCAGAAAGGTAAAATCCATAATGCAATACAAGAAATAACACACATGAAATTAAATATTCTGGGTATAAGCGAAATGCGTTGGCCAGGTTCAGGAACCGCAAATATCTGAGAACATCGCGTTTACTATTCTGGAACAGATAACGGCAAACATGAATTGGGTGTCGGCATTGTATTGAAAAAAGAAGTGGCAAAATCTGTTGACAACTTCATCCCAATATCAGCAAGAGTGATGTTTATACAACTAAAAGCAAGACCAATCGACATCAATATAATTAAAGTGTATGAACCTACAACACAAGGAACAAAAGAAAATATAGAAGAACTATATCATAGCATTAATCAAGTGGTGAAAAGGTTGAAAAAGCAAGACCTGACAATTGTTATGGGTGACTTCAACGCCAAAGTTGGGACCAGCAAATCATAATCTGCAGTTGGACTATTTGGTCTAGAAAACCGGAAGGTTTGGGAAGATACGTTGAAGATTTTTGTGGCAGCACATCAATTAGTAATAATGAATACCTGGTTCAAGCTACATCCAAGGAAACTCTACACCTGGAAATCTCTACAGGATTCTGTGGGAAGGACTTTAAGAAATCAGATTGATTACATGCTAGTAAATAAGAGGTATAGTAACAGCTGTACATCTGTCAAAACAGATGTAAGAATCTATGAAAAGATTACTTGGAGAAACTTTTTCATGACCTTAGAATAATACACAAGCCCACCATTGAAGAAAATTCAGGTCCCAAAATCCTACGGGAAGAAATAACGGTAGCCGTCAGATAAATGAAGGATGGAAAGGCACCGGAACTTGATGAAAGTTCTGCAGAACTGTTAAAGCTATTAGATGAAGAACAAATGAAAATAATAACTAAAACATTTAATAAAATATACAAGGCAGGAGAAATACCAGTAGAGTGACTAAAATCGGAGTTCGTACCATGGCCCAAACAACCAGGAGCAAAAGTTTGTGAAGATTATAGAACCATAAGCTTTATGAGCCATCTGCTGAACCTGTTTTTAAAAGTCATCCACAAAAGAATTTACCGAAAATACGAGGAATAAATTGCGCCCAATCGGTTTGGATTTGTGAACGCCGTTGGTACGAAGAAAGCTTTATTTAGCTTGGGTATTGTTTCCGAAATGTAGAGATGTCAGCTGTAATATTTTTGCATGCCTGATTGACTGCAAGAAGGCTTACGATAGAGTCAGACATGAACAAATGATGAAAGTGCTGAAGAGGACAAGGATTGACGAAAAAGACTTAAAACTAATAGCTAACCTGTATTGGAATCAATCAGCGGTACTCCAAATAGATGGAAAATATACAGATGAGGTCAAAATCTTAATGGGAGTAAAATAGGGGTGCATAATTTCACCATTGATATTCAATGTGTACTCGGAGCTCATTTTTAAAGAGGCTCTAAAAGATATTGATGAAGGCATCTCAACAAATGAAGTCAAGGTCAATAACCTACGGTATGCATGATACAATATTGTTTTTTAAGACCATAGAAGGGCTGCAAAACTTAATGAACAAATAACGGAAACAAGTAGAAAATATGGACCGAATATAAACACCAGCAAAACCAAGCTAATGATCATGAGCAAGGAAATACAACTGGAGCAAATTTGTATGTGAACCAAATGAAAATTTCTTACAGTCTCACAATACAACTACTTGGGAACAATAATCAATGAGTAGGACAATACCCAAGAGATTAAATGTCGCCTCGGATAGGCAAAAACTGCATTCTTGACTATGAGTTCTGTATTCAAGAGCCATGGCCCCACCCTAGAAACAAAAATAATGCAACATCGTGAAGGGCCGTAAGGTGCAGTACTTGGGACATATAATAAGAAATCAAGGCAGATACGAGCTACTTCAATGCATTTTGCAAGGTAAAATTGCCCCAGAACGAAGTAGAATATCCTGGCTTGATAACCTTAGGGCATGATGTAGAACGACCTTAACACAGCTATTTCGTATAGCAACCAACAAAGTCATCATAGCCAGAATGATCAACCTAAGAAGAAGAATAACAGCATGTTTGCTGTTTTTAACTCTTCTGGTAACTACTGTCGAAGCTGAAAGAAGTTTTTGAAAATTAAAATTAATTAAAAACTACTTCAGGACTTTAATTGAATAGGAACGATTATCACACTTATCTTAATGTCAATAGAAATTGAAAAAATCTAAAGAAAATAAAATATTTCGCTATGGAAGCTTAAATAAGTTTGCCGAACAAAAGGCAAAAAAGATCATTTTTAAATTGTTTGGGTAACGCCTTATTGGCTTGCAGGAGCATTTGTATTTGTATTTATATACTTTATGTATTCTTTTGTTAAACATTTAAAACATTTCATTATCACAAATCACAATTCAATTGTCTGTTTTAAATAACAAAAATGTAAATGTAAATGTAAATTAAGAATAAGAATTTGATACAAAAATATTTGTATTGTAATAAATAACAAATCAATATAGAAGTATTTATTTTTGTAACGACTGTGTAAGAAAAGTAATGAATAAGGATGATAACAGGTGAAATATACACAATGTTATTCGGTTTTAAAGAAGATACAAGTAATAAATAGTATTTGGTAAAGAAATCTTGATAAATAAAAAAAATCAATTTTTTCCTTAACTAGTATCTTTCTGAAGGAGTATTAGTACAGTAGTCCAGTCGTCAGAGATTTGACCCTAAAAATTGCAGGACTTTCGTAAAACATCACTTTCGCAACTTGTGACGTAAATAACCATTTTATAATCAAATTTTTTTTGTAAAAGTTATAACTTTTTAAACATTTATAAATTTAACTTCATAAACATTTAGAATAACTTTTAAACTATTAGTTGTACAACAAAATTACAAAAAATGTTATTCTAGGACGATTTAGTAAAAAGTAGGGATTCTTTTAATTGAAGGGTAATTTCTTTAAAATAATTAAGAAACATACTTAGCCTTATTTTAAAACTAAAGACTTGTTGCAAGACAGTAAGAAATACATAAATTTTAAAAACGATCAAACTTAATCAACATTATCAACATTGAAATTTTGTCAAACCTGAGATTGGAACAATAGATAGATACTAATTAGGTCTAGGAAATAATATGCGCTTAACTTGTAGGTTTCAAAATTAATTATCAAGATTCCTTTACAACATATTTTAAATAATTTGATTTATATTGTTTGCAGCCTTATTGCATTCGATATGTAAGTAAGCTTGTCAATTCACAAACCTTCTAAATACAAGCTTCGCTTTGTCTTAAGTTAATCACTTCTTGCTCGGAGAAGTTGTTAAATCGCTGTATGATCGCCTCTGCTCTCAAATAGTTGTTTCCGTGCATTTCGCTAGAGGCGTTGCTACACGTTATCGGCGGGTCTCTTCTCATCGAGTATTTCCTACAAACTAAGTGCGACGAAACTTGGCAGCAGTTTTCTAAGGTTTTCTTGAACGCCACTCGGAATTCTCGGTTGAAATAGGCGTAGATGAGCGGATTCAGGGCGGAATTGAAGTAACCTACCCAAAAAACGAGAGTGACTAACCATTGAGGGCTATAGCAGAGCGTGTAGCCGCATAGAGCTGATATTAAATACCTGCAAATAAAATAATGCAATTAACATACATCTACAGGTATATCGGGCTATGTCGATAGCTTTTGCCTTTATATATATATATATATATATATATATATATATATATATATATATTTTGTATTTTGCTGTTTAATAAAGAATAAAACTGCATATAAGCATCTAATGATGTGAATATAATATAAAAATAGATCATAAACACGTTCTCTTACAAAATTTTAACATATTTTTTTCTTTGACCTTAAACAACAATTTTTTTTAATATTTAGTGTGACCTCCTTTAGCTTCGATGACAGCTTTGATCCCCGTTGGCATGCTTTGAATGTTTCTCAGGCAGTCTTCTTTTATTTTATCGTTTCTGTGCCTTGTGACAGTTTCCTGGGCAATCCCCTTCTTCATAAGCTCCCATAGATTTTCGATCGGATTAAGGTCTGGAGAATTACCTGGCCACTTCAGTACTTTAATTTTCTTTTTTTCCAGGTACAACGTTACTGTTTTTGCCTTATAACACGGTGCTAAAACAATCATAAAGGTAAAATTCTCCGATTCGCCAAACCAGTCTTTGATTTGTGACATGAGCTTTCTTTCTAGAACTTCAATATAATGATGTTGATTCATCAATCGATTCACAATGTACAGCCTCCCTATGCCCTTACTTCTGAGCACATACCATACCATGATCTTGAGAGGATGGTTACTCGCTTCACTATGTAATCCTTGTAATGTTTTTTACCTACTCGCCTTCATACCATCTTTCTATCAGTTAGCCCTAGACTCCAACACAGTTCAGAGGTAATGTTAGTCAACAAAATGTCACCAGTTCCTAGGGGACATGTTAAATGCCCCCAGTTGTAGTTTTTATTAATACTGAAGTTAATGGTCTATTGCATTTACTTTTGTAAATTCGACGAGGATTTTTTATTACTAATGTCCTTCTAGTATTTTTCTGTGACCAAACACTGTTTTTGACAACTTTTTACGTAAGTAGTAAATAACCAACGTGTCATTTTTAAATTTTTCAATTTCAGCTTACGTGTTTTTTTTTTAATATTGATTTTTTGCTCTCTCTTTTAGTAAACTGATGATGAAACAATTTAAATTCCGAAAAAATCTTCTTTAAAATAAAGTTTTAAGCTTTTAATAAGCACCTTTTTTATACCTTGATACACACGAACACCACAAGCTTTGTATTCAACAGGTATACTAGCCACTCCTGGATATCTCCACTTCATAGTTTTGTTCCAGTTTGATTTTTAATTTATTTTTGCTAATATAAATAAATTTCTTGGTTGACTAACAATGTAAACATGGAATGTAGTTGACCATTTGTTAATGCATTAAAAATCCCAGCGAATAGGGAATTAAAGCTAAATTGATATTATGATATTTGCTAGTGGTATGTTTGCTGTTGCATAGTCTGGGTTAAAATTGCGCAGCAGAATAATCGTTGAACCAATTTTTAATCAAAGAATATATCCATTATCATCATCCATTACGTATTTCGACTTCTTTAGGTCTCCTCCTAATACATATAAGCGGCTTACCGCTGCCCTGTATCGAAACAAAAATCTAATACCGTCTTTATATTTTATTTCTTTAAGAAATTAAATTCACTACGAATTTTGACCATAATAAACGGCATATGAAATTCAATTTTTGGATTCCTTGCCGAGTAATTTATCAAGCTGTTTGCTTTGCAAGTTTTAGAAAGCACAGTGGTAAAAATTTACATTCGGTTTCGCCAAGTAGAAAAAATATGATTTCTCTTTTTTTTATTAGAAGGCGTGGTTATGTCCGTAAATAGTTATTTTGATAAATATTGGTATACGACGGGATAGATTTTGTTGCGATTTAGAGCCATAGCACACTACCACCTAGCAATGAAACTTCCGTGTTGACGAGTAAAACAATGATTGGCGCATCACCTAGTGACCGGGCGCCTAACTATAAATACATGGCGCGAAATTCAAAAGTTTAGTAATATTACCTAGGATTGTGAACTCATTTTAAAGTAAAGGAAAATCGATATAATCCTAAAATAACAAGAAAAATCCCTATCCTATACGATAATAAATATTTTTCGTATACTTTTTGGGTTTTCTTGTTATGTTGAGACTATATTTATTTTACATTACATTAAAATGCCAAAGTGGTTAAAAAAATTAAAGAATAAAATAGAGAATAAAATGTTTATTTATAAAAATATTACAAGAAAAGAAATATGTATTACAAGAAATATTAATAATACAAGCCAAGTTTACTATAATTTAGTTTTCTTAATGTTGTGGCAAGAACTGGTCAGTATTTAAATAATTGTTTTGTCTTAGTATGTCAAGTTTTATGTAATTAAAAGCCAAATTCTGCAAAAGGCCTTTTACTACAATTTTATTCTCATAATTCGTAAAGAATTCGAACATTGGTATATAACATTCAAGATTTTTTTAGATAACAATGAATCTAAAGATAAATCCCTAGAAGACAAAGATAAGTACATGCTTGTAATAAATTTAGTCTATAATTACATAAGCGAAGCAATCAATGGGGAAAACCAATTGTTTTTTTCACACATACTCTCACAGATTCAGTATGAAAACATGCAAATGCGTTGAAGTAAGAAAAAAATGCAGACATTATCTGGTAGGAAAGCAATTCAAACCAATCACAGATTAAATCACTATTTTGTTTATTTAGAATGCTGGCATATATAAAATCTGATAAGGAGAACTAGCTTTACTTCACAAGAATTTATTAATTATTTACACTCTAAAGGAATATTTCAAGTAGAACAACACCATATAACCATGAAGGAAATGGTTAAGTTGAAAGATACAATGAGTTATATAGAAATTGGTGAATCTAGCATTGGAAACCAAATATTTAGACATCACTAAATAAAAACTGCTTTACCAGGAGCTCTGTACTATATAAGAAGTTTACTATTGAATTGTTATATTATTGAATCACGATAATGATGAAGATGAAGTCCAAATAACACATTAGAGAATTCCACTACTAAATCAATGCCAGATGTGACAGAAAATTTACCTGTTCAAAATCCTGATGATAATTATGAACCAAGATTGGAAAATTCAGATTTTCAATCTAGCTGTAAATCAGCTGGTGCTAAAAATAAACCAAGATAGTTGCAATATTTTGTTCACAAATAGGGACGGGTAAAATGTAGTATAATTTAGTGTTCTAAATGTTTTGACAAGAACTTGTCAGTAATTAAATAATTTTTTTGGAATTCTAATGTCAAATTAAAGCCTAATAAGCAACAGACATCCGTCAGACATTGTGAGTTCTTTGTAGTACTTACATCCTAATCTAATATCACACAATACCATCGGTCAGTGAGAACTCTTACTGTCTGGCGTTCTACTCACAGAAAGACAGAACTTAAGAACTCTGCTAAGTTGGAAACAGAAAAATTAAATGATTTAGTGCTAGAAAGAACTTTATATACATTTATATGATAATATTTTAGTCATATTTAAACCTATAAACCCAACAGTTAGCTCTAAGATTCGAAGATCCAGCACTATAAAGATGGAAAAATAATATTAAAAATAAAAAAATATGTAAAGTATTACCTAGTTCCAATAAAAACATGAAGTAGTTTACAAAGTTACGTTTCCAAACTCTATGTTACCAGTAACTCTTTTCTACTAATATTTATATATTTATTGAGAGACATTAAATACATTTAGATTTAGGTTTTCTACAAAATGGAACATTAAAAGTACATAGATGAGACAAACCATGGTAATATGGTACTCTAAGACCAATCTCACTCACAAGAGAGAGACAGATCCCTCCTCGCACTTAACAGGCAAGCTCATAGACCTCTCCCTATGATACTGTAGTCATGGTCTGCTAATCTAATCCAACTTTGAAAGGCGCACACCTGTAGAAATTATGGCGAACCCTCTCTAAGGTAATGATTTTTAAGATAGTTGTTGAACCACCACCTACAAAATAATTCAAATAGTAAGCAAGTAAGACTGATTTTATAATATATAATTTTAGGTTAAATTTATAATTAACTAATTTTATAAGTAAAAGGTCACATATATACATATATTGGCATAATAGTTTTTACCTGGTGCTGGTAAAAACAAACTCAAAAGGGCTGTTCTCGTAATACCGGTATGTCCAACATTAATTATATCCTCCTCTTTAAAATGACTAGCGCATACACGAAAATTGTTATAAATAGTTTCTGTTGCAGCATTCTCTAATTAGAGCTTTTAACAGCATTCACCCATTTATCAAACATATCCATATAATCTTCTGGACTTCAAAAACGGTATTGCTTGCCAGTAGTAGTGTGCTTGCCTGGAATCCATGCAGTCTGGAATACATCTTTTTTGTTCAGTTCTTCGTCACTACATTGTTATTCCATGTAATGTGTTCGATTCCATAATAAAAAATCGTCTAAAATTTTACCTTTTTGCACTACTTATATACAAAAATTAAAACTATAAAAAATAAAACAAATACAAATATGGCGCCGTATTTGTCTATCTAAATTCAACTTTTGTTTGATTTGACCACACCACAGCACACTCCCCCGCGTAGAAACGAGACTAGCAGCGCCACTAAACGAATGGGCGTATGGGCGCTAAAATCCGAACGTGATTTGACATTGCCTATCCCTGTTACCAATCTAGGTGTAATTTTATCTATGTTCAGAGCAGTGGCTATACCGCTCTGAGGAGACCTAAAGAGGTCAGAATACGAATAAGCGGCTTGCCGCTGCTCTGTATCGAAAGAAAAATCTAATATATTCATTAGGTTTTATTTCTTTACTCCGTTTGGAGTACCAGAAATTAAATTTACTACGAATTTTGACCATGATGAACGGCATGTAAAATGCAAATTTTAGATTGCCTTGCCGAGTAATTTATCAAGCTGTTTGCTTTGCAAGTTTTAAAAAGCACAATGGTAACAATTTGAATTCGGTTCCGCCAGGTAGAAATCCTATGATTTCTCTTTTTGTTTAAATATATAAATAATATAATTAATAATAATAAATAAGTAAGAAAAATAGTATGCAGTTTATTCTTAAATTAATGCCATTGTTTACATTTATGTCTCTGATCAATTAACATTTTAATTACTTAAACTTATATTTCATATCAACTATTCCCCAAGAGTGGTCGCTAGTGGACTAATTTTTTATTAAGTATAATTAAGTATTTCATTTTTGTAAAGTTTATGTGAGCGGATTTCATTTCATTCAACTTTATAGGATAGCTGCTTTTCCAGATGTCACTTTCTATTATTAATAAACTGTAAACTGTAATTTTGCACTTATCATTATTAAGATGGCTCTTTTAAAAAAACGTCTCTAATATTCTGTTCGAATTAGGCTGTCTTATCTTTACTCTTTATGATGTTGTACACAACTAGTGTATTATTTTAATTTAAATTGTTTTTATTGGAAATTAGGGGGGAAAAATTGACATCGATAGACACAAAATTAGCGTGTGTATTCTCTTGTTAAAAATGGTATATTACATTGTGCACAAAAGAAACAAATATGGAGGAGATATATCTTCCAACAGTTAACATAAAAATGACAGGTAAACTTTATTTGTTACAGTGTTACCATACATAAAAGTTAAAATATTAAATTGAACATGTATATAAACACTACTGTACCTTAATAATATTCTCAATAAAAATTATGATTTGTAAAATAATAATAAAACTTGGACAAGAAAAAATTTAACTATTTTTACCCGTAAACAGTATAAACATTTTTGTCTAAAAAATTCGCACTTTCGCTCCTTACGTATCGTTTTGGCACTATACTATTCAATATCTCTCAGTAAATCTGACATTTCAGCTGGAGCCGGTGGCAGCGAATAGGCCTTGGAGAAGTCCATTTTCCTGACATGAATTTATAAAATGACTGGTATTAGATTGCAGGCGAATGGAGTAAAGGTGATGTGGTAAATATACCAGGAAGTTTATTTTCGAAAGCGGGTTATTTGATATGGATTTACTTCAAAGCCTTCCGAGAAATTTGATTTGGAATCCGTAGTCGATTTTGGTATTTACAATGAAAGTGCAATTTCATTAATTTGTAATCGGCACGTTAGTTACTTTGTTTACTGGTAGATATTTTACAAATATGTTCAAACATTTTACAGTTCAGTAAACAAAACTGCAATTTGTTTATTGTTTCGATAAAGTAACGTGTGTTTTATGGTTTTACAGAAGAAGACTACAATTTGAAATAAAAATTTTGCATATTTCTTCATAAGTGTAAACAAGTTTTAAATAATAGAATATTTTGTAAATATAATTTTTACAGATAGGTAAAAAAATAATAAATAAGATCACAATCAGTTTAATTTAAGTATCTAGACGACCGGTTTCGCTTTCTACAATATACAAAGCATCTTCAGGTCTGTCGATACAAAGTTAATTAAATGATGCCGGTACACTATTAATTAATGGTTGGGAGAACATAGTTCAAACTATCCTGTATTGCTGAATGGAGATCTTCAGTTTTGACTATTGTAATTGTTTGACAATCAACGGGGAAGTTTCTTGAGGAGATAGATTTTATCCAATGAAGTAGAAGATAGGGGTAATGTGTTTGTTAAATGAAAGTGATGTTCTGTATTATTTAATTCTTTAAAAGTTGTTTATATTATTCAAGAGATATACACTCACCAGCAAAATTAACGGAACACCTTAAAAATGGGACATGTTAGATGACTCGAATTTCCTAAACCTGTTGTCCGATTTTAGTGATTTTTTTAGTATGTTATAGGTATATTATTTAAGAATATCAATGAAATAATACTGTTGCTAGACAGGTCAATGTTATTTTATACCGAGTGTAAAAATCATATTGTGTTTTTTCCTTAAAGTTCGAAACACCCTGTGGAATATTCTAGCATATATAAAATATTGAAATTAAAGTTCAATAATGGTCTCAGACTTTCTTAACATTTTCTTTTTTGATTCATTTGCTTGTGTTAGATAATAAAAAAGTTAGGTACGTTAACAACTAGCCATGTTTTTTATCAATAAATGCTCATTTTCTTCTTAGTTTCACCAGCATATTTAAAGGAACAACCATAAAATCTGAGTATTTTCTCTCTAGTCTATATACTGTTTAGATAATATCATAATACGAATGTTGGTGAAGTATTTTGAATTTATATTACAATGGTAGTACAATATAAAACCTGTTTAAAAAGAAATAAAACACAAAGATGTCAGACTCAACAAAATACGGATTTTAAACGCATTAACTTTATTGTACAGTTTGAACTTAAATTGATTTTTTATGCATTTTTTTGGCTTTAATAGCGTGTGTTTCCCCTACGAGCCCTTACAACTGCAGTTATTCGTCTTCTCATACTTCTGATAACGCTATCGATCAGTTGTTGGGCAGTCTCTCCCATTCCTCAATCAAAGCAATTGTGACTTCTTCTCTGTTTTGAATAGCAGGAACCCGTGCCCTTAGTTTTCTGCCTAGCATGTCCCACATATCCTATATCGGGTTTAGGTCTGGGGAACAAGCTGGTCAATTCATCGTTGTTATACCCACTTGTAATAAGAAATATCTTACACAGTCTGCGACGTGTGGGCTCGCATTATCCTGCATTAAAATAAAATTTTCGCCAATATATGGTGAAAAAGGTACCACATGGTCTTGGAGAATATCTCTGATATACTTATCTGCTGTTAATGCTCCATCATCAATCACCACTAACTCTGTTATTGCTCCCAAACATATACCGCCCCACACCATAATTGAACCTCCACCAAAAGGTACGGTCATAGTAAAATTGAAAGGGGCATTTCGTTCTCCTTGGCGTTGATACAATCTTTCTCTACCGTCGATGTAATTTACACAGAAACGGCTCTCTTCCGTAAAGTGACCCCAGTGGTTATCATTCCAATTTTGATGTACTCGACCAAATTGTAGTCGTGCTAAACGATGGTGTCTCTGGAGTCTGGGAGCTTTTATTGGCACATATGACTTGAGACCGGCTTCTTTAAGTCTCTTTCTTACTGTGCGCTCAATTAAATACAAGTTTGTACTTGTTATGAACAGACAGAATGACTGTGTAAAACAAAATACAAATAAACAAATTAATTTGACGTTTTGACATTTAAGACTTTCTTGTGACAAGGAGCTTGCAAAGCTATGTAGATATAGTCTATAAAATACAAATATAAAGAAATATTGTATTAATAACAGGTTCCTTTAAATTTGCCGGTGTGTGTATTAAATTGTTAACTTCTCATAGCCTACTTTGGGCTTGTTTTTAAACTAAGCAGAAAATGTTAAGAAAGCCTAAGGCTATAATTAAGTTTTAATTTAAATATTTTATATATGCTAGAATATTCCACAGGGTGTTCCGAACTTTAAGGAAAAACACAGTAGGATTGTTACACCCGGTATAAAATGACATTGACCTGTCTAGCAACAATATTATTACATCGATATTTTTAAATAATATACCTATAACATACTAAAAAAATCACTAAAATCGGACAACAGGTTTAGGAAATTCGAGACATCTAACATGTCCCAATTTTAAGGTGTTCCGTAAATTTTGCCGGTGAGTGTATTTATGAAATGTTTGTTATTTATTGAAATTTTATTAAGGTGACAGTTGTATGACAATAAATGAAATTAGATGTACAATTGTGTGGGTGTGCAAATTTCTTTGATAAAGTTCAATTAACTTACTGTTATATGGCAAATAATTGCAAAGTCAAGTATCTTAAAATTATTAAAACCAAGAAAATTAAGGACACTTATGGACAAACAGAACATACGTAAAAAGGACAAAACAGACATTAAATTTTAAAAAAGGGATCTCTGAATTGGGGACAATAAGTTTTTTTTTGTCATTATCTGAAAAAAACTCATTGTCTCTAATTCAGAGATGTAGTGCTATTAAGTCCCTTTTTTAAAAGTTAATGTCTGTTTTGTCCTTTTTAAGTGTGTTCTGTTTGTTCCTAAGTGTCCTTAATTGTCTTACCATTAATAATTTTAACATACTTGACTTTACAATCATTTGCCATATAACAGTATGTTAATTAAATTTATCAAAGAAATTTGATAATTACAAGTTAAGGAAATTTGCACATCCACACAATTCTACATCTAATTTCATTTATTGTCATACAACTATCACCTTAATAAAATTTTAATAAATAACCCACATTTCATAAATATATCTCTTGAATAAATATAAATAACTTTTAAAGAAATAAATAATATAGAACATCACTTTCATTTAACAAACAATCACATTACACCTATTTTCTACTTCATTGGATAAAATCTATCTCCTCAAGAAACTTCCCCGTTGATTGTCAAACAATTACAATAATCAAAACTGAAGATTTCCATTCAGCAATAAAGGATAGTTTGAACTATGTTCTCCCAACCATTAATTAATAGTGTACCGGCATCATTTAATTAAGTTGTATCGACAGACCTGAAGATGCTTTGCATATTGTAGAAAGCAAAACCGATCTAATGTTTGGTTCTCTCTCTGCAGTGAACTTATCGTGATTTGTATTCTGGGGATAATCTGCATATAGACTTTAACAATATTTTTCCAAATTTCCGCAATCCCAATCCAAATTTAACATAGAGAGAACAAAAATAATGCTATCAACAGAAGACACAAAAACCCTTAGAAAAATCGAGGGTAATACACTATGGGTCAGAGCTAGAAGTACATATATTCCAGGAAGATGTAAGGTGGAGAACATCAAGGACTAGGTAATATGTGGAAGAGTAGATTGGAACGATCATATAAGCCAAAAAACAACAAATAGAGAAAAGAAACGTAAGAGAACGGCAAGAGAAAATATCCTTTTAGTGTGGGTTTTCTATCTAATACCACCCATGTCAATATCGCAATAACTGTGAGAATTTTTGAGACATCGGTATTTTCCAGTAAGCTAGCAAACAACTCCCTTTTATTGTCTAATTTTCTATGCCAGATATTATTTGTTGTTTCATGCACAATGAGAGGTATAATGTCTTTTATGAACGTTAAATAAAAGATTATAGATTCATCACCATCTCTATCTTGGACATGGATGACATGGAAAATCCATTAACCTCGTTAAATTAAAAATCTTGTAAATATTCTAAAAGATGCAGTTATTAGAGTCATAACACTTATTTGCAATTTTCATCTAAATAATTTCTTTCCGAGCTGTCGAAACTCATGTTATTTTCATTTGAACCATTTGAAATGGCATTAGTAGCTCTGGTGTATTCATTTATTTGAGAACTTACTTGTATTTTACGTCTTTTTGGAGCTGCACTTACATGAGAATAACTAAAAGATGAAAATAAATTGCTATAGTCTGCGCACAAGAGTAAGACGGCAAGAGACGGTTACCCAATAAGAAGATAATCAGTAGAAAGATTACAAAAAAGGTTGGAACAACAACTTACTGGAGGCACATTGAAAAACAGACAGAGTAGTGTCTATATGTCATATAAAAAGAATGAAAAAACATTTTAAAAAACTAATTTGGGCATTTTACTATTTTCCAGATAGTTGACGAATTTTTCCCAATCATGTGGATAGTTGTAGTGAATAGGATAGAATAGATCCTATCTTAATTACTACACTACTCTATTATTATATTTTTAAAGCTTTTACTGTACTGAATATACTAAATACTACGACTATTTATGTCTAAAAAATAATTTTAACAAACCATTGGTTGTGATAATTTTTAAATGAAATAATAATTTATAGTTTTATATATTTACTTTTAATTAATATCTATTTTAGAGTTACAAGCGTCAAGATTGGGATTAACCTCACAGTACATCAAATATCAAGACACTCTCCTTCAGTTTTCGGATGATTAAATTTTCTCATTCCAGGTAACACAAGTGTGGTTATGGTCGTGCACGGAACAACAAGATGAGCGTACATCAAGTAATCAATCAAAGGGGATTAGGTAATATAGGCGATTGAGAGTAAATGATACTGTCAAATTTAATTTAGTTATTGTTGTAATCGAATTTCGAGAACCGTTTAATCATTTTAATTGTCGTAGGTGCAGTTATTGATGGCGGAAAAACTAGAAGGCTATAACGATAAAATTATACATATTTACTGGGTCACATCTATTGATTTTATTTGATATCAGATGGGCGATTATAAAACTCATTTTTTTTATAATACAGGAATCGACCATAATTTTACATATAATAAAAAATAATGTTCACAACGCTGTTTAACGGTAAAATCTTGAGATTTATAATACACTGAGCATCAGTCAATCGGGTATATCAGTTTTGCACATATTTTAGACATGTTGTAAAAGTTTATACCCACATTGGAAGAGTTCGAAGTTTGTGCCATGATAGCGTACCTCCACTATGCAAACAACCCCAGATACCCAGTTCACACCGAAAAGGGTCTCCTACATGGTCAATAACAAATACACAAATAAAATTAAAATATATTTAGAGCATAATTTAGGGAAACAACTACAGCTGCCGGAAAGAACCATTGCCGTCGACAAACCCCTCAATCAAGATGTGCGGTAAATTCTTACTATATTATGAGAATTGCTGAGAGTCGGATTAAAATATCCTACATCTTAATTTAGGTCCGTGTTCAGTTAGTGATGGAAATTAAAAGTAAGTTGTATACACATATTATAAATATTAAAACACGAGAAGTTTGTTCTTTAATAAAGCTTTTTTGAAAGAAGTTGCAACATTTTTAAGAAGAGGGGGAATATTTTCCGAGGAGTATTCGGTGTAGTTTTCTTCTTTTTTAAAAGTTCATCTTAATTAGTGTTTTTTTCTGTGGTAGTATTATGCTGCCCCAAAAATGGAAGCTCAACTATTGCTAAAAGACTTGTTTCAGATACTGGATTATTTTTCGACGGCGTTTCCCGTGCAGTTTTTTTATTTCTGAAAGTTCATCTTCAAAAGTTTTTTCTTCTGGTGTGGTATTATGCTACTCCAATAATAGAAGCTCAATCGTTGCTAAAACAGGGCTCCTTGTTTCAGTTGCTAAAAACAGAGTATCTTCCGAAACAATGGAGTTTTCACATTCTGCTTCCTGCACTAAGGTACCATCAGGTTGTACCAGCATAATTTGCTCTTGGTCCCAAAGAGAAATATCTTAATCCAAATTGATGTTGGAAATCTCGTTATATTCTAGCATATTTGCTTCTAGAGTAACGTCATGGGTATTATTTTAATGTTGTATGTCCGGTGTTTCGTTTATACCTTTTCTCCAGAAATACAACAAACCTTTGTTTAAGAGACTTTCTTTCCAAATATCGCCACAATTATAAAATTCTTATAGAAATCTGTCAATTCTTTTTCGATTTCAATCTCAATATGTACTATTCTTTAAAACACCTGCCATTTTTTCTTGCATCTTGACTCAACTTAAGCAAGTAGTTTGGTGTAGTCAAAGTTTTTCTGAATAATATGGAAACAATCCACAAGTTCTAATACCATTTGTTACTGTATCTTCGGTAACGCTATCACTAATACATTTTTCCAGTTCCTCTGCAAAATCTTTCCGTTTTAGTTTTTTGTCGTTATTTTCAATACACCACTTATGGATCCTGTTTTTCCAGGAAAGTTTAAGAGGCCTAAAAATAGCTACATATAGTGGTTGCAATTGATGTATGGAGTTATATAGACGAGCAATTAGTATAATACCTTTCTTTTGCAAAACTCAGTTACATGGAGCGTTAAATGTGAAGAAAAGCCATCTAAAAAAAGCACAACAGATGAAGGAATGTTCTTTTCAACAATCCATTTTTTTTAGAATACATTCGTAATGAAATTATAAAAACCCAATTATTAACCCGAAGTCTTAATGACCCAGAGGCATTTTCAAATAAATACTGGTTGGTACTCTTTTATAGGAAAAGAGAACAGTAGGTTTCACAAACTGTCAAAAGTACCGTGACTCATTCTTTTTTGTCATTAGCAATTCTGATATAAACTTTTTGCGAACCTTTTATTGCGAGTACACATTTTTCTTTTGGTGATAGGAAAAAAGCTGATTCTTCTTTTTAGGTCTGATAGAACTTTCTCTAAACTATTTGTTTTTAAATAGTCTGAAACTTTATCTTATATTATTATCTTCTTATATTTGCCCGAGGTTTGTTTAGATTTTGACAAATCCTTCCCTATCTTTTGATCTGACAACAGCGCTGGCTAACAATGCAATTCTGACTCATTACAATGCCAAGGTTCCATCCATGAACATAAATAAAACAAAAGTAGAATGATATTCTACAAATCGACAAATCGAGGTGACACATGAAACCTTATTACTCAACCAATAATTAAGATTTGTAATTGTGTTATTAAAACGTTTGTATACTAAAATACTTTTACATAAAAAAAATGTTTAATTTTATGTGATAATTACTTTTATCCCAAGCCCAATAAAAGCCCAAAACCCAAAACTAGATTGGGCTAAAAGGGGAATAAATATTGATGGTGAATACTTAAGCCACTTGCGCTTTGCAGATAATATTGTCATTATAGCCGAGAGTTTAAATGAAGCTCACAAAATGATGGAAGAACTAAAACAGGCAATAGAACAAATAGGCCTGAACATAAACTTTGAAAAAACAAAATACATGACCAATTTAGTTCCAAGTGCTGTTATGAGGGTAGATAGGAACGAAGTACATCAGGCCTTTACCTATATCTATTTAGGGCATGAAATTAGAATAGGAAAAGACAATCAAACTTGTGAGATCCAGCGTCGCATAGGCTTGGGATGGGCAGCATTTGGCAAGATGCGAGATATTCTAAAAGGAACGCTACCGATTTGCTTGAAGAAAAAGGTTTACAACCAATGCATACTGCCAGTAATAACATATGGTTCCGAAACAATAACTTTAACCAAACATTCTGCAAATAAATTGAGAGTAACCCAAAGAAAAATGGAAAGAGCAATGTTGGGAATAACTAGAAGAGATATGGTACCAAATAGGATAGTTAGAGAGAGGATTAAAGTGACAGATGTCATAGAAAAAATTGCACAAGCCAAATGGAGATGGGCTGGACATATAGCATGTTTAAATGATAATAGTTGAACCAAAAGACTCATAGAATGGAGACCTAGAGAAGACAAAAGACACCGAGGCAGACCACCAAAAATATGGAAGGACGACTTGAAGAAAACAGTCGGAAATTGGATACAGAAGGCGCAAGATAGAGAACAGTGGAAGAAAATGGAGGAGACCTATATTCAACAGTGGATGCAAGAGGTTGAGGAATGATGATGAAGATGAATTACTTTTATTAACAATTTTTTACAGGTATTCTTATTTTACAATAAGTTCTGTTTAGTGAGTCTATTAGTGTTATCATTCCTAGATATATCACAGAAGTTAACAATACAAATATCTTTTATTTAAACTTTATAGAAAATGAAACTTTTTCTTAAAAAAATAAAAATAACAACTTTTATTTAATTTAAAATTAGATATCTACGCTACTGCTCAATTAAGCAGTTACCAGTCTAACATTGTTGCCATGTTCTAGGATTTTGCTCGCTCTGGTTCCTATAAATTTTCTCACGAAATTACGTGTGGACTATACCTTATATATATTTTTAATATCTACTTCAATTGTAGAGCAGTGCAAATATTTTGATCATAAATCGTAAAAAAAATTTAATTGTGTTTTCTGTGATGTATTGTGCGAAATTCTCGAATTAAGTTGCCACAGCAAACAAAAATTTAATCTATCTCAACTGTTCTATCGAACAAATTACATTTATCTAGTCCTCTCGTAGTAAATCTCGAATTATAACATATTAAATTAGGTACGTGAATTTTATTAAATAATAGGTCAGTTAATATTTACTACAATTATTTAATTGTAATATTATACAACTTAGATTTATGCATTAAAAACACACATTTTCTTTTAAATAAAAAGTTGTTTTGATTAATAATCTATAATTCTTGTAATATGATAAGATTGTAACGTTTAAGTTTTCGTAAATTTAAAACCTTAACGAAACTGTACTTTTATGTTAACCATCTGCCTAGAAATTCATTTTTTGTCTAAATACAGATAAAGATTCATATTTCCCATAAACAAGTGGAATGGCAGCTATGTAGGCCGTTGCTCCCGCTTGGCGGCGCTAGTGTAGTTAGAGGTCAACATATTTTGACAATTCTTTGGGTTTGTATGGTATTTTTGTTGTAATTATTGCGATTTAATAAATTATGACAGAAAATTACGGATATTGGTATATTTGCGACTTGATAAACGAATTGACAAGATATGCGAGAATTACTGGAAAAAAAGGAAGACATTATCGAAAAGTAAACTATATAAATCATCGTCTTAACTAAACATGTAACTAAAATATGGTAATTTTAGCTACCTATCATAAATTGAATACAGTTTTGTGCTGCCTTGAAACAAAACGCATTATAAATCATCACTTTTAATATATGTATGAAAGATATTGTGTCGCTGCCCGAAGTTCATTGCTTTGCCTGTCCAGAAACTGATTAAGCATTCTACATTATATTATAGGCTGAGCTGCATATGATCGAAATAATAATTTTCGATATGACATCGTATGGTCATTAATGTGGATTCCACTACTCTTCAGAAATTCCTCTAATATATTTCGTCGACATAAATAACTATTTTCTATATATTTATAGGTTAGCAGAAGAAATGAGCATGTGTGTCGCAATCCACAGCAAAAACTACAGTATGATGAAAAATAATTTTTTGTTAGCTATTGGACAATCAAAAACAGATGATTACCATTTTTCCGAGCGCAAGTCAACAGTGAAATGGCCAAAGCACTTATATACAATGTAAAACTGGTCCTCTCCATGGATGCAAGTATTGCATTATGTTAATGTATTGTTACCAGCTGAAATCCGTTTGAAGAGGTCTACCCTCCGGACGCTGGTACTCACGTAAGGCATGGGTGTATGTTACCTGAAGTAAAATATAATAAAATATTAAACATCATTAATTTCTAACATCAATATGTACAATTTTTAGTAACTTTATTTTCTTTAAAGGGTTTTTACCCTAATATTTTGGTGGGTCAGGCATGTTAACCTGCTTTTAACCTGATGATGGAATCATTATTCCGAAAACGTTTGTTAATTTAATGTAGCCCTTTTAAGGGTTTTTTAAATATAACCATTTACAAAAATTAAACCTCTTTTTTGAAATAAATTTTAGTTCCTGTGTGCAATGTGCAAAAAAAGGAGATAACAAACTTCTTTTATAATCCAAGACCACAACAATACAGATATCTGCCTAATTTTACTGATAGTGTAATCAGTGTAACATATTGGAGTAAAAAATGTAAAAACTAGAAAGATGGAATACTTGGGGCACATTGTGAGAGGTGAAAAGTACGAACTTTTAAGAAACATCATGCGGGGCAAAATTAAGGGCAAAAGAAGTGTGGGAAGAAGAAAAATATCGTGGCTTCGTAATCTACGTGAATGGTTCGGGTGTAGTTCGATTGAACTTTTCAGGCGCGCTGCTAACAAAGTCGCAGTGGCCATGATGATTTCCAATCTCCGCTAGGAGTGGCACGAGAAGAAGAAGAAGAAAGAGTTTTTTGAGTAGTATATGGTTATAAAATTGGCTGAAAAATATTATTTCTTACCGAAGTAGATAATCTTAATCTGTATAACAAAATAATAAAAAAAAAAAATAAATAGTATTTATGTTAATTCTATTAATTTTTATCTATTATGTTGCTTCGAAAATTTGCTAACATAAAGTATAAAACTACTATGTTTTATATATAATATTTAGTTTATTGTAGATACGAGTAAATGCATATCTGTCTGATGAGCACAAATGAACAGCACAACACTGAGGCATCTTATTCTTCTTCTTCAAGTGCCGTCTCCATCAATGGAGGTTAGCGGTTATGGTGGCAAACGTTTGTCTATCTTCAGCTGCTCTTAAGAGTTCCTCAAATCCAAGTCCAAGACAGGACAGGACTTGGATTTGAGGCATCTTATTATCCCAAATTAAATTCACACAGCGAAATAAATGCAATATTTACTGTAAAATATATAGATTTCGACAGTCGACGTGACCTCCAACTACACTAGCACCATCTACGTTGAGCTTTCTAGATTAGCTGCCATACTCGCCCTATAATCCACCCTATAGTTACCAGCTATCCACCGGTAAAATAATTTTTCGAGCAAAAGCCATAAATAATATAAGTAAGGTATACATCGGATAGTGAAACAATGATATATGTCAATATAAGGTTGAATGTTCGAATAAATGAACTTTGATGGTACACAAGGCAAATATCGAACACAGTATTTAAAATCTTGCCCAAGTATTTTCCGGCTATTTTCCGGCTATTCTGTCTCCGGCTTCTATAATATAAAATGTAGCTTCTCCAATTTTAAATTTTAAAGTGTTTGTTGGTCTTTGTTTAGTGTATTTGTTAGTGAATTAATTTTCCTTTTTTAAAAAACGTTTCTTGGCTTATTTCAGATGCCCCTGAAGATGATCTTGTGATCGAAAGTACTTGGGCAAGATTTAATTAAATACTGTGTTCGATATTTGCCTTGTGTACCATCAAAGTTAATGATATATGTGCCTTAATTTTGTAATGGTAACTATTTGGATCAAAGATGGGTTTCATTTAAACAAGCTTCGTTAAATCTTTTATTGTTTTTACCAAGATAACCTGGTAGACCAAATTTCGTATTAGGATTTCTATGTTACTTACTATAATTTTTAGATACGCAGTGTTTTCAACACGTAAATTACTTTAAAAATCCTGCTATGTTTTATTATGCAAACAAACTTTAGCGTAATTAAAAATTTATCCTTTAATAAACATTTACAACTTCTTTTTCGCTCCTTTATATTTTTTATCCCGATGAGAGCAATAGAAACCCAACAACCACATAAAAAATAACGAGGTTTTACAAATTCTAAACGAATATGTAATGTAGTTAAAGTAGTAGTGCTTTTTTTATTTAATAATGCATCGACCAGGCAGGGTCACTAGCATATTTAGATGAATGTGACAGCTGATATTATTAATGTATATACATAAGATTATTACAATGTGTCTTTTAGATCTATTAAAGTAATTGACAGTTTTTAAGATAAGAAAATATTTTTTTGGGTGTCTGTATTTTCTTCTAGGGCATATTTTAGGGAATCGGGTATGTTATATTTGAGCGATTTTAAAAACAAAAAATTTTTACCGTTAAAACACTGTTGTACACTTCACATACTGGTGAACATTTCTAGATAGGTATAATACCCATTTATGTTTCATTAAATTAGAAAGTTAAAATATATAAATAAGTTTCTGTAAATGCGTCACTATTTAAGTCTCTTTAAAGGTCTGGGTTGATTTGCTTTAATTTTTTATTCTTATTCGAGTGAATTTGACTTTAATTTTTCGGTTTTTCGGTTAAGGGTATATTTTAGTTGATAGATCTATGAGCTCTGCTGCTTTTTGTGTACATTTTTTTTATTGCAGTATTGCCAGATTCCAGTAAGAGCCTAAGAAGGTATCCATTGAATTCTGACGGGCAACGGTGGGGCAAATCTTTTTTGGACATCTACGTGACGAAACAAGACACCCTGGCATATTTCGGCCGACTAGGATACTAGGACAGAAGACCCCAGGGTGATGCCAGATTAAACATGTTCCGGCTAAAACCTTAACCACTGTTCTAGAGTGATTTTGCCTCTTAATAAACAACTAAAATAAAAAAACTAAACATTTATAAATAACCATACATATTACCCTAAATTAAAAAATGTTTCAGACATTAGGCCATAAACTAATAAATAACATTAACCACGAATTTCAGATTCCTGGCCCAATTTTCTTCTCTGTACTTCTGCTCCTTTTTCTTCATCACCCCAGAAATCAGACAGTGTACTTCTCACATTATTTTTCTCATCTCAACATTATGTTTACAATGTTTCTTTCATCCAGCCCGAAACCCATTAGCTTCTTGAAATCTCCCCTTTCCACTATTATTAGCCCATTCTCTCCGCCACTCTACTATCGTTCTTTCTCTCTTACTCTCATCTATATTTACATCCATCCTCCTCGCATACATCCTCGCTCACTCTTTACACAACAAAACGATCGGTATTTTGTGTAAAAATATGTGTACATATTTTGGCGATACTCAATGAGTCTGATGAGCCCTCACAGTTTTCAAAAAAGTAGAATAACTGTTCGTAAGTTACGGAGTATTTACACCCACATAACTACTATCGTGGGGTCATAGATGACCCGAATTTTAAAAACCTCTAAACAAGATATAAAAATATATTTTTTATTGTTTTTGTATTTTTGACAAATGAATGTGTATATAAAAAAAAATTTTTTTTGTAAACTTAAATTTTATTTCAAGAAAATTAAGATGCTATAATAAAAATTATAGAACTCTTAAAATAAATTTTGATCAAAAACATAACTCATTATTATAACAAAAAAAAAATATATCTTAAATTGAAATTAACGGTTCATTTTCTGAAAAGTAGTTTAAAATAGTAACGTTTTAACCTAATACAAAATAAATCATAATAGAGTAACCATATAAAAAAATAACAGTCATGTTTTTTTTCGTAATGTTAGAATCTTGCGACAATAATATTTGAACAAATTGTAAGTGTTTATCTATTCTTTGCACATAGTACAGGTAACTCTCTGAAGTGAATGTGTTTTGCAGATGGTCCTATGACATTCTGCGCAAAATGTGAAATGTTTGTTATCCTTACCCCTGGGACACAAGTAGCATCTACGTCTTACAACTGGCCTTTCTGGTTTGGTCTGATCTTGATGAGTAATTTTATTTTCTAATGCTTTGGAAATTATCGAGCGTAATTCTCTTGACAAATTTGGCATTGCAAATCTTACTTCTAAATGTTCATTTATAAGACTGATTCCCAGCCCTTGAATAAAATCCGATCGATTTTTTCTAACCCCAGGATTAGCTGTGTGAAAAATAATGTGACTGTTTACTATAGCAATATCCATTATGGAATACCAAATTACTAAAGGCCATCGCTGGCATCTTCGACCTGAACGATAAAGTGCACATTTTTAATCAAGTGTATCAACGCCCCCTTTCGACGAATTGTAGAAAGCTATTATATCAGGTTTTTTGCTTTCCTGGTCAACAGATTTGTCGTGATGCATATACGACAACATAATTACACTTTTATTTTTTTTAGGGACATATGATACGATTGTATTTTCTCGTGTAAAACCAAATAAACACTTATCAACTTCATAATTTTTATTTGGTTGAAATTGTGGAGGAATTTCTCTCTTATTTTTACGCATTGTACCTACATAGGTAAGTCGAAGTTTTTTTAGTTCATATTGAGGTGAACCAATTATCACCAGTGACATTTCGGTTACTATTGGCAATTGGTTCCACTAAAGCAAGTACTGATCTTGTAGGTATGGATAGCTTTTGGGCATTAGGATCATTTGTTTTACCCGTATACACAAAAGCATTTATATACCAAATAATGTGTTTTTGCGTCACATAAACACATGATCTTGATGCCGTACTTGACTGGTTTGGCTTTCATGTACATTCTGAAAGGGCATCTACCTCTAAACCCAACCAACATCTCGTCCACTGTAACATATTCGGAACAGATATAGTTTGCTGTACTGTTAGATACGAAACATTTAAATAAATAGGAGACTGCTGCAAGTCGATCTCCATTGGCCTTCTTTTGCTCTCTTATTTCATGATTGTCAAATCTTATTGCTGTTAGAAGAAATAAGAAGCATTCTTTTGACATTGTAGCATGAAAAGTTGGCCTACCTAAAACACTTGTCGAAAATAATGAATCGACATTCTCATGATTAGACTTTAGTACACCTGAAAGGTATAAAAGATCCAAAAAAGCCTTAAGTTCACCTTCGTTTAGATAATCGACAAATGTACATGTATCTCCATAATTTACACTGAGCTCGGTAATTTTTTCATTTGTGTACTCTAGAATAGAGGCCAACATGTCAGGAGTTATAAGAAGTGACCAGGATTCAAGTGGACTGGATGGTTTTGTTTCTAAGGCAGGTCCACGAAGACCAGGAAGGTGTGTAATAATGTTCTGTGCGCGAATTTTTGATGGGGTCGGAGCATTTTTAGCCCACTTATATCTGTTCCGTCCATAGTAAAAATTTGTTTCATTATTAGATGCTGTTTCGCATTCGTCGCTTGATAAGTCACTTACGTCAATTTCTGAATCTGTGTCGTGAACCGAATGTTCACTTTCAGTGTCAGTATCACTGTTATTAGAGTCACTATAAGTGTCAATATTTTCGGTTGGTTCCTCCAGAGATTCGAGAAAGTCAAAAACATTTTCACTTGTCACCGTACTTCCGCTAATTCTTAAAGCCATTTTAATGTATTATCTTAAATAATAATAACGTAACTACTATGGTGGGGTCAAATCCGACCGGAACTCAGCAGCACGTGTGCACTATCCCACTGATCGTGTGCTACTAAGCGGCATGCTAAACTACGTACTTGATTGGGAGAATACATAGAATAAAAGGTCGTTCGCCAAACTGTCTACCAGTGGCGCACGAAATTTCAAGTCCTGGGGTCAAATTTGACCCCACGATAGTAGTTTAGGGTTAAGTTATTAAATAATGTTTTAATGTAACTTAGAATTTATTCTTTTGTTTTTTTGTTTTGATATTTTTTACTGATTTGAGTTTCTTCTCTTTATTTTTTGACAGATTTGGTATATTGTGCGTTTGTTTTACAAATTTAAAAAATACGATTATGTTTGTTATAACTTTATATATTTTTAAAAGATTCGTTCTATATAAACTTGCAATATTTTGATTTTTCAATAATAATAAAAAACATCTTTTTTTGATTTATTTTAGACATCTGAAACATATTTCTATTCAAAAGGAGCAGATCATGTTTTACTCTTTTTATACTCTTTACGAGGTAATTTTTAAAAATTTTTGATTACATTGTACATTAAATCGAAAGAAATTATCTTTTGTAATATTTTATTTATAATCAAGTGAAATTTAAATTAATCAACGCAAACGAAGAAACTCTTAGTTTCATGGATATCTTTTACGATCCCAACGCAACTAAAGAAAATATAATCAGAATTCGTTGTGAGGTGATTGTGGTTCTATACTCTACTGCAGTTGATATAACTTACAAAAAAAACACAACCATACACTTTCTTTAAATGATTTAAGATACTTACAATTCAACAGAAATATCGGTAAATCATCTTTTAAACTAGAAACTCTGCCACCAACTGAAGGTGCAGGCAAACAGCATGTTCTTCGGGTTTACTATCAATTACAAATGTGGTTAGGTAATAAGTTAGATGCTTGTACCTATGGTTGAAGAGAAAGTGCCACTGGTTTTGAACTAATTTATACTGGAACTAATTATTTAATTTCCGAAGAGACATTAATGCACATTACATGCAAATGCACCACAGGTTGCAAACTACTAGATGTGGGCGCAGAAAACGTGGTTTGAATTGTACGAACTTGTGCATAAATTGTACTGAGGAAGAAGTAGAGTAGAAAATATGCTGCAACCTCGGTACAGTTACGTATAGACTGACTTAATAAATGAAGACAGATTACCTACAACAAAAAGGTTCAGACCTGACAGTGAAGTCGAATGAATGAACCAAATTTTAATTTTTGAACCAATGTATGTAAAGAAAATAAATAAAGTAAAGTTCAATAAACATTGCAAAATTTAATAAGACAAGTTTCAAAAAAATCGACTTATTTTATCAAAGCAGTAATGCAGATTAGATTAATATTGTATAATATCATATTTGTAAATTAATTATTATTTATAACTGGGAATAAGCCACAATTAAAGATAAAAATACGTTTATTGACGTTTCAATTTCCAATTCGGAAATCGTTCTCCGATTTCCGAATTGGAAATTGAAACGTCAATAAACGTATTTTTATCTTTAATTGTGGCTTATTCCCAGTTATAAATAATAATTAATTTACAATGCCACAAGAAAATAGCTTCAGAACAATATCATATTTGTACGAAAAATAGAATAAAAATTAATATTGTTAATTATAAAAATATAAAAAATTATAATGAATATAAGGAATATAATAATACAATATGTAAAAAATTACCTGAAATTTAATTTATAAAATATACAAGTATAATTACATCATCGATATACAATGAAAAAAAAATATGTTGATTTTCCGGGATTTTCCGAGATTTACGGGAATGAAAATTATTTCATCATTATTAACACTGCGACAGACTATTCCAGCCAAATTAAAAAAAAAATAGTAAGTTTTTACGGTGAATTTCAAATGAACTCAATTTTTCGAGTCATTCCATATTTTCCAGCCAGTGAAAACTATGTATTTATTCATATTTCGACGAGCTACCCCAGAATAAAAAAAGAGGCTTCCAGCTGTAATGGAAGCCGTGAAAATTTAAATTTTTCCTACGTGTTTCAATTTGAAGTTCCGATGTCGAAAAAAAAAAAAACGGAGCTGAAACAGTTATCCCCTCCACTTTCCTATGTCGATCTTTCGAAAGTACCTTCGATTCGAAGGGCTGTAAGTTTCAAAAAATTTGACGAATTTTATAGTTATAAGCTTCAATATAAAGTTATTTAAAATTTGGGCAAATTTTACTTCTTAATGTTTATAAACAATGAAGATATGATTTTTTAAAAAATAGTCGCTAACTTCGTTCGTATTGATCATAGAAGGTTTTTGAATTTTTAATCTTACTTTTTTTATCAGCTATCCAATGGTTGCACTTACAAGTCTGTAGCTTGAAAAATATAGAAATTATTACAATTGTTTATAAGTAAGAAACATACCCCTTTTTCAATCGTTTATTTTGTAAATAATGTTGATGAAAACGCATTATGCATTTAACTTTTGAGATGGTTTAAGTCTTAAAGAATCCTATATAATTTGCTAAATGTGTCTAGCATCATTCATGGAGCAAGTTCAATAGTTTAAATATGTAGGGATAACCAAATGAAATAACTTTTAAACTGTTTGACAGATCGTCAAAAAAAGTTACGAGTAACCTGGTCAAAGGCCTTTGAGAAATCAGTGTGAATGTTCTCGACCTAAATTTTATTCTCAAATGCACCCAACAAGTATTGTTGGTAATTGACAAGGTTTGTTAGTGGTGACTTACTATTAGAAAAATCCATGTTGTTCATCAATAATTATGTTTCTATAAGTCCAGGTGAGATTTATTGATACCAATCTATAAAGAAGTTTCGGGATTGCTTGTTAAATAGTTGTATCTCCATAATTGTTAACACATTCACGATTGCCAGATTTATAGATAGGTGCTGCAGGTATACCATCAGGAGCTAAAGAATATATGGCTTTTAAACTCATAATCCCGTCGAAAACATCAGACTAAATTTTAGAATCTCGAAATTAACACTATAGTCCAATTCAAAATTAGATAAATTATCCTCACTATCATTATATGTACCTTAGACATAACTGTCAAATAGATTGACTATTTCGTCACCATTCTGAGCTATTATATCCCCACCTTTATTAGACATTACATTAGAATAAGCACTAGACCCACGTGTAGCACTAAAATGTTTGCAAAAAGAGTGGGGATTACTTGAAAGATTTGCTTAAATATTCTCTAAATAATTCTTATAACATACTGCTTGTAATGATTTATATCTTTCCCTTAACACCGAAAATTCCTCATATATATTGCCTGATGCTTTAAAATTCCTGTGAGTTGTTATTTTCTGTATGTCAAGCTCAATTAATTCTCGCGAAAACCAAACTGGAAAGTTTAATGATTTAAACCGTTCAATAGGAACAAACATATTGATGACATCATATAAAATATGGTAAACATTTTCTATCCAGCAATTAATATCTGATTCATATAATACCTGGTCCCAAAGAATTGAGACTAAATACTCTTTTAAAACTTGGTAATTACATTTTTAAAAATCATAATAGACGACATCGTATTTACCAAACAAATTTAAATTGGCTTTATGTAACAATAAAGCATAAGTTGAATAATCGTGCGAAGTATTCAATAGAATATCAGTTAAAATCGATGCAAGTGCATCCCGATGCAAGTGACATATTTTGAAAATTGTAGCAAGTCCAAATAATATTTGCTGGAGAGTGATGCGGACACCCAACTGTTATGACATAAAGATAAATATTGTAGCCTTGTATTATTTTACTGTTGTTTAACGTTACTGAATATTCGTATGAGGATACGAAAAGCGCAACAAGCTTTCAGCATGCTCAACCCTGTTTGGAGGTCTGGAGACTACACTACGAGGACAAAGATCCGCATATTCCAGTCAAATGTCATGTCTATACTACTTTACGGATGTGAAACCTGAAAAGCGACAAAAACCCTTACAGACAAACTGCAGGTCTTTGTTAATAAATGTCTACGAAGAATTGTTCGTATTTTCTGGCCTAACATCATTAGAAACGAAGATTTACTACACCTGACCAAACAAAAGCAGGTAGTAAATGAAATAAAGTCCAGAAAGTGGGGTTGGATCGGTCACACACTCCGAAAAAATAACTCCAGTATTGCAAAGACTGCCCTAGAGTGGAATCCCCAAGGAAAACGAAAAAAAGGTCGCCCAGTACAAACTCGGAGAAGATCCATCATGGACGAGATAAGAAAACAAGGAAAGTCTTGGAATGAGGTGAAGGCCTTAGCGCAAAATAGAACCCGATGGCGCGTTTTCACTGAAGCTCTATGCTCCACTTAGACGTTCAAGAACCTTATATATATATATATATATATATATATATATATATATATATATATATATATATATATATATATATATATATATATATATATATATATATATATATATATATATATAACGTTACTGGAAATGATCAAAGTATTCAAGTTACTATCTCTCTTATTTTTATTGCCTTACTTTTTTGATAATATACTAACTTTATAGTCTATAATTCCTTTCTTAATAATTATTGGACATAATCAGTATCATTGTATCATTAATATTTAAAAATCTAATAATACAACTTACCATAGAAAAAAAGGTAACCAGCACGCTAAAAACGCCGATACAATAATCCCTAACGTCCTGGCAGCTTTTCTTTCTCTCTTCATTTTGCTACTGGAACCTGGATCCGTAGCTACAGCCTCGGCAGCTGCAGCTTTGTCGTCGGACACAAGGCCTTCATCAACTGATTGTCGTAACGAAGTCAAACCGGCGGATATGCCGTTAATTTGAAGGTGCTTGTTAAGAAGTGCTGCAGCGACTTTACTCCTGAAACAAATAATTTTAAATTAATTAATTAATTTTATTTCCCTATAACTTCTTATCTTTTAATAGACATAATAGAAAATTTGTCATCCAAACTCAGGATATACATACAATAGAAACAAACATGAATGATGGTATAAATGTGAGATAACTTTCATAAACCAATACTATCAATTAATAACGCAACTTTGTGTGTGGAATCGGATTGCCTTTCTACTTTCAACTAATTTTTTTAATGTCTTGTTTGATTTGGTACTGTTCTAAACCTAATAATTTTACGTAGCTGTCCCTCTCAATTTAAAATAAACAAAACTTATATAAATCATTTTATATAAAATTATTCACGTACATGCTAAGATTGTTTTGGGAAAACCACAATTTTATCATATCTGATAGAAAGTAGAAATGGTCGATAAAGGACGGAAGACCCTTTTTGGTTATCTATTAACTTGTGACAGCACACGTGTAGGTATACTAAATTGTTTTGACGTTTAGAAAGACACAACGGACTTTCTGAAATTCCCCGGGCTCCTGAGGCCTTCATTTGCGATTTGGTTTTTCGACAAGAAATAAATTGTATGATATACTTGTTCGTAAACATTAACTAAAAACTTTAGGTTCAGATAAGTAATGTAATTATTAGATCATGTAAATTGTCTAAAACAAAAATAGGTACTGCATTTGTATTCATATAAAATATGTAGTTATTTTGATGATATAGCTCTCACAACCTATTTTTAGTGCCCCATTTCCTTTTAATAGATGTAGTAGAAAGAGACAAAAAATTGTATATCCGTGATTATTTTCGCCAGATTGGACCAATCACAGCAAAGATTGTCGCTCTTGCCGACCAATAACAAAGGGTGGTATTAACTGCGTATGTATTGGCTATCTTCCGATCGGGATCAAGTTAGTCTACATCTTGATAATCGAGCAAAAAGACAAAAGAGGAAATCTAATCGTTATGAAAAGGAGACCAAAAAAGTGGCCTCTGATGGCGGAAATATCCGGAAATGCGAATGCGCCAAATTTAAATTGTCCATTAACAGTAGCTATAAAATAGTTTTCAGAATGTGTCTTAGACGAGAAACTTTAACTAAATATTAACGATAACACTCTAAAATGATACACACATTGTTAAAAAACTTTAATATAAATAAGCTTTCATGTGACAGTTGGGACAAACAATAACATAACCCAACTAAATTTGATTTCTTAAACAAGGAAAGATTCTCTTTCCTTGTTTAATGTGGCCTCTCAAGATGGCATTTCCTGTCTAACGATATTTTTGCCCACACTACCTTTACATTCCCTCTTTTGTCTTTTTGCTCGATGATCTTGATACATGTCAAGACCTAGTGACCTAGTGCAGCCTTTTTCAACTTTTTGCCTTTTATTCTCACTTATGTAAAACGGGTAAATACACTTTACGATCCCGGTAAAGTTAGGTATACTCAATGACGTATAATATATAGACTCGGTGAACGCTTTAAAAAGTGTCCACAACCTGAATACCTTTGCTATTGTTTATTGTTTTGATACGAAGATGCACGAAGTTTATGAATTCTTACGAAGCATTACGAAGTTGATCTTGTATTTGAAAACATTTTCGCCATTTTGTGTGTTTACATATTTTATGTGACAAGCAAATTTTATTTTAAATTGTTTTTTTTGTGTGTTTTTTGCTTGGACAATTGTCATTCAGCCAGTCTCAATCAAGATAAGTTTATTAATGTAGTGTGTGTGTGTGTGTGTGTGTGTGTGTGTGTGTGTGTGTGTGTGTGTGTGTGTGTGTGTGTGTGTGTGTGTGTGTGTGTGTGTGTGTGTGTGTGTGTGTGTGTGTGTGTGTGTGTGTGTGTGTGTGTATGTGTGTGTGTGTGTTTGTGTGTGTAGAGTAATTGTCTTGATACTTGGCAAAGTCGACGTCATTGTCTCTGCTAAGAGACGCTAATTGTATCCGAACGTCTACGGTCCCTCCGGTGTGTACCGATCACACAAGGATAGCAATTATTTTCATTTATTAATTTTTTTTAATAAACGAGAATTTCCACCAAGGTGGGATTCGAATTCACGACCTTTAGGTTTAAAGGCAGGCGCTCTTACCACTGAGCCACAGAGGGGGTTACTTTAAATTGTTAAAAGTTATTTATTTACTATTTTAGAAAAAATGCCATACTTCCACAAAGAATATAGTACATCAGACCATCTGCTGACAATGAGAACATTGATAGAGAAGGCAACTGAATACCAACTACCCGTATTTCTTACCTTCGTCGACTATGAAAAGGCGTTTGATAGTATCGAGATGTGGGCCATAGAACAAGCTATTAATAAATGTAGAATAGATTGAAGATATAGGCAACTAATACATAATATATATATATATATATATATATATATATATATATATATATATATATATATATAAACGCAATTATGATAGTACAACTAGACGAAAATACAAATCCCATCCCCATTAAGAGAGAAGTGAGACAAGGAGACGTAATATCGCCAAAGCTTTGCAACCTAGCCCTAGAAGACGTCTTCAAAATTACAAATTGGTCAACCTATGGCATTAACGTTAATGGCAACAAGTTAAACCACCTCAGATTCGTAGACGACATAGTGATTATATCGAGTACATTCGAGGAACTGCAAATTATGTTGGGGAAACTAGCAGCCAGCTCCCAATACGTCGGCCTAAAAATGAATATGACAAAAACAAAAATAATGACAAACACAGATGACCCCAGACATATAACTATAAACGGCAGTGAGATAGAACCAATCCAGGAATATATCTACCGAGAGCGATGGAGAGGTCAATGCTGAATATACCCCTCAGAGACAGAGTATCAAATAAAATAGTTAGGAGAAAAACTGGTGTTACTGACGCAGTTCAAAGGATTACAACATTGAAATGGAACTGGGTGGCGCACGTTGCCAGAAAATTCTGGAATGGAGACGAAGTCACGATGCTTATCGTAATCGAGGACGTCCTACGACAAGGTGGTCAGATGACATCAAAAGCATTCAGCAAAACTGAATTCAGGGTGCTCAAGATAGAATGCATTGGAATTATTTACGGGAGGCCTATGTCCAGCAGTAGACTCAAAACGGCTGATGATGATATATAAAAATAACTTCATCGAAATAAGAAGACTTCACTCCGATGAAGGTTTTAAAGCTCTTTAAGTGTTTAAGAAACGATAGGAATCGGCGTTTGTTGACTTTTGGATTATCTTTTGTCGTAGTAAAGAAAAGTCTGGTAATGGGTTGAACTCGTAAAAGCCATCAAGCAGGTCAAGGAGAACGCTCACTGGTCAAAGAGATACCGATCCCCGAAATAGAGAAGAGACAGATTGCCTTAAAACTATTTCGGATCGTGTCAAACTGCCACAGCGTTCCAATAGACCACCGATGGTTAGGAGTAAATAAAAGCCCAGGTGGACTTGGAATTACTCCTCAATCGGTGGCCGAGCTGAAGCAGCACTTAACGCCAAACCATTTGTTAGGAATAAATAAAGGCCTTTACGGGACTTTAAATTATTTCACGAAAGGTGGCGGTACGGAGTGAGCCCTTCGATATCGACCGTAAATAAAGGACTCGACGGGACTTACAATCACTCTGCAATCCAGGGCTAGTCGAAAAGGCGCTGATGTTTGAGGATCCGACTTCTTCTTAACGTGCGCTATCAAGTCCCTTTGACGTTGGCGATTAACATGGCGAAACTGTCTCTGTCTCGAGCTATTCGAAAGAGTTGCTCAGCTTTTCTTATTCCTGTGCACTCCCTGATATTCTTCAACCAAGAGGCCTGCTTTATACCAATTTCTCTGCGTCCTTCGATTTTACCCATCATAATAAGTTGAAGAATATTATATCGGTCTCCCCTTACTACGTGTCCAAAATAGACCAATTCTACATTTGATGTGATCAAGCAGCTCGCGAGCAGCATTTGCTCTCTCAAGGACTGCCACATTTGTCAGCATAGCCGTCCATGGAATTATTAGTATACGTCTGTGCAGCCACATTTCAAAGGCCTCCAGACGATTAATGATGGATCTTTTTAATGGCCATGCTTCGACACCGTATAAGAGGACTGACCAAATGTAGCATTTAACCATGCGCTTTCGAAGTTGAAGTTGTAAGTTATCATTACAGAAGAATGTCCTCATTTTTAAAAATGTCATGCGGGCTATCTCGATTGTACATTTTATCTCTTGATCTGGATCTAGTTGTTCAGTAATATGACAACCAAGATAATTAAGGATCCGACATCTCTGTAAAATTCAAGGCATCTATCTTGCATAGAATACTAATCAATATTTCATATAAGATAAATATACATACAATTCACGTAAGAAATTCGAACTGTTTAAGTATTTCACACTGATGGTAGCATCTTACTGACAGTAGATTCTACGGTAAGCTTTTTGCTGAGTGTAAGTCAAGGACAGATCTCCACTAATAAGAGGATGGAATCGAAAAAACTTCGTTCTTCCTCCAGAGCGGCGGTCGGAAGTCGTCCTGAAACTCCAAATAACTTGGAAGATGAACCGGCAGTACGATATTATTTTTGGAAGGAAAAAATATATTTGTTACCTAATTATGCCAGTAGTTCTCCTTGTATAGTATTATTACCCCCAGATTTATTTTCGATGACCCAAGAGCATCTTTTTCTTTTAAAAGCAGTGACAAAACTTATAGCGAAACATAATTATTGTGGAATATCAGTGTTACACTTACCAAAGGTAGTGTGTTCTGTCATCTTTGTTAATAATTTAGTACGCAAGCCTTGCTACGCTCCTGATGGAATCTACGCAGCGCGACGATTCAACTGTCTATCAGTGCCGAGAAAGTTTAAGGAATTTCCGAACAGCGAGCCAAGTATATATAAGAGAAATTGAAATCCAAATAAGCCAGTAAAAAATATAAATTTGTACCGCTACGTAAATTAATGTTATAAAATATTTGTGTTTTATTGTTAGTGCTAAAAAACTTTAAATCAATTAAAATAAATATTACAAACAGGAGTAGATAAACCAGAACCTATATATTGTAATAAAATGTACCAAGCTGTATTTTGTTCTCTCTCTATCTAACTCTTTAGATAGTTGATACAGGATTATAATGTCCAAATTAAATAATGTATAATAACAAAATATTGCTATGTAAAGATGTAAATACATAATAATAAAAATATTAAAGTACATAATAATAAAAAGAAACAATTCCACTAATTTCTATTAGTGAACATATAAATAAATTTTTATTCAAGCAAAAGAATCCCAATATGTAATTTTTTTATCGCATATTTTTATCTCAAAACATTTTTAAATGTACTATTACGCACGTGTAGGCTGATAATGAATTCTGGAAATGCAAGTTTTATATAATATTAATGCATTATTTTGCTTGATGTTATTTCTAAATTTAAATATTATGAAGCTATTATTTCTTGTGATGCTAAAAAAATTTTTTCTTTCTATAAATTACTACGGAATGTTCCTGCAGATCCATAATTCACCTTGCACAATTTAAAATATAAACATGCAGCCTTTTTCTACATGACGATGGCAAGACATATTGCAGATAAAAACACATTACTTAAGAACCTGTGTCCCCCCAAGTGCTGAAAATTGTAATCAAATACATCATGTAATAATAAATAGTAAATATGGATCAGACATCTAAATAGTATAAGATTTAAAGGAACTAATATTGATTCACATCATTACTCAGCGATTCTTTTTCTTGGTGTACCATTTGCAGAGTGAATATTTCGGCTCTTCGGGGTATTGTGGCTACGTGTTTGTTTCCAACAATCCCTTATGTTTCTTAGCCACGACTGTTGTTTTTCTTCTATGTCTTGCCTCCCCTGTATATTTCTTTATAAGATTAGTTCGGGAATATAGTACTTGCTTGCCCTAAGGGTATGGCCAAGGTACGAAATTTTTCTTTTCTTCACTACGTATGTTGAGCTGATCTTCTTTGTACCTGCGGTTCTTAAAATGGCTATATTTGTGGCATGAGCAGCACATGGCATTTATAAGTCTTCATAAAGAGAACATTTGAAATGTGGCAATGCATTCTGTTTTGTCTCCTTTTTTGTATAATGGGCAAATAATTGCTTCCTTCCAATCTTTTGGTATTCGTTCTTTTATCCATATCTTCTTTATGATCTTATACATTCAATAATTTAGCAATTTTCCACCATATTTCATCATCTCTGCTGATATATTATCGCTTTCAGGGCATTTATTGTTTTCCAGATATTTAGGATTTCCTCGATTTGTTCTTTGTTGGGTGAATTATCTTCCATGTTTTCCAAGAGTTCGATTCTTGCTTCTGCTGCCATACATTCTCTTTGACTTGACTTATTATTGCCATTTAGTAATTCGTCAAAATACTCTTTCCATATTTCAACTATTTCTGCTTCACAGTTGACTTAAAAATAAATATTATATATTTCAGTATGTATTTGAACTTTTTTTTACTGAACGATATTCGTTTTAGAGAATACAGTTATATCATGGAATATAATTGAAAAAAGATAAGTTAATATAATTAAAAGGGTGATATTTGTGTTTGGATCCATTTTTCTCAAAGGTAATATTATTTTTATACATTTATTTTTGATATATAGAGTTATAAGTAAAAATATATCTATTTTTCTTAAAAGTTTAACGTTAAAAGTGAATAGTATGTTCCGATAGAAAGTTACTTTCTTAGGTGTTACTTTATTTTAGATAATACATTATAAAATAGAAGCAATTAAGTGTGCGTAAAAAGTAGTTTTGTGAAATGTAATCTTATTGTTTAAAGATATGTTGTTATATTTAAATTATCTTTTTTTTTTCAATCTTCAGCAGCCCTATTATGACAAATGATGACACATATGGCAATGGCAATAATAATTTTTTTGGGTAAGATAAAATACAAAGATACACCGCTTTAAAGTTACTAAAAATGTGAATATTCTTATAAGTGGTATTATTTTTATTTTTAAAAACTTAATTATCTAAAAAAGCTCTGGATAAAGGTACTTCATCTTCAAGCAGTGCCTCATCTTCAATCAGTAACTCATCATCAAGCAGTAAGTCATCATCTAGCAGTAACACAACTTCGGATACAGACAACAGTTCACAACATTCTAAAAACAATCCTTATGAACCAGATGACAGCATCGCAGATTCGCTTTTAAACCACCTGTCATTAAAAGGCAAGTTAAAATCACAAGAGGTAATGCAATTAAAAAAAAAGTTAAAGATCCTTTAAACGATGAAAAGGTGGGTATTAAGAAACTTCGGCAGCCTGCAACGTGGCAACAGGCAGACTCAAAAAGATTGCGAAATGGCGGAGAAGCCTATTTATCTGCCAGAATTGTTAAAAATGCAGACAGCACACAAACCAAATCCAAAATATTATGGCCAGCTAAAACCATTTTACCACCCTGCGGAAATAAATGCAAGTAAGGGTGTGCACATATTTTTTTATGGCAACGCTATTAATTAATCACAAAGTCATAACAACGGTTCTGCGAAAACAAACTGTATACGAAACCGGAAAGTTTATAGAAAGGGACAAGAGAGGGAGGCATGGAAAATATCAAAAAATAAGTTAGAGCATAAAAAATTCAATTATAGCTCACATTAACTCTATCCTCAGGAAAGAAAACCATTATTGTCGGTCGAATTCTACTAAAAAGTACATTAAAGAAAGCAAAACCATAGCCGATTTACACAGGGACTACCTTAAATTATGTAAGGAACAAAATGTTTCTTCGGAGAACTACCTTATGTACTTTAAGATCTTCAACGAAGAATTTAATCGAGCATTTCATGTCCCTAAAAAAGAACAATGTGAAGAGTGCTTGAGATACAGGTCTTCGTCAGGGAAAGAGAAGGCATCTTTACAAAGTTCGATAAACATTTAATAGGAAAAGATTTATCCAGAACAAAAAAATATGACAAAAATAGTAATGGTACAACCAAAGTCGTAGTGTATGATCTTCAAGCAGTTTTGCCTTGTCCAACTGGAGAAGCATCATCATGTTTCAAAACTGAATGTTTTTAATTTTACAGTCTATGATATGTAGTCTCACGTACTTGCTTTTTATGGCATAAGGGGGAAGCTTTGAGGGGGTCAAATGAAATAAGATCTTGCATTCTAAAGTTTCTTCAAAATATTTGTAATGACGAAAATTTAAATATAATCTATTTTGATAATTGTGCAGAGTAAAATAAAAACAAATTTATAATATTGCCCTTTACTTGTATGCTATAAATAATTTGCCCATAAAATCAATAAGTCATAAATTTTTTGTCCCAGGACATGGACAGAGTGAAGGGGATAGTGTCCAAACTATGACAGAAAAACAGACAAAAGAATATAAAAAATCAAGTGCAATATAGGTATCTGACCAATATGGGTGCATTATTCGGATAGCTTAAAAAACTGTAAGTCCGTATAAAGTACATGAAATGGGTTTTAATGACGTGTTTGATTTTAAAGCTTGGTGTGCAAACTTACCCTTACTATTCCCAAAATTTTTAAAATATCTTATGTGAGGATCTTGATGTTAGACCGCAACAATCCTACTATTCTTTATTATAAATCATATTTTAATCAAGCAGAATATGGGCAAGTGGAAATTGTGCGTTCTAGCCGTGGAATTAATATCAATAATATTGCTTTAATGAAAGCTTTTACAAAAAAAGTGGGAATCATTGAAGCTAAGAAAAATGGACTGTTATCTTTAATAGAAAAAAAGCGATGTGTTCCTTGGCGATGGACTATTTAAAATTTTATAAAAATTTGTAAAGAAAAACAATCGTTATTGTTGCTTTATGTTTTATATTGTGTTGTGTATTGGATACGAACTGGTTAAGTAGTTTTTTATGTTTTATTAATCAGTTTTATTAAATAATATTGATTTAATGACATTTTTAACAATACTTTACCAATACAATTTCTAAAATGTAACTTTATGAGCAAAAGCAATTTCTTAAAAAGATAATATTTCTTTATCCATAGGGTTATATCTTTCTAAACCTGATATATTCAAAAAAAGAGCGATTAAAGGATCAGAAATCTATCATACTCAATCATCAAATCCTATTATATTTATAAACACTGCACAATATAAATGAAATAAATTGAAAAGAATTTTAAAACCTTTCTACTGAAAAAGTGTAAATTCTTAGATGTAACCCTCTTCTTCCACATAAACGATATAAATAGGAGTCGAGTTTTTTCAAATAAAGTGTCTAGATTGTGATTGGGTATTAAGCACTTTACAAAATGTTTATTTTTATTAAAAGTGCCTTTCGATTTACTTGTAATATAAGTATTTAATTAAAATAAAATTTAATGCTCATCAAAGGAGAAGACACAATAATAAGAAAAAAAATTTAATAACCGATAAAAGTTTAATATTAGGATCTCACAAACAGTCTTGGAAATGCGTAGTTTTAAATTGTATAAATAAAACAATGATCGAGAGTATTTCATTTTACGCCTACGTAAGTTTCCGATTTACGCGTATTGAACTAATCGATGAAATATTTCAATAAGAATTTAATATAAAGTCTCTTAACAATCTTCTAAAACTTCAGGGATAGTCGTAGTATGCGACAGAAAACCAGAAAGTTATTGGTCAAATCATTTTTAGCCCTGAAAAGCAGAGATAACGACGTCACGTATTTAATTTCGTGAAGAAGAATTATGTGACGTTTTTTCCTAATTGTTTTCCCATTTTCAAGCGCGCGTTTCGTTTTGAAACTTCCTTGACCGTTTAAGTTCCTATCTTTACAAGTCGTTACGAAATAATCTTAAGCCAATATATATATATATATATATATATATATATATATATATATATATATATATATATTTAATAAGGATCACTCAGACGAGTGGTGGGTTCAAATATCGGTCAACTGGGTGGAGAAATAAAAGACAAAGTTGATACTACTTCATCTATTTTGAAGACGTTTCGCTATCGAATTTTGATAGCATCATCAGTTCATCTAAAACTTTTACATTATGAGAACCACACATTAATGAAGAAGATGTTACATAGTTACCTTAAAAAGACATGTAGTTGTCAATGGTATTAAAAAGTTAGTACAAAAACTCAGATAAATGGACATCATATGGTGATATTTTATAAACAATCAAATAACTAACAACATTTAGAGACTTAATAAAAAATTAGCAAAGCAACAGAACACGTGGTCTAATCTACATATAATATTTTATATAATATTAACTAGTGATAAAAGAACTAAGAAAATCATCGATTCACTTCCAACTCTGAAAGAATTATTTTATGACTTCATCTTAACTTTTGGTAGCGTTATTTAAGTTATCTACATTGAGATATAAAAAATATATATAAAACAAAAAATAAAGTGAAGTTACCACTGTATGCTTAGCACCTGTTGCGGTTGAAATGGCGTTAATTGAAAGATACCGAGCCAATGACATGAACAGACAGCCAACCTTGAGGTCGAAAATTCTTCGACAGAACAGCAAGGTTAAAAATACCAACCCACTATTTTAAGGGCGGTATATTTGAAAAAGTTAACATGAGTTTGAATGATACACGCCTGTAAGAGACCGAACAATGAAAGAAATTAGCGATAACGTTAATCCCCTGCATCAACCAGTCTTGAACGAACAGGTAGGCAAAATTCATTCAACTTCATATATAAAAGAGTGAAAAATCATCAACATTGTAGTTGGATATACAGCTACAGGTGAATGACGATAAGCACCTAATTTCCACAAAAGTCCAAGGTCCCACGCTTGGAACTTTAATTTATAAGGTATTCTCAGAATAAATTGCATTAATTTGTATTAAAGTAAAGATCAAAAATTCACATTAATCAAAGTATGAAAAACGACATTGTATGCAATGTGAGTTGCATAAGTAAGTCCAAGTTAATTGACATTATTGTAATATTATATTTTATCAAAGTATTAATTATAATAAGTTAGAGTTTTAGAATTATTTAATAAACAAATGTGTTAAATTGTACGACTTTAGAGACACACACATAATGAACTGATTGTAAAGCCTAATTCTGCAAAATTAAAGCATGATATATTTGGCTCAAGTTACTTATGTCAGTTCTCTTATTTAAAGCATTAGGATGTTGAAGAATAGAACACATTTCTAAGAACTGTCTTTTACCAAGATTACGCTCAGTGCCAAGAATTTTGACTTAATTGAAATCCACCTTATGTTTGGTGTTAATCGCGTGTAGCGCTAACGCACATGTGTGCTTTGACAGATTAATGTCACTTCGATGCGAAGTGAGACGTCCTTTTAATGATCTTCCAGTTTAACCAATATAATATGCGTTACACTCAGCACAAGGTAAGTAGTATATAGTGTTCACTTGTTCCAAAGTGGACAAGGGTGTTTTAGTTTTAGAAAACAAATTTCTAACAGTCTTAACATTCTTAACCGCAATTTTAACTGGTATGTTATTCTGTTTATACAGTTTAATAAGCTTCTCAGTAACTTGAGGAAAATAAGGCAGAGATGAATAATGGGTGGTAGGATTCTCAAGATCAGTATCAGGCAGAACAATGCTATTAACTGAATTATTTAAAATGGTTCTAAGTTGGTCACCATTGGGTATATCATCAAAAGAAGATCCATAACTTTGAGAATAAAGGTATTTATTTATGATAGATGATGGATATGAATTTTCAATTAGAATATTTCTCAATAACTTAAGGGATTCCCTTCGATTAATCGGATGTGTCAATTTATGTAATCTGCAACTAAGTGCTTTAATTAGGTTCAATTTATATTTCATAGGGTGACAGGAATGGTAATTAAGGAACCTATTTGAGGCCATTGGTTTTCTATACCAACTTGTGGTGAGGGTGTTATCTCCCATTCTGATGACACGCATGTCTAAAAAGGGGATACTATTTGTGACAGTGTCCTCAAGTTCAACAGTGAACTGTAAGTGAGGATCAAATTCATTGAAAAAGGATAAGGTATGCTGAACCTTGTCAGGTGGTAGGGCTAATAATAAATCATCCACATACCGCTTAATAAAAGGGATTGGAAAATCTAAACGACCTAAACAGTCAGAAACCAAATCATCTAGTACATAGTTGACTAGGATGGGTGAAATTGAGGAACCCATAGGTGTGCCAAATATTTGGAGGAAAAATTTGTCCTCAAAGACCAAGAAGTTGGTGTCAAAAATTATTATTTCGAAAACGGTGTACTTTTTTGATTTGAAACAGGAATACTTTTTTTGTGTAGAATTGAATGTTATTTCATGTTTTTTTCCTAGAACGTTTATACAGGGCGGACAAAAAAATTATGGCCCCATTAATGAACCAATGTTACAGTAGGTGGCGCCACCTAGTGTTAATGGTAAAACTAATATCATTTTCTTATTAAGCATACTAAATAATAGCAAGATACCAAATTTCACTTAAATCGGTTGAATAGTTTTCAATATATCTATAAAAATAATATAAAAAAATTTTAATGAATCTCCCTGTAGAACGAAAACTAGCAACATTTTTGCTAAGCAATTTGAGCTCAAATGCTTTATTTTGATGTCAGCTATCACCCATTAGCTAATGTCCAATTAATTATGGGACACACTGTATACCTATTTAATTTATGCAACTTGAAAATTAAATATTGCTGCCACTTTTTTATTATTCAAACACTATATATAATACAGCTTTTTTGACATTAAGTGATCAAACCACTACTTTTTTCTATACATGTAATGCGAATGAATTTTATAAAATCTGAAAAACAGTAAGTAGTTTTGATATTTTTAGGTATTAAATCAAATTTACCCTAATCACTTGACTGATTAGACTCTGTAACCTTCAAAGTAATAACTGAATTTCGTCGTAACCGATCAAATTCGCATTCTCCTTGAAAGTCATCGCGTATCATTTATACATGCCAAAAACGCTTATGGCGTCAACACATTCTGCCAGAATCAATTCTGGTTTTAATTAATTTGAAGAGTTTCCATATTGTAGATGAAGTTTTAGAGGTAGTTCGGAAATTTAACAACAGCTGTCAAACCTACACCTGCTCTGTTCATAGTAATAATGCATTTAATCCTTGGAAATATGTTAAAAAAGTTTGGTTCGCACCTGCATTAATTAATTGGAAAACTAAAGTAAAACGTTCGACAAACGAGTCGTTACACCAGGTTTAGAAGTTAGAAAATTTATAGCTTAAGTTAAACGTTGTTACGAACAAATTATATTAAATTAGTTTTTTTATCGAAGCAAGAGGCATGACCGAAAATACAGTGTCGGACATTAATAACCACTAGATAAAGCAACCAACTGTAGATTGCACTAAAATATTGGTAATATATAATCTTAAATAGAATATAAATGTCTGATTAGCGTCGAGCTCCATAATACATGGACAAAAATATCAAATATTTTGGATTTTTCAATTTTTTTTTGAAAATAAATTCTGGCCAATCAAGTCGTTTGTTGTGAAAAAGATTGTATTTTAACAATGTTTAATGAACAATTTTAAATTTTTATGCGGAGAAAATTGAAAAAAAAAATGCTTAATGTTAGGTAAATAAAGTTTTTTTACTCTAAACTTAAATTCTAACATAAACTGCTTAAACAAGTCTTTTTAATTGAAACATGTGCATGTTCAGTAACAAATAATCCTTCCTCTAGCTTGTATTACTGCTTGCGTCCTTCTTGGCATGCTTGCAATTGAATTTTGAACATACTCTTGGAAAATAGCATTCTATTCATCCTGTGCAGCATGCCGAAGCTGCTTTATCGTATTTGGAACGTGATTTCCTTGTCGTATGTGCTCTATTGGATTCAAATACGGACTAAATAGTGGCCAATCCAATCTTTGAATTCGGATCTCATCAAGATAATTACTTACTATGGCAGCAGCATGTGGTCGAGTATTATCGTGCATTAACATGAATCTGTCGTATCCAATGTAACCAATATATGGAAAATCATGATCTTGCAGGATATTTTGAACGTAAGTGTCACCAATCATTCGTCTAATCACCCCCACAAGTGCGGTGCGTCCCTCCCAACTAATACCTGCCCAAAGCATTATGCCACCACCTTCAAAACTAACGGTGTGGGTAAGATTTCAGGTGGCAAAACGTTCTCCAACTCTTCTGTAAACGTGATTTTGACCATTTGGCTTATACAGATTGAACGAAATAAATTCGGAACATAGGAATATAATGTATTTCGGCTCAATTCTGCTGTAGCTGGTTGGCCAACAAAAGATTGTCAAATAATTATATTATAAAAAATCCCATACTTCAGCGGGCTGCTGGATTCTGAACTCATCAAAATTGAAAGCTACACATAAATCTACGATTTTATTATGCTGTCAAACCAGTTATAGTCCAGGAAATGTAGCACCTCGCAATTTTTTCCTGCGGCGTGGATTGACTTGAAATTTAACAGAAGGTAGGTAATAGCCTAAGGATCAAAATCTATATCGAACCAAAGTGGTTGCCACCCCATCTCCGGGGTGAAATTTTTTTTTACGTTTTAACTACAGGTTTCGATTAGAAAAGTGATTCTAAACAAAAAATGTGCTATACATTTTTTTTATAAAATGAAATTTTTCAAGTTATTCGCGATTGAAAGTAACAACTTTTAGACGAAAAAATCCACGATTTTAATCGATTTTTCGCGAATAACTCGAAAATGGTGCATTTTATCAAAAACATTGTAGAGAACAAATTTGTAGCTTTTAAAAAGACAAATACAATTACAGATACAATATCAATGTTCAGCGGTTTTCTTCAAATGCCAAATTTGAAAGATTCAAAGTCAAATATCGGGAAAATGATGCATTTTTGGAAGAAAACTCACAAAACCTAAACTCACAAAACCTTTTTTAAAGAGCATAAATAGACCTATCATAAAAAAATAAGGTCAATACCTCATTTTTCACGAAAAAATCGAGGAAAACAACACCCTAACCACCCCCATAATTAAAATCGATCTTCACCCTTCTGCAATTCCCTTTGTAGATGTATTGTTAATACGTCCAAGAAGTTTGACCCATTAAAAATGCTTAGTTTTAGAAAAAGTACAGCTTAAAGCGAGAAACGATTTACAATTTCATATTTTTTACACTTCTTTTTTAAATATGCCCGAAAATACTGAATATATGAAAAAAATAAAAATTACCAAATTGTAGCTTTTTTAATGACTAAAATTACACTTTATTTAGATTTGTTGTACAATGAATATTTGGCGAGATATAGCCGTTTAAAGCATCGATTTACGATCAAGCACCATCTTTTTCGAGCCCTTTAAACTCACCCCATTTAAAAACCAAGGGTTGCAAAAAGATTTACAGATCCTTGTAGGTAATAAAAACCTCTACAAATCGTTTTTGAAGAAACACTCTATCGTTAAAAATTAAAGGAAATACGTTAAAAAAACCAGTTAATTTCTTTCCGGAAAATTCCATTAGTATAGTACAGTACATTTCGGAGCATAATAATCTACAAAACCGGTATATTAGCTAGTGGGGAGTTATACATTCGAAATTTTAAGCGTTCTTATTTTGAAATCCCATACAACAGAATAAAACATCTGCTCATATGTCTATGGCTTGGCAATGAAAATATCAGAGCAACAGATTAGGGATGGTATTCCAAAGATGGTTTGTTATTACCCGTACGCATGAACAAACAACCTGCACCCGATAAGTTTTTGAAAATTATTTTTTGCCAATGCAAAAAAAGTTGCGGCGTTTCATATGGGTGCAGAAAAGTTGGTTAATACTGTAACTCTACTTGTTCTGGGTGCTCAGGTGAAGGGTGCAATAACAGTCCACCAATAATTGAAGAAGATGAGGATGACATAGATCACGATGAAGATGTAATTGATGACGAATAAAATTAATATTATAATTGTTTTACCTATAAATTTAAATATTTTCAACTATTTATGTAAATGTATAAGAACATATGGTGCTTTTTTATGTTGATAATTTTTTTTGTATTTAATTCTACTTTTTTTAATTTATATTTTATAAATTAGTTTATAAAAACTGCAATGTTGTAAAGGGTAATTTTCAAAAGTTGAAAAGTTGCAAAATTTTGGCAAAAAATTGTTTTCACCTATAGCACTCATAACAATTGATTTTTAAGGGTTGAAAATATATGAATTTGTATTTTAATATAAAAAACTATTTAACTAATCCAAACCAAATTTCACTCATCTTAAGATTTGTAATATTATTTTACAATTTTTTAAAATTAAGGGTAGTTTTCACCCCTAAGAACAATTAGGGTTCATCGGCATGACATAAACTATAAAGCAGAGGGTGAGTTGAGCTTAATTCCAAATTTTTATGCAAATCGTTCCAAGGTGAAATCATTTTCTTCGCATTACTAATTTTTTTATATTAATCTCTAATAAGGGTCGTTTTTAAGGGTTGAAATATGATGGAACTTTATCAAAAGCACGAAACTATCATTATTTAATTAATTCAAACCAAATTTTACCCATATTCAAGTTTAATATGTTATTTTATAATTTTTGACAATTAGGGGTAGTTCTCACCCCTAAGAACAATCAGGGTTCGTCGACATGACATAAACTATAAAGCAGCGGGTGAATTGAGCTTAAATCCAATTTTTTATCCAAATCGATCCAAGGCGAAATCATTTTTTTAGAATTAGTAATTTTTTACATTAATCTCTAAGAAGGGTTGCTTTTTAAGGGTTGAAATATGATGGAACTCTATTCAAAAGTATAAAATAATCATTATTTAACTAATTCAAACCAAATCTTACCCATATTCAGGTTTAGTATGTTATTTTATAATTTTTGACAATTAGGGGTAGTTTTCACCCCTAAAACCCTTCAGCGCACTTCGGTTTGATATAGATTTTGATCCTCGGGCTATTACCTACCTTCTGCTAAAATTTCAACTGGATACATGCAGAACGAAAAAATTGCGAGGTTTTAACTTTTTTTGAGCTTCATTTCCTGAACTATTATCGCCTCCTTAGACAAACCCGTCTTACACAAACAACTTTGTTGCGAGACAGATAGTTGAACGATATTTTATACAATGTCTATACCCAGGTATGGATTTTTTTTTGTCCAAGTTTTATATTGGTCCACTATTTTAAATGCAGTTCAAACAGACATGTATTAAATTGTATGTTTCGTTTTAATTTGGTTCAATCTGTATAATAGGATTCTGGTCTAATCAGTGAAAACAACATTTTTCCAGTTGTCGATGTTTTAATGAATATGTCTTTTTGCAAATTTTAAATGACGAGCTTTATGATTTTGGAAAGGACGTGGAACTTTTGCAGGATGTCTAGGCTTTAAGTCTGCCATACCAGCCCAAGCGAAGTTGCAAAAATCATCAGGAAGCTGAAAGGAAGCAGAGCACCAGGACAAGAAGGAATCTACAACATCACCCTCAAGGAACTCCCGAAGAAGATCATAGTACAACTATACTATATCTTCAAATACTGCCTAGAAAAAGGATATTTTCCGAACAACTAGAAGCACGCCAAGATCATACCTCTTCTGAAGCCAAGGAAAGATGGAAGAAGACCAGAAAGCTACAGACATATATCACTCCTGGAATCGATGGGAAAAATTTTGGAAAAAATCATCTACAAGAGACTGGTGAAACACACAGAAAGAAGAGGAATTATCCAAGAAGACCAGTTCGGATTCAGAAAAGGAAGAAACTGCGAACTCCAACTAGCAAGAATAATCAGCGATGCGAAGATAAAATTCAACAGGAAACAGAAGACAGGATTAGCCATACTGGACATAGAAAAAGCATACGACACGGTTTGGAAGAAGGCATTAATCTATAAGATGGACAAGGCTAGACTTTCGCACTATTTAATTAATATTTGTGATATTTATTTATCTAATAGACCTTTTCAAGTTTCAGCTGACCAAAAGATGTCAACGATCCAACAAATCCAGGAAGGAATGCCTCAGGGCAGCATTTTATCACCTATATTATATAACATTTTTGTTTCAGACCTTCCAACAGATCCTAGGACTTCTACAGCCCTGTATGCAGACGACACAACAGTGTATGCATCCGGAAAAGACAAAAGAAGAATCATAGATGACATGGAGTACCACTTGGAAAAAATCACGGACTTCACGGAAAAATGGAAAATCAAAATCAACGCAGAAAAGACGCAGTTCATCATATTCACCCAGGAAAAACGACCACCACAGAACGAGATCACAGTAGTAGGCAACAGAATTCAGGAATCAGAGACGGTCAAATACTTAGGTGTCCATCTCGACAGAAGACTCAACTTCCGCATGCATACACAAAAAACAAAGGTAAAAGCAAATGCTGCTAAAAACCTAATACTTCCTTTCATTTTTAGGTCCAGTCCACTATCAAAGGCGAAGAAGATACAACTCTATCAAGCATATGTTAGGTCGGTGATTCTGTATGCTGTACCAGTATGAGGCTCCATTACGGAATCCAACTAGAGAAAGTTAGAAGCAACTGAGACCTCATGCTACCGAATCATCGACGGAACATCATGGGAGGATAGAGTTACCAACGCCACCATCAGGAATAGATTAGGATACACGCCACTGATGGAGGTGGCCGAGAATAGAACCAGGTGGTTCTTCAACCAGGCCACAAAAAGACTACGAAAGACCAGGGATATCCTCGAGAATAACAGAATCCAGAGGATACACAGATCCACACATCGACTGATCGACCACCTGATCAGGGACTAGAAGCCAGGCATGCAGGGAAGTAGGTACGTTTGCTGATACAGTACCTACAGAAGCAGACGAGGACACCACTCAGAAAAATCCAGGAACCGAGAGGAAGAAGAATCAAATGCTGGCGGTGCAAGAGCGGAACGCAGAAGAAAGAAGGCGAAGATATTATTTTTGACATGTATTCATTTTATTAGGGCAATAAATGTTTTTATTTTAATTTTAATTTTAATTTTTATTTTTATTTTTATTTTTATTTTTATTTTTATTTTTATTTTTATTTTTATTTTTATTTTTATTTTTATTTTTATTTTTATTTTTATTTTTATTTTTATTTTTATTTTTATTTTTATTTTTATTTTTATTTTTATTTTTATTTTTATTTTTATTTTTATTTTTATTTTTATTTTTATTTTTATTTTTATTTTTATTTTTATTTTTATTTTTATTTTTATTTTTATTTTTATTTTTATTTTTATTTTTATTTTTATTTTTATTTTTATTTTTATTTTTATTTTTATTTTTATTTTTATTTTTATTTTTATTTTTATTTTTATTTTTATTTTTATTTTTATTTTTATTTTTATTTTTATTTTTATTTTTATTTTTATTTTTATTTTATTTGTATTTTGTTATTTAAGTCTGCTTCTTTTAATCTTCGTTTAACTGTTTTTCAGCTCACATTAACTTGTCTGATATTTAGTAGCTCATTTCTGAAGTGCATCAATGTCAATGAGCGATTTCTAGAATTAAGAACCATAAAATGGTCATCAATTGCGGTTATGCAGCTTGGACGTCCTTGAGTAGGCCTTCGTATAAAATTGCCTGTCTCATGATACCTTTTTAAAATATTCAAAACTGCAGATTAAGTTCTCCTAAGATGCCGAGCGATATTTTTTTGTGTATATCCTTCCTCGTACAAAATTACAATCTGTGCTGCTTTGGTGGCATATTTGTTTTAAACTTAGTTTAATCAAAACAATATTTAATTAAACTTATTAGAATAAACGAAAAATAACCGAATTACTATGAGTTTTTACCTCTTTTTTTCATTTACGTGAAGGTTTTTTATGATTAAAGGCACGAATGTCACTAAACGCTGAATACACGTTGAAATAAACGTCAAAATATTTCAAAAAAATTGAGTATATCAGCCTACTATATGAGTAAAATCAGTAATCCAAAATTATTTTGAAATAATAGTGATTACACAAAAAGAATTGAAAAATTTCAAAATATTCGATATTTTTGTCAATGAGTTTATCATGTATTTGGTATAATATTTTCTTTAGCTATAAAGTAAATATTTATATATTTTAACCCTTTAAGCCGCAAGTTTATTATGATGAACTATCATAGCAAGCGAACGCAAAATATTAAGAAAACTCATAAAAAAACGTGCACACTTTCCATCGGCATTATTCTACCAACTGGCCTATACGCCTACAATAGAGAGCAGAATGAGCTCCCTCGGCAAGAAATACGTCCTACAAATAATCTTCTTCTACTAAATGTGCCTATCTTCGATAGATGGTTGGCGACCACATAGACCCATTTTATTCTATTTACAGAAGCTCGAACTAGATCAGTTGACGTTAGACCAATCAATTTCCTAAGATTGGCTAGTATGAATATACGTCTAGGTACAGGGTGTCTCTTACCTTCAATCTTGCCCTATACAATCAACTGTAAAAGTCGGTATTTATTATTACGCATGATGTGGCCGAAGTAACCCAATTTTCTGTTTTTTTATGGTGTTAATAATTTCTTTGTCTGTTCTTTGTTTTTCTTATTATCTGGAGAATAGTTATGTTACTTGTGTAGTGTATATATGAGACCCTTAACATACGTCGGTAGCACCACATTTCAAATGCCTCCAATCGTTTTATGGCATTTTCTGTAAGGCTCCAGTTTTCTACTCCATAAAGGAGTACACTAAAGACGTAACATCTAAGAAGTTGCGAATCTTCCCAAGGCTGTTGAAAACACTTCTAACTTTTTCAATAGGAGTGTTTATTTCGTAGCTGTATTTTCCACTCTTTCTAACGGTGTATCGTTAATTGTAATTTGGTCATTTATGCCGGTGTTGATACTAATGATCATTATTTTTATCTTTTTGCAATTTAGTTTTAGGCTGTATTTGTAACATGTTTCTACAACGTTATCCATCATCTCGGAGAGTTTATTTTCTAATCGTACTGTTGCTTTTGGTTGGAGATATAAGTTTTAGATCAGTCTTATATATTTACCATCGAGTATTGATGTTTTTGGGATATCGATTAGTTTTCCATGTGGGACTTTATCAAATGCCTTCTCGAAATCAATAAAACATTCATACACATCGTAGTTGACATAAAAATCTCTTCCTAAGCCCAGATTAATAGATTATTTCAAGAATAATTTAATCCTACAATCCAGAAGTCAAAAACCTCATTAATTTCTATTTGCTTTTAAAAATAAATGAGGAATAATAATAAAAATCGATAGGAATCAATATCTGTCATGTTCTCTCAAACTTTGAGGCATCCCTACATATTGAAATTCGAAAATTGTGCAGCAATTCTTTCATAAAAGTATGGTAAATAACGTCGTAAATTGTAAATAATGGAATGTTAAATTATATGACCATTTATTTAAAACACAACAGTACACTTTTACTTAAAATTACTTAGTCTAGTCGTAATTCGTACTTATGTGATGTTGATATGAGACTCCGTCATAATTATCAAAATGCGATACATTAGCTGGCCATCTTGACGTTAAATCAGTTCTGATCTCTGATATAATGATTGTTGTTGCTTTTATAGTAGGTCTTGCATATATCAGCAGTTTATTTCTTAGTATGTCAAGTTTGTTAACGACAAAAACATTAAGACCTACGACAACCGTATGTCGTAATTGACAATAGTGTTGACTTACAAATTCTAATTATAGTATATTTATGAATGTCCTCGATTCAAATTAATAAACATATTTTATATAAACAAAATGCAAAACTATGTTACACTTTTTTAGTTACCTTATTATTCCTTATATGCATTATAATATTTTAAGAATAATACTACAAAAGTCCGGTGATCATGTCTTTTTCGAGATTGTACAAAAAGAGGTACAATGCTAGAAGTGGACAATATTTTCCATTCAATACTAGGATTGTCTAATTTCAAACATTGCTCGTAACATATCGATATACTGTTAATTTAAATTCTAATATTTTTTTATTTTTCATTTTAAAATATATGTAAATGACCGTTCCTGAATGTTTACGCAGTATTTAAATATTTAGAATTCTTTATCCGTCCAATCCTTTTGATGGTGAATAACGTCCTGTTTATTATGAGCAATATGAATAATGAAGTATCAATTATGGCTATACATAGCATTAATTACCCACTGCTGTTTATCATATGATATAAATTAAGAGCAGTTTGTAATTTTTTGACTTTTTCTTTGTTTGCAATGTATTATAGGGTTTAACATTCTCACAGGAAAATACTAAATACACTATACTCTTTCTATAACGAACACGGTTATTACGAGGTACATTAGATGTCTCGTGAAATTTCTATTGAACTGTTACCCTCTATAGCGAGGCAAATTTGGTTATAACGAGAAAAAATAAGATCGAAAAACGTGTTTTTTTTACATTTTTGACCCAGCCGTGGTTATAAGTAAATACCCTTTTTAACTGCCCTGCAATAAACTTAACTGATGCCCGCAATAAACTTTACTATAAATACAACTGTTTCACATCTTTAGAAAATATCGCACCCTCAGTGCAAGACTGCAGTAACTCAAAATTTTATGAAAATAAAGTAATCATGGAATTCGATTGTAAACATGCATATCTATCCTCTGTAAAACTTTAGTACCTTTCAAATCCTTAACCGGCTAAATATTACAGTAACAACAGCTAAACTATTTTGCGTTTGTGTACATAAGTTCCGTGCAAAACTGTTGTAATTCTAATGTAACAGAGTTACAACAGTTTTACACGGAACATTGCAATGGTTTCGATAACGAGCGATGAAAGGCATAAAAAAGTAAGATATTTGTGATTTTAATGTCTGTATCTGTTTAATTTTTAAATACAGCGTGTCTACTTAATTCATTAACGGCTGAGGCAATAAACAAATATTTACGAGACCAATGTACAACCAAAAAGTATTTTTTCTTATAAACGGAAAAACAGTTACCTTAAAACTTGTGTATTAACAATACTGACAGGTTAAAAATATCTATTTTAAGAAAACTTGTTCTATAAAAACTAAATCCCAAATTGTATATTGTCCCCCTGTAATTCCCAACTTTTACTAAGGTAGTGAAGTTCAATACTTTTGTTAATCACTGTATTCAAGGTAGCCTGATTTGCATATTTTTATTAAAGTCCTTTTGTTTTGAATTTAAATAAAAATATTGCAAGTTTTACAAATAATTTTTCTACTTTGTTATGATATTGTCATTACAAAGCGAAGGAATTGTGGCTATCAGAAACATGTGCAGAGATAGAAAGATTAAATTGCCGGTAGCGATTAGCAGTTTTATAAGGTACCTATTTGTTCTAGGCAGCTATCTAATTTCTTGGAATCTATTAAATTTAAAGTTTAATACCATACTAAACCATGATTGCTGTTGAGGATTATTTTTTCTTTATTTACCCGATCATTTATTGGAATTTATTAAACGTGTATACCAAACCCTGGGTTTTACTTTCCATTTATCTACCAGGTCATTTCTGGGCATCCATTAAATGATAAACTTCATTGATTTTAAACATGTTTCCTTTCTGTTGGGAAGCAACTATAAAATTGAACAAAATAAAGAATATGTGACGTGCACAGATGTACAAATTCTGCAATGAAGAAAAGATATTCTGCACACAATTTTCTTTAAGTACAACTATGATGCCTAACTATGGACTACACCTAATACCTATACAAGAAGTGCTACTTAAACCTGCCTACAAAGAACAACCAAAAATTCAAATGGTCAAAAAGAAAAAATTGGTATACTTATGCCATTCGGGTATGATAAAAGAAGTCCACCATAGTTTTTAAAAAAATATTTTGGCCCAAGATAATATACGAGAAGAGGACAACAACTAACAGAAAATGTGTCTACACTTTTTACAATTTTCTCCGTGCAAAAGTGTTGTAACTTTGACATTCCTAATTTTTTAGCATTAATATTATATTATTTAAATTTCTATTTTTGGTTAATGTAATATAGTCTAAAAAGCATGCAAAATCATAAGTAAATGTTAATTTTTCTTAAAACTTGTGTCTTATTTCACCAAGATTAGCACGAAAATGAACAGTATCGTCTTTATCTCCAAACTTATTCTGACATAGAATAGTCTTGCACTCTTGACAAAGCAGTCTGGCACTGAGGGTGCGATATGATAGAATCTATTATATTTTATGATATAATGATACTGGAGTCTTAAAGAAATCAAAAATGACAAACTTCTTTCACTTGTTATTCAATAGTTATGTTATCCTTCAAAATACGCTTTATACATTATGTAATTGGAAAAAAAATATAAGTACAGATTTTTTGTTTTAACGGATATTATTGATATTGTTCTGAAGCTATTTTCTTGTGGCATTGTAAATTAATTACTATTAAACTGGGAATAAGCCACAATTAAAGATAAAAATACGTTTATTGACGTTTCAATTTCCACTTCGGAAATCGTTCTCAAAATACAAATAGTAAATTAAACAAATTTTGTTTTTTTGTTACATAGTGAAAAATTCTTTTAATAATTTAATTTTATCTGACTCATTTATATTGACAATTCAGACATACATTATGCACTTTAAAGTAGACCACTTTAAAATGATATTGCCAATATTGTTGAGTTGTGCTCCTGGGACGACTACTTATAAGATAGTTCATTCGATTACATGAAATCAACTTTAACTTGAGAATATCCGTCAGAAAAAAATCATAGCATGTAATTCGTCTTTAAAAAGACAAACACATGACATGATGACATTAAAATTCTCCTGTTAGTGATTTCATAGTAAATTATGAGGGAAAACCAGGAAAAAAACCTCATAATACTATCCCGACATTGTAAGTATTTGTTCGTGAATTTAGTTTACTTTCAACAAACATCAAAATTCTGATTTTATATGTTACGTTATTTAAAAAACATAAATGATGTATCCTCTATATGTTACTGACTTACTAATACTGGTATTTTCTTCTTAATAACTTCCTCTTTCAATATTGGTAACCAGATCCTACTACATTCTGCCGAGGAATTTGCGACACAATTGGCCTCATTTAACATAATTAGAGCCGCTTCTTTGATTTTTCTTTTTTTACCATCCGTTTCTTTTAGGACTACATTTGAATTATTCCGTTGAACCCTATGTTCATTATCCCATGCGTGTTTACAGATTTGAGATCTATCAAATTTTTTTTTTAATATAAGATTGATGTTCACTTATTCTAACATTTAATGACCTTGATGATTCACCTAAATAAAACTGATCGCATTCACAAGGTATTTTATAAATGCAATTCTTTGTCCTTTCTTGTTCATTGTTAGGTTTGGTTTTGGACAAAATAGATCTCAACGTGTTTGTTGTTTTGAATGTTGTTGAAATGTTAAATTTATTTAAATAAGGAATTTTCAACAATCGATCGAATAGAACAGAACAACTTAGAACGAGATCCTACAGCATACACAAGGAATAATATGAGGAAAATAACAATACCGTACATAAATGGACTATCAGAAAAACTTAAAAGGATAGGAAATAAATTTAACATTTCAACAACATTCAAAACGACAAACACGTTGAGATCTATTTTGTCCAAAACCAAACCTAACAATGAACAAGAAAGGACAAAGAATTACATTTATAAAATACCTTGTGAATGCGATCAGTTTTATTTAGGTGAATCATCAAGGCCATTAAATGTTAGAATAAGTGAACATCAATCTTATATTAAAAATAAAGAATTTGATAGATCTCAAATCTGTAAACACGCATAGGATAATGAACATAGGGTTCAATGGAATAATTCAAATGTAGTCCTAAAAGAAACGGATGGTAAAAAAAGAAAAATCAAAGAAGCGGCTCTAATTATGCTAAATGAGGCTAATTGTGTTGCAAATTCCTCGGCAGAATGTAGTAGGATCTGGTTACCAATATTGAAAGAGAAAGTTATTAATAAGAAAATACCAGTATTAGTAAATCAGTAACATATAGAGGATACATCATTTATGTTTTTTAAATAACGTAACATATAAAATCAGAATTTTGATGTTTGTTGAAAGTAAACTAAATTCACGAACAAATACTTACAATGTCGGGATAGTATTATGAGGTTTTTTTCCTGGTTTTCCCTCATAATTTACTATGGAATCACTAACAGGAGAATTTTACTGTCATCATGTCATGTGTTTGTCTTTTTAAAGACGAATTACATGCTATGATATTTTTCTGACGGATATTCTCAAGTTAAAGTTGATTTCATGTAATCGAATGAACTATCTTATAAGTAAAGTCGTCCCAGGAGCGCAACTCAACAATATTGGCAATATCATTTTAAAGTCGTCTACTTTAAAATGCATAATGTATGTCTGAATTGTCAATATAAATGAGTCAGATAAAATTAAATTATTAGAAGGATTTTTCACTATGTAACAAAAAAACAAAATTTGTTTAATTTACTATTTGTATTTTGAGAACGATTTCCGAAGTGGAAATTGAAACGTCAATAAACGTATTTTTATCTTTAATTGTGGCTTATTCCCAGTTTAATAGTAATGGATATTATTGACAATAAAAGTAACAACTTGTTTTCAAAAACGCCATTCAAACAATATTTATTAGCATCTTATATTTCTCCGAATGGCTTCACTATAGGAAGTTAATGTTTTAAAAAACTACTTATTCATATGAACGTATAGTTTTATTGTTGTCGAATATATCGAGATCGGCTTATAACGAGCTAATTAGTCTGCCATTTCAGTTCCCGTTATAGAGGGAGTCTACTGTATTATATTTGAGATTCAATTTCTCGAAATTTACGCAGGTAACCGTAATGTGATTTTTTTAAAGAAAATTTTTATGCGCAATAAAAAAAAACTGGTATAATAAACCTACACGAAATTCTAACATTAGCGTATAATAAATTCTTGTGGTTCACCCCCAGCTATTTCTATTTATATGTATAATAATTTACAGCTACTTACCTACATCAACCCAAAAAATTCCGGACCATTTACTTAATTTAATTTTCATCGATTTTACGGAAGGTACAAAGTTTTTATTCAGATCAAGGCCCAGGTATCTGCGTAGAAAGTTATTTTAACCGAAAATATATATTATTAATGCTAGTTGTTGAACTTAAATCAATACGTAATAAAATTTCGTTCACAATGTTTGTATTAGAAAAATTGGTGTTGTTACTTTTTTCTATTTTGATTTTGACTTGACTTATTCAAGTGGTTGAAGTCAGCATTTATAACCATACCTAAAAAACAAGCAGCAAAAGAGTACTCTCATTCTCGAACACTGAGCCTCATACGTTAAAAGTACTGCTGAAAGTAATACATAAGAGAATACACGAAACCTAAGAGGAGGATATTAGTGAGACGCAGTTCGGGTTACGAAATGGAATGGGTACTCGGGAAGGACTATTTGCCATCAACATTTTAAGCCATAAGTATTTCTTTCTTCCGATGCCTCGTTTTCCATCTATCTTGCCTTCCATAATAATCTTTAAGAACTGGTACTTGGAATTTCGAAATATATGCCCCAGATAAGCAGTTTTCTTTTTTTTATTATTGGCAGCAATTCTCGTTCTCTACCCATTCGATTTAATACTTCGACATTTGTTGTGTGATCTGTCCAGGAAATTTTAAGTAGTCTTCTAAATACCCACATTTCAAAGGCCTTCAATCGGTTCATCACATTGGCCTTTATGGTCCAGGTTTCTACACCATATAGCAGTATGAAGCAAATGTAACATTTTACAAAGCGATATCGAAGCATTAAGTTGAGGCTGCTGTTGCTTAGCAAAATCCTGCTACGTATCTCTATGTCTGGATCTAGATCTTCATTTATCCAATTACCGAGATATCTGAACTTGGGGACCTTTTGGATGTTCTTGCTGTTTACTCTTATATTCAATTGCATATTTCCTGTTCTACTAACCACCATTTCCTTCGTCTTGTCTATATTAATCTTCAAGCCCAGTCGTTCTCCTTCATTGTTTATTCTATCTATTAGTCGTTGTAGCGCTTCTCGTCTATCGCCTATTATGACTGTATCATCAGCATAGCGAAGATTAGTAATAGTCTATCCGTTGATTTTAATTTCATCTTCAGTGTCACTTAAGGCTCTATCGAAAATCGTTTCAGAGTAAAGATTAAAAAGGAGAGGTGACAGAACACAAACCTGTCCTACACCTTTTTAGATTGAGAAATATGATGCAGATTCCAGTCCTACTCTCCCAGATGCCATTTGATTCATATAAAGCTTTTTTATGATTTTATGCCATTTTATGATTTTAAGGTCATTCTCATCTATCGAACGTTTCTGGAGCAATTTTATTAATTCTGAATGACTAACACAATCGAATGCTTTCTGGTAATATATATATATATATATATATATATATATATATATATATATATATATATATATATATATAGAATAGGAAAACATCTTTTTGCAGATCTCTGCATTTCTGAAGTAGGACAGTTAAGCTATAAAGTGCTTCTCTTAAGCCAAATCCTTGTATGAAACCGAACTGTGTGAGGCTAATGCCTCTTTCACATCTGTTGTATAGTCTTATGTGAATTATCTTTAAGACGAGTTTCACGACCTGGCTCAATAAGCTGATCATTCGGAATTGGTCGCAACTATTAGCGTTTGGCTTTTTTGGGATTGGTATAAAGGTTGATTAAAGCCAGTCCTGTGGTATTTAATCGTACTCATAAATGACATTAAAAATATCTACCAATGTGTCTAAATTGTCTTCACTCAACATTGTTAGAACCTATATGTATATGTCGTCTGGACCCGGTGCTTTTCCCATTTGCTCTGTTTGATTGCCCTTACTACTTCGGACTTCAATATTTTGGGGGAGGGTTCACTTTTATACTCATTTTTAGATTCACCTCATTAACCCCTTGTAAAACGTCAAGCCAGAATTATAAAATTATTCCGTTTTCCTACAAATCAACTTTTTCCGATAGAGAAGCAGCTGCTTCTACTCTTACTACATTTTTCTCATTTATATATCCGGTAACATTTACATCGAACATGTTTTAATCAAACCGTAATTGCTTTTTAACGCTTTTACGACATCAAAACAAGAAGACCAACGGGTTGTATTCACTCTACCGACTCAGGCGAATCCTTCATTACTCGAGACAATAGCTCCCACCTGCGTGTAGACACGGAGAAAAAATTGTAGATAGCTTGTTTCAACATAAAAAATGATGTTGCTTCCAAACAACAATCTACTGCATTTTGGACAACCAAATTTAAAGAGTGAGTAGCGCAGAGCACAAAGAGAGTTAAATCATTGTAAACTTTAATACCTGCTTGCAAACCAGAATACTTGCCAGTCATATTAATGACATTGCCGTAAGACTGCTCTACAGTTCTTTAGAGACTCGTAACATTCCAATAACTGTTCCATTAAGTTCTCATTATTGATTCAGCGATGTCGGGATGTAAACGTTGATTTACACTTGTGCTTCGTTGACTACGAAAAAGCTTTCGATAAAGTAAGACATGAAAAGCTACTATCAATACTTATGAACAAGCGCACTGACAGTAAAATCATAAAATTAAACAAACATTATATTGGAATCAAAGTGCCATAGTTCAAATCGATGGGCAACACTCAAAAGAAATGAAGATCTGTAGAGGAGTTAGACAGGGATGTGTTTTATCGCCACTTTTGTTTAACTTATATTCTAAAGAAATTTTCTAAAACAAGCCGAATAATATCGAAGCCGAAGTCACCGTTAACGGAGAATTAATTAACAACTTACGATATGCAGACGACACTGTGATCATAGCAACGAATATAGAGGATCTGCAACAGCTTATCGAAAGCTTAAGAATGAATAGCGTTGAGATGGGACTTACTATAAACGCTAAAAAAAAGACGAAGAACATGTTGATTACAAAAAGACCACAAAATATACATTAGCTATTGACAATCAATGGTAACGTGATGGAACAAGTAGAAAAATATCAGTACTTCTAAACTTTGATCAATGAAACCAATGATCATATTGTAGAAATAAACAGGTGAATAGAGATTGCCAGATCAGCATTTATACGAATGAAGCCACTCCTAATGTGCAAAAATCTAAATTTGGAGATCAGACTACGTACCATTCGCTGTTATATATTTTTAATATTAATATATGAAGCTGAGGCTTGGACTTAAAAAAAAAATGAAGTTTAAAAAGAATCGAGGCTTTCGAACTCTGGTTATACCGCAAAGTAATAAAAATATCATGGACAGATAGAAGTACAAATAAAGAAGTACTGGAGAGGGTTGGTTAAGAAACAGACTAATCACCACTATCTTCTTCTTCTTCTTCTCGTGCCACTCCTAGCGGAGATTGGAAATCGTCATGGCCACTGCGACTTTGTTAGCAGCGCGCCTAAAAATTTCAATCGAACTACACCCGAACCATTCACGTAGATTACGAAGCCACGATATTTTTCTTCTTCCCACACTTCTTTTGCCCTTAATTTTGCCCTGCATGATGGTTCTTAAAAGTTCGTACTTTTCACCTCTCACAATGTGCCCCAAGTATTCCATCTTTCTAGTTTTTATCTCATTTAGAATTTCGCATCTTTTGTCTAAAGTTTGGAATACTTGCGTGTTAGTGACGCGGTCCATCCATGATATTCTGAGAATGCGCCTATAGCACCACATCTCGAAAGCTTCGATGTTTTTTATGGTCAACTGTTTTAGTGTCCAAGCCTCAACTCCATATAACAGGGTAAAAAAGACATAACACCGCAGCATTCGTATTCGTAACTTCATATTGATATCACGATTTCAAAAGAGTTTGCGCATTCTATTAAAGACTGATCTAGCGATTTCTATTCTACATCTAATCTCTTTTGTTTGATCAGTATCGTCTGTAATCCAAGCACATAGATATTTATAACAGGGCACACGCTCAATCGTTGTATTATCTATTACAAGATTAGCTCTGATGTTCTTTGATTTCGTGATTACCATCAATTTAGTTTTTTTCAAATTAATTTTCAAGCCGTAACTGTTACAGTATATATTGAGACTTTGAACGAAATGTTGTAGTTCTACTAGCGTTCTCGTTAGGAGAACTGTATCGTCAGCATACCTTGTTGATCGTCTCACCATTTATTATCAGACCAAGATCTTCTTCCTCGAGTGATTGTTCACAGATAGCTTCACTATACAGATTAAATAAAAGTGGCGATAAGATACATCCCTGCCGGACTCCTCGACGGATTTGAATTTCTTCTGTTCGAAATCAACAAAGCAGGCGTAAACTTCTTGGTTGATGTCTAAGCATCTCTGTAAGAGAACGTTCATTGCAAACAGAGCCTCCCTTGTACCCAGCCCTTTTCTGAATCCCATCTGAGTGTTACTGATGTCTACGTCTAATTTCCTATAGATCCTATTATGGATTATTTTTAAGAACAGTTTTAGAGCATGACTCATCAAAGCTATCGTACGATATTCGTTGCATTCCTTTGTATTTGCCCTTTTTGGCAGTAGTATAAAGGTCGAACGGAGCCATTCCCTAGGTATTATTCCAGTTCTATATATTGTGTTAAATAGATCTAGGAGTATTTTAATAGATTCATCGTCCATAAGTTTGAGCATTTCTACGGGAATTTCATCAGGACCGGGGGCCTTACCACTTTTTGCTTGTTTGATTGCATATTCTATTTCTTCTCTGATTATATCAGGCCCTGTATCATCTGTATATTCGTTTGAGATTTCTTGTCTATCTTTGTCATCAAACAGTTGTGATATGTATTCTGTCCATCGGTTCATTTTTTGTTGTAAATCTGTTATAATTATACCATCTGTATCTTTGATCTGTCTTGTTTCTGTTGTTCTTCTCCTTTCTGTCATTTCTTTAATCTTTTTGTGTACATTAAAAAAGTCATATTTTCGCTCCAATTGTTAGAACTCCTGGCATTGCTCACTTAGACATCTTTCTCTAGCTTCTCTTATTTTCTTTTTTATCAATTTATCTGTTTCTTTGTATCTTATCGGATTATTTGTTTTGTGTACACTTTTTTCACGCATCAACTGTAGTATTTCCTCATTCATCCATTCTTTATGTTTCCTTTCTTTCGGTGTTAAATTTTCTCTCCCTGCCAACATTACGGCATGTTTAATATTCTCCCATTTTTGGTCTCTGTTATCAGTATTTCTATTTAGTTTCTCTATATTTTATAAATTTTCTTTGATGTTCACTATTGTTTTCTCTTTTATATGTTGTTCATTTAGTCTTTTCACGTCAATTTGTTTCTGTATGTGTTTTTAATGATCTTTAGTTTTATTCTTAATGTGACTACTACAGGATTGTGATCCGAGCCTATATCTGCTCCTGGGTAGGTTTTAGCTGAGAGTATAGAGTTGCGGAATCTTTGACTAACAAGGACAAAGTCAATTTGGTTTCTGACTACTCTACCTTTGGTGTCACTCGGAGATTTCCATGTGTACAGTCGTCTGTTAGGTAACTTGAGAAGAGTGTTAGCAACTACTAACTCCTCCGCTTGACAAAATTGTACCATACGGTCTCCTCGTTCGTTTCGTTCTCCTAATCCATAGTCACCCACCTAACCGTCCACACATCCATGTCCAATTTTGGCATTAAAATCGCCCATTACTACTGTAGTATTATGTTTTTTCATTGATTTTAGAATTTGTTCCAGATCGTAATAGAAACTTTCAATTTCATCATCATCTTTATCAGCCGTAGGAGCATATACTTGTATAATATTTATAATTTGTTTATTTGACTGAAGCTGTAGTGTCATTATTCTATCAGAGAAGGGAGTACAGCTTGTTACACAGTTACTGATTTTATTTGATACCAAGACATCGACACCGTAACGATGAGTTGAACTGATGGTGCCTGAATAATAAAGTGTTCCACTGTTATTCGTGCATTTTCACCACTCCAATCACCACTATACAAACCAGAAAACTAAAATACCTAGGCCACGTGATAAGGGGACCAAAATATGAAATTTTGAGACTCATAATACAGGGAAAGATCCAAGGCAGAAGATCTGTTGACCGAAGGCAGAACTCATGGTTAAGGAATCTACGTGATTGGTATCAACGCAGATCGATTGATTTGTTTAAAGTAGCAAGTTCTAATTGATTTGTTTAGAGTTTCGTTAAAATTTAAAATAATAAAGTACAAAAAGTGTCAACATCGCAACTGTCAAATAAGTGTTACCAATTTATGCCAAAATTTCACCTTCGTTCGATTACAGTTACAGTGTGTTCCGAACAAATGTTCTTCATAAAAACGCTTATATTTAGTCCATTATTATAATCGCTTTTTGGCTCTAATTGTTTTTTCTTACATAAATCATATCGAATTTCGTAGATTATTGTCCTCTTCCAATTTCTTCTTGTATTAAATATACTTTGTTATTAATTGTATTGCGTAATAAGTAACAATATAAACTAAAAGAAATGAGAGCATTGCTTTTATATAACTTTTACTGAAAATTTAGGTACCAGAATATGTTACGTTGTAATATAGGTTTGACAATAATTTCTGAAATATTTGTTTTTCTCGAACTTCTAGACTGTATTGTTGAAAGCAAAAATATGGCTATATTTATATGTGTATAACACTTATTAAATTCTTTCCACAATTCCAGAGCATTGAACTTACAATCACTTTTTTTATTGGTATATTTTCTTTTATTGCAAAAGATACGAATTCACTTTCTAATTAGATGGCATTCAGTTCGTTCTCCAGAGCGTCACTAAAAGGTACAAAGATTTCTTTGAAAACTAGAGAAAAAGAAAGTATATATACCAATTCTGTTCTTGCGTCGGCTTTAAATTTGTATCTAGAGACACATTTCAAACGAATAACGAAATCATTAGTTTTACGAAAAGCCCATTCTTTAGGCAATTTTGGTAATAGGCAAGAGGCTGGACTAAATCGAAGGAATTTGCAAAGACAGTGCTGTCTGATGACACAAAAGGCTTTTGAAATAATGTACTCGAAAATACGAAAGATTTCTTAAATTTTTTTTACGTTAAGAAAATGCTTTCTTTCAGAAAAGATGTATTCAAATATAAAATCAATATACCATTGTTGAAAAAACAGAAATCTGACAAAATAAATTTTAAAAGCGTTTATAATATAAGGCAGGCGAAGTTTTGATTAATTTAACAAGTAATATTATATTTTTCCTCATCTTGTTATTAAAATCAAGGACAGTTTATACACTAGGGATCTTATAATTTGATATTTTGAATACTCCCATGTATTTTGTTTTGGAATATTTTTTACTATTTTTTGTATATTATTGGAAAAAATAATATTTTTATGCACATAACTGTTTTTGCAGTATATAATATAATGGGCAAGTATTCTACAGCTGGCGCCGTTTCTCGCATCCTAATTTCTAGTGTTGTTTGTTGAAGAAATCTTCAGTTTCTAAATATCTGGCGGTGATTGCATCTTCGACATATTTTCTCCATGGCCGTCTTGGTCTACTTCGTTTTCTTCTGGTAGGCGGAATCTAGACATCTAGACTGTAAAGCCGGAGACAGAATGGGCTCCCGGTCTGGCGGAAATATTGAGATGACATGTGACAAATGACAGCTTGTAAAGGGCAGTTATGTGATCTGCACCTTTCAAAATTCTATGAAACTAAGTATTGACCAAAGGTCCAACTGACACCACTATAGGAAATCAACTAATGAAATATAAAATTAGAATATTTTTATGTAGATTGAATAATCCAAATCTCACACTCAAACCTGTCTATAATATTTAGGATGTTAGTTTAAGAGCGATTGAAGTTGACATAAAGTATGAATGTAAGAAAAGACTAAACAATATATTAGACAGTGGATGGTTGACTACAATAAAATGGTTCACCAAGCGCTATCAGTAATGTAAAAAAGGAAAAATCTGAGTATGCAGTTAAATTACTAAAAGTTAAAATCAAAATTGAAAGCAAAATATATAAATGGGTTATAATCCAAGTAGTTCAGTTTAATCCACAGTCAATGGACGAACTTTAAAATTAATATTGAAATGCTTAGTGCATGAAGTCTAAACAGTCGAGCTGGGTCTTCTACGAGGTGAAGCTGTAATAAAGTTTTTAAATATAGGATTAAATTTAGTCCAATTTAAATTAACTTGAGTATTAAGACAGTGATAGTTTTCATTTGTTTCCCTTGTAATCTCCAAATCTTTCAATAAATCCAACTCAAGATAGTTTTTCTTTTTACTAATGTCATGTAAGATAGATGAATTAGAATTGATGTTAAAATTATGGTTGCTGGATACTAAGTGTTGACCAAAACTTGAAGAATTTGGTCTTTTCAAATGTTCAGAGACTCTAGTGGATAACTTTCTGATGGTTTTACCTACATAAGAGGCATCACAATCATCACATTTTAATTTGTAAATACCACTTTTATCAAGTGTATTCATCCTATCTTTGGTATTGATAAAGAAGGAACCTAAAGTGTTGTGTGATTTAAAGGAAATTTTGATGTTATCAATTGTAGAAGTAAAAAGTTTAGATATTTTATTGGAAATGCTACTTATAATATAAGTGAAGGAGAAATATCTGATGTTATCTGAAGCATTATGTTGAAAAAACTGTGATGAATATGCAAGCTTTTCTGCAATTTTTAGTTTAGCTCTATTTAGAAGTTTGTATATAATGTTGTATATATAATGTTTGTTGTATATAACTTCCAATACGATGGGTGGACCAAATGAAGAGTTTGGTGGGAAAATCCCTACATGAAGCCGTCCATATGGCACAAGATCGCAGTCAATGGAGACAGCAGACTAATAATATTTAGGGTGTCACTACGCCCTGACAAGGGCTAAAGGATTGAGGAGGAGGATATAATGTTAGGATAATAGCCATTATTGAAAGCTATCTGCCTAAGAGTATTAAGTTCCGTATTAAAATTATCATCAGAAAGAGAAAATTTATTTCCTCTTTCTTCCATTATATACCAACTTCTAAATAAAGCTAAACTAAAAATTGCAGAAAAGCTTGCATATTCATCACAGTTTTTTCAACCTAATGCTTCAGATAACATCAGATGTTTCTCCTGTGAATTAATTTTCCTTCTTATAAAAAAACGTTTCTTGGCTTATTTCAGATGCCCCTGAAGATGATCTATTGATCGAAAGTACTTGGGCAAGATTTAATTAATCACTGTGTTCGATAGTTGCCTTGTATACTATCAAAGTTTAGAGAATATATCTGCAAGAATATTAGCGACCTCATACGTATTCTGACAAATCGTTTCATAGTTCTTTTTTAACAATGAAATGGATACTAGAAGACATAGCAGACCTAACACATTTATACAGTATTTTAGAGTCGTTGCAACTTACAATAGATTCTTCGTATGCCATTCTGGCTTCATTGATATACTTTTTTAGTATTACTGGGTAGTTTTTGTGAGTTTGCAAATCGTAAATTGTAAATTGTACGTTTATATTTTTGCCATAGTTTTCTTTTGTGTCTTATAAGTGATATCAATTCACCATTAATCCACGGCTTAAGTTTGTTCCTATAGTAAGTTTTGTTTGTGGTATTGCGTCTTTTGTAGTTGTTAATGACGCTTATAAAATAATTCCAACCTTCTTCCGGATGTTCTAGACTTCCCAGTAGTAACGGTCAATTACCATCACGCAATTGAAGAGAGAGGTTTTCAAAATTTGTTATTTCATGTATAACTGTATTTTCACCAAGATGATTATATAAAGAAATATACTGTATATTTGTTGTGATAACTACATAATCAGAATTGTCCACATGAGTGAATATAACCGGTTGTGTAAGAAATTGATCATCATTTGTAAAAACCAAATCTAACGTTGATGGCAAATTGTTTATTCTGAAACGAGTTGGATTCATAATCAATTGGTATAGATTAGAACCTGTAGAATGTTTGTCGCATTTGTCAGGTTATGGCTTATAATTAGCAAAGGCCAAGAGATGTCAGTAAAATTAAAGTCACAGAATAAGACAAGGTTTTCAAGGTTTTAAAGGAGTTTCATTTTTTTAAGATCAAGATTTAGTCATCTTCTAGGACAGTACTACCTAGAAGATATAGGCACGCCAAATAAATAAAAAGTGAATTAAGAAATAATTAAAAAATAAAAATTCAATGTTAAGAACAACAATATCCAGATGAGCAACAGAGAAAGTTTCAGAAATTTATATATAAATAGGTATATGCACACTTCTCCCCCTCTTTGACTGCTGCGATTAAATCTGTAAAGGGAGTATCCATCTATAATATATAAATTGTTATATAAATAGTATGTAAATTGTATAAATATTTGAAGGTTTTAATTGATTTTATGATTCCAATTTAAAGGCTTTCTGATTTTTCTTCTGTAACTAAATATTCGGGTTTTCCTTCAGTTTTCTAAGCACATATCTATATCGTTCTCGTCTTCTGCTACAATGGCTTGGAAAGTGTATTGTTTACAATATTTATCTTAGATAAGGTGAGTGAAAAAGTGACATATTTTGTATAATGTCGTTTTTTTAATTACTTGATAGTAAAAATACAACAAATTATGATTTCATTATTGGCATATTTTGTAAAGTGCCGATATTTTACCCAACTATTCCAGAAGACCGTGTTTATATAGAATAAATAAGGGGCATATTGTGCTTAGTGTCATTTTTGTGGTTTAAATGTCATATTTTTAATTTCTTGCCATATTAAATAGACGTCATTTTAAGTAAGTGTCATTGTTATATTTAAAAATGTATATTTAATTAGAGAATTAGGACATTAAACACCGACATTTTGTTCTTATCACGTTTATTCCGTATTATTTTATACAAGCTAAAACTTTGTAAAAGGCTAATTTCATAAGTTTATCTCTTTAGATTTCTATGTATTTACTACCAATGACTTTAATTTTTGAATATAACCTAAAAAAGTACTATTTGTTAAAGGTACAAGAACTATCATGAATCAATTAAAAAGCAGAGAAAAAAAGATATTACAACTGGCAATTGGGAATGACAGTAATACCCAAAATACTATCCCTACTTCCACCAGGAACTTAGAACAGCCTGATGTTCCACTTACACAGAAATAACATCTTCTGCTTTAAATATTATGAATAATTTACATGAAATTGGAGATAGCTCTAACCTTTTAACTGCTGAAATCAGTGATGATGGCGACTTTTCTCCCGCCTCAGATGATGATAGGACGTACTTACCCCCAAAAAAGAATCACCGCCGATCTACTTCGACTTCATCATCCTCCAGTTCATCTTCATCTTCATCTAGCTGTTGTTCTTCCTCTAGTTTCTCAACTTCTTCATCAAGTACGTCGTCTGATTTGCCTACAACCTCTAAAGCTAATCAAGGTACTCATGATACCAAAACTTCTGCAAGCAATGTTAATCTTTCAAAAACTGATGAAGCCAAAGTAATTAATTGCAGGATAAATAACGACCTAAATTACCAGTTACCTGAATTTACTAAAAATGACGTAAATCTTACAAATGACCAAACTGCTGATAATTATGTCGGCAATGATGTCGAAGAAAATTTTGCAAATGATGTCTCTGGCACGCTGCTGAATGACGATTTTTTGGAACGGGATTTTGACAATAATTATCGAGTTAATAATGTTGCTTCTACAGCTTAAAATTCTCAGTTAGATGACCAAAGTACTCAAGCTCACGATGACAATAATGCCGCCCATTCAGCATCTGATGGCAATGATAAACCAAATAAGGAGAAGAAAATGAAGCCGAGGTATGCCAGTATTGCGAAGAATTTAAGAAATGCCGGTCAAGAATATGTTTCAACTTCCAAAACAAAAAAGGTTTTTTCGGCAAAAATTCTAAAACAAACTTGTGGAAATGGCTGTCGGCTGAAATGCTCAGATAAAATATTTGGAGTGTCAAGGCAAAAACTGTTTGATGATTACTGGGCTATAGCTTCCTAAGACCGACAAGGAGAATACATAGCTCGTAGTATTCAAAATATTATCCCGAAATATCAATACAAGAAAATGAATTCGAATAGGAAGGCAAAAAATGCTTTTTATTTTGAAATAAATAGTACTAACACCAGAGTATGCAAGACATTCTACAAAAATACACTAGATATAACTGACAGATGTATCAGAACTGTACTAAAAAAAAAAAATTCTTTTACTGGTATTTTAGAACGTGAAAAGAGAGGAAGACAAGGAGTAAAAACACACATAAACAGCATCCCTCGAATCGAGAGCCATTACTTGCGTCAACAAACCTCGAAGGAATTTATCGATGGTGGAAAAACAGTAATGGATCTTAACTCAGACTACAAAGACAATTGCATAAAGAAAGGACTACCCTATGTTATGGTACATTCGTATCGAACAATTTTCAACGAAGAATTTAATATTAGTTTGTTCGTACCTAAAAAGGACCAATGTGAACAATGCACAATATATAACCTGGCTGAAGATCCCAGAAAGGAAGCTTTGAAGGAAGATTATGACCGCCATTTAGCAGAAAAACAAAAAAGTCGCGAAGAAAAAGCTAGTAACAAAGAGAAAGTGGCAGATTGTTTTATCGTTGCATGCTATGACTTCCAAGCGGTAATGACGGTTCCTAAAGGAGACGTATCAACATTCTATTATAAGTCCAAAATAAATTTTTTGAATTTTACCATATCGTAGTTAAAAACAGACAATGTTGAATGTTACTTTTGGGATGAATCTCAAGGTAATCGTAGAACCAATGAAATAGGTAGTTCTGTTTTGAAGTTTTTGCAAAAGAAGTCTTCTTTCGCTAATAAAGATCTTGATATAGTGTTCTATTCTGATAACTGCTTGGGCCAGTAGAAGAACCGGTTTATCATTGGAATGTACGTCTATGCAGTATTAAATCTCGAAGTAAAATCAATAACCCATAAGTTCTTAATCCGAGGCCACACACAAAATGAAGGGGACGTAGTACATTTAACGATTGAGAAGGAAGTAAAAAAAAGTCTTAAATTTGGACCCATTTACGTACCTTCCCAATACGTCTGTGCCATCAGAAGTTCGAAAAAACGTGGGACGCCGTACATTGTAAATGAGATGGGATACGAAGATTTTATGGATTTGAAACAACTGCCAGTTATTAAGCTAAATAGGAGTGTTGATGGTGCGGTTGTAAAGTTGTCTGATATAAAAGTCATTAAAATTGAAAAGAACGTAATGAATGAGATTAAAATATTCTATAAAACGTCTTATTTTGATGACTTCAAGGAACTTGATTTGGCAAAGAGAACATCCAGAAACAGCCGACCTCAAGAACTTAAACCATTTACCACCAAAAATTGGATATATCCGAAAGGAAGAAAAATTACGTGAGGAGTCTTGTGGATGCGGGGTTGATTCCTGGATATTACCGATCTTACTATGGAAGTATTTTAGTATTTTTAATTGAAAATTTAATAGCTCTTAAGTATTATCACATTTTTACAAATGCCTATTTGCATTTTTTGTTACGATTCGTTTATTTTCTTAATTTATTTTGATAGTCTTAAAATATTTTATTTTAATTAAAACATTACGTGATATTGTCGTGACTGATTCGAGTAAGACTTTCTTTTGTAGTACATACAAATAAATATTTTTAATCTAAAATTAGTTTATATTTTACTCCTGAAATTCATTTACTCAATTGGAGTAGTAGAATAGTAGAAGAGTTAATGAATTAAATATGCCAATAAACAAAAAATAATTGATTGTATAAAAACAAAAGTGACACTATACTGATTTTTTTTTTCAAGTGCCTTTTTTTTCAACCAACACTAGTTAATTTATTTAAAAGTTATTTTCTACTGAAAAAGAGATAATTAAATTATTATTTAAAACTAATCACATTGCTTGTTTTCAATTTATTTTTAAGTCTGGGCATAAAAATCATGTTAAAAAACTTTAAACAGCTATACTGTAAAATTGAGTTTTTTATATAGTGCCACTTTTGATTTCAATGTGCGTGTTGTTCTGCTTACGTTAAAATGGTTCACTATGGCAGTTAGTGACCAACCATCTTCTAATTTCGTTATAATCCTTGCCTTTATTTCTTTGCTGGCATGTGAAGCAATTTTTTGAGGTTGGACAGAATAAGTTGCCTGACAAATTTTAAGATTTGGCAGTGACAGTGACAGTATGTAAATAATTAATATTTATTCTTTAAAATACACTGCTCAATTTTCTACAACATATGCTTTAAAGTTGTATAAGTTTTTTTAGGAACCAGCTGTACATAACTCAACTACTATATATATTTTTTATTTATTTGGTGTTGTTTGTTTCTAAAATTTTCATTAGGTTACTTACTTTATTATATTATTTGACCTCTAAAAATATTTGTTTACATAACTAACATAGGTGACTTGTGTAACTAACTTCCCCGATTGTATTGGTAAACGCCAGTTAGTATTCAAATAGTTTCGTTTAACTTCCTGAGATATCTCGAGAACTTTCAGGAACTTCATCACTAATTTTAATTCGTTATATTTCGTAACTTATCTTTATGATCCGGTCGGAAGGCTCGTAGTCACTCCTGTAATGAAGCCAAAATTTCCCAATCTGACAATCATCAGGTAAGAAAGAAACCGTTTATAAAGGGAAAAGATAAAGGTAAAGGGGGTGACCTAAATTGGCAGGCATCCGTTTAGAGTTTGAATTGGCGATTGAAGCTAAACTGAGCACAGCAATCCAGCAGCGCCATATCGAGCACTATCTCACCGGAAAATTAGATTGTGGACTATAATTTGCAATTATCTGGTGTCTCAACTGGTTCTTCTCTACGCAAAATACTTATTTATCCTTGAGGCCAGTGGCATACTTGGAAAGTAAGACGACTTAAATTTTTTCTCGGCTATGCATATTCAATTCTTATTTTTGTAAATCAAAAATGTGACATATTACTCAAATCTTCCAGATTGATATTAAGAAGCAAAGATAAAAAAAAATTAGTATTTTGAAGTTGCTTTTTGATTTTTTCAACGCACATATTTGTACTTTTAAAGCCCAATTTTAAAAAAATCACAGATGATATTGTTAAAGTTTAATATTTTTCAAAAGCCTGTATACAAAAACTTTAAATCTGAATATCTAAAATTGCTGTAGTTACGTTACTTCATGTTTATAAACAAATTAGTTATAAGTTTAAAAAAACTAACATTTTACCAAGCAACTGCTTTTTGAACTTGACAAAAAATGTCAGCTTTTAAACTATAAAGAAGATTTTGTTGTCGAGCAATAGTTTAAATTATTCATCTACATAATGTTGATCTTTATTTAGAAGTTTATCAAAGATGATATGCAAATATTGAAGAACAGATTGAACAATTTATTAATGGGTATATTTAAAAAAACCCTCAAAATGGCTACATCAAATTAACACGAACGTTTTCGGAATAATAATTCCATCATCAGGTTAAAAAGCAGGTTAACGTGCCTGAGCCACCAAAATATTAGGGTAAAAACCCTTTAAAGTAAATAAGGTTACCAAAGATTGTTTATATTGTTGTTAATAATAATTGATATGTAATATTTTATTATATTTTACTTCAGATAACATACACCCATGCCTTACATGCGTACCAGCGTCCGGAGAGTAAACCTCTTCAAACGGACTTCAGCTGGTAACTGAAGTCTGTTTCAGTTACTGAAGTGCGAAGTATGGGGCGAAATGCTCATCAGAATGATTCCTTTTTGCTCCTTGTACATCAGGACTTTGAAGGAACTAGTGTGTAAAGTGCGACTTTACAACTGAGCCAGGAGGCATCCCATCCATGAATTCAACTTTCAAGTTCTTACCCTTAATTATGCAGTATGGAATTCAGTTGAAGCCAGGTTTCATCCATGTTAAAAATGTACCCAGGCTTTTTACCCAAATTGTTTTCCAAAATAACACTTTCGAGTAACTTAAAGTAATCTTTCACACACCTCGTATATATTCCCTTAGCTCGGAATGCAGATACCCTCTCCTCCGAACTTACCCTATGCATTGTGAGGTCCAGGAACTTTGTCATCTCTTAGTTGTATTATTGCTTTTTCCACTTTATCTGATAATTGGTCATTGGTGAAGTGGTTATTACATATGAAGGATGGAGGTTGTTCTGACCTGTTATCATTAAAGAATTCTTGTTTGTATTTGGCACATATGCATATTTCTTGATTTTTATCTGTGATGATCTTCTGTATCTTCTGTATCTTCTGTCAAGATACAGTTTCTATAATGCATTCGCTTAAAAGTCTGTCTAAAAGAGCAGGATTAAAGATAAACTTAACTTATAACAAATCTCGTAATGAGTGGAAATATAACTATTGACAATAATACAATACAACAAACAAACACTTACAAATATCTGGGACACGAAATCAAAATAAGCAGAGACAATCAAACACATGAAATACAGAGGCGAATAGGCCTAACTTGGGCAGCGTTTGGCAAATTAAGCCATATCCTAAAAGGTTCAATTCTTATATGTCTCAAGCGAAAGGTTTATAACCAATGTGTTTTACCTATACAAACTTATGGAGCAGAGACTTTAACACTCAAGCAAAAATCTGCGAATAAACTCAGAGTTACACAACGAGCCATGGAAAGTGTAATGCTGAACGTGAGCCTTTGAGACCACATAACAAACCAACAAATCAGGCAAAGATCAGGAGTTCAAGACGTCATCGAAAGAACCACGTCGCTTAAGTGTAACTGGGCAGGGCACTTAGCCAGAGCACAAGATGGACGGTGGACAAGACGTATTATGGAATGGAGGCCCAGAAACTATAAAAGAAGCCGCAGACGACCACCGACTAGATGGACCGATGATATAAAACGTGTAGCGGGAAACTGGCTACATGCGGCCCGGTGTAGAGAGCACTGGAAAGAACTGAGGGAGGCCTATGTCCAGCAGTGGACGCGATTGGCTGATTGATGATGATGATCTGTGATGATATTATTTTAATGGTGCAGTTTACTATCTGTGTTGGATTTTTGAAGACCAGCTGCTTGTTTTATCTTTTTATGCAAATGAAATGTATTGTATTTTTGTTCCAATAACTCTATCTGTTCGTACTGTGTTTTTACCTAATTATCTTTGGCCTTTCGTATTTCGGTTCTATTTTGACTCTAAACATTTTTGTACATTCTTTTGTTATTCTTAGATTTTCTTCTTTCTTCCATAAGTTGCAGTATATTGTCATTCATCCAACCAACTTTTCCTCTTTTTTCATTTTGTATTAGATGTTATTCTATTAGATGATCTTGTTAAAGGATTCACATAAATTCTGTAGTGATTCTTCTGGATCATATATTTACTTTATGTAACATAGCTTTTCTGAAAGAATCCGTGCGACTGTCTTCTTTGTTTCCTTATATTTTAGTCTTCCCATATCACATTTTTTGTACTATTTTTTTGTAACGTTTTAAAATCTAAACCTAAATTTATCAATAACAGGCACATGTTTTGACGATACGTCAACAGCTGGGTAACTTTTAACTGATAGGCATTCTTCACGGAATCTCTTGTTCATCATTACGTAATCAATTTGATTCCTTATTATGTTTCCTGGTTAATCTTGCTGAGAGACCGCAGTATACAAACGTCTTGGTGGTAATTTGAAGAATGTATTTATTATTGCAAATTCTTCTTCCTCTAAAAATAGTTTTAATCTTGCTTCCCTTTTTATTTCTCTTTCCGTAGACCAAAATCACGAATTAATTCACCGCTTTTCTTTTACCCGGTGAATTTATCAACAACTCATAGAATTGTTCTACATCTTCTTTTAGTTAATCGCTAGCTGGGGCATACACTTGTAAAACATTTAATTTAACTTCTTCTTCTAAATGTGCCTATCTTCTATAGATGTTGGCGACCACATTGACCCATCTTATTTTATTCATAGCAGCCCAAAATAGATCAGTTGATGTTAGACCAGTCCACTTCCTAAGATTGGCCAGCCAGGATATTCGTCTACGTCCAGGGCCTCTCTTACACTTAATCATGCCCTGTATAATTAACTGTAGAAGTCGGTATTTATCATTACGCATAATGTGGCCGAAGTAAGGAAATTTTCTGTTGTTTTTATGGTGTTATTAATTTCGTTTCCTTTATTTAGCCTCTGGAGAATAGTTATGTTACTTGTGTGGTGTATATATGAGGCCCTCAACATACGTCGGTAGCACAACATTTTAAATGCCTGTAATTGTTTATGGCATCTTCCGCAAGTCCCCAGTTTTTTACTACATAGAGGAGGACATTAAAGACGTAACATCTAAGAATTCTTAGGCGTATATTAATACTTAAAGATAAGTTGCAGATAATCTTTCCAAGACTGTTGAAAGAACTTCTGGCTTTTTCAATACGAGTTTTTATTTCGTAGCTGTGATTCCAAGTATTCTTAATATTGCAGCCCAAATAGCATATTTTTTCACTCTTTCTCTTTCAACGGTGTATCGCGTATTGTAATTTGAGCGTCTACGTGTGTATTATTAATAATGATCATTATTTTTGTCTACTTGCAATTAAGTTTTAGGCCCTAATTGTTATATGCTTCTACAACGTTATCAATCATTCTTTTGAGCCTCTACGCACTATCTGCCAGCAACACTGTATCGTCTGCATATCTAATATCGTCTATAAATTGGCCATTACAGCAATTTCATCTTCTAATTTGTCCAAGACCTCTCTAAAGATATTTTCAGAGTATATGTTAACAGATTGACTGCCAGGCGGTCGTATACGACCGATAGTTCAATAAGTGCTGCATGCCACGGCGGTCGTATACGGTCTGTGCTATAGTTCCTGTTTTGCTAGAGATCGTGTAGAGAAGCAAAATTATTGCAGTATTCGACTATGTGGCATACAGTCGTCGTATATACATATCAGTTTTCATTTTGGCTGAATAGGGGAGACTAAAATGATATCGAAATTTTGACATATTTTTATTTCGAGTAAAAAATATAAAACTATAAAAAATATCCATTACATACCTACTGAAATACATACAAAAGTTAAATAAGAACACAAAAGAAATTAAAAATTATCGGTTATTTAGAGTGTTTGTTGAAACAATTTAAACAAAGGTGTGGCTGACCTTCACAAGTGTCACAGTAAGTTACTACTTTTTTGACCTGATTTTTTGTTATGTTTCCCCGAATCTTCTCTTTATAACAACCTTTACAGTATTTCTTTATTTTATCACATGGTCCTCCTTTTTTCACCAAAGTATGAGTTTGCATCGATCTCCTTGTAGTTCGTATTTGTTGTTGTTCCCTTTCGGAATCATTTTGTGACTCAATGTTGTCTTCATAACTTAAGAGTGACTTTATTACATGTTCTCTAAATTTAGTTATTTTCATCTTTTTATCGGCTAGTTGGTTGAAAATAATGTGAGAATTTACGAGGGATGTACCAAGAAGAAATTCTACAGCGAGCTTCCATTTTAGTACCATTAAGTGATTTTCTCTTTTATCCTTCCACTTTAAAACGCAGATGCCTCTTTCGTTTTCCACGTTTCCCCTGTTTTCAATTTTTTATTTATTACTTCTTTTGGGTTTCCACGACGATTTGCTCTTAGCGTCCCTATATAGTAAGTTTCCTTGTCAAGTAAAATGTTAGCTAACTCTAGGCTTATATAGTAGTTATCGGCTACTATCGTACGTCCAGAATTCAAATGGGTTTCTGATAGGTTAATCACTACATTTGTTGGTACAGAAGCGTTACCTTCATTTTTCTCCTTACCTGCTTAAATCCTTATATTCCACGTGTAGCCATTGTCACTACAAAGCTTAAAAAACTTAACTCCATACTTATGCGTCTTTTGCGGTATGTACTGTTTCATTACTAGCCGACCTTGGAAAGGAATAACAGACTCATCAATACAGAATATACGCCCTGGTGTATAAACTGCTTAAAAGTTTTTAATAATTTTATCTAGCAATAGTTTGACTTTGTGCAGGCGGTCACCATCTGGACACGAGGTATTATCGGATAAGTGCCGCTTCTTAGAAGGAGCTGAAATCGGTTTCTAGGCATTATTTTTTTTACCATACAATTTTTGTAGAAATTGTCAGTGCTCCAGTATTTGTCAATAGAAGGCAGCCTCACAAGTCCCATATAAGGCCAATAAATTGTATCAATTCTTTTCTGGTGGTTGGAACCCATCGATGAAGTCTAGATTCGTTACTGATATCATCTGTATCGCACAAAATCTGGGTCGCATATAAGTTAGTTTGATTAACCATCTCATCTATAATTTCATCGTCTACGAAAATTCGAAAACAATTATAGGGGGACAATTTTTTTATAAGAGCTGCAGCGTAATTTGCCTGTAATCGAGCTTCCGCAGAATAGTTGAAAATTGTGTAGGTACGTAGGTACTTCAAACAGTAATCATATGCAATAATTTACATCTGAAAATATAATAGGAATATATGATATGAAAATATGAAAATTATATCTTACCTGAACGTTCATTGCTTTCCAAAACCATATCAACCATCATTTTACCGCGACTTCCCATTTTATTTCAAGAAATAATAATTGTTTTTACTATTATCTAACTCTAAAAATAACACGAGCACAGTTAACTTACTTGTCTTACTAACACTCAAACCTCTACTGATAAAATATTGGTCAAAACAACCACTCAACAAAATAATACTCGACAAGTCTCACCATGAACAGGGGAATAAAAGTATGCCGCCTACGCCCCGGCGGTCGTATTCGACCGTTGACCTATTTTTTCAAAAATTGGGACTAATAAATGAAATTGATGAAATATTAGTAATGGAAGTATTTCAGTTGGTTGCCAGATGCACTTTTTTCAACTTGGCACCATGGACTTTTTTAAACATTTTTATGTGGCAGTCAACCTGTTAAATAATGCCGGTAACAATATGCAACCCTGTTTAACTAGTTTTTCAACTGTGAACATGTTCTTTTTCTAGTTCATTTTCATTTTATTTTGATAGGAGTAGTATTTAGTTGGATTATTATTAATTTATTAGCTATTAATAATCTAATTACTATTAAACTGGGAATAAGCCACAATTAAAGATAAAAATACGTTTATTGACGTTTCAATTTCCACTTCGGAAATCGTTCTCAAAAATTGTTAAAAAAAAGTGGAAATTGAAACGTCAATAAACGTATTTTTATCTTTAATTGTGGCTTATTCCCAGTTTAATAGTTATTAATGCACAATGCCACAAGAAAATAGCTTCAGAACAATATTAATAATCTAATTATTAATATAGAAAATTTAACCGAAGATACAAAAGCTGAACAAATTTGATATATTTAATATGGGAATAACAAAACGATTAGTAAAAAGAGTCGAACGACTACTGAACACGATAAAACGGAAACATTAGAAGATCAGAGGTAGATAGAGAAAACTTACCAATCCTTACCAGCCAAATATTGTTTATCTGATATGTTTATTTTGACAAATCTTTTACCCTATTTATCGAAGCCAATGATTTAAAGGAAGTTTTGAGAGATCCCCTCGATTCCGTAGTAACGTACGTACAAAACATCCTGAAATTCACAAATTCTGGATCACGCTCGTATGTTTTATGTTTTATGCAAAAAGGAACTAATGAGGCGAGAATATTTTCTTTTGATGTCAACATTTCGTTACGAATTCATTCGGCTTTCCCGTTTGACGACTGTTTTCACATACACTGAAAAAATATATCTAACAAAGTATATGAGTTAACAATCTATAACGAAATATTTTGATTATTTTTTAATATTTTTAGCTTGGTTTACTGATTCTCTGACGATAATTGTTTATAATACTTTTTCTAAATTATGAAAGTATTTTATACAGACTTAGATAGCAATAATGCACTATTCACGCTAAGAAGGTCACTATTAGCGAAAATTCAGCGTACCAGAAGAATCAGAGGAGATCTATCTATCTATCTAATTAGCCTTCTTCGGTCTATTTTTGGACATAGGCCTCCCCAATCCTTTTCCATTCTTCTCTGTCTGTCGCTACAGTCATCCATCTAGAGCCCACGTGCTTCTTGATATCATCTGCCCATCTCATTTGGAGCCTTCCTCTGCTTCGTTTATATTCCCACGGTCTCCAACTTATAAGAATTTTGTTCCATCGGTCTTCTTTTTGTCTTATATTGTGTCCGGCAAATCTCCATTTCAATTTTGCAACTTCTTGTCTAACATCCCTCACTTTTGTTTTCTCTCTTATCCACTCGTTTCTCTTCTTATCCATTAGTCTTATGTGCAAAATTTGTCTTTCCATTGCTCTTTGGGTTTTTATGATTTTGTCCATGTTTGCTTTTGTAGATGTCCACGTTTGGGAACCATAAGTAAGAACAGGGAGTACGCATTGATTATATACTTTGGTCTTAAGATGCTGTGGATATCTTTTGTTTTTAAGAATGTGGCTTAGTTTGCCAAATGGCGCCCATGCCAGTCTAACTCGTCTCTTGATCTCTGCTGTTTGGTTCTCTTTGTTAAGTTTTATAATGTGACCAAGATATATATATATATATATATATATATATATATATATATATATATATATATATATCCTTAACTTGTTCTATTTCATCTTGTCCGATTCTCATTGTGATGTCTTTATCTGTATTTGTTATAGTTTTGGTCTTGCTGTAATTCATATTAAGGCCTATCTTTCTAGCTTCTACGTCCAGTTCTTTCATCATTTCAAATAATTCTTCTTTTTTATCGGTTATCAATACGATGTCATCAGCGTACCTTAGATGGTTCAAGCGTGGTCCACAAATTTTTATCCTTTTTTTTTCCCATTCTAATCTTTTAAAAGTATCTTCAAGAGCCTGATTGTAAAGTTTCGGTGATATTGTATCACCCTGTCTCACGCCTCTACTTATTTGTAATGATTTTAGAGGAGATCTATTAGGTTAAATTAACGTTAGCTCAAATTACGTTGGATAAAGTAACGACAGTTCAGATGACTTCTTCCTGGCATCTGAAAGTTATGTGAAAGAATGCTGCATTGACGTATCGAGAGGTGATTATGAGGTCTGAGGGCTTGTCCGAAACAGTATGGTTTCTTCTAGAAACAAAGACACTGGATTTGGTGCCAATGTGCTTTGAGCAGCGCGTGGAATTGATGCCGATCACCGATAGGTCATCTTGATCTACCGCAACTTGCTTTTACTACATGGCATCATAAATGACTCTTTTAAAGCAAACAGCTGTCTATGACATCTGAGGAACGTGGTCGAATACCACGTGATAACGGTGATTGATGTAGTGACTAAGATCGTGCAGGGTTTCGTTCTGAGAAGCTGTGGTACCTAACACATGACTGGATCTTAAGCCGCAAATATGGGGAGGTGTTACTTCATTTGCATTTTCGGCGGACCTAGTCTATAGTACATTGCCTGCAGGACGAGAAAAAGTCTCAAAGTGTTCGAAAGCGAGATTGGCACCTACAGAATACTGTCTCTGAGAGTTACTTTTCATTAAAGTGTTAGTTGGGAAAACATTTGCGAGATTTACGAGCAGATCTATTTAGAGAACGGCTGCACAAGAAAGGAAGGATAATGTCCAATATCATCAAATATCTTTCTACTTTTAAAGTTAATTATAGGCTTCGCCTGATGTCCTCTAAGCAGCACCAGTATAGTGTAAGGCGGTAGAAATACCAACCTACAAAAGGCTCATAGTACGTGTAGACAGAACTGGTGTAGTGCGGGTAAAATGGGCCTATAGGCCCAAGTCAGATACTACTCTGTAGGAAATCAGCAGCTACTTCCCCTTTCATGTGTTGGTGAAAGGGTTAGGTTTCACAGTTATACAGGACGAAACATTGAAGAGGGATAAATGATTAGAGTAGTAAATGAGTAGAAGATACTGCTGACTGATAATTAGTTTCAATCGACAGTGGCATGAAAAGTTTGAGGCAACACATAATGTTGCGCAGTGGATGAAGTCACTACTCCCAAACCTGCGAAGCTGAGTGGACTGTAAGCATAGACTTCTCTGTATAATATTTTGTGATCTAGTTGGAAAACCTTGACAATATGAATATTTGCAACATAAAAGTAAAAAATAAAACAATTAAACTACAATTTCTTTTATTGTATACTTGTTTAAATTTTTGAATAACTTCTTTTTTGTCTATTTAGAAGTTTTTTCAAATTTAAACTACGGACCTATTTTAACGGTATTACCAAAGGACTAAACGCGAAGACAGGCCTACAAATCTCAAGAGAACGCAGATTCCGTAACTAACTGCATATTCTTTTATGAGTCGGTCGTTAGGAGATAAAGGTGATTGATAAATTGAAACCGATCACATTTTTAGACCGAAACTTGAAGATAAAAAGAAAAATCGTATCAGCTCTCGTTCTACTCTAAAGCCAACTTTTAATGCCTATTGTGTATTTGAAAGAGATTGTACTTCTCGATGACCTTTTACAATCGCTAAGAATTTCAAAGCTATTTCCAGCTATTGGACATACAGGTATCAGGAGCGGAGTAGCCGAAAATTTTTAACTTAGGTCGAAGTTAATGTATATAAAAAATATTATTTTAACCCTTTGTAGACGGACTTTTTTTGTTTATTTTAAATTGTAAATAATTTGGTTTTAGGGCATATTAGGGCAAAATATAGACAAAATTAAGGTTTTTTTTTTAATTTTACTTTTGTTATTATAAAAAAGGTGGTGCCATATGGAACCACAATGACAAAATTATTTATTGTGAAATGAGTGAACTTTGTTTTTAGATGGACATAAACCTACATCGCATATAGTAGAGTGTCATCTTGTATGATGAGGAGTTGCCTTGATACTGCAGTATGTACACGTACTTTGGCTACATGCTTTGTAGTTCTTTCTAGAGGAACTTGTTTTTGAACCTGTTACTGGTGCTTGGTTTTTCCATGATTCTTCTTTCAAATTTAGGCATTTGATGGCCTGCTCCAATCAAACTGGTAGCCATAATATGTTTAAATTGTTTCAAAAGACACTCCAGTACCAGTTTTTGAGTGTTTAAAAATTATATATGAGTTAAGTAAAGTGAGGTCAATAAAATGAAAAAAAAACTCTATGCCACCACTTTGTGGATTTTGTATCAAGATACTTACATATGAGACTTATTTGCAAAGCCCATATATTTGTTACAATCTTTTACTAATTATTTGCAAAAAATTTCCGCTCGTAAATTACTTGAATGGGTTTTTTTATCCATTAACTGCAAAGCGGTTAAACTTCATTAGTCTACAGTTAAACTACAGTTTGAATCACCCCTTTTCATTTTTTTATTTTGTTTCAAGTTGATTTGAAAAATCTCTTGTTGGTTTGAAAATCTTTTGTTTTTTTTTTGTTTTTTAATGTTTTCCAACTAAATTTTTCGTAAGATCTGTTATTACTCTTGCCACGAGGTGTTGCTCGTGGCAAGAGTAATAACAGATTACTAATAACATTATATATGTATATATATATATATATATATATATATATATATATATATATATATATATATATATATATGTATCGTATCTAGTTCAATACTGCCACAACTCCAAAAATTCCAATTTTGAGTTAAGGCTTTAAAAAAGTTGCATATATGATACCCAATCTAATGCAATACAACCTTAACTGAAATATTGTCTTGGAGAAGTATAAAGTAAGATATTTCGGTATTACACTGTAGGGTTTTGAAATGCAATATGGCCATAACTAGGAGATGTGGCGATAATACACTCCGCCACAATACAACAGATGTAATTCAATACGGCCACAACTGCAAAAATTGTTAGATTAGTGGTAACATTTTATCAGTTCTCAATTATTTATGCACGAGGTATCCACGTTTTTAGTGTACAACTATTTGATTTAAAGTCTGAAAACAGTGTATAGTGATATTATTATTAACTTTATTATCAAACACGATGTCAAGGGCAAGAAAAATGCTTGGACTAGCTTTGCAAAGCTATCTTAAAGATGATGAGAATCTGAGAGACAATTCAGAGGTTTCTGAGGTTATGAATGACATCTCCTTTGTGTTGACGGAGGTTTGTATTTCAACAAAAATCACAGTGAGGTTTTACTTAATGTATGTAATTTTTTAACTTACTCCGGTTGCGTTACCCGTGCAATCAAATCATACCGCAAATACATTTGAAGATCAAGAAAATCTACATACAGACCCTCGCCAAGATGATTACATAGAGCAGGTATATTTTTATGAAACGAGAAACGGTTACTGGACCGGTGAAAAATAAAATAAGAGAACACATAAATTCTTTCTAAAGGGTAGAATCACATTATCTTAGAGCACAAACTGCAAAGGAATACATAGATGGTTCACTTACTTTAGCTCAAATGTATCGCTACTACAAACTACAGGAAGAGAGTGAAGGAAGGCCTGTGGCTAAAAAACACACTTACGAGCATATTTTCAAAACTAAGTTTAACATAACTTTCTTTCAGCCAAAAAAAAGATCAGTGCGCAATTTGTGAATCATATAAAAATTCTTCTGCTGAACAGCAAGCTACTCTTGTAGTCTTATCAAACTTATAATAAACATATCCATAATAAAATTAGAAGCAGAGAAGAAAAAGTGCAAGATCTAGCAAGAGCAAAAGATGATTCTCAAGTATTGGTAGCTTGTTTTGATTTGCAGGCGATCCTTCCTACACCTTGTGGAGATGTTTCAAGCTTCTACTATAAATGCCGCCTGAAGTGCTTCAACTTTACAATTTTTCAGATATTGCAAAAGACTGGTTACTGTTACTTTTGGCACGAGGCTATTGCTAACCGCGGCTCAAACGAAATAGCTACGTGTCTGTTTGATTATCTTTCAAATCATAGTAATGATAAAGACGTTATATTTTATAGCGACAATTATGTTGGGCAAAATAAAAATAAATTTATAGTTACCATGTATTCTATGCAATTGGAAAAATTAATGTTAAATCAATCACACATAAATTTTTAACAGTGAGACATACCCAAAATGAAGGGGACGCCATGCACGCAACTATTGAGAGGCAAAAGAAGAAAATACTTAAAACAGGTCCCATTCATGTTCCTGCATAATGGCCTGTCATCATAAGATCTGCAGAAAAGAGGGAAATCCTTACAATGTAAAAGAAATGTCAACAGAAGACTTCTATGACTTTAAAGATCTCAATTCAAAAATTGAAGGAAATTTTACAAAAAATAGATGAATTTAGAATTTTAGATTAAAAGGTAGTCTGGAATGATATCCAAGTTATTAAAGTTGACAAAAGCAATCCTGGATCTTTCCTCTATAAAACAGATTATAATGCCGATGAGTTCGAAGAGGTCCATTTTAAAGCATCGACAAGGGGGCGTTCAGCAACTGTGGAAGCAGTAATCGATTTAAAAAAGGCGTACATAAAGCCTCCATCGATATCCGCAAAAACCAAGCAACACCTTTTGGAACTGTGCAATAAAAACTTAATATTACCTGCTCATCACAATTTTGATAAGGACTTAGTTAATAGTAATTAAAAAAAATGTTCATACACACTTGTAATAATAATAATAAAAATATTTTTTGTAAGAACTAGTTTATTTTTTTTATTATGTTGCCGCCGTATCTCCTATTTATCGTTTTATAAATGACTTTCTTCACAATGCAATATCGCCATAACTATCAAAATACAATTAACGTTTTATTTTTAATAAATTGTAATAAGATCCAGCGAATTACAGTATAATTGGCTAACTAAATTGTAATTTTGAAGCCATTCATTCTAAAAATAAATTATTTACAAGGCATAACTCGTTTGCTACAGAGCGTTTTGCTCATTTCTCGAAATTATTGTATTTTGGACTTGTGGCACTATTGTACTAGGTGTGCTAATATATATATATATATATATATATATATATATATATATACATATATTTCGATGTAATTTTGATCTCATCCTTTGAGACATAAAATTTGCCCGCCCATGTGTAAGAACCAATCATGCAAAAGAAAGTTATGTGTTTAGTTCCATGCTTTACACGATTTGCTTGATTTTTATCGTTATTGCTAAACATGAAAGTGTATTCAGATTTTCCTTTTGAATTCTCTGTATCTAATCAAATAAATCTACCCAACTGCTTGTTTAATTTTAGAAATGGTCATAGTAGTCTAGCCCGTATGCCTCATTATATGTTTTATTTGAATACGACAAACAAATAGTAAATGGGTATTACTGGTTAAAAACAACTTCATTTGGTCTTAAACAGAAGAATCTAAATAAATAGTGTATTGCTCAAATTTTAGCATAAGTTGTATTTATTAAATAATTTATTTAAATTTAATATCAGTATAAAAACTAGTCTTACTCAAACCTTATAATATATGCAGGAATTTTAAATATTAATTTCTATAAACAAATTGATAAATATAACTGGAATAAATTCAATAAAAATGTACTAAATTGTAATGTAATTTCTAAGACATGTTCCTTTTTATTTAACACGTTGAAGGCCGCGCGAATTATATAGAGTCACGTTTATTTTAATTATAGGGCCACGCGAATTACCTTATTGAAAAAATTATGAAAAATACTTTGACTGTTTTTGACTGAAATACAAAAAATCCCACGTTTTGCTGTAAATATTTTAACAAGAACATAAATTACCACAGTCACAATTTGATTTTTTGTCTAGTTTTCCCCCCATATGTTACATTTTATTATTTTTTATTAACAAAATAAAATGTTATTAATACATTTTAATGTCGAGACATTACCGTCTTTTAAATTTATCCAAAATTTCCCCCCGATCGGTCACATTTAGCAAATTTCATAGGATTTTTTAAGACTTAAACTATCTCAGAAGTTAAATGCATATGGCATTTTCATCTAAATTATTTACAAAAAAAAACGCTTTAATTTTTACTTATAAAAAATTGCAATAACTTCTACATTTTTTAAGCTACAGACTTCTACGTACAACCATTGGATAGCTGGTAAAAACAACCAACATTAAAAAAAACCTTCTATGACCAATAGTAACGAACTTAGGGACTATTTTGACGAAATTTTGGAGCGTGGCAGCTGCTACTCATTCCGCCTTTTTACGCATACAAGATATATTACCCGTTTTCTATTATATAAATGACCTTTGTCCTATTCAGATGAATACATATAAAATGTAGGGACACGAGGACGGTATACTCTGTGATATGTGGAGATATTTAGATCTAAAAACATAAATAAATGTGTTTACCGTCCTCGTACTGTACATATACCTATACATATATATATATATATATATATATATATATATATATATATATATATATATATATATATATATATATATATATATATATATATATAAAATATATAATCTTTGCAAAAAAGCTAAATAGTAAACTCTTAAATATTGGGGAAATCTGCAAGAAAAACTCTAATGTGTATCAATTGTTTCGCCTAACGTTTTCGCCAAAGAGAATTAATTTGGTTTCTTCAGGGCTGAAAGAGAATAAATTATAATTAGCTACCATATATTATCTAATAAAAAACCTTACCTGTAAATTTTGGAAATGTCGAGTGATGATGTTAAAATACTTTAGCTAGTAACAACATAGTGGTATGTTTTTGTTACTATGTGCAAAAAAGTTTTTTTTGTTAACGTTGGAAATGTATGGTAGCTTTGAACTTAAAACGCAAAGGTTTACCCAAGGTTAATAGAAAAACCCAATGTAACTACATTTAAAGAAAGTAATTCTTTAAATTGTCGGCAATAACTAAATTTTTGATTGTTATAAAGTTTGAATGTGATCTTCTGTTTTCATAGAACGCTAGCGCTGACAATTACAAGTAGTACTTTTAAATATTTATGTCGTTAAGATTCATTGGTAAAACCGATGAAGTTAGATCCCAGTCTGGGGAGATATTAGTTTAGAATTTTCTTAATTGAAATTCTTATTTAATTAGTATATTGTTCATATATTATTATAATAATATCTTATTCAGATGTATTTAAGAAAAGCAAGGGAATGTTATCTTTTTTAGTTAATTAAAATTATTATTAAAGTAGGTTAGTTGTTAATAGATATATCAGCCAAGTTAGTTATCTGTGATGTATTGTTCTTGGTACCTGATTTAAGTAAGAAGTGGTATATATCGCTTAGATTCTTAATGTCACTCTTTTTTCCATCAATGTTAAGATGGAATACCAATACAAATGGTTGTACGGGTACAAGTCTGTAGCTTTAAAAATGTAGAAGTTATTACAATTGTTTATAAGTAAAAAATGTGCCCCTTTTTAAAACGTTTATTTTGTAAATAATTTCGAAGAAAACACAATATGCTTTTAACTTCTGAGATAGTTTAAGTCTTAAAGAATCCTATAAAATTTGCTAACTGTGTAAAAAATTTTGCCTTGAAATCAATGATTTTTGCATAACCAGATTGGGCTACAGATTATAATCAAATGAAATGTGTAGTGGATACATTTGACCAGATGTGTTTAAATATGGATGCGGGTCGTAAATCGAGGAGATGGTCTTTGTGTATATTCTATAATATGATAAGTATTGCAAGTATTCTCTCGTATGTTGTATATCATAAACACATGAAAAGCAAATAGAAAAGTTTTGTCCCAACTTTACGTCGAAATCTTAAGCAAAATATTAAAGATGTCCTCAAAATTTCCAAAGAAGTTGAACGTCCGTTATCTGACGAAAAGAAACGTACGTTTTCATTGTTCAAGTAAAAGGAGGAGCATGACTACTACCTATTTTAACCAATCCCATCCCGCTATATGTGGTGAACACCAAGGTAATAATTATGTACCGGGTGGTCCAATAAGCCGATCTCTCGGCTATATATCAGAAACTATTCATGTTATAACTTTAGGAGAAAAAGTAAAAAACTTAAGGAGAAAAAAATTTCTTAGTAAAAGTGACCAAGAGAAATCGCTGGAAATAACTTTCAAGATTCTGGATTAACCGCTAGGGGGCGTAACCTGCGAAGAAAATTTTGAAAACCAGTTTTTTGGGAAATATGTCCAATTATACCAAGTGTTAAATAAGTAAACTAGAAAGGGGCATAAATTCTGCACAAAGTTGTTCAAGTGCTTTTTTTTATTTTTTCAAATAAAGGGTGGGGGAGAGTGGGAAAGTATTTGTGGATAAATACCTATAACTTTGGTTTGGTCCAACCGATTTTAATGAAATTAGTGTCATTAGAAAGAGTGTGGATGAATTAATTCACATCTACTATAAAATACTTGCATTTAATTTTTATAGTCGTAGGTAGAGGGGACTTTCAAATAAAAAAAATTAAAAATTGTTTTTCTTCAAAATTTTTAATGGAAACACCTATTTATTGTAAATTATAATGGAACTGGAATAAATTCGTAACAAAATGGAGCCAACCGCATGTTAATAGCTTTTGTTGAACTCGAGATATGAATAAAAACTCATAAACATAAGTAAGTATAGTATTGACACACCCTGTATTATAAATTACATTAAAAAATAAGTCATTAGGTATTTTCAAATTTTTTTATAGCAGAAGAATTTTAATGTTGATAACTATTTTGTAAAAAATAGTTTTTTCGAAACTAAGTAGGCTACGACAATGAAGTTGACGGGGAGTTCACATTTTTTATTTATTGACAGCAGTCAAAACATTGTTAAGAAGTGCTATATTATAATTCGATTTAAAGATTGCACTTTTTTCAATAGATATTAATATTGGTAATATTAGTAATTAATTATCAGTACAAATAATTCGTGATGAGTATATCAAATTGTATGATATGATTGGAGTTTATTTCGAATGTCACCAAAATGCCACTATTGCCTCACGTATATATTTTGTAAGATATCGTGACAGGAGACATTATGGCAAAGAAGTATTTGAAAGAAAGGCAAAAAGATTAAGAGAAACTGGTAGTTTTTCGCGTCCTTGTTTTAAACGACGTAGTAGAGTTATGGCCGAAGATAATTCAATCAATGTTCTTGCTTTAATTCAACAGAATCCACATATAAGTAGTCCAAAATATCTACTTCTTTGCCACAATATCTCCTGCCAGGATATCTTACAGAATATATATGTGAGGCAATAGCGCCATTTTGGTGATATTCGAAATAAACTCCAATCATATCATAAAATTTGATATAGGTACTTATCACGAATTATTAGTACTGATAATTAATTACTAATATTACCAATAGTAATATCTATTGAAAAAAATGCAATTTTCAATTCGAATTATAATACATATAACACTTCTTAACAATATTTTGACTGCTGTCAATAAATAAACAATATGAACCCCCTAACAAATTCATTGTCGTAGCCTACTTATTTTCGAAAAAACAATTTTTAATCATATGAAATAACAATGGTCAAAATAGGTATCAACATTAAGAGTATTCTGCTATAAAAAATTTTGGAAGTACCTACTGACTTATTTTTAAATTTATTTTATAATACAGGGTGTGTCAATACTATACTTACTTATGTTTATGCGTTTTTATTCATATCTCGAGTTCTATAAAAGCTATCAACATGCGGTTTGCGCCATTTTGTTACGAATTTAATCCAGTTCCATTATAATTTACAATAAATAGGTGTTTCCATTAAAAATTTTGAAGAAAAACAAATTTTAATTTTTTCTATTCGAAAGTACCCTCTACCTACGACAATTAAAACTAAATGCAATTATTTTATAGTAGATATAAATTAATTCATCCATACTCTTTTTAATGACATTAATTTTGTTAAAATCGGTTGATCCAAACCAAAGTTATAGGTATTTATCCACAAATACTTTGCCACTCTCCCCCACCCTTTATTTAAAAAAATAAAAAAAAGTACTTGAACAACTCTGTGCAGAATTTGTGCCTCTTTCTAGTTTACTTATTTAACACTTGGTATAATTGGACATATTTCCCAAAAAACTGGTTTTCAAAATTTTCTTCGCAGGTCACGCCCCCTAGCGGTTAATCCAGAATCTTGATAGTTATTTCCAGCGATTTCTCTTGGCCACTTTTACTAAGGAATTTTTTCTCCTAAAGTTATAACATGAATAGTTTCTGATATATAGCCGAGAGATCGGCTTATTGGACCACCCGGTACAATGTGCGCAAACGAGTACATCGACTTTATATTTTCATTTTATTTATATCACCTAATTAAAACATATATTTTTTCTATTTTGTTGTAATAAAAGTGTTTATACATATTTTTTATACACATGTTTATTACATTTGTATTATTTTCCAATTTTTTGTTAGATGTAAAAATGACGATAGTACATAATAACTGCCTCTAAACTGTAGTCCACCTTTTTAGGGTTAATGTCACCGACACATTTTTTAATTAACAACTTGTTTTTCGTAGTATATATATTCTTCTATTTCCATTCTATCGTCACTTGTCGAAATATCGATTCTGTGCGCAGGTAAGTATAATAATATGGGTGTAATAAAATGGAGTGTTCGCAATTTCCGGCTGTCAACTTCAAATGACCAAGAATGAAACACATACCCTCATCAACATGTCCTATTTGATATACGTTTTATATAGGAATTTCTATTGTTACGGAAGTGGTTGGCCAATTTATTATTAGATCATAAAATGGTTTTTTATGCGCTGTGGTATAAAGTGTCTAGATGTACATTGTAGCAGAAAAGTAGGAACGTAATTACTACTGCATCGGTTTGTGTATTACATTTTCATTTAGTTCAACTCGGCTTTTGTACTTTAAAATAATAATTTTTTTTTACATTTAATTGAAGTAATATAAATTTTTTACATTGCACCCTGAATGATTTTAATATATAACAGTGAAAAACGAAGTTTTAATGAAACATCTAGTAAAAACATCGAAAAAAACCCGATCGGTGGATATCGCAAACAAAAAGCGAACATTTAATTTGCTTTTCCGTGTTCCCCCAAGCAACCTTTTGAATCGAAACTAATTTAAATCATGTGTTAGTAAAATGGAGTTTGGTGGTGTAAAGGGCTTTATCTTTGTTTCAAAATAGATTTAAACTATGGTGTATATCTGTTAACTTGTAATTATTTTCTCTTTTGTTTGATGATACAGTAAATTGTTTTATCTTGACCTGGAAGTTAACTAGTATAGCAGAAAAATATCTACTTCTAAATTAAGTGCATTTCGAGTTAAATATTCCCGTTAAAAAATTGTAAGAGTGGGTTGGTGAAGTTCCTGAGTAGGAGTGTAATTGGATGCTCCGATCAAAATAAATTTCAAAGAGCGCAAATTTTTTTTAAACAAATTTTAACAATCAATTTGTTAATCTCAGACTCTGGAATAGAGCGGGGTCATTTATAATGTCTTTTAACGAACTAAGAATCAATAATACATTTTTCGACCACAAGCTCGAGTATAAATATACATTTAAAAACTCCAGGGGGCATAAATCTATTATTGATTTTACTAATAGAAAAATCCACCCTAAGCAAATTCTAGATATCCGAACTTTAACTCAGCAGACGCATGGGGTAATAACAGAGAAAATGGAGAAAATAACACCAAAACAAAATTTTCTACAGGAAATCACTGAGGAAAAATTTAATGTAGAATCAGTGTGCAACGACTCTACAAGAGAAATGTACCAAAGGAGGCTAGCGCAGAAGATACAGCTGAACCAAATAGACGACATCAAAGATATAAACGAGAGTTAAGAAAAAATTAAAAACAACATTGAAGAAGCAGCAACAGAAGATCTAGGAAAACGAAAAGTCATACTGAACAAAAGAAATAACAATACACCATGGTTAAAAAAAAAATAAATAAAAGAGAAATGTAAAGAGAAACGGGAGGCCCACACAAAGTACAAAACATCAAATAACCCAGAATCTCGAGACAAGTATAGAAGAATACGAAATGAAGCAAAGCAGTTGGTAAGAAGAACAAAAAAATGATCACTGGGAACAGTTTACAAAAAAGTGACTTCTACGACACACAAAAACAAATATGGAGATTAATAAAAAAACCAACGGAAAGAAATGGCAGAATTGAAGGAATACAATAACATACCAGCAAACGAATAGGAAAGACACCTGACGGAATTGCTTAAAGCAAAGGAAAATGATAATCAACACAATAACGTACCTGAATTAAGACACGAAGTAGAAATCAGTTTTGAGGAAGTAGAAATAGTCATAAATTCACTCAAAAATAGAAAATCACTAGGACGAGTAGAAATAACCAAAGAGCTTCTAAAACACGGATGAGAAATTTATACAAACACTAATACAATCATCGCCAGCTAACTTGGCGAGAAAGTACGCACAACGTCACAGAGAAATAAATTATGTTTACGCCCTATGATTCATCCTATTGGTTCACTATTTCTGATAAGTATATTCAGTAGCGTAGCGGTATAGGTCAAATAATTATTACACAATTAAAAAAGTAATATTTTTTGCAAGCTTTAATATATTATTCGAAAGATGAAATTGTAATTTTATTTTATTCAATTTAAATAGTAAGCCATTGGTTTATAATATTTATTAGTAGTTTAGTAAACAAATTATACAATAATGACTGAATTTAATTCACAAATCTACGTTGATATTGTGTTTCAAATTAAATGGAGGATATTGTATAAATAAATGCGACACAGTAATTATTTAATTTTAATATTTTGGTTTTATTATAACACTAAAACAAGTACCCGTGTTGAAAAGTGGTATCTATTTGAAAATAAATTGATTGTTAATAATTTTCTTCATCTTAATCTTCGGAAGAAGAAAACTCTGTACTGGAAGAGTCACTGTCAAGACTTATAATAATTGGAGCTATTTGCGTGGCGTTATCAGCACTGTCCATATACTCATCTTCCTTCTTAATGACATGGTAACATCGTTTTCTCCACTCATTTTCATCAATATTAGTGAATTCTTTCTCAGCGAGATTTTGTACGTCAGCTAGCTTAAATGTAACGTTTTTCTGCATTATTATTTTTGACTGTAGCCCATATTAGTTCAATAGGGTTTAGGTCATGATGGTAAGGAGGTAAACGTAAAGGAATATGGCCATGTGCGCGTAAAATTTCGTCGAATTTGTATTTTACATGATGAGGTCTATGATATTTAATTATTTTATTCAGTTCAGGTTTTAAAGCACTAGGTGTAAATGAAATATTTTTCTGCATTAACCATTCTATCATTTGATTTTTGTTTGAGTTTGATGTAGGCGCCCGCTCCAACTGAATGCTGTGATAAGGTGCGTTATCAAAAACTAATACCGAGTTAGCAGGTAAATTAGGTAATAAATGTTCTTGTAACCACTTTCCATAGTTGTCTGAATTCATTTCAGAGTGGTAATCCCCTGATTTTGAACCTGATTTAAAGATTAATAAGCCATCTTGTATGAATCCCATATCCCCACCGGTATGGACTATTATTAGTCGTTGACCTTTGGAAATATTTGAAAATAACCCCTTGGTTGATTCGTCAGTCCAGTTCTTTGAAGAAGTATGTCAAATATTCACCTATTTTTGATCTATTTTTAATTAATACAAGGTAGACATAAACAAACAAAATATTTCCACCAGTGGGAAGAAAATGCCTTATAAATAGAACTATTGTGTTTTAAAAATAATAGATAATTAAAATGAAATAAAAATATAGAGTTATTTTTGGTCCAAATAGACCACCGTAGTGCGGTTTTGTTATTATTTAGAAGTCGTCTAATTAAAATTAATTTATTGTAAGTACAAACTTACCTGTTGCTTTAGCTGTCTTTTCTTTCACAGTTTTTAGGGTCTCTGCTTCGAGTTTAATATTTTTGAAATAATTAAACACATTAAATTTAATCTCCCGAGATTGTCCACTAATAACTTATTCTTTCTACTATTTTTCAACGCCATCGTTAGAAATTGTCACAAATACACTTAAATATCCGAAATATTAAGAAGTCTGAAAAATAATAGCCGCAAATCACTTAAGTGTTACGCACCTGATAACTGGGAGGAGACTAAAGACCACCACCTAAGCCACTAAGCAATTTTGGGTTTGTGCGCACCGCCAAGTTAGCAGGCGATGACAGTATTGCACTGTAAGATACAGACGCATGGAGAAACAGCATAATGATACTAATGTTCAGGAAAAAAGATAAAGAAGACCTCAACAATTATAAATCTACTGAACACCGCACTTAAGCTTACCACAAACGTCCTAACCAACAAAATCAATAAACTAACAACTTTATCGGATGAACAACAAGGATTTAGTTCCTGCATAGGTGCCATATTTGTAGTAAGACAAATTACAAAAAAGGCCATCCAGTACAATAAACCAGCATATCCAAGTTTTATAGACCTGACAAAGGCTTTCGATCGCATCCAAGTCGAAGACGTCTTACACCTACTGTATAAAAGAAACATACCAATCAATATTATACAAACCATCGAAAACATCTACCTCCATAATCGAATACAGGCAAAGATAAATGAAAAACTAACACAGTGTATACCAGTACAAAGCGGATTCAGGCAGGGTGACTCATTAAGCCCACTGCTCTTTAACCTTCGGAGTACGGAGATTATTTGACTTACTTAGATTACGAAGATGGGTCAAGCGTGACCCATTCTCATTCTATTTATAAGGATGTTTTAAATAGTCAGTATTATTAAACAGTATCTTTAATTCAACAAAAAAAAAAACAAAGAAACATAAAAATTATGATCCCAAATTTTTGTATTTAAATTTTTTAAGATGGTTCACCATCGTGGTCTTTTTGGCAGTAGTTGCATTTACAATTTGACAATATGGACTTCTTCGCGTTTTGAATGAGTATTACAAACAAATCTTTTACACATGTCACACCTTTTTGAATATGTATTGTCACTACCCCTACAAGAATAACAACGACCTCGTTTTGTTGCAGATTTTTGCACTTCGATTTGCTTTTTTACAATAACACCGGTGGTCTCTATTGCAGCGATTACGGATTTAGGGTATCCGGTGGGTTCTTCTTGTATTGCTTCCGCTCTTCGTTTTGTATTGGGCGAGGTTAATTGTTTTCCAATCTCCTCCAGAAATAGTTTTCCGCGATGTTTTATATTTACTTGGCTGTTTCATTCAGGATTTTTCGTATTCCAGAGAACGAAAGCATTGTTCTTTTACATGTGTACTCTCTGATCAATTTATCTAAAATATCGACTCCACTTTTGGTTTTGTTGTAATCCAAAATAATCTTTGGTTTAAATTTTTGGTTTTCATCAGAAATTTCATGTTCATTGTGTAAGGTCGATAATAATACAACAAAATTATTAGGCTTGGTTACATATGAAACTAAGGTAATGTTTTTAGTAAACAAAAATTTTGAAGAATATAGTGAGCGATCTGTCATTTTAAGCAATGATTTGGGTAAACTCTTCCTATTTTTTCTGATAGTACCCAATAGAGTTAAATTTTTGGTTAACAGTTCTTCAGATAAAGCAATATCGGTAAAAAGGTTATCAGTTGTAATATTTCGACCAGACCTATATCAATGTTCTGCAAGTGTTTTGACAACTCTTGGGCCTTGGTTACGTTCAGATTGATCACCAAGCTTTCCAGTATATATCTCAAAGTTACAGCAATAAAAGTTTTCAGCATCACATAGGGTCCAAGCCTTTATAACGTATTTCTTTGGTTTACTTGGTATATAAGTCAGAAATGGACAACGTCCCCTAAAATCTATAAGCTGCTTGTCAATAGTACCAAAAGCAGATGGTTTGTATGATTCTCTACAATTTTGGGCAAATGGATCAGCGATTTCTCGAATAGGAGCTAATTTATCTCGTTCTCTTCTTTCTGCTCTCGTTTCCAAATTATCAAAGCGAATATGCTTCAAAATACTTATAATCTATCCCGGCTTAGAGATGCTTTATATATAGGACGCGTAAATGCATTATTTGTATTGGACCATAAATTCTGCACCTTCTCATGGGACTCTCTGAACCTTCCACATAATATAAGTATACCAAAAAAAGCACGCAGTTCGACTAGATCAACTTCAATCCAATCCTTCATTTTTTTTCTCGTTCTTACTGTTATACGCAGCTATGAACTCAATAGCTCTCTTATTGGTATACTCAAGAATCATTGACATTATACTATCAGAAAAAAATAAATTGAAAGCATCCATGCATGTCTCAATATTTTGACTTTTCTTAGTTAGACCTACGTTTTTCTGTAATAAATTACGTGCCAATGTCGTACCCTTTTTTGGAGCTAAATAACGCCATGTTTGTCTTTCGCACAAAACATCAGATACGCTAGATCTTTCACTATCTATATTTTCAGAAGTTGTCACTAAAACTTCCTCATTCTCGAGTTCAGTATTTGATAAATTACCTTCATGTGCTTCTGGCTCACAACCTTCATTAGGACTCGCTTCACTATTGCTTTCATCCAGCTCTGCAACATCATCTTCTTCACTATCTGATAGGAGTAAGGCATACAACTCAGCTTCACTCAAAGGTTTATTCTTTTTCCACATTTTGATATAATACTGCACACTTCAAGATCGATGCTTGAATTAAATTGATCAACAAACGTGAAATACCGCTTTACACCAAAGTTAGACCTCTCGTCTCAGACGTTCCCATAGAATATGTCTATTAGACACTACATTACTCCCAAGGTTAACTTCTATCTACTAATATTTCTACAAACATAATCATTTTGCCTGGAATACGTTCACTGGAAAACAGAGACGGCTGCGTTTTACGTGTACCTACAAACACATTGAAAAATTCTTCAAAATCTAAAGACCGGGTCAGGACTGACCCGACATCATAGATTTTACGTAGAGGAAAAACTGCAATTTGCATGTTCACGAATGATACACGAAAAAATGGATTGAAACAAATAAGAAGAACTTACGAACAATCAGACTTATGAAAAAAATATTTCATGAAATATTAAGAAATAAGTGAATTTCGGGTCACGCTTGACCCAGTCTTCGTACTCAGACGGTTAATATAACAATGGACGAAATAATACAAGCAATACGTAAAGGTCATGGCTACAGAATGAGGGACAAAGAAATCCAAATTATTGTGTTACACAGACGACGCCGTATTATTTGCCGAGACAAAAGACGAGCTCCAAAGATTAACACATATCTTCAATACAACAGCTAAGAAATACAATCTGATAATATCAGCAGAAACAATCAAATGTATGACAACATCTAAATACTCACTACAGTGTAAAATCGAAATTGATGGGAAACTAATGAAGCAGGAAGCAAGGTTTAGATATCTGGGAATAGATAGAACTAGTTACGGAGATGTTGAATAAGAAGTAAGACAACAAAGCTTAAAAGCAAGGAATGTGGCGGGATCTCTTAATGACACAATCTGCAAAAACAAACGCCTAAGACAAGATACAAAATTAAGAATCTATAAAGCAGCAGTTAGACCTTTATTAACATACACAACGGAGACAAGACCTGACACATCTAAAACGAGACGACTACTAGCAACAACAGAGATGAAAATACTCTGACGAATATCAGGGAAAAGTCTGTTGGATAGGGAGAGAAGTGAAAACATGAGAAGAGCATGCAATATAGAAGACATAAATGGATGATTGACAAAACGAAAACAGGAGTGGAATGAACACATCAGTAAAATGGCAGAGGATAGAATAGTATGAATAGCACGAGATAAGTCACCAAATGTACGAAGAAGTATTGGCAGATTAAGAAAAAAATGGTGCGACAATTTAATCAATTTAGGAGGCTAATATTAAAGAAGAAACAGGCTTTAAAGCCAATATAAAAGAAAAAAGAAAAAGAAGATGGTGACATGGCGCTTGGACGAAGGTTGGCGTGGGGGCCAGCGTGGTGATTGGCGCGGGGATTGCCCGAACATTTCTGACAGTATAATTTTGGTTGAGAAATAGAGCGGATGGTATTTTCTTTATGAGAGGTCTCCAAGTCGAAGGTAACCGTATGCCGCTATCTCTTTTATTGGGACAATTTAACCTTTTTTCAATTTATATGGCTTCTCTCTATTGAAAAGTGAGGTGATAAAAGCTATAGATCAAACGAAAGATGGGAAAGCAACAGGATGCGATGAAATACCAGTCGAATTCTTAAAAGTTTTTAACGAGAACAACCTGAATGTAGTATTGGAACTGTTTAATAAGATATACGATACTGGTCAAATTCCATCGGACTGGTTGAAATCTACATTTGTGCCCCTTCCCAAGAAATATAATTCTAAGACGTGTAGTGAATATCGCCTTATAAGTTTAATGAGCCACACCCTTAAAGTATTTTTGCGTATTATCCATTCCAGAATACGAGCAAAATTAGAACACAGCATAAGTAAAACACAGTTCGGTTTTAGATGCGGTTTTGGAACTCGAGAACCCCTCTTTGCAATACAAGTTTTGATTAAAAAATGCCTGGATCAACAGAAAGATGTTTACGTCTGTTTTATCGACTATGAGAAAGCATTCGATACTATCAAACATGACAAACTCATAGAACTATTACGTCTTTCAGGACTTGACACTAAGGACATCCAGATTATAAAAAATCTATATTGGAATCAAACAGCACACATGAAGAATGGACATATGGTGAGTGAAAACATAACCATTTCTAGAGGGGTAAGACAGGGCTGTATTCTTTCGCCACTGCTTTTCAACCTGTACACGGAACAAATATTTCTAGAGGCACTAGAAGAGTACAATGAGGGCATCAAGATTAATTTAATTAATTTAATTTAATTAATTTAATTAATTTCGATATGCAGATGATACTATTATACTGGCCGATAACATCGAAGATTTACAGATGATGCTACATAGAGTTAATACAACTGGCAGCCGATTTGGACTGAAGATCAATAGAAAGAAAACTAAATTTATGGTGATCAGTAAAAAAAAATTTCAACATATCGACCTGCATATTGAAGACGAACGTATTGAAAGAGTACACCGATTTAAATATCTGGGATATACAGTAAATGACAAGTGGGACCCAGAAGTGGAGATTAAGATCCGAATTGAAATAGCAAGATCCAAATTCATCAAAATGAGAAAGCTCTTAAGCAACCGCAACCTAAGCATTAACCTCCGATGGCGCGCCACGAAATGCTACGTACTCTCTACGCTACTTTACGGCGTAGAAGGGTGGACGTTAACAGCAGCAACTATAAATAAGTTTGCGGCTCTAGAAACGTGGCTGTATCGACGCATACTGAGAATACCTTGGACAGACAGAGTGACACAGAGAACACAGAGGTATTAAGACGAATGGGTAAAGAGGTGGAATTGTTAACAACTGTTAAAAGGAGGAAAGCGTCATACCTGGGCCATGTGTTCCGTAACGATAAGTACAGTCTGCTACAGCTTATCGTGGAAGACAAGATTGAAGGTAGAAGAGGTGTGGGCAGAAAGAAGAAATCATTTCTGAAAAACTTGAGAGAATGGTTTCAAATACCAGAAGCTGCGAACATAAAAAACAGAGAAACTTATCGTATGAGGGTCGCCAACCATCGGTAGAAGACGGAACATAAAGAGGAAGATATGGCTTCTCTAATAATTCTTGATTTATAAACCTTAAAAAAACATTAGAGCAGTATATACACTATCCGAGGTCACTGATGCAATCTACGGAATTAAATTTTTAAAATGCCAATGAGGAGAATATTTAGCGAGAAGAGCTGATAACAGTCGGTCAACTAGAATTTAATTTTGGTATCCAACAGATGTCAAGAGTCCCAGACGGAGACCAAACTTGCTCAGTAGCCAGAAAGATATGAGAGTATCTTAAACTAAAGCACTTTTTGAACGACCGCCGCTGAACTATTTTTAGATGCATTAAATTATGTTGTGTATCTAAACAATCTAATTCGACGTGATTATTATCAATGTTTTATAATACATTTCTTGTGATATTATATAGTCCACTAATGGCATCACATTTAAGCCAATTGCTATTACCATAGTTACTTTGCCTCATTATAAAGTTAGTGCACGGTAAGTTGTGATAAGTAGATCGTAAACTAAGCAGAAACTACATTAGCTTCGGGGTTTGACGTTGACTTTCAACTGTTCATTGATCCTAACTGCACATATATATTAAAAGCTAATTACAAGTGAAATTAAGCCCACCTTAATGTTCGTGGGCAATATATGTATTGATTGCGTTTACGAATAATCAAACATAATATTAATCATTTATAATACAATTCTCTATTAATAGTAATAATCTAATTTAAAAGTATACATATAACGAAATACAGGGTGTTGTAAAAAGTTAACAACTCTTTAAACAAAAATTGCTCGAGGATTTTACATCGAGCTAATGACCGAGTTAAAGGTATTAAAACAATCTCCACATAAAACCAGTTTTTATGTGTTAAAAAGCAACAAAATAATTACAGTTTTACTTATAAAGTGAATCTAAGTGATTTTCACACTGCAATTATGAAATCTGTGAGTACAAATATTTATTTAATCTAAATAATCAATACGTAAGTTAAATCCGCGTAAACAAAAATCAATTTTTGGTTATAAAGCAACAACTTTTTACGGCTATCATTTAGCCTAATATCGAGGGCACAGGACCGGACTAGGTTTTTGAGAGTTATCTATGATAATAATTAAAAATGGATCATTTTCCGCCTCTTGGAATCCCTGAACAGGAACTGGAGCAACGTTTATCAAATGCAAACATGAAACAATCTTTTACAACTGTCACAAATCAAAATGTACCTAAAATTTGAAAATTGTCAAATTGATATCAAATGTTTGTCCTTCAATCACACATTCAATCATTGAAAATGTACTCTCTAATTGGGGATTAAATCTGGTAACTCCAATATATTTTTTTAAATTGCTACATCAATTCCTAATTATATCTCAAACACAAAATTCTGCTCCAACTACTTCAACTGATCCAATAGACAATGAATACATTACCCTCACGCAAAACATATCTTTCTGTGCTCCTACACTATCGACTAAACCAGATATCCATATTTTACCATCTACTAATGTTACAGAAAGCACTGATTTTCAACAAATGTCCCATAACCCCCCCTTGAACAAACGAAATCGCTCTGAAATTATAATCCCTCCACTCACTAAATGATACTCCACTAAATATCCCCTTTCCAGATCCTAAATTAAAACAGTCACAATCTTCAATCACAGACATAGGAACCATCAAAGTAACTGACGATACAAAAAATTCAGCCAGACGAATATATGAAGATACTTCAGTAAACCATTCAATATCTTATGAAACATTAGTAAATATACTGGAAAATAGTTTAGTAAGCTTAATAAAAACTTATACAAATGATCTAAAAAACCTATTGAAACTAATCAATTACATGAAAATTTATCAAATAGGAAATCAAAAAATAGATGCACTAGACTTCGAAACAAAATACTTAAATCCATACAAACAAAGGCTAACATCGAATCCGATAATGAAATTGTAAAAGATATATTATAATGGCGTTCTTAATTACCCAGTGAAACCTACGATGGTATTACACTCGCCTTGAGATATTACAGCAAATTATTAAAAAACTTATTCCATCCATACTTTGTTTGCAGGAAACTCATTTTAAAAATATCAAAGTTCATAATTTAAAACGCTTCACATGCACATATAAAAATCTAAAAAATGTGGACCATGCTAGTGGTGGCGTAGCAATTTACACTCATTTATCCATCGATGTAGAAATTCTTCAAATCAATACACAACTTGAAGCGGTCGCAATTAGTATTAAAGGGCCTTTAAAAATGAACAAATGTAATATGTACATTCCACCTACACAAAACCCAAGCAATAATGAAATATCATAATTGATTACCTTCACCTCGTCTAATTGTTGGAGATTTTAATGCACATCATGACATATGAGGATCAAAAAAATTACTCCATTAGGTCCTAGAATCGAAATAGTGTTGGACAATTTTTAGTTAAACCTACTAAACGATGAATGAAATACTCATTTTGACAATTCTACTGGTAAATCCTCTGCCATAGACCTTTTAATATGTAGGTAATCCAGCAATATCAGCTACCTTATCTTGGTATTTACTTTCAAATTTAAATGATAGTGAAAACATTCCGATTGTAATAACAAACCCGGACATTGCATAATATTGCTCTTGTAATGTTGAAAAATTGTATATCAAAAATGCATTTTTTAATACAAATTAAAATATAAACAACAATATTACTTTAAAAAGACGGCAACATTGTAACCAATTTTGCCAAACACTGAACCGTCATAGAAGTTTGAAGTATTCCAGTTCTTGTACGTCCATTTTTGACGTACAATTGTCTAATCTATTTAATTAAAATTTTTGTTTTGTGAAGTACTGCGCTTAAACAATTATTTTATTATATATTATTAATATTAAAAAGTGTTTTTGTTTATTTATTCAATATAATCACGATTATATTTTTCAGATTTCTTATTCTTATAATACAGTTCCGTATGGGTGTCGTATTATTAGCTGTGTTAGTAAAATTTGAACTCTTATATTGATGTTATGGACATTTTAAATCCAAGTGACGGCAGTTTAAATAAATCGTGAAGTGTAATTATTTTACTGTGAAAAATACTATACGTATTTTGTAATTATTAACCAATAGTAACCAATTCATTATAGTATAAATATTTTCGTAATATCATATGACGGACGGTATTAGTCGTATAGGTTGATGCAACTTACAAATAAATAAAAAATCCTTCACCCCTGGTAATGCAAATACAGATAGAACAGTATGCGCCTATTCTAAATTCAAGTAGTCTACATCAAAAGACACTCAATGAAGTGCTTCCGCGGAAAATTGTTTCATTGTATAAAACTTTCTGGTTCTGCAGCTCGTGTACATTCGAAATATCAAGTTCGTAGGTATTATTGTATAAAACGTATATTCAAACTGGGAAAACATATTAAACGAAGTGTTTTGGTTAAAGTATTAAATAAACAGTACACGAACTTTTAGAATATGTTATTGAGAGTAAATTTATTCATCGCAGCTTTAAGTTAATAGTATCTAATTTATTACTTTTTTAAATTTAGCTTAATAAGGTTACAATAATTTTTAAATATTTATAACTTAACCCTCATCCGGACTCTTATTTTTTCTTACGTAGTTAGTAAGACAGAGTGTGTCCGTATGGCACACGGTAACAATATTATGGTATCTCATGTGATAATTATTAAAATATTAGATCAATTGTTTTGAATTTTTATTTTTAGCTAATTTTGCGCCATAGCTACAAGCGGAGGCAAGGCTTACTAGTTCCACTAGTTTGAACGGACTGGTTTTGCCCTCGCGTATTTTCAAGAGGGTAAGAAAAATTGGGAGAAGGGGATGAAGAACATTCAGGTTTCAGTTTCTGTAGAGAGTTGTGTCTATGGGCTTGCTTTAGAAGCCGGAGGAATGTATAAGCAAAAATGTGTTCTCTTCTAGTCTCTACCTGTAAACGGCCGGGTTTACAAGAGAACAATAAAACAAAATTTTGAGTTTACAGTGTATTAAATAAACTGTATACTAATAGTAAGACAACAATATATCAGTTATAACTAATTATTGTTTATTCAGAAGCAAAGGGAGACGAGAAGAGACCTTAGCAAGAAAACTAAAGTGTGGACAATCTACGATTATTATATATTCCCCTAGGTTAGTATTCATGTTTGGTTGCCTTAGCGTACTTAGGCCCTAGCTAATGAAAACGCCTTTCTAGTCTAACTGGAATTCAGGAACCGTCTGTTGAGGGTACTGTGCTCTATCACGAATTTTTCGAGATACGAAATATCCGGCTCTTATACGGTACTACTGTCCCGTCGGACTACAATAACGCGCTCACTGGTGCCACGTAATTATTGCCCCCATTGCCAGCACTTACTGGCATTGAGCACTCACGGGTCTCCCGCACTTACTGCCCACTACTGCCGAGCGCTTACTGGACGCTACCGCCTCCGAGCACTTACGGGTGCCGGACAACTACTGGCGATTGAGCACTCTCTGGCTCCGGTCGCCCATATACTACCAGTGCCTAGCGCTTGCTGAACACTACTCGTGCCGAGTGCTCGCTCAACACTACTGCTCAGTTGACCAATTGACTTTGATTTTTTTATGTCCCGCGAACATTCCTAGTTTTTTTGCTGATACTGCCTTCTGCTCCACGTGTTAGAATGGATCATTCGATGGCATGTCGCTTCGTTGTATTATTTTTCAACGAAGGTCTAAGGTTTCGTCATTTTTAAACATTCGAAGTTGCCCTGGTTTCGAGCTTGTGTAATACACGTTAAGCTAGGTTGAATTTTCATTATTTGTTTAATATGAAATGTGTACGTTAAATTATGTCGAATTTTTTGTCCTTAAATAAATTTGGAATATACAATAATTATTTAAATAACTATTAGGTACTCTTTTCTAGGCTAACTACCCTTATTTTTTTCTTTTATTTCCTTGCTATGTTACATTACAGTATCTACTTCTTCTTCTTCTTCTTCCAATGGCGCTACAGCCCAAATTGAGCCTTGGCCTCCTGTAACTTCTGCCTCCAACAAAGGCGATCCCGCGCCACTCGTCTCCAAGCTCTGACGTTCAATAAGTTGTGCGCATCTGCTGTGACTTCGTTCTCCCATCTATTACGTGGTCTTCCCTTTGGTCTTCTGCCCTGCATTTTACCATCCAAGGCCTTTCTCGGCAATCTGTCGGCATCCATCCGTACCACATGACCAGTCCATCGAAGCCTTTGTACTCTAGCGAACTCTGCAATAGGTGCTTCTTTGAACAGTTGGTAGAGTTCATGGTTATATCTAGATCTCCACATCCCATTTTGAGTGATGGGTCCAAAGATCTTCCTTAGGATTTTTCTCTCGAAAACCTCCAATCTTCGTTTAGTGCTTTCTGTCAAAACCCATGTCTCGCATCCATAGCATACTATCGGTCTGATGATAGTTTTATAGACCTTAAGTTTCGATTTTCGATCTACCGTCTTGGAGCGGAATATGTTAATCAGGGAAAAATAGGCTTTATTTCCCTTCATTATTCTCTTCTGAATTTCGGCCTCTTCTGTTCCCTCCGTATTCGTTTCGACTCCCAGATAAGTAAAACTCTTCACTGTTTCAATGTCGTCCTCTACTTTGATTTGATTTCTTGTTCGCTTTGTCCGCGTCTGTGTTAGTATTTTTGTCTTCTGTGTATTTATTTCAAGTCCAATCTCCTTGGCCGTTTTTTTCAGCTGCGAATATGTTTCTGCTGCATCATCCACTCTGCGGGACATGAGGTTAATGTCATCCGCATATGCGGCGAGCTGGACAGATTTGTTTGTTAGGAGATTGGCTCTTCCGACATTCAGCTTTCTGATGACATATTCAAGGGCCAGGTTGAACAGTGTTGGAGCTAGTCCATCACCTTGTTTCAGCCCTTGAACTATTTCGAAGCTGTCAGTTAATTCGTACTGTATGCGTACAGTTGCTATTGTGGAGTCCATCGTTGCTTTTACTAGTCGGATATATTTTGAGGGAATATTGAAGCTTTCCATGATGTTATATAACCGGCTTCTATTTATGGAGTCATAAGCCTATTTGAAGTCGACAAATATATTGTGAACATCAATATCGTGTTCCCAAGCTTTATTAAGGATTTGCTTTACTGTAAAAAGCTGATCTATTGTCGACCTGCCTTGTCGAAAACCGGTCTGGTATTCGCCGATAATATTTTCACATAATGGTTGAAGTCGCCTATTCAGGATGAATGTAAAAATTTTGTAGGCCGAACATAGGAGGGTTATGCCGCGGTAATTTTCGCATTTAAGTTTGTCCCCTTTTTTGTAGATTGGGCAGATAATCCCATTTTTCCAATCGCTAGGAATTTTTTCTTCCCTCCATACCTTAGATATGAGCGACTGCACCTGCGTTGTTAGATGTTCGCCACCTAATTTATACAGTTCGGAAGGGACATCGTCAAATCCCGGCGCTTTGTTGTTTCTTTGCGCCTGTATTGCTTGTTTGACTTCTTTAAGAGTCGGGCTGCTTATTTCTTCGTCTCCTTCCTCGATGTGCCGCAAATCCGAAGATCGTGAGCTTCCTTGTGCTCCTAGCAGAGCTTGGAAATGGCTTTTCCAAACTGATTTTATTTGCGTTGGTTTACTAATTATCTTATCTGTTTGGTTTCTGCACAGACTTGTTCGGGGTTTGTATCCTTCTCTTAGTTGTCGAAGATATTTATATGCCTCCCTTAGATCGTTGCTTTGGAGGTTTTGTTCCATTTTCTGTATCTTATTATTTTCCCATTTTCTTTTTTCTCCTCGACATATTTTATCCGCCCTGCGTCGTAGCTCCTCGAAAAATGTTCTTCTTTCTCTGGTTCGCCTTTCCATATATTTCTTGTGAGCTTCATTTCTTGTGAGCTTCATTACAGTATCTACAATGATATGATATTTTATTACTTTCTTAGGCAACTAATACACTCACGTTTTACACTACTGTGTTTGTTGCAAACGTTCTTGCTGCAACTATTACAAGTTTGTTTTTGTATTCTTGATTTTTTTGATGAACATAAGTAACATCTTCTTTTCTGTGTTGACTGAGGTGTGACACTTATGGCAGTTGCTTCTCCTGCAAAGTTCGCGATCGGTGGACTTAGATAGTCTTACGTTTGATCTGCGGATAATATGGGAGTTTATAAGTTGTTCTGCTGTTTCAATTATGAATAGACGTCTGTTTTCGTGTCTTTAAAATAAATAAAATATTCGAAAGTCTAACGGTTTGTCTTACGATTGCACATATATTGATGCATTATGTGGCCAAACGAGTCAACTCCACCATTTGTTTTATTCTAGTCGAGAATATTCTCTGGTTCATGGTTCATCTCCTCTCTAATCTAATTCGAGTAATGCATTGTTGACAACACTATGACAATTTTCATACTATAGCACTTATAATACCAATGTTGCCATTTTTGTAAAACAAAATTTAGAAGACAATGGTTCCTTGTTCTAACATGATTGAAACTTAGGAGGAATAAACTTTAAATTTTTTCTAACTGTGCCAAAAATTGTTAAACCATTAGATAGCATATTACAAGCCATATCTAAGTCCGTAAAATCATTGGTTCGGTATTAAGGTTCGCTTAGTGATTTTATCACTTTACGTCTCAAGCCAGTAGCTACTTGGTTACCTTCTTTGCCGAAAAATAGAATCGCATTGAGAGGATAAGAAGTCTCCGGATAGGGGTTAAATACCAGTTTATGCTAATATCAAGAAAAATAATATAAAATTTTAAGAACCAGAAAAGAAACTACTGAACTAACTGATGGTTTCATTACTTGGTTAAAAATTTGGACACACAACTTTTTAGATTTGGTTGTACTGCACCAGTCACTACCAAATAAGTTTACAGATCCCCTAAGTCACCGTTAACAGATATTCTTCTCTTCTTTCAGTGCCTATTTTTTCCGAATACTGGCAATCATTCTGGCTATAATTATTTTATTAACTGCTGCTTTAAATAAATTCGTTGTTGTTGTGGAGAACCATTTCTTCAGGTTCTTCAACCATGATGTTCTCCTTCACCCAATTATTCGCTTTCCGAATACTTCACCCTGTAGGATTACCTTCAGTAATCTGTATTTAGTGCTGTTTCTCATTATATGTCCGAGATATTCCAACTTTCTCCTTTTAATGGTATACATCACCTCTCTTTCTTTGCCCACTCTTCGTAATACGGTCTCGTTGGTTATCTTGTCTGTCCATGATATCCTTAGAATTCGCCTGTATAGCCACATCTCGAAGGCTTCAAGTTTTTTCTCCATTGCTTCAGTTAGTGTCTAGGATTCAACTCCGTAATACAATATTGAGAAGATATAACATCGTAGGAGCCTTACTTTTATCTCCAGATTAAGATTGTGACTTTTAAAGAGTTTGGCCATGTTATTGAATGCACTCCTAGCCTTCTCTATTCTACATTTTATTTCCTGTGAGTGATCCCATTGTTCATTTACTGTTCTCCAAGATAGTTATACTGTTTTACTCGGTCCACTGGTGTATTATTGATAAGTAGTTGAGCGTCTCTAACTTTATTTTTGCTGATGATCATAAATTTAGTTTTTGTTATATTTACTTGAAGTCCAAATATTTCACTTACTTAATTTACTTTGTTTATTAGTTGCTGTAAACTGTTCAAACTGTCTGCAAAAATAGCGGTGTCGTCTGCATAACGGATGTTGTTTAGGCGTTCTCCATTTAGAAGTATTCCATGTTCGCATTTTTCCAAGGCTTCACTAAATATTTCCTCTGAATATAGATTAAATAATATAGGTGAAAGTATACAACCTTGTCTAACGCCTCGTAGAATCTGGATCATTTACGTTGGTTCACCTCCAAAATTCGTTCTTATTGTGGCTGATTGGTTCCAGTATAAATTTTGTATTATACGCCGATCTTTATCATCCATTTGGGCTTTTGTTAGAATATCCATCATTTTTTGGTGTTGAACTGTATCAAATGCTTTTTGGTAATCCACAAAGCAGGTGTAAATATCGCAAGTCATATCTCTGCATCTTTGAAATAATACTTGTAGACTAAACAGTGCATCTCTTGTACCTACGCCTTTCATGAATCCAAACTGTGTGTCTTGTATTCTCTCTTCGCATAGCTTGTATATTATACGATGTATAATTTTAAGAAAAAGTTTTATTGTATGGCTCATTAGACTTATTAGCCTATATTCTTCGCACTTTTTTGCTCTCTGTTTCTTTGGTAAGGTAATAAATTCTGAAAGTAGCCAATCTTTTATGATATTGCCTGTGTCATAGATATTATTGAAGATTTTACATAGTACTCTTAAATATTCATCATCAAGAAGTTTAAGAAATTCATATTGTACTCCGTCTGGTCCTGGAGCTCTACCTTCTTTTAGTGATATTATGGCTGCTCTTATTTCTGCCACTAGTATAGGTGGTCCTATTTCCGTAGGTATTGGGGGCTGGTCTCCTCTCTCATCAAAAAAATAAATTTCTTATGTAATTTTTCCAGGTATCATTGATACTCTCTTTGTCCACGATTATCTCTCTATTGTCATTAACAAGTTTACTTACTCTTCTGTTTTTACATTTACCTGTAATTTCTCTTACCTTCTTATGCACGTTGAAGTCGTCGTATTTACTTTGGAGAATTTCGATTTCTTGGCATTTTTTCTCCAGTTCTTTCTGTTTGGCTTCTCTGATCTTTCTCTGTATCTCTCGCTGTAATGTTTTATACATGGAGTTATCGTTCTTGTTTTTCCTTCTTTCTTCCATTAGTTGCAGTATCTCTGTCGTCATCCATGTCTTATTCTTACCCTCTTCGTTCTTCATAAAATTGTCTTTAATGTCGTCTATTGTTTTCTTAAGGGATTCTATCTTATCTTCTGTGCTTTCCGTTGTATTATCTATTTCTTTAAATTTTCTATTTAATGTTTTGCTGACTATTTCTTTTACTTCGCTACATTTCAGTTTTCTCATGTCATGTTTTTTTACAGTTTTTCCGCGTATTTTCTTTAACTTAGTTCTATACACGCCCACTAAAGGATTGTGGTCAGATTGAATATCAGCGCCTGGGTAGGTTTTAACACTGTTGAAACTATTTCGATATCTTTTGTTAACAAGCATATAGTCTATCTGATTTCTAATAATAACGTCTTCTCCGTTGTCTCTAGGTGATTTCCACGTATACAGGCGTCTAGGCGGTAGTTTGTAAAATGTGTTTAGCACGATTAAGTCATGCTCAGCTGCAAAGATACTCATGGTTTCTCCGCGTTGATTTCTCTCTCCTAATCCATGTGGACCAATATGTTGCCCTTCTTTTCCGTTACCTATTTTTGCATTGAAATCTCCCGTGATTATAAGGAGTTCGTGTCTCGGTATATCTCTTATAAGGTTGCTTATTTGTTTGTAAAATTCTGATATTTCTTCATCACTATGGTCTGCTGTGGGTGCATAGACTTGTATGATGTTTGTGTTCACCGGTGACGTATTTATTTGTAACAGGAGGATTCTATCGTTCACTGGTATGAAGTTGTTGACTTTTTTGGCTATACTTTTATGCGTGATAATTCCAACCCCATTCTCACATTTACCATTTTCTGATCCTGAATAGTATACTCTGTAGTCTTCTATATCACAATAACTTGAGTCAGGCCACCTCATTTCACTTATATCCATTATTTCTATTTTCATGCGTTCCATTTCTTTAATTGCGCATTGGATTTTTCCTGATTGAGCCATCGTCCTAACGTTCCAAGTGGATATCCTCTTCAGACAATTCGTGTGGACTTTTCTTAAAGGTGTTTTATTGGGTATTTCACAGGGATTTTGCATATTAACGACCTGAGAGGCCCTGTGGTCATGGGAATGACCTCTCTTGCCGGATCTTGGTCTCCAATGTCCATGATCAGTATGCGAATTTTTATTGAGTTGTACAGCCATTATAATTGTACTAGAGATATCCATAGGGATCTTTAATATAGTGGTTTCTCGTTGCCTTCTATATTCTTATGCCGTTGACCAAACCATTGATTCTTCCGCCTTTGGGGCCGGTTTCTCAGCCCCAGGACAAAAGAGTGCCCTACCACCTACCAACTCGTCCGCCCGGAGCCGTTAAAATTTCACTTAAATGAAAAAGAACAAAACAAATTAAGAAAGAATAAGTTGATGAGACGGGATAAAAAACAAAGAATTAGATCAATATAACATCCAAGTATTTTAGTTTAGACTATCAATCATTACATATAGAGGAGAAGTAATTGTCCGACAGGAATAAATATTCCGAAAGATAAAGAGAAATATTTAAGGAAGAATTAAGTATAACAAACAGACTAAATATAACTGATCTACGAGAAGTAGAAATATACTGTTATACTTGTTGTATAAATTTAAGTTTTTACAAAAAAAAGATAATACTGGTAATGTGAGATTTTAATGTTCAGGTACGCAAGGAAGACTATATTCACCAAGTATCATATAAACACACATTATATGAAAAAAACAAATTATGATGGTTGTCGTCTTGTCGGAGAAAGGGGTCTAATTGTTTTGTGTCCTCGTACGCTCTGAATAGTGCTTCGACCGTCACAGTTGAAGAATCCTCTGCTAAGTCTATATTAATAAGTTTTATCTTTATGCCCTCTTAATGGACCAATGCCGCAACTCCTCACTGACAACTTGACTAATGCTTATAATTTAAAAAACAATATTTATATTAAAGATTCATTTGACTTTGATTCTTTCATTAATAATTTTCAATTACCATAAAACTATGCTTTGGTTAATTTTGATGTATCATCTCTATTTACCAATTTACCTTAGTAGTGTTAAAAAACAGTGGAATGAGCTTTCACAACATACTAATATTGATTTATTACATTTTGAAACACTTATCAACTTTGGTTTTGATCTAATATTTTTATGTTTAATGGTGTCTTTTATAAACAAATTTTTGGTAGTCCTATAGATCTAGTCTTTAACCCATTCTAAGAAGCTATGTCATGAATGATGTTATCAGTGATTGTATTGCACAATTGCAACAACTGCAGTTCATTCCTTTTATTAAAAGATTATATAGATAATTTAGTTTTGTCACTTTCTAAACACAAAAATCATAAATCATAGATCATAATCAACATATACAGTTCACAGATGAGGAAGAGGTGAAAGATTTTTTACCATTCCTTGACATGAGAATTGTAAGAACTACAGATAATGTGTTCAAAATCGGATGGTTCAGAAAACCCATGTGTAGCAATCTATTTATTAGCTATTACTCACATCATCCAAACAAGATAAAAATAAACCTTATAACAGGTTTAAAATAACTTGTTTTAAGGTTTTCTCATACAGATTATTTACAGGAAGATCTTTAACTGTTGAAAACTATTTTATTTGAGAACTCTTATCCTCCAGATATTCTACATAGGATGCTTTTTTTCTAATATATCTTTATATATTTCTATATTTCTTTGTATGTCTAAATCACAGAATATTGTATCTAACAATCAGAGTATCCTTGTATTATTATTACTACAGAGTATTATTTTTTACTACGTTGTGTACCATCATTAACACCTAAATTAATACAAATACTCAAGGTTATTAACAATATAAAAATAGCAACAAAAAATATCATCTATAGTATAATAGCACTAGTTGTACTCAGTGTGAAGCTGTGTATGTTGGTGAGTCCAGGAGAAATCTATCAAATTGTATTATTTCCCACAAGAGTGATTGTAGAATAAAAAAACCATCTTGTGCTTTCTCAGAGCATGTAATCGACAAAGACCGTATTATGGATTTTAATTACATTAAAATTTTGTGTAATGAAGGTAATAAATTCAAAAGGACCTTTTTAGAAATGGTTTGTATTAGCAAGAGTGATAACAATTTAAACAAAAGATCAGAAATTCATAATCTAAGCAAAATGTATAATTATATTATTTCTCTTTAATTTATTTATAAAACCAGTAAAATTTCACATTTTTAATTTAATTTTCCATATACTTGTTACATTTTTTCAAGTATCTATGAATCATAAATAAATCTTTTTTTATTATTAAATATGCACATGGCAATGGGTAGCACATTGGGCAGCACACTATCAAATATAAATTAAAATACAAACTGTAAGTTGGCAGTCATGACATTGAATATGTGTATTTGTAGTATTTGTAGTGTTATATTTTCAAAACTCTTTTATTGTTTTATATTTTGCGTAAATACTCCTTTTATTCATATATTTTGGCTACTAATCCTCGCTGCTTTTTAACTGGTATTCGCTAATTTTGGTCATGTCATAACTAATTTAAACAAATCTCTTAAATTAAGATGTTTTTATATTTCTTGCAGCAGCAAACTAAAAATACACTATTTGTAAGGTTTGACATGCAATTAATATACAGTTTTTATCTACGAATTCTCAATAAACTATTTAGATTCAACCATATATCGACAGCCACATTATTCAGTAAACGAAGTAATTGAGTTTAGAGCCACAAGCAATTAACTATAATCCTTTTTGAGCACCCAACAGGTAGTCATGACGTTGAATTTTAAAGGGGATTTACCAGAAAATCCTCGCATTACTAATTAGTCCCGGAATTGTAATCGCGATTTCTATTCTTAATACCAAATATATAATCGTCCACGTGTGTATATAAGGTCCTAAATTTAAGCGGATAAGACTTAGGTATATCAGAAAATAACTACAAAGAGGAGAGTAACAAAAATTGAACTTATTGAAAAGCCTTTTTTAAATAAGCACCTGTGCCCATTTACAAATTTATCTGTTAGTTCAGTTAAATTGTATTTTTGTTAGGAAAGTTTTCGGCTAGTTCTGATTTTTTTCATTCCATATGTTTTTTGGGGTGCTTAATCCGAATCTGGGGTTTGCGGACAAAATTTCGTGACGCAACATTAAAAAAAAAACAGAAGAAACCGTTTTTTTTTTCTTTTTTCGGGTTTTTCGCTTAAAACTCGAAAACTATCAACTTTTGGTAAATGGTCTGTTTACAGAAATTAAAGTACTTAAAATTTTCTACAAATACCAGTATTTAGTTTTTTTTTTCAGACGAACCGTTCGGTTTCTAGTGCGAGTTGAAAATTGTAAATTTTTAGCATTTTATGCAAAACCCACTTTTTACATTTCAACATTTAATTTTTATGGATGCTGTCATTTGATAAATGTCACCTAGTTTTCCACACAAGTAATTAAAAAGAAAAAAGGGAAAAATTATGCAAATTCAGTAGGTATGTAGAACTCGTAACAAAATAAAACTTAAAATCTTGTTACTTCTGATCATATATTATTATGAAATTATGATTATAAATTATAATATGCAAAATTTATATGAGCCGTTATCTTTTGGAAGGCCCTGGCTAAGGTTCTTCGATAACGATGAGTCCTGGTTCTGCTTGTTCTGGAAAATAAAAGTTTAAAGTTAAGTCATTTATCAAGAAGAGATGAAGATTGCAAAATATATTGTGAGATTAAACGTACCTTCCGGATCGTAGTGAGGTTCTTCGATGGCATCGGGTCCTGGCTCAGGGTCTGATTGCTCCATCGTCTGCGTCGGGAGTCGTTCTCCTGGAAAATAAAAAGAGGAGAGGCAGATATCATATACCAAGGAGAGATGAATGACTACAAAATAACTTGTCAGATCCAACATACCTCTCCCTCTTTCTTCAGTTTCTTCTACGTCTATGTCAGAGCTGTCTTCTGGGGGCTCAACATTGTTACACAATCCTTCGCATGATGCGCATATTGGGGAATAATGGAGTCCCGCCTTCCTGCATCCACAATTGCGTTGACAGCCCTTTTTACATTTACATGAAATGTACCGGAGTATTGAGTTTGGTGCAGGGTCCAAAGTAGTTGGTATTGGCACAAGACCACTACTAGTTTTTTGCCATCCCCACTCACTGGGGTCTTTTTGTTGCTCGTTCGGTGTGGCTTGACCGGATAACCACTGCTGCACCTGATAGTAAACTCTCAGTGAATGTTCTCGTGCAACAGCTTCAGTTGGGGTCAATGAGGAAAGGTTGGTCTTATTTTTGAATGATGAAGATACGTATTGTTAATATCTTAAATCGTTTAGTTTTGTCTCTTTTTTTCCATATAGAGCCGTGAGAAACATGTTTCCTGCTGTGGCAATCTCATCTTGACTGGAATGAGGGTATTTGAAAGATTCAATTACCAATTGCAAATCTTTGTTCTTCTGTAGGACTTTAAGAAATTTCAGTTTCCCTTGATTAAACAATGCAGAAGTAGTATTACAATCACTCATCGCATGCAGGAATAAAATATGATTCAATAGGATTTTCTCAGCAGTCAGATGAGCGTTGTAGAGGCTTTGCGAAACTTTTCCTTTTCCTGGCTTAAAAAAAATACATTTTTTATATCAGGGCTACAAAGGCCAATCAAAATGACCAGTAGGTCGATATCTTCTCCCAGCACTGTCACATGTTCATTTGACGGGGCCATCTCAAGAGGTGTTAAGATAATTAGGATATCAGCATCTTCCACAGCTTGCTTTAAATAAATTTTTGCATCATGAAGTTTCTCCATTAACATAGATATAAACCGGCTCTTGATTTTTGGGTTTGCAAGAAAACTATCCTGCGACACAATGGGCACCATTATTTCTGTTAATGATATTGCAGCAGATTGTTTTCTTTGTGCTCTTCTCAATCGTTCTAAACGCTTGGTGCTACCACAAGCCTCGTCAGGGTAGCCATCAAAAACAACAATAGCACTTAATTTGTAGTTTGATTTGACGTATGATACATAACTGCTGCATATGTCTGCATATGTCTGACCTTGGCGCCATTTTACCCGGTGTAATAAAAAATCCCCGTCGATGACATATTTTGTATCGTTAAACTCAGTCTGTTCAGTAGGTGTAAAAGCCTTGTACAAACTGGATTTTGTTTCTTTCCTCATCCCATGCCCATCAAAAAGAACAAGATGATCGGGGCTCAGTTCGTAACGTAAGAATTCTTGCAGCTCTTTATCTGAATGTTTCGCGATGGTCATCGTTGAAAAAGTGTGATGGGATTGATAACTACAACCCTGCCTTGTATTTGAATGGAGCTGTTCATGATCGCAAGAGGCAGCACTCTTTCGCTTCTTTTAAATTTTACAGCTTGAAAATCACAATCAACAATGCGCTGTATACCTTTCATGCCCACCTCCTTGGACTATAATATTTGAGTAAAAACGTGAATTATCCGTGTGACTCGGTCTTTATTTTAATTAACTTAAATACTAGGGGAAATTAACTGAAAACCTTTCAATACAAATCTAAAAAGTGGGTTTTGCAGTCACACCGGTACAAATTGCCAATTTTCAACTTGCACTTGAGACCGAACGGTTCGTCTGTATAATAACCAAAATAGTGACATTTGTACAGAACTTTAAGTACTTTAATTTCTGTAAACAGACCATTTACTAAAAGTTAACAGTTTTCGAGTTTTAAGCAAAAAACCGGAAAAAAGCAAAACAAAAACGATTTCTTCTGGTTTTTTAAATGTTGCGTCACGAAATTTTGTCCGCAAACCTCAGATTCAGATTTAGCACCCCAAAATACATGGAATGAAAAAATCAGAACTTCCCCAAAACTTTCCTACTAGTATCACTTTACATTACAAATTTACTGAATCATGTTGGTACTCTAGTTTTTTAAAATAAAGATTGTTAAAGCTGTTTTAAAGCGCTTTAATTTTTAAACTGGTGTGTCTAAATACCTTTTAAATGAGGGAGTTGTAGGTCCCCAGTTGATATGAAGATATTTACTACTTTTAATTTCAATACTTATTGAATTTTTGTATAAAAACTTAATTTTTTTTATTTGCATAGAATACCTCGACAAATATAGCCATTGGTACAGAGACAATATTAAATATATCATAAACAAAAAAAAACGAATAATAATTATATGAATTTAACTAATGTCACTAAGGTGTGGTAGAGTTAAGAGATTTTTAGAAACTGTGTGGTTTTTTATCTCTGTGTGGTTGTTGAGCATTTCCTTAAGAGTAGGTGTCGGTAAGTCCAGTGCTTTATACTAAAATTCTCGCTTCCACTGTTTACCAATATATCAACTCTCTGTATAAACTGGTCTTTTAAATAGACATGGGCATTAACCTTACGTAACCCGTATTAGCAAATCTGTATTTGTTACTGGTAAATGGTAAACGAAGTAACCCCTTACAAGGACTCCTATTTGCGATACTGCCCCAAGGACCAGAAAATAATTTAATGTGGAATTTTAGAGATATTTACATAGGACAAATGCGGACACCGGTCGATCCTTTCCACAGTCCTTTTGCATTATATATTAACTCTGCTTTCGCTCTTTTCCTGAGGGGATGCATTAGAAGTAGCAAAAAAATATATGTTTTTACCCTTAAAGTTAAATAGTATGGTTAAAATCACAATTATATTTTTGTCAACTCTGCTTTTCGTTGCAGATAAAAACAAAGTATTTAATTCTTCTTCTTAGAGTGCCGTCTCCCTACGGAGGTTGGCAATCATAATGGCTATTTTTATTTTAGAACTTGCTGCTCTAAACAAATCAATCGATCTGCATTGATACCAATAACGTAGATTCTTTAACCATGAGTTCTGCCTTCGGCTAACAGATCTTCTTCTATCAGTCCATGATATTTTCAATACTCTGCGGGAGTTCGAAGTCCTAGATTCTTTTTAAATTACATTTTTTTAATGACCAAGTCTCAACTCCATATAATAATATTAAAAATATATAACAGCGAATGGTACGTAGTCTGATCTCCAAATTTAGATTTTTGCACGTTAGTAGTGGCTTCATTCATATAAATGCTGGTCTCGCAATCTCTATTCGCCTATTTATTTCTACAGTATCATCATTGGTTTCATTGACCAAAGTTCCCAAATACTGATATTTTTCTACTTGTTCTATCACGTTACCATTTATTGTCAATAGATGATGTATATTTTGTGGCCTTTTTGTAATCAGCATGCACTTCGTTTTTTTAGCGTTTATAGTAATTCCCATCTCAGCACTATTCATACTCAAGCTTCGATAAGATGTTGTAGATCCTCTATACTCGTTGCTATGATCACAGTGTCGTCTGCATATCTTAAGTCATTAATAATTTTCCGTTAACGGTGACTCCCGCTTCGATATTATTGAGCGCGTTTTGGAAAATTTCTTCAAAATATAAGTTAAACAAAAGTGGTGATAAAACACATCCCTGTCTAACTCTTCTACAGATCATCATTTCTTCTGAGTGTTGCCCATCAATTTAAACTATGGCACTTTGGTTCCAATATAATGTTTGCACTATATTATTGATTTTACTGTCAATGCGCTTGTTCATAAGTATTGATATTAGTTTTTCATGTCTTACTTAATCGAAAGCTTTTTCGTAGTCAACGAAGCACAAGTGAAGATCAACACTTACATCCCGACATCGCTAAATCAATACGTTGATGGCAAAATAGTCCTTCTCGAGTACCCATTCCATTTCAGAACCCGAACTGCGTCTCGCTAATATCCTCTTTTAGCCTTTCGTATATTCTCTTATATATTACTTTCAGCAGTACTTTTAACGTATGACTAATGAGGCTCAATGTTCGATAATCAGAGCACTCTTGTGCTGCTTGTTTTTTAGGGATGGTTATAAATGCTGACTTCAACCACACAATAATGCCACTCGTGTGGTATTATTCCCGTATCGTACACTGTGTTGAATAAATCTGCCAATACTTCCAAGTTATCCTCTTCCACTAGTTTTAACAGTTCTACTGGTATTTCATCTAATCCAGCAGCTTTATTGTCTTTAGAGTTTTTGATAGCATATTTCATTTCATCTATCGTGATCTTCTGTCTCTCTAAAGGATTTAATTCTTGTATTTTCTGCATTTCACCTCTTTCATCTTGGAAAAGTTCTCTGACGTACTCCTCCCATCGCCTTAACTTCTCTGGTAAATCTACTAGTAGTACTCCTTTTTTGTTTTTTATGTGTCCTTGCTGTCTATTTCGACCAATTCCAGTCACTTCCCTAATTTTTTTGTGCATATTTCTCATATCATATTTTGTTTCTAGTTCTTCTATCTCTTTACATTGCATCATCAAATAGATTTCCTTAGCTGTTTTGTTTTTTCCTTAATTATTCGTTGTATTTCTTTATAATTCTGTAGATCTTTTCCTTTATATTTTGTTCTTTCTTCCATCAGTAATAGTATTTCTTCTGTCATCAAGTGTTTTTTAGGCTCTGATTTATGTTCTATTAAACTTTCTTGAGCTGGTTTCAGTAATGTGTTTTTTATATTACACCATTTTTTATTTACATCCATAATTTGTTTGTTGTCAGTTAGTGTTTTTTGCATATTAACATTTACATTATTTTTTAATTCGTTTTTTATTTCTTCTTTTTGTAGCATTCTTACGTTAATTTTTGGTTGTTGTTTTCTGAGTTCAATTCGTTTTAATTTTATTTTCATGTCAGCCACTAACGGATTCTGGTCTGAGTTAACATCTGCTCCAGGATAAGTTTTAACTGAGGTTATAGAGTTTGTATATCTGCTATTTACGAGTATAAAGTCTATCTGGTTTCTGACAATGTAATTTTCTGTATGCGAAGGAGACGTCCATGTATATAGTCTTCTATTAGGAAGCTGAAACCAAGTATTGGCAATTACCATATTCTTTTCTTGGCAGAATTCTATGACCCTTTCTCGTTTCTAGTTCCTAGTCCGAACTGTCCAACTATATTCTTAACTGTACCTACTCCAATTTTTGCATTAAAATCTACTAAAATGTAAGTAATATCTATAGATTTTGTTAACTTGATTGTATTGTGCAATTCTCGATTGGTGCAGTTTTCGATCTCATCTTCGGTCTTATCAACTGTGGGAGCGTAGACTTGGATCATATTAATATTGCAGTTTCTTATTTAATTAAACAACTGCAATGATGAATATAAATTATTAATTATATCTATAGTACATGCCAGTATAGACGCTTTGCTTTAATAAAGCTTCGTTTCAATAAAGGTTTGCTTCAATAATACGTGTGTGTTCATACGTGACTTACCAATCGTAACAGTTAAGTGACAAATATGCTGTCTATCGATATTATGTAGTCTTACCTGTAACAAGAAAAAAAAAACGTCAGCAATAAAAAAAATACAGATTAAACTAAAGCATAGAATTAGTTTTGTTTTAACAAAAATATCAAAATAATATAAACTGTAATCAGTAGCGAAGCAACAAATTAATAAAAATAAAAATCACTTTATTAATAGTTATGTTCGATTAAAATATATGTTCAAATATAAAGTGATTCGAAATAGAAAAAGCTGCAGGACACGACGGTATAATTGCCGAGCTCTTGAAAACAAGCAAGACATTAACAATCCCTGTACTAACAGAACTATTTAATAGATGTCTCCATAATAGCAAGATCCCTAAAGACTGGAACGAGAGTCTAGTAATGCTCTTACACAAAAAAGGAGACAAATGTGATCTACAGAATTATAGACTTATATCGTTGCTTAGTCAAGTATACAAACTATCTATGAGAATTATTAACAACCGGTTGACCTAAAAATGAACAATTACCAACCGGTTGAACAGGCTGGCTTCTGCAAAGGATATAGTACATCAGACCATCTGCTGATAATGAGAACATTAATAGAGAAGGCAAAAGAATACCATCTACCCGTATTTCTTGCCTTCGTCGACTATGGAAAGGCGTTTGATAGTATCGAGATGTGGGCCATAGAACAAGCTATTAATAGTTGTAGAATAAATTCGAGATATAGGCAACTAATACATGATATATATGAAAATGCAACTATGATAGTACAACTAAAAGAAAATACAAATCCTATCCCCATTAAGAGAGAAGTGAGACAAGGAGATGTAATATCGCAAAGATTTTCAACCTAGCGCTAGAAGACGTCTTCAAAACTACAAATTGGTCAACCTATAGCATTAACGTTAATGGTAACAAGTTAAACCACCTCAGATTCACTAACGACATAGTGATTATAGCAAGCACATTCGAGGAACTGCAAATTATGATGGGGGAACTAGCAGGCAGCTTCCAATACGTCGGGCTTAAAATAAATATAAAAAAACAAAAATAATGACAAACACAGATGACCTCAGGCGTATAACTATAAATGGCAGTGAAATAGAACAAGTCTAGGAATATATCTACTTAGGCCAAATCCTAAAACTTGACAAAGAGAACCAAAGTGCGGAAATTACTAGAAGAGCAAGACTAGCCTGGACAGGATTTGGAAAACGTAGTTGGATATTTAAAAACCGCAAAATATCCCAATACTTGAGAAGCAAAGTGTTCTACCAATGCATTCTTTCTATCATGACATATAATTGTCAAACCTGGACCCCAACCAAGGCAAACATGAATAAACTAGCCACAACAGAAAGAATAATGGAAAGAGCAATGTTAGGTATACGACTGTCAGATAAAAAGGGAAACGACTGGGTAAGATCAAAAACAAAAGTCGAGGACATAACAACAAAAATTGCCAAACTTAAATGCAGCTTCGCAGGCCACACTGCTAGACAAAAAGACCAACGTTGGAATACTACAATACAACATTGGAGACCTTACGAAAAAAAAAAACGACTAAGAGAAAGACCACAGATGAGATGGGTTGATGACATTAAAAGAAGAGCCGGAACAAATTGGAAATATGTTGCTGAGGATAGAGACCAATGGAAGGAGTTGGGAAAAGCCTATGTCCAAACATTGACGATAGAAGGCTAAGAAAAAGAAAAAGATATTTGTTTAAGAGAATTCAAGAAGCAGATGTTAATATGTATATTAAAGCCACACCGCTTCTTTCCATTGGCTTTTTATTTTTCAAAATCTACTGTTGACAGTAAACAAAAAATCAGCTTTGAACGTAGACATATAATACAAATAGACTGATTGCTGCAATACAGTAACGTTCTCCTAGTGCGACAGAAAAAAAATGGAACACAAAGCAGTGAATATGAAACAGTCACAATTAAATGTTAAAGTACGTTTATTGATGTTTCAATTTCCACTTCGGAAATTGTTCTCAAAATACAAACATTAGTAAATTTAAATTTACTAATGTTTGTATTTTGCTGCTGCAATGCCATTAGAGTATCATGTCATCTAGCAATCATCCAAGATCTCTAAATTTGTACAAACAAATAAGCAATTTTAGAAATAATGAAATAATCATTTTATTTGGAGTCGACTAGTAGCTTAGATGTACTTTTCAAAAAAATTACTAATAGTTTAAGTTGGTCTCTCAATTACATTCGTGGATACATTTAAAAGATCGCAAATTGTGTAGCCACAATTTCTTTTGTCTTGCATCTATAATTAGGTTTCGATATCTACTGAGATCGTCCTCGATAGATTCATGCTTACATTAAAATTAAAAACTTATTTAATAAAACTTTTTGCAATAGGCTCAAGAGGATAAAATCAATTTTTTAATTAATGGTGTAACTTTAATTTTAATTAAAGAAAGCTACAAGTTTAATTATATCATTAAAAAGTTATACCTTTCATAAAACTCCAAAGACGTAGTATTTTAGGAGGGCTATAAATTTATATTTTACTTTTACGTCTCTCTTTAGAAAAAAAAAACATTAATGGACTTTTATAAATTGTCATTCCAATAAACTGTTCGAGATAATCATTAATCCCAAATATCTCGATTCGATATTTCACAAAGTGGATATTAATTTTATCCGAAATACAATATAAGACGTAAAGGAGGAAAATAAGATAAAAAATTATGGCATTCATCTCAAGAGTAGAGTGGTTATTGAACTATAACAATTCCTAATTTTTAGAGGTAAAATTGATTTGATTGAGAGTCAGTAAATGTTAGAAACATTTAAATCCTGGTTTAACTGTAACAAAGTTAAGTTAAACAAGCAGAAAACCCAGACAATAGTGTTTAGTTCCGATAGATGGGTTAAACCATCTGAACCAGTTAAGTTACTAGGTGTTACTATGGATACAAGGTTGAACTGGTTGCACCATATCGATGGATTGTGTAAGAAGCTCGACTCACAGATTTTTGCCATGCGCAGATGGGCTACTTCTGTTAGTCGAGATATTCTTAAGTCAGTTTATTTTGGAATGGTTCATAGTATTCTGACACATTGCATAATTTTTTAGTACAACTCGCGTCAGCTGCAAACCCTTGTTTAAAAAGTATGAGAATCATCATTAACCTTCAATATATATATTTGAAAGTTTGTTAACTGTTCATAATAATATACAAGATGTAAAATCACATGCTGATTGACATCAGTACAATACAAGAAACAAAAGTCATATCATTGTGCCATATTCCAGATTATGTGTTACCCAACTTAATACAATAGATTATAATCTGTATAATTGTTTTTAAATCTAAACAAAAATATTGATATTAAATCAATAAATTTTGAACAATTTTATAAATAACACATTTTAACACACAACATTTTATAAATAACACTTCTTGCTGGAAAACTGTTTCTATAGTATACATGAATTTGTTTGTTTGAGCTCCTAGTGTGGTCGTTTTTATGAAAACTATTTTATACCTAACTGAATTGTTTTTTTTTATATTTGTATATTTCTACTTTTCAAATCATGAATGTGTCGCTTGTGTGAGTCCATATCAAATAGGTAAAGAAATAATAAGACTTACTCACAATCAATTTAATTTAACAATCCGACGACCGGTATCGCTTTCTACAATTTGCAAAGCATCTTCAGGTCTAGATACAAAGTTAAACTAATGCTGCAATAAAATAAACCCAATTAGGGTGGTGTCTAATAAAGATAAAATAAACAAATAAGTTAGTTCATACAAATTATAGTAATTATGCCAATATTACATGTCTGTGGTTTTCAAAATGAATAAATTTGAATATATAAAAGGTATTAACAGACAAGGTAAGACCCACAATTGGTATAAAGTAGTAATATTATATTGTAATAAATTAATAAATGAGCAGATAAATAAAACAAAACAAACATTACTTACAAGCCGGTACTCTATTAATTGATGGATGGTAGGTCATGGTTGCAAAAATCATGTATTGTTGATTGGAGAACTTTAATGTGCTATTGCAGTTGTTTTGACAATAAACGGGAAGTTCTTGAGGAGAACAGATTTGATCCAATGAATTAGAGATAGGTATATTGTGGTTGTTTGTCAAATGAAAGTGATGTTTTTACTATTGTATTATTTAAATTATTTACACTTATATTAGAGATATATTTTTGGAATGTGTGTTATTTATTGAGTATTTATGTTATGAAGGAGACAGTTTTATGACAATGAATAAGAGTAGCTGTACCGATTGTGTGGTTGTGCAATTATTTTGACTTGTAATTATCAAGTCTATTGGCAAAATTAATCAATTATTGTAAAGTCAAGTAAATAAAAGTATATAAAATTATTACAAATTAAGACAATCAGGGACAAATTAAACACACATTAACAGGAACAGAAACACTAAATGACGGGACAAACATTGAATTTAAAACTTAAACTTGGGGAATGGAAGAAACTGTAAGCACTACATCTCAGTGTTGGAAGTAATGAGTTTTTTTATATTTAATCTATTAGATTTAAGAGGCAAATTTGACATATGTAGGTTGAAGTGTGACAGTTCTTCTTCTATTACTAAATACTGTAAGTTTAGTTATTCAGTATTATGGAGTATGTTGATATTAATGAATGTCTCAAAATTTGTTTTAATTTATAAATCAAAATTAAATTGATGTGTTTAATCTTAGATATTTTCTATGTTGGGAAAAAACTGTACAGTTTTCAACAGAATACAAATTTATTTACAAAACGTGTAATTATGTATCGTTTTGTAATTTTTGTACAGTTTTGCACAAACTAAACAGAGAAATCGCATGTTATCCTTATACTTTTTCAAACAGATCTAAGTCTATTGATAGGTTTCACTTCTAAGAGATATAAATCCATTGGAATCTTTTACTTTCTAAAGATCTAAGTACCATCAAAGAGTATTTCATAGTAGAAATTTCTGTTTTCTTTATCAATGAAATCTTACACGCTTCCTAAGTCCTTTTTTTGTTTTCTGCTAGTGGAACCTTTATTGGCAGAGTAGTAAGCTCCATGGTAGCTATGTATCCAATAGAAATATTTTTCTTAAGGGCGTAGCATTTTTTGTGAAACCCATACAGTTCACTAAAGTTTTTCTTGGTAAATACATAGCCACGTTCGTTTTTATTAATCTTAAAATACGACACTGTAGATATCATTACATCTTTAGTATTGATACACATTGCAGATGTCAAATACTTCGTCAAAGTTAAAAAATCTATCCATGCTTAGAACTTGGAATGTCTTGATTGTCTGGCTGATCCGATTACGTTTTCCACATCTTTAACAGTTTGTATTTTTGCTACCTTGGATCTCTTTTCTATTACTGGGAAGTCCCGGTCTGCTGCAGAAAAACTGTGACCAGGTACCAAGAAATTATGCTCTACAGACTCAAATATGCCCAAAGATACTATGTAAATGTATAAAAAAACCAACGTAAGATTTTTGACTTGACCATAGCAGTTGTCACTCCATACAACAAGTTTTATCTTGTAAGTTGGCAACATACTTGTATTTAAGGCTTGCAATATACAGGAAGCCATCTGACTCCTTCCACTGCCTAATTGGCCCTCATACCATACACTCATAATAACGTCATTGGTATCGGTAATATGAATAATAAAATTGTAGCAAGATAGTTGTCTTCTTAAAACATATCGCTATGTCTCAGTTTCGGAAGAGGAAATACCTTTTAAAGATCAATCAATACACTCCACTATTAGGCATTGTGCTGTCACATGCCTTTTTTTTAATATACTTAAGACTTTTTTACTTTTTCTATGATGTAGTTCTAGCTCTGTATTGGCTTTATTTGCTGCAGCGACATCTCTGTTTTTGGTCTGAATATGCAGATAGTCGCACGATTTATAAGTGCATACCCTTGATCTTTTGAACAATAAATTTGGGAAGTCTTTTAAAAATACTTTTTAAAAGAATTTGGCACTTATAACACTATCTGGATATTTCTGTTTGGAAGCAGCGAAAAGCTTTGGACTTTGAATGGCCGTAGTAACCTTCTAGTGTGGTTTTTACGTCTATCTTTAAGAACCACGTCACCAATTTTCTTCTTCTTTGGAATAAGTAAGATTTTTTGACGTGAAATTCCAAAAATATTTAAAATAGTTTTTTTACGTACTATTCCATATCAGGTACCCTGTACCTTAGAGGGCTTTGCCTTCGGCTGCTTTCTGGCTCATCGTAAGAACCGTGTCGCCATCTAGTAATGGGAAAAATTTCTATCAAACCCATCAAATAAGAACCTTGGTTATTCACATTCAATCCAAGTTGGTGGTAGGACTTAAACAGTTTCCTCTTTCATTTCAAATGAAACTTAATTGTATCTGTTTTTACACTTACAAATTACCTGAAAAAAAGAAGAGAAATGAGTTAGGGAATATGTTTTGTATGGCAATGTGTAAAATGTGGATCGAATCGTGATACTGGTAACCAAAGCAGATTCCCTAGATTCTAATAGGAAACTGTTCAGATAAATAAACTTGTAATCAACAATCACACATGTACATAAACAGCATAATGACCTAAATTATAAAATTGTGTAAATCAATATTATACGAACCTCTTTACACGGTAGTGGCTTTGCTGGGATTTCTTTCTTTTTGTTTAGTATAATATAGGATTATCCACTGAATCTGGCGGTTTTCTGCTTCTTCGTGAAGTTCTTACTAATTTCAGATTCATCACAAAAGGCTCTACTAGTATTAATATTTGTAGAAATAGACATCTTTGAAACATGTAAACAAATATCAACCGTGGAGAAACGCATTAATGTACATCAACAAAATGGTTGGTTGACATCTGACACATAGACCAACTAGCACTTCCATTGCTATGGTACTTGCGCACAGCGCATTCCGTTGGAATTTATTTAATTTATTTCCTGACGCATTAGCTTTAGGACATACATCATTTTGTAGGAATAAAATGAAATTGGTAAATATGACACTTAGATCAATTAGCATTTCAGGTCTTCAATTTTACTTAAACAATTTTTAATTCATAGTAAGTTATTTAAAACTATGGTATACAGCTAACCAATGGGAATTTCCCTTTAAAGTAAATAATTAATTAATAAATTATAATAAAAAATAAATGTTAATAATAATCTTTCTAATAAATATGAGTTATTTATATTATAGATTAAGAGTATTTTTGGGTTTGATAGTGAAGAGTCAAAACCATTTATAATATAGCCTGAATTAAAATGTGTATTTAATGGTTGTTATTATTATCGGACTTGTAATTTATCTTCAGATGTATCTTCCGATCTATGAGATCGAGGTCAATAAGAGACGTCGCACTCGAAATAAACGTTAGACTTTGATTGATAATAATAGGCAAAATGACTTTCTTTGCTAATCAGTTATCAATATTAGATATTTTCTAGTTGATTTTATTTTAGTTGGACATTTTCAGTTGACAAGAGTTTACTATTGCATACACTATAAGTGGCTTTTCATCGTATCTAGAACATAAATGCATGTTATCTTTGACATTTTAAAAGCATTTTTAGACACACTTTGCTCTAGCTAAAGAAAACTGCAAAATAACCTTATCAATAATTGATAATAATCGACAGGTGCAAAGTACACTGCAGCAGAAGTAGATTATGTACATCAACAACTTTTTACTTGCTAAATAGTAGTTGCCTATACGTTTCACAGAACCGACGGGTAAATTATTAACAAACTTTGTGTTCCTGAAGTGGCGTAAAATGCAAAGCATAATTGGAAAGACATAAACTAATAATAAAAAGTTCTATGTGAAAATAGTCAAGCTGAACTACACAATTAATGCAGGATTAAAATGGTTTGTCACAAGTGGTAGCTTCGTAAATAAATCTATACTGATGACCAAAAAAAATTTAACAAATAGAAGGACAGATATTCAGATTAATTCACAACATTATAAAGTCATTTTCGTCAAAAAATTAATAATGAGTGGCTCTTGTTTGATTTTCTATACACCCAGTTACTAGATGGGACAGTTATCGAGTTAAGTGGTCTATATCGTATTGCGGAATACTTATTCTAACTGTTCTTATAGCATTCTACAGATCTTCAAAGGCTGCTGGAGGACGTGACAATCAATTGAGATTTCAGACCTACCATATTCCACACATATTGGATAAATGACAAATCAGCTCATATTAATGGCCACTTCAAAGTCTCTATACCAGATTCTTGTATGAACTCGATGGTTTCACGGGCAATATGAGGTCTTACGTTATTCCGTTACAAGACCGTATTTGGTATTGTTTGTTGATAGGGATGTAAAACTGGTTGCAGTACTTTACCAATGTATCGTCGAGCTCTCAGAGTGCCGCTAATAAGGACTAGAGGTAATCTATCTATATTTCGTCTCTTGTTGTCTCACCCCTATGCGCTCATTTTAGCTACCCAAGTAATACCTAGATTCATCGTTGAAGCAGATGGAATAAACCATGGTTTATTCCAGTTTTGCCTCACTCTGCACCATTCTAGCGTCCATCCTTAGGCTGTGTTATTTAAGGCAACACCAAAAGCAGACAGTAACATATGCCACAAACAACTTTATTAGACATAAAGACGTTTTGAAACTGTTTCCTTGTGTAATTTATAAGTTAAATATTGTATTTATATGGGATTAAACGATAATTTATTGTAATAGAAATTACATGTTACATGTATTTGTCGTTTCGATTTCCTATCCGGACATCGTTTTCGAAAAATATTCTTAATTCAGAAATAATGTTAATTAATTGGCTCTTTGTAACAGCCAATTTTACGGTTGTCTTACTTTCCTCGATCTTTTAGGCAAATAGCTTGAGTTAAAGGTATGAGGGTGATGTTATACACTCAGTATTAATATCAAATTTTGATTTTTGTGTCATTATGTAGTTAATTGTAAAATGATGTTTCTGTGACCTTTGTTAAACCATTGTTAAACATAAACCTCCTATAGATATTTCTATAACTATAGGAGTGTCCCCAGGTAGCGGATAGAGGGAAAGGAGGAAATGCCCTTCTGAGAATAATGCCGAACTAGGAGTGTGGATGTGTATGAATGGAGAATGAATGAATAAAGGTAGTGCTTCGGAAGTGATGCCGGCCTTACAGCGGCCATTCCGCTTCCGGATCGCTGGATGACAGAGGAGGGTCTGCTTTAGCAGGTAGGCGTTCAGCGTAGACTCGGCGACGAGAGAGCATTTTAAAGTACCTCGGGAACTATCGCCGGGAGTACGAAGAACGAATCCTGCACTAAGGTCAGTCAGGCGGCGTCCTGGACTGAGATGTCTTTTGAAGATTCCAGACCCCCCCTCTATAAAGACGAAAAAAAAAAAGGTAGCGGATAGAGAAATACCAGACTTAGTTTACTGGTTGATCGGAGGAAAATAAAATATCTTCCGTAAACCAACAGGTAATTCACCAAATGATTACTAGTATAAACAATCCCCCACTTACTGACCAATGGCTACAGAGGGATGAGTTAATAGGTGGAAGGACACCCTTTTGTCGAAGGGTTTGAAAACTGGCCCTAAAGGCTAATGAACCGAAAAATAGCTCAACGGCGTAAGGATACAGAAGAAAATGGGAAATCACTGCATTACAAACTTATAGAGTACCCCTAGTCAAACTTACTGATTCTGGAGCACCAAATCCAAGATCAGGCAGGGAAGCAGCGGTTGTAAAACACAGTCAAACTCGCTCTTCTTTTTTTGCATTAATGTCACCTAATAAAATCTTAATGTCTGAAACTTAATGGGACATCTTCTGTAGGCTTGCTGTAGGTCTTCGAAGAACTGTTCTGTTATTTCCTCTGGTTTGTCATTAGTTAGGGCATGTACATTAATCAAACTATAATTAAAGAATTTCCGTTTTTAGCGTAAATAGCACATTATTTGACTGTATGCTTTTAAAAATCAATGATAAGGCCTTTTGTTCTTTAGTTTATAATAAATCCCACCAATCTATATGTTGGCTTTCATTGCAGCTATAATATATGGAATGGGCTCTTTTGTAAAGAGTACTCCATTTTGGCACAGGGTCCGGGTATTCCATGTTCTTAATCTAACTTCCATTTTTCGTTTGCAGAGTCGTCATCCTGAGTTCCGTCTAGCTAATATTTCCCGAGGATCCGTAACATATGCTTATTTACAGAAAGAGCTTGTCAGCCTCTACATCAACCTCCAACCTGGAGAACCAGGGACTCTTCTTTTGGGGTTGCCATACCTTAGTATGTCTTGATTCGCGGTTGGTATCTTTATTGTTTCTTACCCACAGGTCCTAGGACCGGTTGGGACGTTTTCCTATCCACCACCTGGAGACGCATCCGATGGGAGTCAGACAACTTTACATGCCATGGTGTTGCTATCTTAGTTGCAAAAAAGGTCAACTACTCTGTCATAAGTTCTACTCCTTATTCTGATAGGATCTTATGATTACTTTAGTCTAAGAAAAGTATAGTAAATTTTAGTCAAGTTTATGCTTTGACGGCAGATAAAGGTAAAGACGAAATTCAACAATTTTACCACGATTTGAATCAAGTCTTAAATTTAATGAAGAAACATAACACTACAATTTAACACATTTAATACAGTTCTGCTAGATGAAAGTTTTTGTAATAGGTAATACACTTTTTAAACTACCAAGAAGTCCAGTCCATCATGTTGATGATCTTCCGCCTTTGCATGTTTGCCCGCGGTCTCCATTTAAGCAATTTGTTTGTCCACCTGGCGTCTTTCATTCTTACATGTTTCGCGCATCTTCATTTTTACCTTCTAATACATTCGATAATGGCTTCTACACTGGTTCGTCTACGACCTTCCTCTTTTCTTAGTCTATTTCTCAAGCTTACTTCAAGCATTACTATCTTCATTTTACGTTGTGTCCTTCTTAATTTTTCCGCTAATGATTTTGTGAGAGTTAAGGTTTTTTTTATATGTAAGGACTGGTAGATCGCACTGGTTAACATAGTCACGTGTCTGATAGTCCTTCGCTAATCTTATTTACTAGCATAAATACACATATGGGCGATATCTTTATTTATATTGGCCCATTAACCCATTGAATAAAGAACCCATGAAGAAAGTCACAGAAGAAAGAAGAAAGTCAGAGACTAGGTTTGGATATTAATCTTTCCAAAACCAAAATCATGGTATTCCACAAGAACCCCCATGAACAAATTACACCCAACATACAAATCAATGGTATCACCCTTCAGAGCTCCCAAAGCTTCATATACCTGGGCAGAGAGCTAAACAGTCAGCTAGACCACTCAAAAGAAATTAGACGTATTGAAATAGCAAGATCTGGCTTCATGAACATGCGTAAAATGCTCTGTAACCCCAAGCTATCAATCACAATAAGGTTAAGAACACTAAAGTGTTATGTGTGGTCTCTACTACTATATGGCTGTGAGACCTGGACATTAAAACAGTATGACGTCAACAAACTGAATTCATTCGAAATGTGGATGTACCGAGGAATGCTAAGAATAAGCTGGACCAGCAAAACTACAAATGAAGAGGTATTGGAAATAATAAACATACGACCTCATCTGGTTAATACAATCAAAATTAGAAATACGTCATATCTAGGACACATAATGCGCCATAAGGAATTTGAGCAGCTCCATAGGAAGAAAGAAGAAATCCTGGCTCCGAAACATGAGAGATTGGACTTACACAACAGGAAATGACTTAATCCATCAAGCCCAGAACAGAGAGAAATTTGCCATATTGATCGCCAACCTCAATAGAGAAGGCATTTAGGAGGAGGATTAACCCATTAATCTATTAGCCATTATAAGCCATATTCCATTAATGTTGATACATTCTCAATTCTAACTTCTTTCAGTATTGGCAGCTAGAGCCTGATGAAGGGTCTGCTATACATTTTTCTTAATTAAAATATTTCTGATTTTTAAATATTCTTATTTTTTTACTGTCTGTTTCTTTTATGGCCATTAAGTCATCTTTAGATTGTGCTTTGTGTTTATTTTCTTAGGTATGTTTGCATATGTGGAATACGCTAAAGTCTCTGTTTTTAATGTATGCTTTATGCTCATTTTTCCTAACAGTTATTGATCTTGAGGTTTTTCCCACATCAAAAATGTTGCGTTCACGGGGTATTTTATAAACCATTGATCTCTCCTGTGTGTTGTTTGATTTTGAACAGACTAGATCTTAGTGTGTTCATGCAAACATTGTTTAACTAATAGATATTTTAAAAACTCATAATACAATAAGTAATATGGAATGAATAGAAAATGTGTATACAATTTGTACTGACGACCTTTAAAAAACATTTTCCATTATAAATAAATGGTTTACCAAGTCGACCCTATAACTAAAAAAAAAACAATTCGGTTAAAATGTAGTTGGAATTAATAGAGAAGTGGGAATAGAACATGCTGTGTCTACAAAGAACATACTATTTATCGTGATGTCAAAGATACCTCTTTGATGCAAACGAGCTATCCTTTACGACAAGCAAATATATAGTAGCTGAAATCTAACTGACAAAAACCAAAACTAACAAATGTTTAAAAGAAGTTTTAAAGGTCTTTGCAAAATAGGGAAGTAAATAAAGAGTTTTAATTCAGAAAGAAGAATATATCGATATGTTAAAATTTCGTATATTTTCGTTATAGTTTCTATTAAATATTTGCTAATATTATGTTTGGACACAAGTGTAGATATAGTGGTGAAACATTAGTGTAATAAAAATTGAGATATAAATAAAATAATTATAAAGAGGGTTATATAAAAACAAGCTAAGGGATAAAAACAGTATACATATATACAGATTAATCAAATTAAAAGGGAACATACAATTTAATACATGTCTGTTTGAACTGCATTTAAAATAGTGGACCAATATAAAACTTGGACAAAAATAAATCAATACCTGGGTATAGACATTGTATACAATATCGTTCAACTATCTGTCTCGCAACAAAGTTGTTTGCGTAAGACGGGTTTGTCTAAGGAGGCGATAGTTCAGGAAATGAAGCTCGAAAAAAGTTAAAACCTCGCAATTTTTTCGTCCTGCATGTATCCAGTTGAAATTTTAGCAGAAGGTAGGTAATAGCCTGAGGATCAAAATCTATATCGAACCGAAGTGCGCTGAAGGGTTTTAGGGGTGAAAACTACCCCTAATTGTCAAAAATTATAAAATAACATATTAAACCTGAATATGGGTAAGATTTGGTTTGAATTAGTTAAATAATGATTATTTTATACTTTTGAATAGAGTTCCATCATATTTCAACCCTTAAAAAGCAACCCTTGTGAGAGATTAATGTAAAAAATTACTAATTCTAAAAAAATTATTTCGCCTTGGATCGATTTGGATAAAAATTTGGATTTAAGCTCAATTCACCCGCTGCTTAGTTTATGTCATGTCGACGAATCCTGATTGTTTTTAGGGGTGAGAACTACCCCTAATTGTCAAAAATTATAAAATAACATTTTAATCCTGAATATGGGTAAAATTTGGTTTGAAATAATTAAATAATGATAGTTTCGTGCTTTTGAATAAAGTTCCATCATATTTCAACCCTTAAAAAGCAACCCTTGTTAGAGATTAATGTAAAAAATTACTAATTCTAAAAAAATGATTTCGCCTTGGATCGATTTGGATAAAAATTTGGATTTAAGCTCAATTCACCCGCTGCTTTATAGTTTATGTCATGTCGACGAACCCTGATTGTTCTTGGGGGTGAAAACTACCCTTAATTTTAAAAAATTGTAAAATAATATTACAAATCTTAAGATGAGTGAAATTTGGTTTGGATTAGTTAAATAGTGAGTTTTTTATACTTTAAAATACAAATTCATATATTTTCAACCCTTAAAAATCAATTGTTATGCGTGCTATAGGTGAAAACAATTTTTTGCCAAAATTTTGCAACTTTTCAAGCTTTGAAAATCACCCTTTACAAATATAAATTGAAAATAAATTGAAAAAAGTAGAATTAAATACAAAAAAAATTATCAACATAAAAAGGCACCATATATTCTTATACATTTACATAAATAGTTGAAAATATTTACATTTATAGGTAAAACAATTATAATATTAATTTTATTCGTCATCAATTACATCTTCATCGTGATCTATGTCATCCTCATCTTCTTCAATTATTGGTGGACTGTTATTGCACCCTTCACCTGAGCACCCAGAACAAGTAGAGTTACAGTATAAACCAACTTTTCTGCACCCATATGAAACGCCGCATCATTTTTTGCATTGGCAAAAAATAATTTTTAAAAATTTATCGGGTGCAGGTTGTTTGTTCATGCGTACGGGTAATAACAAACCATCTTTGGAATACCATCCCCAATCTGTTGCTCTGACATTTTCATTGCCAAGCCATAGACATATGAGCAGATGTTTTATTCTGTTGCATGGATTTTAAAATAAGAACGCTTAAAATTTCGAATGTATAACGCCCCACTAGCTAATATACCGGTTTTGTAGATTATTATGCTCCGAAATGTACTGTACTATACTAATGGAATTTTCCGGAAAAAAATTAACTGGTTTTTTTAACGTATTTCCTTTAATTTTTAACGATAGAGTGTTTCTTCAAAAACGATTTGTAGAGGTTGTCTTGTCTACAAGGATCTGTGAATTAAATCTTTTTGGAACCCCTGGTTTTTAAATGGGGTGAGTTTAAAGGGCTCGAAAAAGATGGTGCTTGATTGTAAATCGATGCTTTAAACGGCTATATCTCGCCAAATATTCATTGTACAACAAATCTAAATAAAGCGTAATTTTAATCATTAAAAAAGCTATAATTTGGTAATTTTTATTTTTTTCATATATTCAGTATTTTCGGGCATATTTAAAAAACTAAGCATTTTTCTAAAACTAAGCATTTTTAATGGGTCAAACTTCTTGGACGTATTAACAATACATCTACAAAGGAAATTGCAGAAGGGTGAAGATCGATTTTAATTATGGGGGTGGTTAGGGTGTTGTTTTCCTCGATTTTTTCGTAAAAAATGAGGTATTGACCTTATTTTTTTATGATAGGTCTATTTATGCTCTTTAAAAAAGGTTTTGTGAGTTTTCTTCCAAAAATGCATCATTTTCCCGATATTTGACTTTGAATCTTTCAAATTTGGCATTTGAAGAAAACCGCTGAACATTGATATTGTATTTGTAATTGTATTTGTCTTTTTAAAAGCTACAAATTTGTTCTCTACAATTTTTTTGAATTTGTAAAAATTGTAAAAAAAATTTTCACCCCGGAGATGGGGTGGCAACCACCCCCTAGGCTTTGGTGCACTTTGGTTCGATATAGATTTTGATCCTTAGGCTATTACCTACCTTTTGTTAAATTTCAAGTCAATCCACGCCGCAGGAAAAAATTGCGAGGTGAAATGCTACATTTTCTGGACTATAACTGGTTTGACAGTATAATAAAATCGTAGATTTATGTGTAGCTTTCAATTTTTATGAGTTCAGATTCCAGCAGCCCGCTAAAGTATGGGATTTTTTATAATATAATTATTTGACAATCTTTTGTTGGCCAACCAGCTACAGCAGAATTGAGCCGAAATACATTATATTCCTATGTTCCGAATTTATTTCGTTCAATCTATATATATATATATATATATATATATATATATATATATATATATATATATATATATATATAGTGATAAAAACTGGTATCGATAACAAATACCATAAATAAAAACAAGTCAGTGAAAATATTTAAAACAATATTATGACTGGTGTATTATTGCAGAAAAATAAAGAGTAGTAAATAGAAAAGAAAAGGTTATCTAAAACAAAAGTTTTATTTGAAAATCCTTCATAATCCTTTAAAATAAACAATTCCCCTTCGGGCTACGTCACAGAACTTTTTCGCACTAAAAAGTCCATCATCATAGTAATATTATCAGATATACATGAGTTCAGCCAATAAATAGCTGTTTAAAAACCCTTAAAAAGTTACAAACTTTGGTTTGTGTTACATTGTTGTTGAAAATATCTATGTTGTGCTGTTAAAGTATTTACCAGATATTCTGCATATCAACGTAAGACTCCCAATGAGGATTGTTGCAGACCCTCAGACAGTGTTCTTAATATTTGTGTATCTCTTGAAATTATATTCCCTTGAATTATTAGATATGAAAGTAAACTGCCCCTATTCTTTTTGCTCTGTGTTTACTCTGAGTATCATGTACTTTTACTTTTCCTGGTTTATTTTTAGGTCAAGATATTTTGCCTCCTTTTCTAATCTTTTTCTAACATTTTGTAATTATTTTTCTGTTTTTGTTAGAATAGTAAGATCATCAGCGAAGGCCATACATTAATGTTTATTGTTGAAGATGGATCCAGTTGTTTTATCTTGGCTATTTCTCATTATGGTCTCCAATACCAAATTAGAAAACACCGTGGACAACGGATCTCCTTGTCTAAGACCCATTTTTAGTTCAAACCTATTTGATGAAAATCCTCTTCACATTACTCTCATGATTTCGTGTACAATTCAAAGTCATTCTTACTAACCTAGCCATTTTCGCGGGTATGACCAAGAAGCTCAGTGATTCATAGATTTTATTCCTTTTTATCCTATTATACGCTTGTTTAAAATCTATAAACAATGCATAAAGGATTACCTTATATTTATAGCAGGGAGTACCGAATATCATAGGGATCACAAAATCACAAATACTGTGATGGTTAAGACATATCCAAAGGATGTGAAACACAAGACTTCTTCTTGTAGTACCTATCCGTTTCGGATGTTGACGACCATCATGGCACTCTGCACTTTGCACACTGCTGCTCTAAAAAGATTTGTGGTTGTTGTGTTGAACCACGTTCGCCTTCCTGGTCCACGTTTTCCTTCTACTTTTCCCTGCAAAATTAGTTGCAGCAGTCCATATCTTTCGCTGTTCCTCATGATGTGACCGAGGTATTTGATTTTGGCTGTTTTTATTCTGGTTAACAGCTCTTTTTCTTTTTTCATTCTCAACAGAACACCCTTATTAGTAACGTGGTCGGTATACGATATCTTCAGGATGCGACGATAAAGCCACATTTCAAAAGCCTCAATTTTCTTGCAGGTGGCGTCTGTGAGAGTCCATGACTCAACTCCGTATAACAGTATAGGAGAGATTAACATTGTAGTAACCTGATTTTTATTGGCATTGATAAATCATGACATTTGAATAACTAAGCCATTTTTTGAAATGCAGATCTTGCTTTCTCTATTCTACAGTTGATTTCTATGAAATGGTCCCAATTTTTATTGACGTTTGTACCAAGGTAGGTGTATGTTTCTACTCTTTCTATTTGTTGACCGTTTACACTGATTTGTCCAAATTGCTGTTCCTTCTTAGAGATCATCATGCATTTTGTTTTCTTAGTGTTTAGTGAAAGTCCGTATCTCTGACTGACCTCTGTGATTCTGTTCATTAACTCCTGGAGGGTTTCAGAACTGTCAGCGAATACTATTGTGTCGTCCGCGTATCTAATGTTATTGATAGATTCTCCGTTGATTCGAATTCCGGCTTCAACATCACCCACTGCTTCATGAAAGATTTCCTCAGAGTATATGTTAAACAACAGTGGTGATAGTATACATCCCTGACGGACGCCACGTTTGATTTTGGTATCGTCGGAATCTCCTGCCTCTGTCCAGATAGATCATGTTTGATTCCAGTACATATTGCTGACAATTCCTAAATCACAGGTGTTTATTTCAATATTGGTTAATATCTCCATCAGCTTGTCGTGTTTTACTGTATCGAACGCTTTATGGTAGTCAATGAAGCACGCATAAATATCGCAGTTCACGTCTCTACATCAACACAAGACGGCCTAAGAAAAAGAAAGTTAGGCTGAAAACCAGGTGGAAAAATGATGTTGAAAGAGACATAGAAGATCTTAAAATCCCAAATTGAAAGAGTAAAGCAGAAGACAAGAAAGAATGCGAAATAATAAAAAACCAAAACATGGTTTATTATTCACCTTCTAGGCCTGGAGAACTAGATTATATTTCATATAATTACATATTTTTAATTCTTAACAATTGTCGACTCTTTTAAACTCTTATTTTTTTATTTCCTCATGGTGAATAAACTCCTTGGAGCAGTTACTAAAAAAAAATAAATTATCCTTGTGTCACAACATCAGATAGTAGCTAAATTTAATTAACTGCGAAAGACGTTCACAAATATTAAGTAAAGCACGTTTCACCTCTTAAATAATATTGATCAGCTTTTATTTGCAAGTTTCAGCGCGATGGATTCAGTGCGGTTCCACTAATACCACTGAGGAATTTCAATGTAAAATGTAATTTATGTGCATTTAGAAAATCCTGCACATAAAACATAATAAAACGATTGTTTCATGTTGATATAATATGTGATATCTGATGTTTAATAGTTTAAAATGTAAAATACACTCCACTATGATACTCAATATTATATTAGGCACAGAGACAAAAATATTTTTTTATTGAGAATAACCCGCATCACCAACAGAAAGTTATTACCAATGATATAATATAAACGATAATATTTATATAAAATATAAACTATAAAGTTTTTATTAATGGGAATATTAATGTCGACATTTGGTGCATGTGTAACAGCCATTACTTTTGTTTTATTTGTGTTTATATTTAGTCCCAAGCTATCTCCCTCTTTGGTTATGACATTCAAAAGTCGTTGTAAACCCTCAGCACTGTCCGCAATAATGACGGTGTCGTCTGCATATCTTAAGTTCTTTACGTATTCTCCGTTGATTTTTATTCCTTCTTCAATATTTTCGAGAGCATTTTGAAAGAGCTTTTTGAAATATATATTAAATAACAGTGAAGAAAGTACACAGCCCTTACGAACCCCCCTTTTTATTGGTAATTCTGCTGTCAGACGTTTGTTTCTTTTGATTGACGCCATTTGATCCCAATATAGTTTTTTAATAAGTGCTACAGTGTTATGGTCTATACCATGTTCTGTTAAGGTTTCTATGAGTTCTGTGTTTTTACTTGATTCAACGCTTTATCGTAGTCGATAAAACATAGAAACATGTCTTTTCGCTGATCTTGGCATTTTTGTAGTAATATCTGGAGGCCAAATAATGCCTCTCTTGTACCAAGCCCCATACGAAATTTAAATTGATTGTCGCTCAGTTTTTTTCGCATTCTCTTCGATTTTTAAGTTTAACGGCTATTTTTCGGCTAAATTTCTTATTATAACTTTTTTTCCTGTACATTTTTTTATCCTGTACATATGCATTACTAAATAAAAAAAAGCTTTATACTTTTAGTATACTTTTAGTATAAAACATAAGCTTATAGTAAATGTTTTATAATAAATAATAGTAATTTAATCTCTTTTTTGCTTTGAAATATGCTTTGGCAGCAAACTTTATTAAATTTAGTTGTAGCTACTTTACACCATCGACCGAAAGTAATATTTGCGTTAAGTAGTCGACGAAAATAAATTCTTTGAAAAGTTTCTAAAAGGAATGTAATAACTACCTTAGTAGAAACACCGTAATTGGGTTTTATTTGCTTGTTTGCTTAAAAAGTTTTCCATACTGTTACATATAAAATCCTTTTCACATTTATTTTTACTCTATGCTCCAATACATTTTCAAGAAAACTAAACGAATACTACAGGCAAGTGCTTCAAACATGAGGTAGATAATGTTTGTACTTGAGAGGTGCAATATGTAGAAAGTCGACTGCTTTAAATTTAAACTTTTTTAAATAATTTTTATTTTATTATATATGGAAATAAATATATATGGGACGGCTTTAACTAAAATTACTAAAACCAATCAAGTTGATAAAAAATTAAAATTTTTTCGCTATAACTTTATAGATGCCTTTTGTAATGATTTAATTTGCCTACCACATTGGATATTGCTTGTATGAACTGGGGACTAAGCACTTACTGGGCTGAAGATGGGATAAGCAAACAAACCAAAACATTTGCGAACGGCCACTCTGGTTTTGGTTGGAGAGGTGGGGTCGTAAGTAAGTGAATAAGGGAGGAACTGTAAGGGGTAACTACAAAGAAAGAAATAAAAAAAAACTTACAGACATTTTCTGGGCAACAAACACAAGAAGGTTCCTAAACTATTTGAATTGGACGCCGTATAAAAAAATTCTCTTGCAGGATAGAAAGAAAGCCTTTTTTTCCCAAAAAATTTAAAAGGGTGAAAATCTGTTTAAAGGAAATAATTTTTATCTCCTGGTTTAAAGAGAAACATTACATATTTATTATTATTTCACATCAACAGTTATTACAAATAATATTAACAAAATTTATCAACAAACCTTACAGGTTGGGCGACAGTTGTAACGATTTTGCAACTAGTTATAACTATTTAAATAATTATTAAAAATGAAAAATATCTAATTGTTTCAACGGAGCTTACATGGGGTTTACATTCGAACTAAACAAAAATTCAAAATTATGGTTATGTACCAAATGACAGATAAATATAATACTGACTCTAATATGTCGAAATAAAATATTAAACCTTTTTGAAATATCAATTAAATATTAAAGTTAACTTAATTTTAAACAATATGACAATTAGCTGATTCATAAAAGTTAATAATTTTATTTATTAACAAATCTTTTTATTAATAAAAAAATGTTTATTTTAACTTAAATAATTTAAATGAAAAGTTCCTTGTATAACACTGGCTGATATTTCCTTCTTCTAAGAAAATTCTTGAGATTGAAATTTAATTAAAAAACACTGTTCCCCACAAACTGCAAATGGTCTGAGACGACTCATGGAACCCAAAATGGACAAATCCTGTAAACGTAAAACACTGAATCGGGCTTTGGATTATCCTGGATGACAAAAAATGTACTCTTCAAATCTTGTGGACCTATCGAAATGTTGGAAACACCCTTTTACAAATTCCTCACATAGGACACACTACAACAAATCGGTAATTAATTCAAAAAATACTGCCAAAAAGCATATTGAGCCCAAATTCACCTATTAACTCAAAAAATTGTCGGCTTTAAGAACTAAACGCCGAAAACTATTGCTTCCGAATTAAATTCCCAACTCTTACTGCCATTTCAGTAACTGCTACTACACAACCCTTGAACATTCGATAACCAAAATGAATATTAAAAAGCAATGACGAATTAAAAAAAAATCGGGACTAAACAACGAAATTACCTGCCCTGGTAGCGGTTTCATCGAAGAGTGACATCATTCTACCAACTCGGTATAAACAAAACATAATCGGAAAAAATCCTGTTTATTTTATGCACAATATCTCTAATAGGCGAAATAAAGATCAAACAATTACAATTTGTGTTAATATAAACATCCTAAAATGTTTAAATCAATCTCAGCGACGCCAAAGATTAAGAATATTTTTTGGTGTTTTAACATATACCAGGTAAATCGAAATACTACTGTTTGACAGTCAACCCTTTATCGGACAGAGGCGTATATCTTAAATGACAAATTTGAAAATTTGACTGGGGTGTTCAGTGTCCAGAAAAGGGAGAATATTACGTAAGAACATTTGATTTATAACAAATATATTGTAAATAAATAAGTTTGATAATGTAACCATATGTTCACATTGACCATTTATGGATATAGTTTAAGACATAACTTACTTACTTATGAAATGACACAAAACAATTTTTTTTATCTATGATACAAAGTCTAGCATTACAGTTTTCATACTGAAATCGACTTGTACCCTTTTGACAGTGCCTACACCTCCCTTTAGTTGAGTGGACAGGCCAATGGCCAACACAATCTTTTCTTGTTTTAACATCTGGTCTAGCAATAACTGAACTAGAGTTCCTTTTACTTCTCGAAAAGTGGTTGAACCTTGGTAAGGTATAAAATCTAGTATACATCCAAAAACTCCAGCAATTACAAAAAATTTATAACCCCATTTGTGGGGTTTGTTTTTTATGTATTACCGTAAGTTACCTACACGTGTTTCTTTATACACCATCGTCTTATTAATAGAGTAGTCATTTTCAAGATGAAATTTCGTACAATTCTGACGAATGTTCTCAATAAGAGGTTGTATCTTGACAAATCTATCTTTGGTAGCTGGTGTAACAAGGCTGTTGTCATGAAAATGGATATAACGTCTAAGTAATTTGAATTGTTTTACCGGCATAATACTGGCAATTTGATCGACTCTAATACCAGCTGCCCAATAGTCTTCATATGCCATTAGCTTTATTATTCCCATTAGAAGAAGAATAGAAATAAAGTTTCTTTATTATTAGTTTTAATACTGGCTCCCCTCTCTTGAGTACTGGTAAGATTTGTTTGTTCTACTATTTTATGAAAAACACCAAATGAAAAAAATTTCGTGAAATATTTAAGTGGGGATAATAGTTCTTCATTAGCATTTGCAATGAAACTTTCTTTATTTTCTACAGCTTTTATATCTTCTTTTAACCAATTATATGTAGGTTTGGACTTTTCTTTTTTTTGCATAGCGGTTCGCTCGAGCTGCCTGGTGTAGGTTTTACATTAGCAATGTTATATTCTTGAATGTGTTTATCGTGTTCTAATATGCGATAGTTAGAATCACTGTCATCTGCAAAATATATTTTATCAGATTGTATTCGACAATGGTATAAAACCATATTTTACCTAACAACTGAAGTGATACTGGATGCTATATATTTCAAAACAGGCTCTTCGTCATCAGAAGTATATACACTTATTTTTTCCGTAAAAAGAGCGAGTTGGTATTTCTGTCAACAAATTTTCCATATCCATATTTACTGAAAATTAAAAAATTGTTATCGGGAAAAGTAACCAGATAGATACATTTGATTTTCAGATGCAATTCAATATCAAATACTACAAATAATGTATGTACATATGTATGTACATAAGTTTGAATAATATAATCTTTCAAATAGTAAATAAACTTACCTAAAACAACACTTTCTGCAATCTGTGTTTACCATAACCTCAAACGTCACCTGTCACCGTCAAAACAAATTAGTGAAATGAGTAGTTATTCAACTCTGTGTTTCACGACTGTTACTCCCTCGTCGACACTTAATGTAACTACTCGGTAACATCGTTCATTCGTATGTAAAAGGCAAAGACAAGTGCTGCAGTGTACTTTGAAATCAGTGCAACCATATGATTACAATTCCCGATAAAGTGTTATAATGTGTAGTACGAGAAAATACTCAAGTTGTATACAAGTTGTACTTCTTTGATCTGGTGACATCCAGATTACTTCCTTACGTATTTTGTCTTTATATTCACTATGTCGTTTAACTCACAATTTAAGTTTTCAAGTTTAGGATTATCGTCTCTCATCTCTATCATTTTACAATCATTAAACAACCATTAATTGCTTCTGTAATTGTAGCTTGCATTATAGAGTTTTTATTTTATATAAGTAAAAAAATACTTTTTTTGTTATCTTGGATATACAATTTTTAGCTGTTTACACGTATCGCCCAGTAGCTTATATCTTAACTGTAACTTTAAAAGTACATCGTGAAAACATGCCCAAAGCAATTCTAGACGGCCGAAAGTTCAGATATGTCTCATTTCGGTGGAAAAGTGTTTTATAAGTCCCCAAAGGAAATTTAATAGAACCTAATCCACAAAGTATATCGTCGAAGTTCTTTATTTCATAAGTGAGTCAAAACTTTGTGAACGGCGTGAGAACTTTTGTGTGCTCGTCCAGGACACAAAAGGTATTTATTTATTAGATAAGTTTTAATGTACTATTCAAGGTTAAAGTGTATGAGTAAATAAAAATGGAGAAGTAAAAATCAATAATCTGTAAAAGAAATTGTATTACTTGTATTTATTAATGTAAAAGACTTTAGTTCATATGACTAATGTTTAAAAATTATGATCCATAAAAACAGGTAGTATTAAAATTGGCTGTTCATACTACGCTACGCTTAACCTTCCGTGACTAGTGTTCGCTTTCTGTCCACCGATAGTGGCGACGGACTATGAGTCCGAATACCTTTGTTGCACATGAAAAGCGTGATATATGGTTACCTTTCTTTTATAGAAAAGCATTTTAAATTAGTATTATATTTATTCTACTTAAAATATAAAAGAAAAATGTAAATATACAAAAAGAAATAAAAAATATAAGTTAGGTATTGTTTTAAACCATATTATCAGAAAATTATTCTGGACATATACAAGTTAAATTTTCAAGACACATGGATTTGGCACAAATTTTACACGAGAAACGTGTTGGTCGATTTTTTCTTCTAAAATAATATTGAATTGGAGACAGGAGTAGTAACTGGAATGGCATAGACTTCTCTGATCCTTAGTACTGTCATTTTTCTAATGTTAGTTTTTATTGCTCGAAAACGAATATGATTTAAGGTTAACTGAAATAAAAGTCTATGCTTAACAATCTTCTTCAACAATATAACCAAATTGAAATGAGCAATATAAAAATATCGCACATTTGCTGCAAAAGTGACATGACTCAAAAGAAGTTATATTTGAGTTAATGGTGTAAACGGACTCCACATATTTATATTTGCATCAATCACCAGAAGTGTATTGAATTACCTTTATCTATTGGCTGCGAGGTAGCAATAATGTTACTTTTCATGTTTCAAGTGGATGTATTAATCTACTAAAGTGCTATAATGGTAATTGTCCCTTGAACAGTTATACAGGTCTGTAGTATTTCTAGTTGGATCGTTTTTAAAGAGAAAATTGCACCTGTCTAGGTTATTCATTTTGTGTTGTGACAGTTTTATAAGTGAAATATCAAATACAATTTGTTAAATTTGACTTGTGTCGTTTTAGCTAATTATAATTAATATACCTTATATTGTATATTGTCATTAAAAATTTCCTATTACCAATTTTGGCTCAAAAAAATAATTAAAACTAACGCAACTCTATACTTTAATTCCGTGAGAGCCAGAAGAAAAGCAAAGAAGTCATAAGTCACAACAATGGTTTTTTTAAAGTTAAAAGCTCTTCAACTCCAAATAAAGACAAAGTTTACTTTAAGACATGATTAATTAAATAAGCTGCTTTTGAATCTTATAAAGCATTGGGTTATGTCAGAACCAGTTTTTTACAATTTCTGAAAAACCAATTTTTTTCAGTTGTGTCACTTTTGCAGTAAGATTTAAGCATTAAAATATTGAAGAATACTAATAGCATTCTTATGATATATATATTTTTTAATTTTCTGTAGATGATTTAATCAAGTGTTTTAACTTTTTTTTTTGCTTTTTATAAACTTTTACCAAGCAAATACTTTTTCGCCTTCGGGTGTATTATAAATACGAGTATAATATTTTCTATTGATTAAACGTATTTTTAATAATTAGTATTTACCTTCATGTAACCGAAATTATTAATTAACTTTTATACAATTAATATAATCGAAATACATAATATAAATCGTATAAAATCACAAGTTTCGTGTTACGAAAAATGAGTTTTTGGGTCATTCATCAAATGACCTATACCACTTTGTACTGTTTATAAAAAACTTCTCGATTACAGGCTACACATGACCGATTCATATCTTTCAGGGCCTATCGATTTTCAATTATCTATTTTTATTTACTTGTACAGTTAACCTTGAATATTAGCTATATTAAAACTTATTGATAAATACTGCATTAAATCATCTCAAAATAATATAGTACGGTAGTAAGAACGTAAGCTAAGTTGGTGGCCGGTATATATACATATATGTACATATATATATATATATATATATATATATATATATATATATATATATATATATATGAATATATATATATATATATATATATATATATATATATATATATGAATATATATATATATATATGTATATATATATATATATATATATATATATATATATATATATATATATATACTGTATTATATATACAGTGTGTAAAAGACAAATGGAATAAATTCATTATTTAGGTTACTATACATATTTATAAAAAATCCCGAAACACGTCAAATTTAAATTATAACTTCAACCCCCTCTGTGGCTCAGTGGTAAGAGCTCTTACCTTTGAACCTAAAGGTCGTGAGTTCGAATCCCACCTTGGGTGGAAATTTTCGTTTAATAAAAATTACTAAACGAAAATAATTTCTATCCTTGTGCGATCGGTACTCACCAGAGGGACCGCAGTCGTTCAGATACAATTAGCGTCTCTTAGCAAAGACAATGACGTCGACTTTGCTAAGTATCAAGACAATTACTCTACACACACACACACACACACACACACACACACACACACACACACACACACACACACACACACACACACACACTAGGTACCTGACTGTACCATGCCAATGATCATAGTTGTCGAGGCATTAACTCAATAATAATAATAATAATAAATTATAACTTGACATTCTTTAACGTGAAAATGCAACCCCTACCTTCAACCCCCTTAGAATGATAGATACAACCCATAATTTTTAAAATAGGAAATATAATAAAGGCTTGTGATATATCTTTTGAAAGGTCTTTTCATTCTAAATTCAAAAATGTTGTCGCTTTCAAGTTTATTAAGAATAATTAAGATAAAATAAATTAAAATCACGTGGTTACCGAAATCAGCTACAATACAATCAGAAACTAAAATGTAATGAAAAACGTAATAAAATGTAGAATGCGAAAAAGAACTATGAATGTTAATAAAGTAGATGTTCAAAATGTTCACCGCGAACGTCTTGACAACATCCTAATCTCAAATATAACGTTTTCTAACATTATTTAACATAACGGGCATGATCGACCTAATCGCAAGCGTTATTCGTTCTTTTAAGTCATTTAAATCAGACGGTTTAGTTTTGTACACATGGCACATGGATCCCACTCAAATACCTATGCTAAACAGGCCGGTCGGAAGAAGAAGAAGGGGGCCACCTAAACTCAGATATCTGGACGATGTACAGGAAGATCTGAGGGAGATTGAAGTGAGGGAATGGAGAAGGCAGACACTCGATAGGAAAGGATGGAAGAATGTGTTGAAGCAGGCCAAGGCTCACGAAGAGCTGTAGCGCCAACTGATGTTTTCCGGGTTTGACTCCGCGTTAAATAGTTTTGGTTTTTAAAAAAACCATTGTTTTGACGACGTTTCGGCAAGGTCACACTTGCCATTGTCAAGTCAGATTAGTTCTGCTTCGTTTTGATGTTTCAGGAGAACTGATTAGAAATTATTAGAACTCGGCATAGAAATGTCTATTAAAGACATTAAAATAAAAATAAAAAAATTTAAAAGCAGCTTACTGTCAGGAACTGTTAAAAATTAAAAAATCAACCAGATCTGGAGCAGGTTCAAAGACAAGTATAAGTCAAAATAAATCAAAATAAATATAAGTCTATCTTCTCGCCATTATTGACATCGAAGAATGATAACTCCCATGTTGACATAAGCCCTAAAGTCATGCAGTTTTTGTTCTCCAAGAGCCATGAGAGGTGTTGCCTGCATCAATATTTTTCCGGTTGACATCACTGCTGATTAAATATTTTCGATTTTCTTTTCTCAACCAATTATCTAAAGCGCATACTGCCAATTCAATTTTGAGCATGATGATTTCGCGGTTTGGGCATTTATTTGATAATTAATTTATGGATATGGATTACATTCATTAGTATGTAAATATTATTTTGTGGTTATAACATGATGAGGTTTGTGAGTAAAAAATTAGATTATATTTTTATAATTTTTGTTTGAATTTAAAATAATTTTAAATTCTAGACATCGTTCATATACATCGGTTTTGTTTGAAACATTTTATCTACTCCATAGTTTAGCGGTAATCAAAGAAAGCCAGAGGTTTTGCGCACCCTGTATACTTATATACCTAACTACTAAAAATAGCAGAAAATAACAGAATTATCTCACAAAATACATGTTTTAGAATACGTTTATCTTAGGTTATGTCTTATATCCTGTCAACATAAAAAGTATAAAAGCTAATATTCTTTATTAATTTTGGAATGACTCTGTGGGAGTACTTTTAATAAATATATATTAAGACGCATATTATTCGGTGTATATTTTTACCGAAAAAGAAACTCAAAGATTATTCTTTCGGATATAAAAGTAAATATCCTGTATTTATTGCGTATATACCTACAGAATCTTTAGGTAGCCGAAAAAATAAACAGATTCGGAGATAGCTTGATTTTGATATTAAAATCTTTTAAAAACTTTTTATGGATGTTGACAGGAACTATAATTATATTTGGAAGTAAATATCCTGTGGTTAAAATCGTTTTGAGATTTGGAAACATCAACAAAATGTATTTATATCCTGGAGTTCAACGGAAAAATTGAATTTACTTCTTCAGTGTTTTAACCTGGGGCGAGAGTGTTGTACCTAAAAATTTGGTAAAATACATTTACTTCTTTTTCATACTCCCACAGCAAGATCAAAAGTCATGGATTTGATACATTTACTAAGATGTCTTTTAGCCCTAGCTACATATTAAGATCTCTTTACGTTTACCTAAGCCAGGGGTCTCCAAACTTTCCAGCCTTAGGGCCATACTGATTACTCCAGTAAGTTCCGAGGGCCAAGATGGCAACACTGTATTTTATATATTTTTTTTTATATTTTATTATTATTTATATATTTTATATATTTCTGTATTTTATGTATTTTGCTGAAGTGTGGATCATTTTTCCTAAAATAACGAATAATTTAATTTTTTGTAAGTGTGGTAAGCTGTCAACATTATTAAGTATGTCAAATATTCACCTATTTTTAATATATTTTAATTTAATACAAGGTAGACATAAACAAACAAAATATTTCCACCAGTGGAAATCTCCAATCTCTCCCGAGATTACTTATCTAACAACGCCATGGTTAGAAATTGTCACAAACACACTTAACTATCCGAAATAATAAGAAGTCTGAAAAATAATAGCCGCAAATCACTTAAGTGTTACGCACCTGATAACTGGGAGGAGACTAAAGACCCCACCTAAGTGGGACGAGTGAGAGGACGAAGCGATGACAATAGTGGCGTAACTACAAGTCAGTTCCTATGAAACTGTTGTGAAATAAAATAGGGCGTACCTCCTTAAAACAAGTTTGTGCGTGTAACAGTATTTTGATTTGATTTGAATTGTTGCTTTTGTGTGTGATTTAGTAGAATGAAAAAGAAGCGAAAAATTGATAGTGAATGCAGAAAATTCAAAGATCAGTGGAACATTCAGTATTTCGTAATTGAGTCCAGTAACAAGGCGCTATGTTTGATTTGCAATGAAAGCATAGCCGTTCTTAAAGAATATAACATGAAACGTCATTATGAAACAAAACATTCTCAAAATTACTCAAAATATACAGGAATTGTGCGGACAGAAAAATTCGAAGCTTTGAAGTGTGGATTGAAATCGCAGCAATCTTTATTTACAAAAGTCAAAACTGAACAAGAGGGGGCAACTCGTGCCAGCTTTCGTGTAGCTCTTGAAATTGCAAAACGTGGAAAACCATTCACCGATGGAGAAATGATCAAGGAATGCATAATTGCAGTAGTCGAAGAAATGTGCCCTGAAAAGGTAAATTTATTAAAAACTGTCAGTATGTCAGCAAACACTGTGGCTCGAAGGGTAGAAAACATCGCTAAAAATATATCCTCTCAACTGTTCGACAAAAATGGACATGTTGAGTGGTTTTCTTTGGCCTTGGATGAGTCAACGGATGTGTCAGATACTGCTCAGGTGTTGATTTATATTAGAGGAGTAGATAAAAGCTATGAAGTGCACGAAGAACTTCTTGATATGTATAGTATTCATGACACAACTACTGGTACCGATATTTATAAAGAAGTTGAAATGGCCATTAATAAAAAGAACCTTCGATAAAAAAACTTGAAATGTATTACAACTGATGGAGGCAAAAACATGAGTGGGAAAGATAAAGGAGTGGTCGCTCTTGTGTCAAAGGCTGTAAAAAATAACGGCGGCTCAAAACCATTAGTCTTACATTGTATCATTCATCAACAGTCTTTGTGAGGAAAATGTTTGGATATGTCTGACGTTCTTAAACCAGTCATATCAACTGTTAATTTCATCAGATCTTTTGGGTTGAATCACCGACAATTCCGACAATTTATTGCAGAGATTGGAGAAACAGACTTACCTTATCATACTGCCGTACGCTGGCTTAGTTGTGGGAAAGTCCTTCAGCGCTTTTTTGAACTTCGAGCAGTGATCGAAATTTTTTTGAATGAAAAGCACCGCCCTCTTACTGAATTACAAAACAACGCATGGTTATGGAAGTTAGCATTCTATGTTGATTTGACAAAACATGTGAACGAACTGAATTTGAGATTGCAAGGAGAAAACCAGCATCTTCATAATTTATAGACTAATATCAAGTCATTCCGGACGAAATTGATACTGTTTCAATTACAACTACGAAGTAAATGTTTTTCACATTTTAAAACATGTGAAATATTCAGCCACACTACTGAGACTGAGTTTCCTATCGATTTTGCAATCGAAACTTTGAGTGCTTTGAAGATAAATTTTGATACTCGTTTCTCGGACTTTGATGCCATTGCGAATCAAATTAAGTTTTTTCAGAATCCTTTTGATGCTGACATTGAAACCCTAGCCCTGGAACTTCAAATGGAAATGATTGATCTTTAGTGCAGTGATATAATTAAGAACAAATATGAAAACTCATCTTTGTTGGAATTTTATAATAGTCTTCCACTGACACAATTAGATAATTTGCATAAATTTGCTCGTGGGCTGTTTTCCGTTTTTGGTACTACTTATTTGTGTGAGAAAACCTTCTCCAAAATGAAGTACACAAAAAATGTATACAGATCTAAATTAACTGACGAGCATCTTAAATCTCTTTTAATAATTGGTAGAAGTAAAATTAGTTTACAACTACAAACTATTGTCGGTGGAAAATCTCAATTACATACATCTCATTAGCATTTCATATGTCATGTTTGTTATAAGGTATGTGTTGTTCATTACTTACAATGTATAAAATGTTAGTTGGATGAATTTATTGCATAAATTATACATGTCTTACTCATTACCATTCTGTGTTTCTTTATCCAACTTATCACAAACATTTTATTTGCTATAAAAAATATTTCTTTCTAAAAGGAGTTTTCAAGTATGTCTCCGCGGGCCGGACAAAATCTGTCTGCGGGCCGGATGTGGCCCTCGGGCCGTAGTTTGGAGACCCCTGACCTAAGCGATCTAAAATATGTCGATGATTTCAGCCTCTTAGACCATGAGTCTTAAGATGTAGCTCACATATGTATATAATAATTTCTACTAAAGTTAATCCAAGAGGTTTAAAAATCAATATTATTAAAACCAAATCCATGCATGTTCAGGCAAAACCATTAAGCAGAGATAGCTCCGTTTAAAGTTTGGTCAGTATACCAAAAAAACAAGAATCTAAATATTCCAGTCAAATGTAAAGTATGTTTTACTTCACGGATGTGAAATCTGGAAAGATACAAAACCCTTAGAGAAAAACCTAGAAATAAAGTTCAGAAAGTGGGTTTGGATTGGCCAGATACTTCGCTAAAATAACTAATTTAAGCGAAATGTAGCTAAAACTAAAATAACTAATGTAGCGAAAATCAAATATAGCCGAAACGAAAGAGAAGAAAAGCAATCTTTTACTTTGACATGCATCCGAATTGAAATGAAGTGCAACCTTTAACTTTCATTTAAACGTCTTTTCTCTACGTAAAGAGCGAAATAGATAGTGTTTTATTAAGGGTGAACCGTAGATGCATCTCGGAGTAAAAGGTTACTTCTAGCGTCGTTCAACAGCCTCTAAAGCTTAAGTGATACTAAACGTATGAAACTGGATCTCATTAACGGCATTCAGAAGAAGTACACGAAACGAAAAAGTTCAGCAAGCGTGGAGAGAAAAAGGTTTAAGTATCTATTGAAGCGTCGACAAAAATCAGGCTCGACATCAAAGCACTATACGAAAGCTTTAATGCTTTAACGCTTTAAAACTTTTGTTATGTAAAAGGGTCCTTTTAATCCATTACCTGCAATCTGAAATCTCTAATCTACCTGCAAAAAGGCATCGTAACAAATTTTCGGCAGGTCTTGAAGATCAAGAAACGTTACAAATAATTAACACAAATATTATCTTAAAAAGATATTAGCATCATTATTCTGGCTTAACAACCCTGCGTGGATGCAAGACTTCTGAATAATTTCTCTACAGTCATCCATATCCATAACCTTCCTCCACCAAGCATGTATTTCCATATCTCTCATGTCTTTATTGATGTTATCAAGAAACCTTGTTCTAAGATCTTCTGTTCTTCTCTGACCAATGGGGTTATTAAGGATCGTTTTGCTAGTTTGGTCATTTTGTTTTATCTACATTACATGCCCTATCCACCTCAGAGGTCCGGTCTTAATATATTTTACGATATCGATTAATTTCAAAGTAGTATAATCTTTTCCACACTCTATCGTCATTCACCGCTTTATGTTTTCATATTGATACTTTCCTTTTGTAGCATGTTGTGATTACTTTTTGTTGAGTCCTAAGTTCAGGTTTTTAAACCATTAGCCAAACCTGGGCGTTTATTGTTTTGTAGAGATTTCCTTTTATATTAATATTGAGCTGACTTATTGTTCTTACCTCTAGAAGGTTCCAGGTTGCCTTGGGTTTATTCTTGTGTTCAAAATACGTGCTAGCGACTTTTATATTTAGTACTGCTGCTAAGTTTATTAGTCGTAATCCAATATAACTACTAACATTATAACGATACACATATTTTGCTTACCTCAGGGTAAGAACATAAAGTAGAAGATTGGGGACAGAAAGTACTGGGGGTAGAGATATGGCAAACAAAATAATCGAATCTGATGTGTACGGCCTTCAGGGGGTTGTTGGAGAGCTGGGTCGTGGATAAGTTGAAACAAATGGGTCGGATTGGGGTATCTACAAAATGAAAACAAAGGGATACTTACATAAATCTCCTGGAACAATTATAAACAAGATATGGCAGACAAGATTACCTCTAGCTATTTCTATTCGCAAGCCGCTTTAAGAAAAACTTCTTGCTGGAAGTAAGAAAATTTCTTCTTCCCTAAAATCAAGAATACATAGAAGGGTAAGGAGACTTTTCTAAATTAAAACAAAAAAATGGATCGGAGAAACAAATCAAACGTTTATTTTTGCCTCAAACAAACAGTTATCAAAAATACAGATTGCACAAAAAACATACTATATAACATAATACAAAATTAACAAAAACGTGTTTATCTGTGCACAAAGGAGATTGCTACAAAAATTTTCGAAATAGTTCCTAGGTTATTTACTAATATGGCCAAAATAGAATATTAAAATTAAGGATATCCTTGTGAGTGAAAATATCTTAAAATTTAACCTTTTCTATAAAGCATCTTGTCTATATAATAATCAAATTAAAATTCTTTTACAACAACAGATTAGAGCCAAAATGTCATATGTCAACACAACATTTTAAGACAGAATAAATTATGACATTTTTTAGTCACGCCTCTAACATAATATAAAACTTTAATTATTACAAATTTCTTAATTTTTAAATGAAAGCAATACTTAGAAAAAATGTCTCTTTAACTTTGAAAATTAATATATTAATTGTTACCTTAATTCATAAACTTTTACACTTAACTTCTGAAAAACTCGCCAAACATCTCTGGGACTCTACAGGAACAAAGGAAATCATTTCTATAATCTGGAATATTCTGGAACGACGGTCGAAGACGCAAATCAGATTTGGTGTAGGAGCAAGCTGACAAACAAAACGAAAGCTGGCGGGGACACCCTATATACTTCTTTTCAAAATTCCATTAGTTTAGGTGTACTGCACAAATCTTATGGTTGTTACTCTGTTCTAAAATACAACTTTCGCAAAGACTCAATCCAACCTTTCACCGGTCTTAAGACATAATACAAAAAAAAATGAATTGAGTGTTGATTCAAAAACGTCTTTCTAGTTCGGACGCATCTCTTTGACTCCTCAACAATTAACAATTTCCGTTCTCTTCATGGTGTTCTTCAAACCTGATTCAATTCTCCTGACCTCAATTTAATACCGGCGAGGGCTACTCTTCCCTTCACGTCTTGGAAAAAGTTGCGCCTACAAACCTAAACTAACAATAATACCCCTCGATACTCGTTCGTAACAACGAACCGACAACAAAACATCTTTTTTTCAACCGGTATATTAGGAGACTTGAACACAAGACAAAAACATCTATATTTTTGCCTATTTCGTCAAACAACCTTAAAAAAATTCCAGCATTATTACGTATTTAAGAATCTCAACTTAAAATGCCATAATATATTGATCAAACCTCTTGTTCTCACTTTCATAGATTTTCATAAAGCGTTCGACACGATCGAATTAGACAGCCTTATAGAAGCAATGAATGACAGCAGGATTGACCATAGGTATAGTGAGCTTATTTATAATATTTACAAAAATGCCACTATGACTGTTAAAATAGACAATAAAACCAGACCAATAAAAATACATCGTGGAATAAGGCAAGGAGATACATTGTCGCCGAAATTATTCATAACGGCATTAGAATATGCCTTTAAGATGATCAATTGGGACCACAAAGGAGTAACGATAGACGGCGAAAAGCTTAACCATCTCCGTTTCGCAGATGACATTGTCCTTATCACAGATAATTTAGGAGAAGCTACAGATATGATAAACGAATTGGATTTTGCATGTTCGAAGGTGGGCCTGAGAATGAACTTGACCAAAACTAAGTTTATAACAAATTTGGTCCCCAATAACCATTTGACTATTCAAGACAAAGTGGTAGAACTGGTGGAGAAATATACGTATTTGGGTCATGAAATAAGAATCAGCAGGGATAACCTAACATGTGAGATCCAAAGACGAATTACTTTAACATGGGCAGCGTTTGACCAATGCGTATTACCGGTCATGACCTATGGGGTGGAAACTATGACTTTAACCAAGACCACGGCTTCGAAACTGAGAGTGGCACAGAGACGAATGGAGCGGTCTATGCTGGGAGTGACGTTGAGGGACCGAATAAGAAACGAAGATCTGCGAAGAAGGACGAGTATTACTGATGTTGTGGAACGCATAGCGAAACTAAAATGAAACTGGGCAGGCGATGTAGCAAGAATGCACGATTCACGATGGACGAGCAAAATTTCAAATTGGAGGCCAAGAGCAGACAAACGCAGTAGAGGAAGACCACCTACACGTTGGGCTGACGACATCAGGCGTATCACTAAAAATTGGCAACAAAGAGCACAAAATCGTGAGGAATGGAGGTGTTTAAGGGAGGCCTATGTCCAGCAGTGGACGTGATAAATAGAGGCTGGATGATGATGATGATGAATATATTGATCGTTTTAAAATTCCTTTATAAGAGACAAACGCGTATAAACAACTCAGGGGCATACTACAAAATTTAAAACAGAATCTATATTATTATATAGATATTAAATATTAATGAATTTAAAACGCTACAACATTGTGAATGAAAACTCACTCTCGTTTTATTCTTGCACTTATCTCACCTAACACAATCTTATTATGCCATGTGTGGGTATCTTCTCTATTCTTGTTTTAGGTATTCGAAGAACTACTCCTTTACTATAAAACTCTTGTACTTTTGTACTATTATACTGTAAAAAATGTATAAATCACAGAGACTCAAATATGCATGAAACAATGAACATACATTAGCAGGATGACGGACAACACCATAGTCTTCACCTGATTGAGCTGACAATTTTCGTTGTGACAGTGTCAATAACAAAATAAATAACCCAAAAAATTCGACAACATCATTTTTTAAGGCAACAAAAGCAATCAGGATCAAATATGTTAGAGATACTGATATACCTACGACCAAAATCTACATCTATTCAAAGAAAACAAAGTTTAATAGAAAATATAAATAAATAAAGTAGAAAATATGTTTAATAGAAAAACATTACCGTCTTGTTATTTAATTCCTGATAAGTAAAATTAAATGTTTAAAAGATAACGTAATAAGCGTAACATAAACCCAGTATATAATCCGTCTAAAACTTCAAAATCCGTATATTGGTTACTCGTCTACTCAAAGTTCCTCAGTTGGCGGCCATAATTGGGTCTATATCGTTCGGAAGATGTTGCTAGTTTATTCTCATCCAACTTTATTTTCCGACAGTTTTATGAATTTATGGTGACAAAACTTAATTAACTTGTACTCTGCGTATACTGCGTTCATGTATCGATCTCGAAACTCTTTGAAGAGGTTGAGCTGTTAGGGAAGGAGGATATTTGGGGTCTTTTTGGTAAGGTCGAAGTTATATTTCAGAAATATAACTTTCTTGAAAGGCATCAGGAGCCCTCTAAACTTAAATTATTTTTTCTATTTCATGTTACCCTAAAATAAATTAAATTCAATTTTGTTTATTTTATGAACATAGGGAAAAAACAAAACAAAAATATTTAACAAAAAATATTATATAGAACGACAGATAAGAAGCGTAAAATACACGAAACAATGAAAATAAAGATAAGGGAATCACTTTCTATTATGTTGCTAAGAATCTGGAAATCATATATAGGGATTTTCTCCATTAATACTGCCAGCTTCTGGTTCCGATAGTATCCTTGTTAAGATTCTCAATGCAAGCTCTCAATTTATGGATATTTTGGTGATATTGTTCAACAACATTTACGAATGCGTCATACGAGGTTTGGCTATTAAATAACGAGACTGATTATGAAAAAGAGTTTTATTTTAAAAATTATTCCACAATCGAATGCTCCACTTCAATATACTCCCCTTCCCTCGCCACACACTGTTCCATTTGTTTTTTCCATTGGTCAAAGCAATGCTAGAAGTCTTCTTTTGTAAGAGCATTTAGGAGCTCCGCCGATTTTCGCTTCACCTCTTCCATCGACTCGAACCGGGTTCCTTTTAAGGCAGACTTAATCTTCGAAACCAGGAAAAAGTCACAGGATGCTAAATCAGGCGAGTACGGCTCGTGTTCGAGCACTGGAGTGCCTTCAGCGGCTAAATAACGCTTCACAGACAGCGCGTTATGGGCAGTTGCCTTGTCCGGGTGCAAGATCCACGATTTGTTTTTCCACAACTCCGGCCGTTTCTTACGAACTCGCTCTCGGAGCGTTGCCAAAACTTTCAAATAGTAAGTCTAGTTTACAGTTTGACCCTCTGGAACTCATTCAGTCATCACGATGTCGTTGATGTCGAAAAAAAAAAACGATTAGCATGGCTTTAAATTTTGATTTCGACATCCTTGCTTTTTTCATTCTCGGCGATGCAGGAGTTTTCCAGTGCATGGATTGCCGCTTAGTTTCAACATCGTATAGGAATATCCAGGTTTTATCGCAAGTGATGATGTTTTTCATCAATTCAGGTTCTTCATCTAACCGCTGAAGAAAATCTGAGCAGATCTGTTGACGGACGAGCTTTTGGTCAGGGGTCAAATTTTTTGGGACCAACTTCGCACAGACTTTCTTCATATTCAATTCGTCATGTAAAATTTTTCTGACAGTTTTCTTTACTGGCGCTTACAGTCTCAGCAATCATCCGAATACTCATACGACGATCTACGCGCACAATTTCATTTATTTTGGTCACTATTTGCTGAGTTGAAACAGAGACAGGTTGACCTGGACGTTGGTCATCCTCGGTGATCTCTCGACCTTCAGAAAACCTTTTATACCATTCGAAAACACGCGCACGAGATAGAGAATTCTCACCATAGGCCTTTTTCAACAACTTATAGCACTCAGTCAGAGTTTTTTTTTTAATTTAACGAGAAATTTTACATTCATCCGTTGCTCGTGTTTTTCGTCACACATTGTTATCGGCAAGAAAAAAAAAACACGTTCGCTTTTAACCTCTACAGAAAAAATACTACTACAGCGACAAAAACGTGTTTTCGTACTAAAAGAGTAGACACTTCTAGCTATCCAACGCTGCATTCGTTTCCCACCCTACCCTTCTAGGACGCCTTCTGCGCGCGCAGTCTCGTTATTTAATAGCCAGACCTCGTATTTTGCCAGCAATGAACTCAGTCTATATTTATCATCATCCTAAAAACACCGATCAAAAGTGTGCTAGCAATATAGACTAATAAGTTTGATAAGCATGATCGCTAATTCGACTTGTACTAGTAACCCGAGGTTCCTGGATTACTGCCATATCTGTAACTTCATTTGTGAATGTTCTGTCAATGGCATATAAAGGAGCATTGGCTATTAAAGATTCACCCTCTTGGAGGGTCTCTATCCCCAGATTGTTTGGTATAACTATATTTATTGGCTCTACTTGTATTTTTATTTCTAGGAAGTAATTTTGCCTTTGGAGAGGTTTTTAGTTGACTTTTCTGTTGCTTTTGACAATGATCATGTTTCCCCTTCCTCTTTAGACGAATTGCTTAAACTTTTTGTACTGTTTAATTTTTTTCCTTTATTTCCAACATCTTTGGCCTTAATTGTTCAGAGAAATAGTTCTTCTTTCTCCTAGCATCTTTCGGACTGGTGATGACCTAACCAAAGACAAAGATATGCTTAAAGTTTGATTTTTTCAAAGCCTTCATAGATGAATCGATTAATCGCGTATTAAGCAAGTACAGGTATTACCTGGATCAGATTTCTTAAGTTTTTTCCGGCATTTCGTCCTCAGGCCTCGATTGATCTTCATCAGCATATCGAAGATTTTTTTAGCGGATATTGATATATATATATATATATATATATATATATATATATATATATATATATATATATATATATATTTTGTCTTGATTAGATATGTATGCAGTACAAATTTGAGTTTTGGGCAAATCAGTTCCCTTGATCCTCTTAAGTTTTGCTTTTTTCAATGGGTAGAGTTTTTATTCCACTTAATTAGCCATCTGGAGCCTGTTTTTTTAACAAATGTTGCCTCAAGCCATCCCAGCCGATTTGAGCAGCCGTAGAATTTAACTTCTGGCCTGTCTTCAGGTAGATCCTTAGCGACTTGTAGGATGGCCTCCTGCAGCCTCCTAAGACTATAATAATCTATAAGCTATATTGGGTACTCAGGGTAGAATATTATTACTTTCCGCTAGTTGCAACGTTGTTATTTATCTCCTCAGTTCGTGAATCGTTTTATATATGCACTCTTAGGCGTGCTTGCATCTGACCTAATTTTTTTTGGTAGGTGTTTTTGTAGAATAGGGTTTATCCACTTCTTTCTCTTTTTTCTTTCTCTTTCGGAGGGTTTATTGTCTTTAATACCTCTTCTAGAGTTTTTTGGTGGAGTGTTCTTGATTTCATAAGTCGATATAACTGCTTTCGTGCTACTCCAGCTAGTTTCGTTCTTTTTCCCTCTAGTTTTTCTTGACAGATTTTAGAAGTTGTTCTTCTAATACGTTCGAGATGACTTTTTAATGGGTATTTTTACTGGCCTTCTGAACAATATTGCTTTTATTTTTACTGTTGGTCCCATACTGTTACTGTTTTCAGTAGCTAGAAAATAAGTGCCCACTCGCTCAGAGTTTCGCTTGAGAAAGTAAGACTTCTTACAACCGAAGGCCGTTTATCATAAAGAGAGAACCATTTGGGACCACGAATTGTGTGGTTAAGCATCCCTTAGCACGGTGTTTCATATTTTAGATTACGATTTTTTTTAGCTGGATATCTTTATCAGTTTTAACGTAAGTGCGGGTTGTCTTCTGGTAATGTGGGAGTGTAGTGGGACAAATATAATTAATAAAAGACTGAAAACATTCCTTCAAAGAGAAATTCCACAAGAGCAAACTGGATTTACCAAAGGTAGAGGCACTCGAGAACACCTGGTGAATATAAGACAGATAATCGAGAAATCTAGGGAATTCAACATCCCACTATACATCTGTTTTATAGATTACCGTAAAGCGTTCGACAGGGTCAAGTGGAGACACTTATGGCGAATACTAAAAGAAGTAGGCGTACCACAACATCTAATTACGCTTATAACTGAACTATATGAACACACTACTGGATCAGTTATAGTACTTGACACACTTTCGAACGAGTTTCATCCAGAACGGGGTGTCAGACAAGGATGTATACTATCTCCACAATTATTCAACATATATGGGGTGTATATTATGCAAAGAGCACTTAAAGGATGGGAAAAGGGCATCTCAATAAATGGTCATAAACTAAACAACCTACGTTTCGCAGATGACACAGCCCTTCTTGCAAATAGTCAAGTAGAGCTGATGGAACTTATACGACTGATCGAAAACGAAAGTCAAATATTTGGTCTGCAATTAAACATATCAAAGACAAAGATCATGATAGTGGATAGACTACACAACAATCATCCACAAATAACCACAATTGACCGGTTCGAGGCTGTGAGCTCATACTTATATCTGGGATCATTAATCACAAACACAGGGTCATTACAAGAAGAGATTAAACGTAGATGTGATCTAGCAAAAGTTGCCACAGCAAAAATGACCAAAATATGGAAGGACTGTCAAATTTAATGAGCGATAAAGATGAGGTTGATCAACTGCTTAAAATTCCCAATACTGACCTACGGATGTGAATCTTGGACTTTGAGACAATCGGAGGGAAGAAAGATAGAAGCCACCAAAATGTTCTGTTGATGACGAATGATACGAATTCCTTGGACCAACCGTAGAACAAATAATTCAATTTTAAGAGAGCTAAAAGTTAGCCAACGACTCTCTAGTAAAGTCCATTTTCAACAATTAAAATATTTTGGGCATGTTATGAGAGCAAATACAGAAAACATGGAAAGACTCATAATACAAGGAAAGGTATAAGGCCGAAGATCACGAGGAAGATCCCCAACAAGATGGATAGATCAAATTACAGGAATATGCCGAAGACCTATGCATGAATTAAAAGAAATGACCAGAGACAGAGATCTCTGGAGACAGACAATACATGACATCACGTCGACCACTACACTCCCCCTGGGGGGTCAGGATTGAAGAGAGTGGGACGAATGTTGAAGAATGGTAAACCTTGTCCTGGTTGTACTCAAAGTATAGGACAGATTAACCTATCTATATAGAACATCTAATATATTATCGCGTCAAAATGACCATGCACTATCAATATGAGTAGTGTCGTAGACTTTAGCTGTGGATGTGAATAGGAGAGGGTCTTCTATTTGAATTTCCGCCAGGCATAATGGTACAACCAGCTAGATAACAGAGAAAGGGAGAAGGTATAACAGTAGAGCAGCCAGAGCTGGGCCAGCTTGCGTTTTTATTTTTGATTTATTTAAGTTACAGAAAAGTATGTTAGAAACCTGGCTTTGCTTTTTAATCATCTCACATATTTCTTTTTTATCTTCCCTAGTGTTAGAGAAATTTCTGCCAATAGAATCTGAAAAAATTTTCAAATGGTAAATTTCTAACTTCATATGATTAATTTTCGTAAATAATTTAGGAATAAGCTATATCACATTCTGACAATCCCCATAATAAAATTTAAACAATATCTTACCTTTGAGGTCCATAATTTGTAGTTCTCTGACATTTAGTCCAGAACACTCCCCATGTGTCGACTTAGTGCAGCTATCACAGTTTATGGCTATTACCAGTTACCTTTTTACATTTACAGCTACAGTTACATATAACTACTAGTTCAGCATTGCTGCGTCTTCAACCATCTCCTGTTATTTTGTATGAGGGCCTAAGAGCATTTCTTTCAAATATCGGTTGCTTAGTTATTTCCTTTTGATTGAGGGTCCACTTTACTGTCATAAGCAATAAGTGGGTGAATAATTGACTTGTATAGTATTACACATGCTTAAACTCCGTTACAACTTCAAAGCTGCGATTGTTAAGAGTTAAGCTCTGCCTAATTATAGGTTTTTCATTTTTGGATACTACCATGTACTTCATCTTTTCTTTATTTATATTGAGACCTGAATTACCTTCTTTCTTCTTAAATTGTAAAAATACCTCTCGGATTTCTCTTGTTGAAAGAACTACTGTATCTATTTTATCATCAAAGATCAACATTAGTTTTTGAACCTTGATTGACAAAGCTCTCTGACAGGTCCGACGATAATTACATGTTATAAGGCAAAATTAACAGTAATGGTGACAAGGGTCTCGCTATCGGAGTCCTTATGTTATAATAACTAATATTGCTGTTCTGTTTCCTATCTTTACCTGTGTATATGACTTTTTAACGCATATTTGTATTACCTTCACCATTTTCTGGGTATTCCCATTCCTAAGATGAAAGTACACATATTTCGAAGTGGCAATCTAAATGTCCAAAAAAATGTATTTTCAACTGAAATTGTAATTTCCTCTTGTAGTTAGTAAATAAAGTTATTTTG